>OU744327.1:9164261-9804261 GCA_916610235.2 Lasioglossum morio
CTTTTTGAATCCTCTTACGAGGTCAGGCTTCAATTGCAATTCAATTTCAGCCAAACGTAGATATAAATAATAATTAGATATAAATAAACGTAGATATAAAACGTAGATAAATAATTCGAGGAAAGTACGAGTGACGGGGAACGTGTTAAAATAGAGGAAAGATTAAACCACTCCAATTAATGTCTCGGTAGTAAACGGATAATAACATTGCAGGTCTCAGACGAGTCCTAGCTCGGAGACACGCGTCTTAGGGCGAGAGCAACGTCTCATTTTCCGAGCTGCGTCACTTCCGTCCGCGAAGAGAAAAATAAATCAGCATCAGGACAGATTTCACCGGCATCGCCGCTTTTTAATTATCCCCGTCGAAGGATTTTCTATTCTCGCTCGTTATCTCTGTTCCGCCGGCGGCGAGTCTCGCAGGAAGCAATAATGATCCTGCTGGTTTCTGATTCGCGTTCATCCACGAGCTAGGTAGAAGGATCCTTACTCGGTCGAGCGTTCGATCGAGCAATTCGCGAAGTGACTCGCGAAATTTTCGCTCGCTGAATTTATTTCCGGCCGGACCCAGAGAGGAAAGGGGATGAACTTCGAGGAGGCTGGAGGATAACGCTCGTGGAACACTCGATAATCCCGTTATTAACATTGCGGCGGATCCGTGCTCGAACCCAGACCAACGAAAGTGAACGCATCTCGCCGGAAGTTTGAAAGAAATCCGCTGGCAACCAGCCAAAAACTTGCGGACAGCTAAACTACGGCCGACAATCGAACCAGTTACTCGCTGCTTGCTCTCTTTTTCCCTCTCTGTCACTATCTTTCTCTCTCTCTCTCTTCCTCTTGTTTGCTTCGAACGGTGGAGGTTTGGTAATGGGGATGAGTCCGGGGTGGAAGGGTTTAATTCAATCAAAATTTCATCCGCAGCAGCGCACAGTGCGGCACTTAGATTAGAATTTGGGAGAATAATAAGAAAAATACGTATGGCGTAGTAATGATTTATGGCTACATTTAAAAAGACTTGGTTAAATACACTAATCGATGTTTTGGAATACTGGTTTAGAATTTTATTTGTTAGAAACAATAAGAGGCATATCTTATGTATAATATAAAAATGACATATAAACAAAAAGTGCATATACTATTCGATGAAAAACAAGTGAATAAAACATTTTAATAAAAAGGCGTTAATTACTGTCTCGTCGTAGGAATCGTTCCTTAAAATCGCTCGTCTTTTTACAACACCTCGATCAACCTGGTGCAGGTGTTCGTGAGCATGTTACGTCAAAATTCAGAGTAAATATCTTGGTTGCTGATAGTCTAGTTTCTGTTTGTATGTGTAAAGACACGATAGAAAAAGTTTAAACTTGTTCTACGACGATGATAGCTGCGATTAACATGAATGTCTATGTTCATCGAGTGTATCCAACGTTAAAACACAATTTTGTGGCAATTTCCCGCAAAGTATCATTATCCTCTCTTTTTTAGTACGTTTAAGAATTCCACAGAGACCTCCATTAGACGTGTATCCATGATTAATACTCTGTTTTTTCTTGGTCTGCGGTTAATAACAGTATTCATTGGTCAAAGAACGTCACTCTTCAGTGCTACACATACTTCGTTTACCTCATTTTGTTTTATCTTCTCCATCAATTAACCAATTAATTCTCTCTGTCCAATGATCCCTATTTTTTTACTGAAAAAAAAACTGTTTTGAAGATCGCTGGACAGACTGATGAAAATCGCGAAAGTAGAGAAACTGATAATTAAAAATGTATTTGTCGACTCTTCGGGGAACGTTCAGGAAGTTCTTCTCTATTTATCTTCCGAGCATCGTATCCGTGGCAAAGTTCTCTTGGAATCATTTATCATCCTTGATTTATTCTCTCTGTCCAAAGATTTCCACTTTTTACTAAAAACACTTCCACGGAGAACGCTAGATAGATTAATGACAAATTTCTGAAGGAAAGATTAAGAATTAACCCTCAGCACTCGAATGGCGACTCCGAGGCGCCATCTAATCAATTACTAAACATTTAGGTATTGTACAAGGTATTATACCAATTTCATATCCACAAAATTGTAAAAATCACTGCGAAAGGGAATATTCCAGCTCGGAGGAAATATTTAATTTTCCAGTTAAAAATAGCTCCTAATCAATCACTAACCATTTAGGTATTGTACAAGGTATTATATCAATTTCAAATCCACAAAATTTTTAAAATCCTAGGAAATGGAAATATTCTAGCTAGGAAGAAATATTTAATTTTCCAGTTAAAATCGCTCGGAGTGCAAAGGGTTAAAAATGTAGTTGGCGATTCTTCGAGAGATTGTCGCCGAGTTTCTCTTTTTCCAATCCTGAAAATCTTCTTTCCAGATTCGAGAGGGCAGATCGAGGAGAAAAGGCTCAGGGAAGAAAGAATAAATTTCTAATTTCCTCCAAAGGACGTTCGCGAGGTTCTCTTTCACGCCTGACCTATTTATCATTTTTTCGGGTCGCGTCGGTGGCAAGGTTTACCTGCGAAACCGAATTGAATCGGTGCTAACGAAGACGAATTGCACTCGAAGACGGACGCGCGCCTGCGGCACGTTGTTGCGCGTGGATATCTGGAACATCGGGGAACGTTCAGGCGAACTTTCGTTTCGTAATTCCGCATTCACAATGGAAGGCCATCGCGAGGTCAACGATATGCGCCGTGCCGGAGGATAATTCAGGATATCGGTGATGGGAGGGGGCATGTGAAAACTTGACCAAAAACTTGGCCAGCCACAAGTAACTTCGATTAAAACGTTCCTCGCTAATTGTCCGCTCTTCGCGAACATCCTCTCATTAACGAGCTGGTTCTTCTAGGTAAGAATGTACGACTTTGCTAGACTGTTTTATGGAACCGAGTAAAATCAAGTATAACGGGGTGGTTGAAACGAGCTGCGGTAAACTCGAAGACTCAACTTCGTCGTGCTACGGTAAATGTACCTGTAACTGCGGTATTTTTTCCCAATCAGATTGAGTCAGAAGTTCTTTAAATCAGTGAGTTCTTTGGTACTTTAAACAAGCAGGTAATTTTGCTTGTATATATGAAAAACATGTTGCTGGTGAGTGACTGGGAAAGAGGAATTGATTTGTCTAAAAGATGGCAACAAGTTGTTGCACAAATAATGGAAATGATATCATTGAATAATATTAAACATATATTTTCATAAAAAAATCCAAATGTTTTCGTTAAAATACGACAGAACTTCCCCTCGAGTATTTTAACGAGCCATGCGGGGGTTAAAGGGATGTCTTGACGCAGGTGGGATTCGGGGTTGCAGGACGCGTTAACACCGGGAGCCATGCACCAACTGCATCGGCGTTATACATTCGCCAACGTAGAACCTGCATCGATCGTCGGCTCTTCCGCCTCCATAGATCCCCATCAGCATGCGAAATATCACGGCGTGGAGGTTTGCGAGCCGCGTCGCGTCGGCGCCAGAAATCGCGTGTGTAATTCCGTGTAATTTCCTCGTCACGATTACCAATATTCCAGAACCCGCCGTCGGCATTATTGGAAGAGCATATTGAATCTCGCCGGAAGTATTATCGCCAAAGGTCCGGCCGTTTTTCTTTCTGTTTCCATTCTCGGCTGATCGATTCTAACGAAACGAACCTCGTTTATCGGTGATAGTGGTAATCTGGATCATTGGCGCGATTTTCCTGGGACCATTCGAAATCCGTTTAATCCATTGCGGTTTTACACAATAATTGACGATTCTTCGCAGGAGAGCATTTTTTAAAGATATTATAATAATAGTAGAACCACCATGGAGTAATTGTAATCAGTGGCGCGTTACAACTAATTGGGCCCTCGGACAAATTAGAATTTCTGGGCCCCTAACCCCAACTAAATTACTTTCACGTTGGAAAAAATAAAACAATTGTAAAAACATCTACACATTTATTATTGCATGAAAAGCTAAATGAATTCTCCTTCATGCACGAAAACGTTTTACATAAAAATACAAAATACTTGGTAAACGATTACACATATTGATATACAAAGAGCATTATAAATCAAATACACACATGACTGCAATATGTATTTAAATATTTACTTTTCGGCCTTTCTTTGCCGCAAAATCATTAATTACTTCGTTAAGATCAACACAATTGGTTACATCACTTTCAATAGATAATATGGATAAATTCGACAGTTTATCCTAACCCAAAGTAATGCTTCAATAGTTCTTCATTCTTTTAAGGACATTGAAAGAACATTCTGCCGATACATTGGAAGCTGGAATTGTTAGAAAGATTGTTAAAAGCACCTCAACATTTGGAAATGTTGAAATAAGTCCTCGTTATTTGGTTTCACACGATCACTGTCCGTGCAGAAAACAGGCTGTTTGACAAGAATCATGACTTTATTATATTATTTTATGAGAAAAAGAAAGTTTTGAATTTGAGTTTGAACGAGAAAGAAATTTTTTATGAGGAAAACGAAGAATTTGGATCTTAGATCTTGGTTTGTGTTCGGGGTCCCAGGCATTTGCCCAAGTTGCTCATAGGGTAACGCGCCACTGATTGTGATTGTAATGATAACACTATATTAATAGATAGGCATAACACGTTCGTCAGCGTTTATAGTTGCAATATTCTGGTAAACGCAACATGCAAGTTGTAAAATATGAGCCAAGATAATGTCAAAGAGACAAGGAGTGGCGCAGACGTCTTTTTCACGGCTTCCGAGAACGATAAAGGCGACATTTTCGTCGCGACAACGATTACGCAAAACAGGATCCCCGTTTCGCCGAAAGCGCGATCGGCGCCGATCGAAAGCATAAGTGCACATTCCTCTGCATTCACTTGCACCGCGCGTGTGGCGCAAAAGACACAGCTGAGCAAGCCTGAACCAGATCCGCGGATGACTCGGACCTCTTGCACCGGCGAAGGTCGTTGACTCCGCCGCGCAATTAGTCACTGGTTTCGCGTAATTAATGCGTCATTTCGCGGTCAGGCAGGGCCTGTGATTTTCCGATACTCCATTGTTCAGACGTATGCTATGAACGCTGCTTAGACATTAGTGGAAAATTTAGGAGATCATCGACATCGCCTCCTTCGTGCCTCGCAAGAAGTCTCCTGGCAGGAATTCGAAAGAAATGTGACAGAAAGCCGTCCGATTGGGTCGTTCCACTGACATTTTCGGAGCTAGTCTAATTATGGTCTAATCGTGTGACCTCACGGCCTAGGCATTGACTAAATCGATGAATTTTCTGTCGAAGTAAAGATCTTTCGATGAAAATGAGATAGAGCAATAATTATTTTCTTAATTGAAGCTGAAATATTGCAGAATATAGGAAAATAGAGAGATTATGGTACGAACGATTTTTAACCTTGAAAATCTGTGTTAACCCTTCGCTGCATAGTGTATCACATCTGATACAGTTAACAAATCTGGTATATAGTAAACCAATAATGTGTTTTCGTACTATGTTTAACTATGATTATTTTTCTGAATATGTTATTTTAATCTTTTTCAATATTTCTCCCTTAAATAAATCACAAAAACGTACCTTCTTTCAATCTTTCTATCCCAATTAAAAAAATCGTACAGTGAACGGTTCAACTTGCAGTATTAAAAGAAAATTGTGATTGAAAATTTGTCTACAACCTCAGGATTTCATAATTTTTTCGTTGAAATGGTTATAATCTCTGTATTTCTTCCGTGTTCTGCAAGGTTTAAGTTTTAATTTTTAAAAGATCATCGTTCTTGTGAAGCACGAAGAGTGCACGGGTGCTAAACGTGCCGGATTGAAATTCGATGGAGAATAGAAGATTTTCGTTATCGTCGAGCTCGAAGTTTTTATCCGAACGATAAATCAGCTACGATGGTCCTTGCAATAAATTTCTGAGTAGCGATTCCGTGGAACGAATGCGAACGACGCGACGCGCCGCTCCGCCCGTAACCCCGTTTATTTGAACTTTCTCCATCGATCGGGCCGGCAATCGAGATTCTCTTTTTCCCGGCGGCTAATCTCGCGAGCCTCCATTATCCTCGTCGCGACGACAAGGCTTGTGCTCGCGCGCTTAAAAGCGTCGACTTCGCCTTTGTTTATCACACTCGGTGCAATTAAGCCGGCCGTTTTCTTGCCGCCGTTTCAAGAAAACCGGCGACAGAGGAGGCGGCGGCGGCGTCTCTATCCGATCCGTCATACGGTTTCCCTCGTACGCAACGAGTTTGCCGGTGAGTGTTCGGGACACTTGTTCCAACGATAGTCGCGTTCTATCGGCGGACAAGGATTTAATGAAATGAAATTGAAGCATTCGATTGGTTTCCCAAGAAACGCCACCTGTCGTCGGAAACGACCTCTTCGGTCGATTTGTTGCGAACTTGGCTTGTCTGTCGTTTCCATGGGAATCGGATTTCGGTTGACTAGCAGGATACCGATGTGGTTTTATTTTCGAGAAGGCTGCCGGATCGGTGCGGTTTTGTTTTCGCAAATTAAGAACCGGAAAGCTGGCTTTCGTAGGAACCACGCCCGCTAGTCCGACCGCCTACCTGAGAATCATCTGACCCCGTAGATCCTCCACGGATTAGTGTTTCGCAGGAATTGAAATCGGTGTCTCGGTTCTGAGCAGGGTACGAAACGATACTCGAGTAGGTCACTATTTAACTACGATTAGACGAATGTTAATCGTAATCAATAGCGGATCTATATGAAAAATGAAAATTTTCGGCCTGAATTGCAACTGATTTGTTTTTTTCTTTCTCAATACATGTTTAATGAATTCAAAACAATATAACTGTAGAAATAAAATAATATGATCTAGAGAACAGTAGAAATGTAATAATATGATCGACGTTGAAATAGACTAAACTGCGTCGAGCAGTTCGAGCAGAACTACATTATAGCCGAGCGAATATTTGACCGGCAGGATCCCCCGGTGAACAACAAGAAAATAAAAGACCAACGGTCCATTGTCTCGCCACTCGGTTAGATCTCGGGACCCTAACCATATAAAAGCTGAAACATCCATTCCCATTTGTTACAGCGAAAGAGCCAATTCCAGTGAGGATCGAACAAGTGATCAAACATTTTGTAGCGGACGCACCGAGCGAACCGAGATAAATCATCCGTGGTGCGCAAACAAAGTGCAACAGAAAGCGGAGTGTGTCTCGGGTTTCACCGTTCCTAAGGATAAAGGATTTGGAAATCGCGGCTAGGATCTATCTCTCGCGTCTCGCCGGCTACCGGCGAGCGGCGCGGCGTGTGGATTTTATCCATGGCCGGTATCCGTTGGGCGGGTACAACCTGTCCTACCGGTGCAAACGAGACTGGTGGCGGGCAAAAATCGCGGCGACAAGCTGGAAGTGAATCGGCCCGACGTTGCACCGTCCTATAGAAAGCCATGAGGTACGAAGATCGTGTTGGAGCACAGCCATAATTGACGCAGCGAAATGAGCGAGACAATTGACTGAATCTGTAATTACGAATGCGGGCAGAAAGTGAGTCTGTACAATAAAATAGATAGAAATGGTTAGGATAATTTTGATGACTAAACTGCGGATTTTATGAAGTGACGATAAAAATCGAGCTAGTGAAATTTTAAACAGTTGAAACATTAATATTCTACAAACATTAAGTAACAAGATGATGCCCTTCCTGGGCGCGGAGGGAGAATAACGAAACCACGCCTCTTAGAGTACTCCATATCGAAAGAGCAACAAAACCACGCCTCTTAGAGTATTCTACATAGAAAAAGCTACGGAATCACGCCTCCTAGGGTGCTCTACATAGGCAAACCAACGAAACCACGCCTCTTAAAGTACTTTACATAGTAAACGCAACAAAGCCACGCCTCCTATAGTACTCTACATAAGAAATGCAACGAAACCACGCCTCTCAGAGTACTCTATATCAAAAGAGCAACAAAACCACGCCTCTTAAAGTACTCTACATAGGAAACACAACAAAGCCACGCCTTCGAGAGTACTCTGCATAGAAAAAGCGACGATACCACACCTCTCGGAACACTACTCAGCCGAAGTAACAAGACCACGCCCTTTAAGGGCACCTTGCACAGAGAGAGGAAACACCACGCCCACTAGAGCACTCTACACATAAAGTGCTGGAACAATGCTCACTAAAGACACTCTATAGAAACAACCAGTGAAACCACGCCTACCAGGCGGCTCTGTGACGTCTCGAAAATGATTCGGGTAGTTCGAGAGGCCGCCAGCGATCGTTTCGATCGTGTATTCAGAACGTGACACCGGTTGTGCTTGCCGGTTGTTCCGTAGACGAGGAGAGGATCACGGGCGCGTAACAAACGCCGGGTTCGGCTCGGCTTGGTTCTGTATGTGTGTCGTGCCGATTATATAAAAGAAAAGGATACCCCGTGTGGTAAAAGTGGGTCAGAACGTCGGCGAGCTCCTAATACGCCTCGCGTGTACACGCTTCCTCGTGCGACCGTTGGCCGCGTGCAACGTCCTCGTTTTCAAAAGGATTCGGTGCGCGCCGATGATAAATCACGCTCGTGCGAAACGACATCGTATTCACGGATTGAAATCGCGCGAGGAGGAGGTGGAGAAAGAGGAGAAACAAAACGCGGGGAAGAGGAGGCGATGCAGGAGGAAGGAGGAGGGTTGCGCGCCGCTTGATTTCGAGTTTCAGGCCGAGCGTGTTTCCCGGAGAATCGATACGAGCAACTAGCAACCCCCCGAGTTGCCGCCGGTAGTCGGACAGGGTGGTAACGCTATTTTAAAGCGCGACACGAAAGTGTAATAATAACGTCGCGACGGGTTTCAAGCGGTTTGACGATCTACCCGCCGAGTTAACACGTTATCTCGAGCTAGTCGAACACCGTGGCGTTGACTTTCAGCGAGATTAGCGCTGACGAATTAGCGCTCGGAGCTTGGAGTGATCGTGTTTACTCGTGTTTGAATGAGTGATTTGCTGGCAGGCACCAGTCCGCTTTAATAAGGATGTTGAACATGCTGTACTTGTATTATATCAGGTTGGAGGATTTTAGAATTTTTCTGTCAATCCAGGGGACTGTTTGAAGGCGTTTGGAAATACTTGAACTCATCGGTGTGCAAATGTTTGTACCGGGTGGTAAGAGACGTTGGCAGTGGTGATTTCAGTTTGAAGTTGTTTGACGGTGTTTCAGCAAACGAAATAGTGAATGATCTTGGTTGAGGGATGATTGTCGGTCTCCTGGGTACTTGTAGGGATCTGTACCGGATCGCAACAGCGTGGTTTGACCAGGTATGGCTCGGTATGACGTGGTGTGGCTAGGTGGGCCGGTATCGGGCCGGCGGATCGCTCGAGATAATTAAGAGCCGCCGAACGGACGACGGTCTCGAGAAACCGGATGACCAATGGCGGAACGAGCGGTGCCAGGGACCGCGGAGGGCGACAGGCAAACGTGGAAGTAGGCGGTGAAAGGGAAAATTATGTTCTAGCGTGACTCGAGACAGGCCACAGAGAGATGCACGTGCCACGAGCACATTCGACTTTCCAGCCGCCCGATAACCTCGACGGAACCGGGCGGCGGGAGATCGTGTCCGTTCCGGGATACCAGGGCGAACCTAGTAGGCAGCGGATGGCTGGAGGTAGGTGGATATAGGTGGACATAGGTGGGTAGAAACAGAAAGAGCGAGATGGAAAACAGGTTGGAGGTGGTCACGGTGCAGACGATGCAGTCCACACGCGGTGAAAAATGTTTCGGGCTTGAAATTTTATACAATGGTGCATCGCAAACATGTGGGGCCCACTTGAGAACACGCGGCCTACTTCACGTTGTTTCAAACCTGTAATCATTGTTCCGTTAACCCTTATCTCGAAAACCGGGTAGCCACGTTTGTAATAGTTTATAATATATGGCCGAACGGTGATAGTTTATAATTAAAAAGCCAATTAGTAGGATTTTAAATAATTGTGCTGCACCAAAAGATAGCACAAACATTTTCCTTTACATTACAATCTTAAATGAAAGTATTAGATGGCGTTATCGAGGGTGACTTGTTAGTTCGCAATAAAAATCGCTGTCGTTGTTCAAGGTTCTATTAAAAAGTGTTTAACCACGAACCATAGATTTTTCAAAATTATGCGACAATCACCGACCGGTAATGCGTTAACGAACAGAAGACAGTACATCGCTGACTGTTTTATGAAAGTCATTGCTCTATTTCAGGTTCCTTCATGGCACGTTTTCAATATTTTTGTCGACAATCAGCAAAGTTATTGTAGAACGATTCGTGTTCCATACAGTCTAAAAATATGAATTTCCTCCTTTGAGAAGAAGGATTGTTTGGCTGCACCGAATGAAAAGTGGGCCGCGCAGGGGGTGCAGGGAAGGTGGTCGGCGTTCTCGGCATCGGGAAAAGAAAGGAGAGGAAGGAAAGGAAAGGAAAAACGGTTTCCCAGGGTCCACGTGTCGGGAAGTGGCGGCGGGTAGACGCTTTTAACCCTCTAACCTAGTCGGGGCAGGCTTCTCGTAGAAACCATCAGCCAACCAGCGTGTGCGGAGCGCACGACCGAGCAACCGAGTCACAGCCCAAGCCTTCCTCTCCACGCCGCTTCTCCGTGCCGGCTAGAAAATCGAAGTGGAACGTACGAGCGAGCGGAGGCAACATCGCTCTCATCGATCGGCCTCTGACTCTATTCCATCCTCGCCCGTTCCCTCCGCTACCCTTCTCTTCTCTTCTTTCGCCCTCCTTTCCACCGATCCTTACCCTCTTTCCTCCTTGATCGCCGCCACCCTTCCTTTAATCTCATCCAAGACCACGTTCCGCACCCTCCCGTTGTTTTTCCACGCGTCAGGTCCCTCGGTCGCTGTTCTCCTGCTTTTGCAACACCTTCTTTCGACTTTTGTATCCACTTCGACTGACACCTTCTTCTTCTTCTTCTTCCCTCTTCTCAAATTACAGGTCGCGTTTGCCTTTCTTTCGGCGACCCTTATCCTGGTTTCTTGTAATCTTGTTTCCGACCATATTCCTCACCCTCGTCGTGCTTCTGTCCTCTTCTTGCGACCTTGTTGTCTTCGTTTCTCTGTCCCTTTTCTCAAGTTTCAGAATGGAGTGTTAAAGGAGTAGACTCGTTTCTAGGATTCCAAGGATGCGGGATGCGCCTTCTCATTTCTCGATAATGCGAAAATGAGGTTTTTCAGTAGAAGCTTCAGTAAAACTTTCTAGCTGAATTGCAACAAGCTGGGGTGAAATAAATACATAATTCTTTGTTGCATATGTTTAACAGGTTGAAAATAATATAGTAGTACATTAAAATTCTTCTATCGTAAATGCATAAAATAGGCAGTCTAGGGTGAATATACATTCACATCAATGCCGGCGAATGCTTCCTATTCGCTTACAAAGTGACAATATCGACGGAATAAACTGGACGAGAATGAGAAAAATATGCTGGAGAAATCGCGACAGAAGGGTTGAAGCGAAGCTGCCCGTCAGCCCGTGCTGTGTTCCACCAGTACAATCACCGATCTCTACAAAACTCGAATGATTCACCCTCGCTCCTCGACGAGCAGTCCTTCTGCCACGCAACCGATGAGAGAAAGGGAGAGCAAACAGGCCAAAGGTAAAACCCGGAAAGACAAAAGAGAGCCCCCGGAATACCGGCCGTCAAAATCCATCTCTATCGTTGAAACGGCGAACGAAGGACACTCGAACGGGAATTCGATTTCCGGTGGTTTCGGAGCCGCGTGTACAAACGGCACGTGCGTGCGGGAAAAACGCGGGGAAAAGGGACGGTGGGTTGTGCGTGTAGATTGCATCGGATAGAAGCTGTGGAGTAAACGCAGCGAAAGAGAGAGAGATAGAGAGAGAGAGAGAGAGAGAGAGAACCGGAGCCGAAGTGTGACCAACGTCCGATATGGAGTGGCACGCGTGCGTCGTTATTGCGGGAACGGGCCGATAGAGAGGTTCTGAACATCGGAGGGGTGCGTGGCAGCTCTCAGCGAAAGCGAGTTGAACACACACACACACATACAGAGAGAGAGAGAGAGAGAGAGAGAGAGAGAGAGAGAGAGAAGCTGAAGGGGAGACACTGAAAGAAAGAGACAGAGAAATCGAGACAAAGGGGTCGCGAGAACGGGGCGGAAGTAGGGGGTGACGCGTTGCAAAAACAACGAGAGGGTGCAGAATGTGGTCGAAGATGAAATTAACCCCTTGCACTGCTGTTTATTTGCAGGCAATGGGGACTAGACATACGGTTCTCTTTTTCTTGATTTTGTAAAGAGCTTAACGAGAAATATCAGCGGATCTTGATGTAATTTTCCATTTTTATAGAGAAATTTCAAGAAAGCTATTTTGTAGGTCCAAAATAGATAAAAGTCGTGCCAAATTTTGTCGAATTTGATTACCCCAGCATTTTTGCATCCACAGCCTAGTTATTAGTAAGTAGTTCAACGTAAAAATTGTTCATGACAATTATAATGAGAATCGAGCTGCAATTTTCTAGGTAACGATCGAATTCTTTTCTCCGCCCGTCGCCTAATGTTCTGCAATTTTCTTTTGCTCGAAATCTACCTGCACTCCGCCTACGTTTTCTCGCAAAGCGGAATTCCCTGGAGATGCGCGGGCTTCCGGGATTTTTCGTTTCATTACGCGTAACAAACGAACGTCAGAATCGCAATGAAATTAATTGGCTTTGACTCGGGGAAGATACGGGGTGGCTTGAAGCGCTCGACGAAACGAGGGCGCGGTTCTCCAAGAGAGAAAAACGCGTAAGAATTCATAGAAAGTGAGGTATAATTGCATGGTTAATTGAAAATCAAAATCGTGTTTCGTTAGCGAGCACGTGAGATTTTTTTTCCAGCTGTATGGTCGTATTTGTTGCTACCGACCGCGCTAATTGCTCGACTCGACCGCGTTAAATAATATTCACAACATTTCGCGCGAGACGTTTCGATCATCCGAGACACAATGACGAAACCAGATGCAAAGGATTGATGTCGTTTCCTGTTAGCGGACGCCCGTCATACGGTTTACTTGCTCTGTTAATAAAATTGATATTTACATTGCCGCGAGTGCCGTGCGACAAACACTATAAATGTTTACCGTTTTATAGTATCGTTAGGATGCGATCCACGTGGCTCGAACGTAGTCACGCGGAAACGCCCGGAGCACAGGACGCGTTAAGTACCAAAGCAAAGTACAAATATTGTTGGTGAAACATCACGTGTACGCCACTCGTTCTTTGCACGAGTCCAGTTTTTCTTCCACTCTCGCGCTGTTATCGCGATTTCCCTGCGAGTCTCGGCGTCTTCTCACTCGTCGGAATTCAATTACGTCAATATGTTTACGACCGTTACGTTGCACTGATATTTTATAACCGTGGCGAACAATGAAAAATCCGCGGAGCTGAAATTCTATTTAAGTTTCCCCTTTAATTAATTTTCCGCTTAACGATTTCAATGAAAACCGTCGGTGATTATTGTGAAAAAACTTTTTCCTTTCCCAATAAACGAAAAAACTATTGATAATACGAAGAATACAAGAATACAGAAAATTTAATACAGTATTAGCAATAGTTTTTTGCTAATATCTCGAAAACTAAAAGCTACCTCCTATATTGAAAAAAAGAAAAAGTTGTTTAAAATGTCAAAATAATTACCAAACCGTCTACTTGCTCAGTGCCAATATTAGACTTTGCATTTCATGTGTTTTATTTTAAATCCTGTTACTTCGAGCAATTTTTATTTCACTCAGAGATGTGCAGTTTATTAATTACGTTTTTTTTTTTTCGAGAAATGCTGCGACGTACTTTTCGTCGACTTCGAAATTTTTCGGAGCTTTCGGAATTTTTCGGACCAAATCTAGTCGACATAAACATTTGAAATTTTGTGGCTATGTTTACCACTCTTGGAAGAAAACAAGCACATTTTTTCAAGATATAATAGCACATTTTTGTCAAGATATATAAATGGAAATTTCAAGATCAGCATTCTGGAAAGTAGGAGCATTGCTGCGAAAGTACTGCGCAAGGGATTATCTTTCCAGGATAAGAGAAAATGCGAGATAAAAATTTGTTTAAAACCGAGGCAGTGGCCTGCGCAAGAAATTAACGACTCGAATCGAGTAACACCTGCGCCTCGTTCGCGATCGGATAATGCAGAGTGATAGGGGTGCGGGTATCGGGAAAGCTCGCGATTCGCTTGTTATCAGCTGACAGTGCCGGTATTCCCTAGCGGGTAATCGGACCCGAGAACCGGCGGAACGTAACGATGCGTGGCTCGTTTCAAAATGCGAACGGGTTTCCTCCGAAGGAGTGACATTACGTTCCGGTAAGAGAATCTACGGGAACACACGACACCTTCGATCCACATTCGAATTAACAGATCATGGACACTGTTTATGTCCCTTCTCGATCATTCTGATCAGTTGGACATAAAACATTAGTACTTTTCATCTCTTTAAACATGTTATGAAATTTTTCAGGGGTGATTTCCCGGCATTCGACGTGTTATCACATTATCTACCGGTGATTATTCCATAATAAATATATTCTTCTATTGATCGTACTTGTTGTTAATATAGAATGTTTAATGTTTTCAGCGCAAGGTTCGATCATTTGTTACTTTATTCTATTAGTCAATTTTGCACATTATCAAGTTAAGTACTCGACGGTTCGATCTTCGTTCAGATTATTTGCAAGATTAATTAGAATTGTGTCTGTAAAATATTATACAATTTTCAAAATACTTGATGAATTTCGTTATAACATACGTTATTAAGAAAAATTACCCACTTGCTTTGCGATGAAATTAAATATAATTCTTTACTACTGTGAGGCACATGTTAAACACATGTCAATTATCGAGACACTTAGGTAGAATGTAAACATTTGGCAAGAACGTATCAGATCAGAGATCGAGGTTAGACCAATTATTCCATAATTATTGAAAGTCTATGGCCCATGACAAGATTTTGTAAAAGAATTATTCAATAGCAACAACAACTTTAATCGTAAACCAACAACTGTTAATTTCAAAATCTAATAATTTCCTTAGGGATTACTGTGTAAAAGAAGATTTTTTAGCTTTCTTCTGGTACAACACTATTATTGAAATGCCTAGTAATAGGCCACCGCTCCGCATCTAATCAATTACTAAACATTTAGTCATTGTAATTGTATAAAATTGAAAAAATCATGGGGAATGAAAGGAATGTTTAATTTTCAAGTTAAAATTGCTCCGAGCGTGAAATCATGTTCACTGCGACTCTATTCAACATTGACCATCGAAAATGGAAGCAGAAATGTGTGCAGATGCTCCTACAATTCTCGCAGCAATTAGCAAGTTCGCCAGAAAACTTACAGTTGAATTATTCGCGTAGTACAATAACAGTCCCCGAGAGCGTGTCCATCAAGCTTTGTGTAAGCCATAAGCGTTCTCAGCTTGGGAATTGCTGCAGTTCCGAAAAAGTGGAGGTCCGCGTGCGGAAACTGCTGTTTCACGTGTGTCGGGAAGATAAAAAGTTGCAGAAATCGCGGACGAACTACCAGCGAAACCCGCGACGATGCAGAAGTTCGCGTCTTCAATTAAGGATCGCGCAACTGGGTCAAAGATAAAAACAAAAAACCGCGAGATTACGTGTTGTTCAAGTTTGCCCCCACACCCCTCGCGTTATCAAGCGACACATCTTCGCCTTGTCCAACGAAAAAGTATGAAACTCATAGTCGAACGGTTACTCGAAATTCCTCGATTGATATTGTGCGTTATAAATATTCGACGCGGTTTTCGCTAACTATCTCGCGGATTTCGTTAGCGGGAGCCGTCGAACGTTCCTGTTGAACTTTTTACCGGACAATGTAGTTATTAATAACAACTGTATTAATGCTATCGACGCACTGGTTGAATCAATTGATATTTAACAAACACTTTTGCAAATTAGCACATTAATTTCAACATTTCGGCTTGGCATCAACACGTGTTTCAATAATACAGTAAATCCTGATAAGTTGCAAAAACGCTGTTCTCTGACTGAGCAACTTACGAGGTAGACTCGCTTTTTTGATTTATGGCTGGGTCTACCCCTCCGATCGCGCCGAGCGAGACTACAATAGAGCAACGGTGTCGGCGACGGCTACGCACATTGCGACTGTGAACTTTCTTCGTCGATTACACCACTAAATTACAATTGAAACTATATCGTGTTTGGTCTTGTTTTACTCAGAAAGATGCCAGAAATACGTTTTCAAAAAGTCCCATGAAAAATAATGATTATTAAGAAGTTTGAACATTCGATTCATTAAGTCAATGTAGTGGTGGTCACACCGATATACCCGAGCCGACGACAATAGTCGCCGTCCTGCGGCGCGGGGCAGCGTTGACAGGCAGTGGAGTGAGTAGGCCGATGCAACTTACCAGGTTTCTAGCCCGCGCAACTTGGCAGGATTTACTGTACTATGAATTTAAAAATTCTTCTTTTTTTATTTCAGCCTTACAGCTAAGAAATGTGACTTGGTTTACATTAACCTATCTGTACAAAACTATCTTACTTCACACATTTGGTCCACACCTTCTCTCATTCATTTCTATGTCTCACACATTCCTACCCTATCCTACTCTTTTAGTATCCTAATTATCATTAACCCGCTTAATTCCATACTTATTGCTTCCCTCCCCATACCCAATTGAATTGTTAAAAATATTGTTAAAATTACCTCAACATTTGGTCGGCGCGGTAGACGCAGTCATAAAAGAAATAATGTCGGTATGTGATCACTGTCTGTGTAGAACTCAGACTGTCTAACTAGAATCGCAACATTACTGTATTTTTGAATTTTCCCAAATTAGTGATTGATTTTGAAATTTTTTATGCAAAAAACGTAGAATTTCGATCTTGGCTTGTGTTCGCGGCACCATTTTGCTTGTTTGCAAGTTGCCCATAGAGCAACGCGTCACTGATTTTGACAAGAGCAACGAATCTTAATGAAAAATAAAGGTATTCTGTGCATTTTTCGAATTCGATCGAACCGATGGTTGCCACCGGTCCGCCATTGTGAACGGAGACAGCCGGGTTTCATAAGGTGAAAAATGGTTTCTAGAATGAAACGGCTCGTCGAAGGAGGAATTTCGAAAGCGTGGCAGTCGATGGCGGACCTTGAGGATCCCTCCGACCGTTACCAGGGACAGCTGTCCGCGTGCAACGCGGTGCACCGGCTCGGCCGACGATCCACGGAAAGCCAGGCAACAAATGAACGAAAGAACAAGCTACAAGGAGAAAGAGAGAGAGGATAGAATAAAGGGAGAGAGAGAGAGAGAAGACGTGCAGGTGTCACGATCGAGACGAGTCTGCGGCACACGCTGCAGCCAGGAGTTGCACTTTGTGCGTTGCACATCTACTGTCTCCGTCTTGCTTGACGCTCTTAATGCCTCTGTTCATTCTCTTCGCCTCTCTCCTTTCCACTGCCTTTTTCTACTGTCTACTGTGCTACTCCTCTGCCCCTCGTCCTAGAGCTGCTTCCTACGCCGCATGAAGCCCCGTTCACACGGTACCTCGACCTCCTCCAGAGGTTTCTTCTTCCTCGAGACATCCTTCTGAACAACTGCCACCGGGTCAGGGATGAAAAGAACGCTTTTACGAGCCTCACCTCCAGTACAACTACCGGCGATTGTTTCTTAACCCCGCTCGTTACTCTCGCCGGGTGCAAGGACGACGGTGAGTTAGGCGCGAGGGGATAGGTCCGTCATGTCAATTTCGTTTACCCTAACACGACGTTATGTTGGCTAGACCCATTCACAGTCTGGAACTCTCGGAATATATATTCTATCTGCACACATTTGTTTTTCAAACTCTTCAAGCCTCGGTCACATGAAAATATCTAACGTTAAGTTAGCGGTCAAACAACACTGTTGAGGGTTTCAACCGCATCAATACGGAAATAAAATATTGTCTGTGTTTTTAGCTTCTTAAAAGCTACTAATCTATATAATCTATATAAACCTACTGTGCACTGCATATGAAAAATTTTTTTTCAGAATATTGCATTGTCATCCAGTCCTGAGCTATGTGGAAAGTTTCGAGTCTCTAGCTCATCGGGAAGTTAGTTTAAAATCCATTGCATGATTTGTACTGAACAAACGGACAGACAGACAATAAAGCGAGCTAATAAAAACATGATAAATATACATTACAATACCGGACGAGAGGCTGAGAAACGAAATCGAGGAAAACAAAATTTTACCACATACGCAAGCCGGTTTTAGGAGACTCCGGGGATCAATAGATATAACAAAATAGGAAAATTAACGCTACACTATATATACACTGATATAAATTGTGTCAGCTCTTCCGTGGTCGTTAATGTTTAGTGGTTTTCTTTTTGTATTTATTTAACGTCGCTTTCAACTCTTTGCTAAGGTTATTTCGCGACGGGAAAGACAGTTCATTAAAGTAGGCTCCGAACCATCTTGGTCACCACAGCATTAGATGGCACACGGAATATTTTCAGAGGTACGGGGACCTAGTAAATGACGCGATCTTAATAAATAAATAATTAGATAAATAAAAAACACTGTTGAAGAGGCAAAGGTAGCCTGCGGAAACCAGGTGACACAGTTACAGTTTATTTTGCGTTAGGAAAAGTCGTTTCCACCACAACTAATGGTGGCATTGCAGTTCATTCGTCTATGTTTAGCGTCATTCTTTCTGTAGTTTCTCGGCGTCAAACTTTTGAGCGCTAGTGTACTGGATAGGTTCTAATAGGTTGATAGGTTAAAGACTTCGGGGACGATAGGTCGATCGATCCGGACGAAACTGGCTCCGGTTTCGAGGGATCGTTGACATACAGCTCGGATGTGCCCGGGGCTAAATCAGATAGGAAATAGCTCGCGAATACGATTGATCGCGGAGTTGAGTCCGATAGGTGCGGCGGAGAGCTTGAACCTGCGAAGAACGGGGGGTTCCTTAAATCGAATAATCGGTCGAAAACCCATGGGAAAGAAGTACGAAATAAAGATCGATGATATCGTTTCGCTGCTCTAAATAACTACACGGATCTGAATCTGTGTTCGCCTGAATCCTTGCTGAATATTAGCAAACTGTAAACAGTCGCGAGTACATTCGGTTGTGTGAAGTGTAATAAATAGACTGTGGATCTTTATACATTTTTAGGAAAATTGAGTAAATGATATTGGAAATTGTCAGAAAATTTTTCAAATTGAAGATGTCAATTTATTATAGACAGACTGAAGCCCTTTTACATAAGTGTTTACAATAAAAAAAAGAGGAATATAAAAGTACTACTCGTTTAATAACAAACAAGGGACATGCAAAAAAACTAATGGTACAAACGATATGTTATTATGCTATAATCCTGCGTACTTGCTTTTTAAAATTTTGTAAAGACTCAATAAAAACATCGATACTTGGATTAATTAATCCAAAAGTAGATGTTGCTTTAAGTGTTAGAAATCCAGCTTTAGTTCCCAATACACGTTCAGATACATAGAAAATGATTTGCGCGAGTAGAGAGGGACAATCAATACGATTATTAATTAAATTAAAAATAATGCTCTGGTCGGATACTATTCTTCGAGCAGACCATGTTTCTAGGTTCATTGTAGTTAATATTGTGGAGTAATCATGATCTCCTCTATTTGCATCATTAAGGGAAGAAATAACATGCAATCTGGTTTCTATCTCTTACAAGCGACGCAGACAATTTTCATTTTGCATGAAGATCCGCAGTCTAGTAATGAAACAAGACTCGTAGAGAAATTTCATAAAATTCTTATGACGCGAGAGTGAATCTGCAGTATCCAGTTTATATTGTACATTCTCTGGTCTTTATGATACTAATACGGACACAGCGTGGACATACCTTCAGCGACTCGTATTAAACACCGTGATCGGCTAATGAAGAACAGAGCTCGTAAATGCTGAAAATATGTTGCATTTATTGTCTGTCTCATATTCTGAAATTGTTTTCTCATCTTCTTTTTCTAATAATCGGCACGAGCGAAACATGGACTGAAAATTGCTTTGATTAATTCCGATATGAAAACTCTGTGCACAGAAGACTGGCATCCCTATTGAAAATTCAATATTAGCTCGTGAAATAAAAAAAGAGAAACAGGAAGTTCCATCGCGATAGGATTGTGTTTCGTTGATACACGAACAAAATAAAAAATGAACCTCGATAATCTAATTCTCACGTGGCGAGCACTGGCAGATAACAGTACGCGATTCATTCGCGGTCTGTGTGCACAACTGAATGGAGAACGAACGTGTTATAGCGTTGCCAGCTTCGAGTCAATGATCACCTTGTGGACTTTGCTATGCAGATAATGGCGGCGCCTGAAATGCAACAATTTCGAGCAACAACTATTCAGTGAGAAAATAAACTGGAGTAACCAATCCGGCATCGAAAGATTCTGTTTCCTGATTTAATCGGTTCTTTAACGCCATTCGTCAAATTCACAGTTCGATAATCATCATTAGACAGCGAATTTTATGCAGTTGTGACAAAAACGAGTAAGTGTAATTTAAACGAGTGAAAACATTAGAAGAGAATTCAAACATACAGTCGCATTATGTTCAACCAATTAAACGTACAGGATGAGTCACCTAACGTTGCCATCACAAATATCTTTGTTGTTTTTAAACATACGTCCAAATGTCTGAAGGACAAAGTTGAATGGTTCAGTGGGGCTCACATGATACGAAAAATATTTTTGTTTTTATGTGATTTTCTTTTAAAGATATCAAGGTCACCTTCATTTTTTTTTAATGGAAGCGCCCTTTTTAAATACGTACAATGATAGTCCCTTTTCATTATGAATTCAGGGACTATCATTATTCAAGGTCACATAAAAACAAAAATCTTTTTGATATCATGCGAGGTCTATTAGAATCAACTTTGTCCTTCAGACACTTGACGTATCTTTTAAAACAACAAAGATATTTGACGTGGCAACATTAGGTGATTCACCCTGTAAAAAAGAGGAAGAAGTTTGTTGCAATTTCTGTAGAAAATTTTTATTTTGCATTAAGATCCGCTGTCTAATAAAATCATAAATGAATTTCTACACGTGTCGATATTCGTCTGCAATTTACCATCGCGCGATAATCAAAGCAGATTCGCGAAAGTGAAATTCGTGGGAAATCAATGGCCGGGAGGCATCCGACGTTTTTTTTTGCGTGAAAGATGAAAGGAGCATTCGTCCGAGGATTCTCGTGCGATTCGATTTCTGCTCGTTGCGTCTCCAGGAAGGAAACAGGAATCGTCGAATGATAGGACATTGAACGGGTCCCCAGCCCCGGGGGCGTTCTGAAAGAGATGCCAGAGGAACACGTGTTGGCGAAGCCCCAGAACCGTCTTTCGCACCGAATCCTTAGGATCTCATAGTTCAATGCGCCATCGGATCGGAGCCCCGGCCGCTGTGATTCGCGTGGAAAAGTCGCTCGAGCGTGGACGAGATTCTCCGTCGTAGTCGAGCTCGACCGAAAAATGATGGGTGTTATTGGCCATGAACGATCGCGTCTCTTCAGCGATTCAACACGTTCAACCACCGCCCCACGAATCCAACTCCGATACCAAAAATTTATTGTCCTCGAACGTCAGCGATTTCCTCGTGACGGGTTCAACCCTTTCCGATTCATCCCCACGGGTTTTGTTAAAGTAAATAGTCGGTAACAACTAGATTGCGGATTTTATGAATCTATAAAAAATTGGTATGTACAATTTAAAACAGTGGACATATTTAAAAAAATTAAGATCGTCAACGTATTAGTTTCAGTTTAATAAAATAATCAAATAGGAGAAAGAAATTTTGATGCAACCTCTGGGTCTTGGAATCGACGCAGACATTTTTGATTTAGCATAAAGATCGGCAGGCTAGTAATAACACAAGAATTATACTTTACTCAATAATCAATCTCATCCAACAATGCTAAATAAATAAATAAATATTAAAATTTAGCCAGTAAAAATTGCCATAGCATTATTCGAAAAAATTTTAATATTATTCTATTCGTCTGTATTCTATCAATTGTGAAATAAAAACGTGGTGAAAAGCTCAACTGTTGTATGAGAAAACAGGTTCGATTCGATGCGCACAATGTAGAAACGATTACATAGAATAATAATGATCTGGGTTGAAGGAAACGTCTTGATTTTCAAATTAAAATCTCTTCCGAGTCCAAAGGGTTAACTGTGGATCGAGTTTAATCTTAGTTACGTTTTCATTTTAATTGTAGAATTCATAGAAATAGTAGAAGAAGTAAGTATAGCAAGCAATGTCAGATTCGCACAGCGGTTGCGGAAAGCTTGATTGCGCTAAATATTTAAAGTTTTTGCGACGATACGATAAATTGTTCCGAGCGGTCTCGACCCGTTTCACGAACTCCCTCGATATTACTTCGATTTATTTATTTAACGAAGAAATCCCTGCTTTCGTTGAGCCGCGGCACGATCCAGATCCTCGGGCGTGTTTCATCTTGATTTACGATCAGCTGTTATCGCTCCGCGAGACGACTCGATTGCTCCGATTCATGAAAACAAATGGGAGAACGGAAAGCGACTGAAGATTCTCGATATTTTCCATCGAGTTCCGACGTGTCTATTCGAGATTGTTCCGATAATGTTTCCACCGACGAGCAACAATTAAAACAGGTCGTTGTCGAGTGAACTTGATAGTGTGCATCTACGCAGAGAACGCTACGAGCATCGTGACCAACGAGTGATATTTTATAAGCAGGATTGTGTTCGATTGGATCAAGAGGTCCGGACGATACGTTTCCACGGTAACGAACTTAAAAATTTTGTTTAACGTCATCCGGTTTAAATCGCGTTTGCCGACGGACTACGGTAACGAGATTTGCAAAGACGAGCACGGGCTTTTTGTTTAAGGATGTAATCTCATTGATGACGAAGCACCTGCTGGAATGCCGCCGTGGCTGCGCGTTCGCATTCGATAATCGGCGAGTCGAAATCACCGGCGATGCACATACACATATTGTCCCAACGAAAACCATTTGAACACTGGATTCCTGATGTTCAACAAATTATGCTCAACTCACCGTGGCAGTGGAACGTCGAAAAAAATAATCGAGGCTTACTTAGTTTCTGTTTGTGCAGAGATTTATAGAAATATAAGTTATATCCATTTTCAAGGATTTCGTTCCTCGATTTGATATATATTTACGTAATATATATACATATATGTGTAATAATATAGAATGTATAATACAATAATGATTAAAAGAAGGTACTTGAATAAAAAATTATTACAACAGTAACGAAGCTACAATACGGTATAATAATTACCGAGGTTCAAAATGATGGTTAAGGCTTCGTTTTTGAATTATTAATGAAGTTAATAAAGATAAGTAAAGGTAAAAATTTGTTTAGAACGAATTATATATGAACGAGGTGTCCGTAACAAAATAGAGCTTTAATTAAAATAAACTCCAGACAAATGTTCAAATCATAAAACAAAATTTTCATTTTGCAACATCGACAAAGTTTTGTAAAATTTGCCAATTAAAAAATACAGGACTAAAAATGACGTGGGATCGGGATACTTGGTCTCAAGTACGTTTCGAGAATCGACAAACCGATTCCGCAAACATCGGCTGAAACCAGTCGAATAGTTGAGGAGTCGCAAACTCCGGTTCTGTAATGGCACTGTTTTGCCACGGGATTAATTGGCGAGGGTTAGAAGACAGGGTTAAGTAATTTGCGACAAAGTCGCGCGGAAGTTGGTCCATCGAAGAGACACGTCGACGTCTGTATGCATGTAGAACAGAACGATGGAAGTTATCACCAGGAGCCGGTGCTCCACGGATCAAAATGGTAAACGCGTATTGTGGAACGTTACTGGATTGGGCGGGTTCGCTGACGCTCGACTAATTAACCCGATTCAATTAGCAGGTCTGGTAACCGATTTATACTAAAGCAATTAGACGTTGATACCCGGCGTTCTACGATACGAACGTGTACATACGTAACTTCTTGGCGACGACACCGTTGCGGACTTGCATAATCTCGCACTCGAGGAATCAACGAGCGTTCAATTGAATGTTGCAGCCTCGAGTAAACACTCGAGAATACAATGTATGGGATCTTGCGGTGCTCAGAATCCCTAAACTTCGTTCCGAGATCAATCGAACGGGTTGTCGGAGATTATTAAACGCCATGGAAAAACTGCTCGGACCGGTGCCCCGTGCGGACGTAAGAAATCGCTGGGAAACCGTGCTACATTATTATTCGATGGGATCTGAAATTTTCCTGGAATCGTTCTGTCTTCGTGATAATGGAGTTCTCCGATCTCCTACTAAACGATTCTTTGCAATCTAGAAGAATTTATAGTGTGTTTCTTTCAATCGCAATTACATAGAATTATGACATTCAACCAAATATTTTCTTTTCAACGTCGAGATCTCGAGTCTCGTAGATTCTTCGGAACTCCCGCGAGCTTTCTGGAAGCGCACGAAGATCCGCAGTCTAATCATAGCCGCGCTACTTTTGTTAGTTCAGAAGTTCGTCGAGGAAAAATCGATTCCCGCATCCGAACACGACTTATCCAATTTCTAACCGTCCGTCAGACGCGGTCGAACTAACGACTGGCTTCGTTTCATCGCATCCCCTCTATGAAAACGCTTTCCCGTTAATGACTGGACAAATAAAACACTGGGAGCTGCTGCGACGTATCATCGAACCCGAACCGTCTTTCGAAACTGGAATGGCGGCCGAGAATGGATTAACACTGGATTGTTAACATCCTCCAAAAAATTTCCCATCAATTTTTCGCGAATAAACGACAGTTGATCTTGCAATGCACTTTAAATCCTCTTCCCCGCACGCCAGATTATTCTAATTTATTCTCCCGCTGGCCAACGGTCGGGCAATCGTTATCTTACACAGGATTTCCATTAAAAAATCTCGAATCCTTCCGCGTCGGACAAGTCTCATCTCCTAATAGACAATCCACGTAGTAGCAATTTGCTACGCGAGAGCTAACGCAACTTCCTGAACAGCTTACAAGGATAAAAAAGGCTAATGCTTCGGATTCCTCGCATTTCAGCCGCGGCGCGCACAATGGATTCGCGGGGTGAGCTGCAGTGGGAACGTGCATCGGTTGAGGTATGGCCTGGAATAAACTTCCCATGGAAACGGAAGATGCAGCGAAAACGCGTACAGCTCTAAGAAGCTCTAGGACGAGAGCGGCGTGTGTTGTTGTGTTGGCCGCGTGCGTCTCGGCCGGAGGAACGCGGAGAAAGTGTGGGATTGAGTCACTCGGTGTTGCCAGGTGGATAATCGATGACCGGAGGAGGTGCATGCTGCGGGGGCGGGTGCATCCGAGCAGAAATTTGAGTTGCAAACGGACCGGACACGCGTCCTCTTCGAACCTTTTCACCGGAGAACGGTGTGCACTTGAGGCGATTTTCTCATACTATAAAAAATGGCATACATATTATATCAGGTGATTAAGTATGAAACTTGACAAATAAAACAGAAATTTCAAACACATTTGTCAAGTTTCATATTGCATGACCTGATACGCCTTCTCAAATGGTAACCGTTGCACTTGAACACAGTTTGGTGATGAACTCCGACGTGCGAAGTCTGAATTCAACACTGACACTCTCGATGAACGCGTTTCTCCGATCTCGGCAATCGACAAACATGAAACTGGTCGTTCGAAAGCGGTAAGTTTAGTGCGAAAACAAGCGATGAGAATCGCACCGAGTGTAACCACAGCCTAACGTCGTTTTAATTACTTGTCTTCCTATCAACAGATCGTTTCGTAGCTGGCCGGGGCTTCGCGAGGTTCGATTTATCGATCCTCGGCCTCCTTCGACGACGTTTTCACCGAGAAGTCGATTTCAATGTTGCGCAAATAAATTAATTTTTCTTCGCCCGCAAATGTACAACTTTCGAGGCAGAAATTTATTTACATTCTAATCTTGTAGAGTAGTTGGTAGACTGCGGATTTTATGCGTTTACGATAAAACTGGGTTGGAACAGTTTAAAACAGGAGAAATGTTGAGACTATTCAAAAATACACATCTTTTGCAATTGGCGCAGCAAATTTTTATTTTGCATAAAGATCCGTAATCCAGTAGTCAGTTTCGATGATTATAGCTATTTCCGTTTGAATCGCGAAGAAATGTGTAAGCATGTTTTACGAGTTCAACAATCGTGGAACATAAAATCGGAAGATCATTTTGAGTATTGTGGTTTGAACTTGAAATTTGAAATCGAATTGAACAATTTGAAATTGTAGATAAGAGTATCGTGGAAGAAACGCGACGGAGAGTCGGCCGAGGAGATCTAGCGGGGTAGAAGTGTACCGTTCTTAAACCTAATCAAGGGAGGGATCACGGTGTCGGGAAAAAAGAACTGGTTAATTGCAGCGGCAGAAGGCCGGCGCCTTGATTAACGGAATAATTAGCCTCGAAACGACGGTAATGCAAAAATGAGAGAGTAGAAAATTTACAGGCGGAACAGGCTAATAATTACGAGCAACGCGATCGCCCTATCTGCATTTTTAATTGAACCCACAGAACGTAGAAAACTTTCGTTGCGCTGTGATTTGCCCGCAATAATGAATCCCTCTCTAATTATTGTTACGTTTTTTTTAATTCCCCTCATGGCCGAACGGAGTCGGTGATTCAGGCAAGCTTCGACCAAACGTGAACGCTTTAGGAGAGAGAACGTGTGGAAGAGAGAGAGAGCGAGAGAGAGAGAGAGAGAGCGAGAGAGAGAGAGAGAGAGAGACTTTAGTTACGCGTCGCCAGCCTCGTTAATCGCGACACGTGTTTTCCAGCGTTTTAATGACGTTGTTATTGTCCTGCGAGATAAAAGCCGACCGAACAGGGAAAGAAGAGCTGCGTTATCGATTTATCTTCTCCACTGCTTCTTTGTCAACGCTATGCTCTTCTTCACAAAGCCTCGACTTTGACTTACTTCGCAACAGAAGACTGCTATGTGCCTCGCTGATGTTCTCCTGATTATACAGCTATTCACATCAATCTGCTGTCTTTTAATTTCAATCTACCCCGTGCAATTTTATTTTTTCCTGTCTTTAATCATCCTGTATGTCTTTTAGAGACTGTCTTAAACATTTTAACAGAAAATGCTTGCAGCATTGTTCCGTTCTTACTGCAACTATTGTCCTGCTCATTTATTCAGTGATTTACTTATTTATTTGCATCCGATTGTACACGATGAATAAAATATCGGGTTAGTTGATCGGTTTTCCTCGATACCTTGAAATAATAATTCTTGCATTTTTTTGGAGAGGTGTCACTCGAATTCCCATCGAGATCGAACAGCGGTGTTTCTGCAACGATTTTACTCGTCAGGGGAACGTTCCAAGCAGCGGTGCGATTTTCCCGGTGATTTTTCCGACGGCTCACATAATTTTCCCGTCGAGTTAATTAACGAAAAAAGCACGCTACAAGATTGTTAGAGCGGCGGGGTTAGAGAGTAACGACCCGAGATTATGGTCCACTTTGCCGTGAAAAATTGTGCGCGCGTGACAGAGAATGGCAATTGTCCTGATATTTACGAGAACCACGGATGATTTCCTCGCATTTTCGTGGATCAAGGACTCTCGTCCGGGCGAGACTCTTACCGAGCGCCTCCTAGAAACGAGGCGGCGACGAGCAAAACGAACGAATGACCTGGATATAGGCTCATGTGTGAAAGATGCTCGTCCTATAAATAGGTAATGAAACTATTCATTAAAGAAGATAGAATGTTCAGCGACACCTGCGCACCCCGGCGACCGGCTCCTTAAACCTGTTATCGGGCTTCACAAAACGTCCCTTGTCTCCCAATTAACAGAATTCATGTTTTTACAAATGTTATCGTTGCCTTTTATTCCAATAGAACCAATCACTGTTCATTCGCAGTGATTCGACAGCGGATTTGATGACAGAAATAAGTAGATGTAAATTAAAATAGTAAAAACATTTTACTATTTGAAGATCTTCAAAGTACTGTTACATTATTTTTCAACTCAATTTCACTCCAGCTAGTTGCAACACAGTTAGGCAATTTTTATTTTGCACAATGGTCCGCAGATTAGTAATTTTAACATTAAAATCGCTATTTAATTGATCTCTTACACGATCCTTTTCACCACACAAGAATTCTTTGATCGTTCATTCGCAGTTCAACTGTGTGAAATAAGAATTATTTTGGCCACGATGTACGAAAGATTTGCACAAAAAGGTCTGTCTCGGCCACGACCGAGGAGATCGAGGATCTTGATATTAGCCGCGGCCAAAGTTTCCAGTAGCGGCTTGTGCAATTTGTTTCGAAAACGCGTTTAATTCCGCGGAACAATTAATTATCAGCGATCAATATGCAAATAGCCGCGCGATTCTCGGTTCAGATAGACCACGGTGAAAGTATTAAACGAAACGGTGCGCTGCTGGCCGGAAGATATCGCTGTGTCGAGGGTCTCGCGACCAAGTCCTTGAGCGGACCGCTTTAAAACCCAGTTCCTCGTGAAAAATCGCTATTATCTCGCACGGTCTATCTGCAGGAGCCGCGGATCGACCTGAAACAGTTTGCGCGGAATCAGCGATTGCTGCGTCGATCGATCAGACCCGATCGGGCTGATATTTAATCTAAACTAATCGCTGTGTGTTTTATTGAATGGGAAGGCTCATCAATTCCCTGGACGTTGCGTAACGATACTACGGAAAACATTGCTCCTCCGTGCGACTACGAACTGTGTTGAACTCTGCTGAACCGTGGCGATTAAATCACAGTCAAAATTGTCCTATCATTTTTCGAAACAGTTTTGAAATAATGAAACTCTTCTGCATTCTACAAATTGCTAAAAAATTCGGTAATTATTGCGAAAGGATCACTGTACTCCGATTTTGATGAAATTTAAGTATGTTATGCAACTTTTTCCTTTTCCAATATAGGGGGGTCGCTTTTAGTATTCGAGATATTCGCAAAAAAAATATTGCTAATACGGTATTGAATTTTCCGTATTCTTGTGCGCTCCGTGGCAACGTAACGCTGATACGCGCGGGGTCATTTACATTTTTTTTGTAAACACGCTGTGGAGATGAGAGGAAAAACAGGATCTCACTCTATATAGGGTAATACATATATAGGATAAGCTTACAATTTTGATGGACTACTCCTGGATTTTCGTAAGCGTGGTCGGACCGGCCCTCTCCGCCCCCTCCACGACCCAACCACAACTCA
This sequence comes from Lasioglossum morio, assembly GCA_916610235.2. Classification (NCBI taxonomy): domain Eukaryota; kingdom Metazoa; phylum Arthropoda; class Insecta; order Hymenoptera; family Halictidae; genus Lasioglossum; species Lasioglossum morio. The sequence continues at coordinate 9,193,434 of OU744327.1, forward strand.
TTCTATTCAATATTTTCAATGCAAAGATTATGCGAATAGAATGAGTTGTGGTTAGGATAGTTAGGTCGTGGAGGAGGTTCTATGCATCCCGACCACTTATACGAAAATCCAGGAGTAGTCTTTCAAAATTTAAAGTTTACCTTATATATGTGTCACTCTATATAGAGTGAGACTCTGTATTTTCTCTCATCTCCACAGCGTGTTTACAAAAAACATCAGTGTTACGTTGCCACGGAGCGCACAAGAATATGAAAAACTCAATACAGTATTATCAATAGTTTTTTGCGAATATCTCGAAAACTAAAAGCAACCCCCCTATATTGAAAAAGGAAAAAGTTGTTTAAATAGTCGAAATCTATAAAATATTTAAATTTCATTAAAATCGGAGTACAGTGACCCCTTTCGCAATAATTACCAAACATTCAAATGTCGTGTGAGAGAACAGCATAGTGTAACGAAGATTGCGTAGAAGAAAAATCTTCCAGGTTGAAAGTTAAAATTGCTTCGGAAGTGTTAATGGACGACCGAATAGAAATCGTAAATAGAAACTTTTGGTAGAATCGGATCCTCGCGAACAATCGGCAGATCGACATGGTGGATCACGAAAAAAATGATGCGTCAGATGAGCTAATGTAGGGAAACGGAAGCAACAGGTTCGATATGACGAGAGGACTGCGACGAGAACTGCGGCCGGGACACACGCGAGAGCCGAGGGTTAGTTTTTGATTCGCGGGCACAGCGGGGAAAATGTAGGCCAGAGGCAATTTCGAAAATATTAAATCAGACCGGCCAGTTGCCAGGCAATCGGACGGTCAGACGATCGACCGTCGTCGTAGACGTGGAGTTAGACGACGTGTAGGTGTGAATGTAGGTCAGGGTACCAACACGTACAGCCGTCGCGGAAGAATACGAATCGCGAATTCCGAGGGATTAGTTCGTTTGATAACAATTGACGTGCTGCAACGGGAATTTCGACGGAGAACGCCCGGTTCAACTTCCGCGGAATCCTTGCTGCAATTTATGAACACGCGGATGTTCCAGCGTTTCTCTAAGTTTTCATCGCCTCTTTCTCTTGCGTATATTTTTTTTATCGAATTTCTGGAGTACATTCAACGCAGTCTTTACATTAACATTCTTCTTACTTGCCTACTCTGTACATTTTTGTACGCACTCGGGAAGATCACGGGAATTCAATTACGAACCTTATTTTGACGAACTTGAGATCGAGTATGTTTAATCTATATCACTTCACTATGTATCTACATCACTTGAAAAACGGCTGGACCGATTTGGCTAATTTTTTTTTTTAAATGTTCGTAATAGTCCGAATAAAGTTTTAAGGAGGGAAAAATTGGAATAGTTGCCCGGAACAATGGAAAATTCGGGAAAAACTAAAAGTGCTTTTTGAATCATATTGCAGTACACTAAAAAAACGAATGTCGCAGCTTTTAATCAATATTTCAATAGGAATTTTCATTATCGACGTCTGTTTGCAGTATCGACATTATCAACATCCGTCAGTTAGTTTATTTCTATTGCAATTTATGAATTTATATTACAAAAATCATGATTTTTGAAACGGTACGAGTAGTACGTTTAAACAAATTTTTTGAAATTTGGAGAGGACAACGTCTGTCAGGTCAGCTAGTGTACGATAAAGTCGAATATTTATGTAATTCTATGAAGATGGAATGCATTCAACCGTTCTGCATGTTCGCGGCCAATCTAATATTCGTTTCACCTGGACGTTATTTTTCAGGAATATCTTTGCAGAGGAGTTTCGAGTGTTTCTTCCCCATCCTCGAATTTTCGCGGTTAGCTTTCGAAACCTTGACGAGATCCGCGCCGGATTCGAGCCACAGGCTCCCGGATTACACAAAAGCGATCCTCACCGATCTCTCTCTCTCCCTCTCTCTCTCTCTTTACAGCCTTAGGGCAGGATCGATAACATCTATCGTGGAGGATGTGTTCCTCTTAAATCGCTGTTTCGATCGCTGGAACCACCATTTCACTGAAACACGCTCAACATGATATTTCCACAGTTCCAGGGTCGATTCTCTAAACTTTTGAACCACTCTACCATTCACCAGAATGGTGAAAAATTGCTAGCCAAGACCCCAAAGCAAAATTAATGCAGATCAATGATCGGAAGTTGTCCCTGTTTGCGATAGATCAATCATTTTCAATGAGCGTTTCGCGTGGAATATTAAACGCGGAGCACGATGCACTGGGACGGAAACAATCAACATATTTTAGCATAAATCAATAGCATAATCCTGTGGATATATTCTCACGATGGTGTTTGACCGAATTCGTAGAATTAAGGTCTCGGTTAGGTCAATTTTCAAGATAGGTATGGCTCACGTTCTCATAATAGCTGTCCAGTTTGCTCTCGTATGCTACAAGTCTAAAATATAGGGGTGGGGTGAACAGCAATTACGACTTGAGGTGTCTTCTTTCGAAAAACAGAAAATCAAAGCTGTATCCAATTTTAAAAAATTAGTTATTACTTTAATAGTATATTAAGATATCCTCAATATCAATCAGATTGACACCGTGCATCGTTTGGAATGAATTCGGAAAAATCAGTAATTAATCACAGCGGTAACCAATTGGAAAAAAAACTATTATCAGCCACGTTAATAGTACATTAAGATATCCTGACAATTTCAAGCAGATCGACGTCGTGCACCGTTCGGAATAAATTCGGAAAGTTCGGTAATCTTCGGTGGCTTGCAGCAGGATTTCGTCATGAATTTCGCGCGAGAATCTGCGCAGAGCAGGGTCGATTAGCGACAAGCTATTATCGATAGCGACGCCGTGGAGGCTTATCAGCTCGTTAAATAATTTATATCCTCCGTCGAGATGGAATCAAGGCGCGGAATTGCAGCGTCGAACGACGGCTCACGGTGTACACTGCGAAAGATCATTAAGAGGAATTGCGTGGTCTAATAGGTCTTGTGCAATTGAGTCCCGGGCCACCCGACGACTCCTAAGTAGTCCAATCCCGTAGTTATCGCATCAATTTTTCCGTTTCTTATTCGCGCACTCGTTTTAATTGCCCCGCCTCGAACGGAAACGATCGGCACCGAGAGAGAAAAACTTGATTCTCGATATTTTTCATCGACCCACCGGCCACGGAAATAGTATCGGAACGTCGTCGTTTGCGAAACGTCTGTTAATGTCGCGGCTGACACTTTAATGAAGCATTAACTTTCGGAGGACTAAGCTCCGAGACTAAGCTGCTTATCTGTATGCAGACGCTTTTACTCGCGATGCTCTCTTTCAGCTGCAGTGTCTTTACCAGGATAAAAACCATAACTAGTTCGGCTGGAGTCTGCTGACACCGATCATTTATTCTTAATATTTTGCGCTTAAATGTGTACATAAACATTGATAATGTATACGGTATGTTCACCGTACGAAATTTTCCACTCGATCCATCAATTTCTCCCTCATCCTGGTTTTCTAGAATAATACACGAAAATTACGCCTCTCGTAAAGATCAACTGTCGCAATGACCAATTTCATTAGTCGATAAAAATTCACTAGTCAATTTTTATCAGTCAGCAGCGATCAAAGTGATCTGCAATTTCGTTACGAGGTAAAGCAGAAGGGAACTTTTGCATGATAATATTTGTCAGGTTTGTCACAGGATGTTCCGGATGCAGTAACCAGAGGAAAATCTTTTTAATCGACTGCTGCAAAGGGCAAGCATTTCAAGGAAAAAAAAACGAGATAGCACCGTGTAAATGTCAGGCTCGGCGGTCTAAGCGCAAAGTTCAATTATCAAATAAATTTCCTCTCGAGCCCCGGGTAAACGTTTTTAACGGATAATCCGCTTTCGACGACTCCGGCCGCGTGTAATCTACAATCAACGGGTAATTCGACCCGTCTCGAACTTCGTAATTCGCAATTTTCCCGCGGGACCAGGAAAAGTTGCATCGCGCGATTTCGAGGCTATTCTCTCTCTCTCTCTTTTTCTCTATCGCTCTCTTCCTATTCGCCGGATAGTTTGTAGAGGTGATGACGAATTTCGAGGCAATTTGCGAGCCGCAGTCACGTTCGCGGGCCTCGCGGAATTAATAATTCGAACGAGGAAACGACGATGGCCGACCGAGACTCCGTGCTCGATTATTCAGACCGTCCCCGACCGTCATTAACCGCCGCCAATCATTTATTCGCCGCCAAACGAATCCGATTGCGCCGAAAACGCCGCCGTTCCAGCAGCGAGAAATCTGCGCTTTTTCTTCTTCAAAATATCTTTGGAAATTCCACAAACGCGCCCACTTCTGATACCTGATTCTGCAAAACGTGCTCGCTGAAGCTCTTGAACAGAGAGGAACTTACGAGGTGTGAATTTTCAAACGGTTCGAAGAACAACAGTACGAATCAGCAGAAAATAGTATTGTGTAAACGCGTTTTCAACTAAACAAATAAAACAGTTTTATAAACAGCTGAAAATCGAAGAATTGCTGTTTTTTATGCGTCGTTTTCATCTAGATAAATAAAAATCAAATGATGTTCCAATTTTTTTAAATATCCGTAATAGTTTGAATAAGATTTCAGGGAAAGAAAAATTGCTCGGAAAAATGGAAAATTCGAGAAAAACTGAAAGTGGTTTTTGAATCACATTTCAATACAACAAAAAAACCAACGTCGCAGCTTTTAATCAATACTTTAATAGGAATTTACACATTTCAATAGGAATTTACATTATCGACGTCTGATCGCAAACAAATTTATAGAAATTTGGACAAGATAACGTCTGTCGGATCAGCTAGTTTACTTGTTTACAAGTATACTTGTTTACAACAATAGTTAGTTGAAAGTTACCTATTTCACCAGGCTGTCTTTTAATTCGAAAAGAACTCCGCTCGAGTCACATCGTTCAGCAGGAACAAGCACAATTTTCATGTTGAAGATTAATAGCGTACGAAAGAGAAATGTTTTGTCGAGTCCCTGGTGAAAATTAGATTGATACATCAACAGCAAATAATCCCACAGGGTGTCGATGGCAGCCGCATCGATTTTTCAGTCACGTCCGATTACAGTTGACCTGAAATTTTCGACAGCCCTGGTGCATCGGGGGCAAATCTGCGCAGGACACGGTTCGAAACAGACGCGGGCACTGCGTCGTGATCGATCCTCCTATGGGATTCCGAAGTTGCTGCAAACTGCGGCTGCTAACTTCCCGCGAACTTTGACCCGCGGGGCATGAACCGCGCGATAGCTGCCTCCAGCCCTGTGGTTGCCTTAGAATCCCCTTTTAAAACCCTGAAATCCGCCAAAGGGCCAACCACCACCCTTGTAAGACGATCGTCGCTGTCCCAACGTGTCGTTAGCGAATTCCATTTACACGTTGCAACGAACTGAAGGAACCCGTTGCACTCGGAAACCGTATCTTCCAAAACTTCATTACGTAGTTTCAAATAATATAGTAGAGCGTGGGAAATAATGATCCTATTTAAATGAAACTCGTTGCGTGATCGTGCACGAGAGTCCAACCATAACGTTGATACGTTTTTTCCAATGAGTCATAGGCCGCGCATCCCGGAATATTATATTTCAATCACCCACTCCACTTATCGATTTGTAATCAGTCATTAATAATTTATACCCGCCGCTGCTCGATAAGAATCATGTAACCCAACGGATGGAATATTGATTAGATTCTATTGTGCTCTATATGCGAAATGTGGGTTATAGCACACATCGAACCTTTTACCTGTGGTAGACGCACTATCCTCGATTGGAAAACTCGGGAATTAAATTCTCTGTGCGGCGACGATTAAACTGGAAATATTTATGCAAAATAATCATCGTTGAGGTAGTAGAATTAGAAAATTGCTTCTTTTTCTTTCAAGAATATTCCGAAATTCTTTTAACGTCTTTTAAGTGTCGAGATTTCGGTGAACGTGATATGGAACATTTCGCATTATTTCCAAAGGGATTCGTTTCGTTCCGAAATCGATAATCGACGTCGTTCGATTCGTTCGATAACCGGTCTCTGTCGTCGACATTTCGTGTTTCGCGGCCTTTCGATGGTTCAATTTCAATTCACCGGATCGATGTTTATCATCGGCTTCGTCAATATAAATAGATACACGTTGCTCCTCGGCGAGCCGCGGAAAAAAGTGAAATTTCGATTTAGTTAAGTGAAAAGGGTTAAACAGGGATACTTCCTTCTCGGTGTTCTTCCCCGATTCGAAGGGAATAGAAGCGGCGAGACGGTAAATCGATAACGATGTTCGTTTATTTGCGAAAAAAATAAACCGATCCTACCCGAGTTTCCGGTATCGAGTCCGGCGATCGTCGATCGTTCCAAGGCGAATTAAATCGTAGCTGTCGTCGCTCCTCCTGATCCACTTAATTATGTTTGCCGCGGTGGGGGCACTGACGCTAATTAAATGCAGATTGATAAGGCGATGGGTGTTCGAATGGCGGGTCGAGATCTAATTAGGGAGGAGTCCGACGATTTAATTACGCTCGAATCTCCAAGAAACAACTCGCGCATCGGAGAGAGATAGAAGAGCTGGCTAGATTTCAAATTAGCGGTGATCATCGCCGCGTACTGTCGCGATTATATCCTGGCTAATTACCGAAAATTCAATCATCGATTACGCGGAGCGACCGATGACAATCGGAGAATGAGCGAAAACTTTGCTACCTGTCCCTGTCTCGGCGTTTTATTGCGTCGTTTATCCAGGATCGTTTCACGAAGGAGTTTAATATCACCGCGTGTTAAGGTAATACGATTTTATAAAGCTATAAAGTGGTGGGATTATGACACGTCGCGACCTATATCCGAGAAAAATCGGCGAGGATCTACGGGACAGTGGATTCTGTTTACGCGTGGTCAGGATGTTGTCGTTCCGTTCTGAATTAGGATCGTGCTTCCATTTCGTTTAGGAAATTTTCACTCTTGTCCGTTGACTCTTTTACTTAACTTTTAATTACTCGCATGTAGTACGTACAATCACAAGAATGTAAGATGGTTCGGAACCCACCTTAATAAACTGTAGGTCCGAAGTAACCTTAGCATAGAGTTGAGAGCGACGTTAAATAAATATAAAAAACTAGAGGGGGGTTGTTCTAGCTCGCGGGTAGGACTGCTCTTGCGAGAGGGTTAGTGGTACGCATTGCTAGTGGGGCCTACAGCTATTAATGCTTTTTTTATTTTGTGTGTGACTCTCCACGAGCCACACAAAGAACTTCCCGATTCGTCAGTTGCAGTATATTATTATCATCATTTAGTGTACGTTTTAAGAAGATTATATGTTTTCAGGGAAAGTGATTATAACACTTTATTGGGCATATAGAGTATGCCTAACCACATGACGTATGTAGTCTTTTGAATTTTTCAAGAAAAAAAATAAAATTTTTTTAAAAACTTTCCTATAAATCGGGAAGTTAATAAAAATCACAAAAATGTATTGTTTCGAGCACAAACGCTGTCGACTACACTAGCAGATATTTATTTTGCGTTAAAATGGTCATTTCGTTGAATAAAAATTGATTTATGTTCGAGTCGTATGCAGTTCCATGTGAATAGTTATGTAGAATGTGGAGTGCGAGTAAACTGAAGGTTAAAAAATAGGAGAGTATTATCACTTCGTTCTGAATTAGGATCGTTCTTCCATATCTAGCAAATTATATGAAGTACTTTTACTTAAGAATGGAGGATTGATCGCAGCATCCGATTCTTCGATGACAGCTAGTCGAAATAAATTATACCGAAGTGCGAACGAGACTTTGGTTCTGGCTGTGGTACACTTTTGAACGGACACTATCGTCGAGGCGCAGATAGTCAACGGTGACGCGACCGGGCGTATACATGGCGCAGCAATGCCAAAATTGTCAGTTCGTCTGGAGCTTGCCAGGGAAGCGGACCTCTTCAGGAGCTCGGAGGGGGTCCCATGGAAATTACCGACACAAATTTCACCGACTCCAGATTTTCACCGACGACGAATTCAATCGATAACGATTTTGACCGACATCGAATTTAAAATCGTTGCCGAACAAATTCGTTGTCGGTCAAATCTGGAGTCGGTGAAAACCGTGTCGGTGATTTCCATGGGACCCGCTCGGAGGAGTTCCGGCTGATCTGAAAGAGCAGCATCGAACGAGTAGAAGTGTAAGGCGTTAAGATGATTGTGAAATACACACGTAGAACCTTCTAACGCCTAATCAGTCGTTTCAAAGATCAAGTTCGCGCGTCACATTAGAAATCCGACATTTCACGTCACACAAGCTAATTATAAAGTAGCATGCCAGCATACCGAGGCGAATTAAATGAGAAGTGGATATTTAAAATTGAGGAAAACACGAGAACCGTGAAGGTGGAAGCCAAAACCGGTGCAGTGGCCACAACCGGTGCATCTACCCCACGGGCCGCGCTAACCAACCCGACGCAGACCCTCTCTTCTCTCCTCCGGATAAAATTTCACTAGAAAAACCAGCTCCCGCGGCGAGGAGGCTGCGTTCGCTACAAGAGCCTCTCTCTCCCTCTCTCTCTCTCTCTCTCTCTATCTTTCTTTCTCCGTATAGCATGTTACATGTTTCAGAAAGCGGAAACGTTGCGGAACGACGCCGAGATGATCTTGGCCCGGGGAATTCGTCGCTTGAACCACAAGTGTATATGTACATATATCGAATCGCTGTTTCGAAGATACTTTGTTAACGTCTACTTTTAACTGGCGGAAGTCTATTAATAGTCCCATTAATAAATACCTCTGTTAGAAAAAAAAAGGCCAGCAGCCAATGATTCCGACTCGATGCTCCGCGATCGAAGTCTAGAAGTAATTATTATTTATTATAGTAGGTCGTTCGGAAACTAATGTCGTTTCTCGCGTAGATATGGCATTCCTCCCACATTTGTTGACGACCCCGGACAGTATTTACGGTTTTACTGTAGTGCTTTCTAACCTTTCAAGCATTTTCTGGTCATCGCGTCAATTCTAAATGATAAAAAATTGCCTTTCATTTTCCCTTGAGAAAACGAAGTCTAATAGAACAGATTTATTAAAGAACCGTGAATCCCTCTAATTTGTACAGCTTTTAAGCCGGCATGTGATTTATGGAAAATTAAGCGGATTCTAAGTGACTGAGAGAAAACGAGCTCGGTACCAAGACTGCAATCAATTATAATTTGAAACATCTTGCGTAAATATTTTTACCGAGAACACGAATCTGGTGTTTCCAGCAGGAACGCTGAGAGTCCCGAAGGAAATATTGAAAACGCGCGGCCGGCTTGCTCGTGCGAGAGTTAAGGAGGAAAGGAAAGATCGTCGGCTTTAATAGAAGTCCGTGGAAATTGGTTCCCGAGCCCGGGAAATCTTGAAAAACCGCTTGTTCCAGTGGCCTTGTCCGCCGCGATCGCGGAACGATCGAAGCCGGATGGAAGTTAGACGGTGTATCTCGGCCGGAGGCGCGTTATTACCGTGCAGTAAAAAATAAATCCGCGGATTTTAACGAGAATCGCGGGTGTTCGAACTATACCTCCACTCGACCAAGGAAAAATCGCCACCGAGCGTTAACGACTGAACGATAAAGCGAAAGCGGAAGAAATGAACGCTCCTCGGACGAGGGGGAGAATGCATTTAAGTATTCATTCGACGGCCAGCTGTAGAGCAGCACGATTTCATCGAGAATTGATTAACCCCTTGCGCTATGATTTATTGAGTTGGTCGAAGAATTAGTTTGAATTTTCCTGGAGCTATTAGGTGCGCAAATTAATTCGTGGATCGAGAAGTTAATTAACTGTACGCTTCGATTCGTATACGATTCTTCGTGAATTTGATTAATCGTTTACGAACCGGTAGAATACGTTCTCTAAAACAAGTCTCCGTCGCTGTCTATGCTTTTACTTACAACTGATTGACGCTTTCAGTGTCAAAGTCATCCATTGAATGAAATAGAAAAATGAGAAAAGTTAGGATTATAAGTCGAAAAATCGAACCCGAGTTTGCTGGGATATTGCGAGGCGAGCGTTCTCAGATGACCCGGTTCTCCGCATGGTAGTTTCGAGTCATCAGTCTGTCTGACGGAATTATTAATCACGCGGCGATGTTATTATACCTTGCGTTACGCAATCAGGAGAAACGAATGAATGAAGCGTGCAGGGAAAACTGAGACAATGACAGACGCATGCGAGCAAGCGCATGTACGTATGTACTCACGGCACTATTTCGCTAGAATTCATTCTTGAAGGGAATTGTTAGATGCCGCGTGATGTAAACGGTTTTTTTTTTTTAAAGAGAAGCTAACATTGTGACGGTGCAAAGAGCTTCGGGCTCTCTGCATTGTTGTCATACTGTGCGATTTCACGTAAAGTCAAGTCGCACAGCAATCACTTGTATTAGGGGAATCTACTCTGGTGAGATGATGATATAAGCCCATATAAAAAAGTTGCATAATACAACTTTTAGTATTTTCTCTGTAATTACAACTTGCGATTTTTCGGAAAAACTCTCGTCACGTTACGTAGCAAGCCAACGAAAACAGTTCAAATCGTATGGTGCAATATTAAAAAAAGGTTATTGGTTTCTTTTCAAGAATGTTCGAATATTGGTAAGAGTTAGAATCTGTTCGGATGACGAGGTTAGGAAATCAAATATAGACCTTATATTTATTAAATGTTTATTTAATGTCCACCAAACTGTGTTTATGAAATAAAGGTTTCTCAGTTGTGAATCAAAATTGTTCACGTATAACATAATATGACATTTTATTATTAGTACGTTGAAGTTAAACTATTATACACGAAAAAGTAAAATGAAGAGAGGAGGTGTGAGCTGTGACTGACTCGGTAGGCTGGCTAGAACTGACACTGATTATTTTTTTTTTAATTGGGAAATCTCATATGAGATTTATTGCAACATAATGCTTAGTACAGAGTATTACATATCAAAGTACAGAGTATATAGTATAGTATAACAAAAATATTATAAGCAATAGAAAAATCAAAATACTTAAGCACGTTGGTTACATGTATTTAAAAAGGCTATTATATATAAACAAGCACTAATATTGGGTTCAGCTATTAAGCAACCTATGTCCAATGGCAATTGGAAACCTGCTCTAATAAGGTTCTGGACAAGTTTAACTGACTCTGATTTCTTCTGGGTTAAGAAATTGAAGTATAATAAACTTTAGGTCGAAAAAGACCTTTCCTACTCCGTGTGTTTCGTTGTACACTCCAACAGGAACAGATGGAGAGAGGTCCTAGATGAAAACGGATGGACCAACACGAACCTGGACAAGCAGAGAAAATGTCGTTGGGCGGAGACGGAGGAGCAGATAGACGAATAGAGATAGAAATCCGCGAGGTCAAGAAACAAAATGGGGAAGGACACAGTCGCGCATAAAGAACGCGAACCGCGACGGAAACCTGTCGAAGTGCTGGAAATTGGAGGACCGAAAGCGAGATCGCAAATACAATGGTGTGTGCTTGACCTCACGCTGTAACATAGCCACGTCTTTCTAATGAAGTTCTTGACCTCGGTGTCTTTCAGGATCGATACACGGTAGATTCTATGTCGGATTTGAAAAGGAAAGGACGAGGCGACTCGCCCGGCCCGCCTGGGACTGATGCAATCTTTCTGCATGTATGGACACCGACCAGAAATCAAAAGAACTGCATTAACTGCATCTTGACAAACTAACAAGAGTGGCCCATACACTGTGCTCCTAAAATTACCATGAACTTCAAATATTTATTTTCGACGGCTGTGCATCAACAAAATCTCGAACTGTTAAAGAAGAATTTGTTCCTTTCTTGAACATTTCTAATAGAATTCTCGTTATTCGAACAACTGTTAATTCGATGGATAAAAAGTGGAGATAAAAGGACCATCCGCTGTTCTCTCCGAAATTACCATGAACTTCAAATATTTATTTTCGACGGCTGTGCATCAACGAAATCTCGAACTGCTAAAGAAGAACTTGTTCCTTTCTTGAACATTTCTAATAGAATTCTCGTTATTCGAACAACTGTTAATTCGATGGATAAAAAGTGGAGATAAAAGGACCATCCGCTGTTCTTTCCGAAATTACCATGAACTTCAAATATTTATTTTCGACGGCTGTGCATCAACGAAATCTCGAACTGCTAAAGAAGAACTTGTTCCTTTCTTGAACATTTCCAATAGAATTCTTATTAATCGAACGATTCTTAATTCGATGGATAAAAAGTGGAGATAAAAATTTGCCATGCTGATCGATCGTCGATCACGCGTAATGCTCCAGTTGAAAAAGTGACCAGGTTTTTACCGTAGCTCTCGCGATTAGACACGCTGTTAAATGTTTCTGTTATTCTATTTAATTAGGATCGTCGTGCTCGCTCGCTGAATCATAATTGTGCACGAGTAATTCGATTACAGGACAATGACAATTGTTAATCGCCGACGCAGATTATGTACATTTCGTCCAACTACACATACCCCGGGCGAGCAAATAACAACCGAGGCGATCTCTCAAACTTGATCGCGCGAAGGCCACCTATATAACACGGTCGCTTCCGATTCTAACGGAATAAACGAAATCGCACGTACCGGGTGTGCTCCAGATTATCAGACTATATTTAGATATTATTACACGGTGAACGAACTCGGCGGAACTAAGGCTTTTTCGCAGGAATTAGTATTTAATCGAGGCTTATCCCGTTTAGAATCGTTCCATTGAAGAATTCATTGTTATCTGCCTCTCTGGATCTTCCGTTCTTTGATCTCCGCCACTGCGTTTATGCAAATCGACGTTTTATGCAGATTCATGTTTTCAACCCGTGTTGTAATGAGTCAAACAGAATCCATTAGGTGCGAGTACGTCAAACGCTACAAATGAATTTCAAAATGTTCTTAACACATTTGCGCGTAATTTCGGTGTTCTACACTTACGATAGATGATTTTTGTTTTGCAGACAAATCTCCACGGATTTAGACACAGAGTTCATTTCATTTAATCGTTTTGATAGGCTAGCAATAATACTGTCGCAGCTCTCAGATTCCTTGTGACGCGTCTAAAACTGCATTACGAATGCACGGGGGATCTGCAGTCTAGCGGACGCGAAATAGGGAAATTCAGCGATCGAGTTCCCGGCTGTCGATACTCGCGGCTATTAAACGTCCCAGCCCGATAAGCAAAAGCGTAGACTGACAATCACGCTAGACGCTGTTCGCGAACGAGGAAAGTTCATCGTACTGAGTTCGGGACACGTCGAAGTCGCGAAACAAATTCGCAAACAGCTTTGTCCGCGAACTGACGTGCCACCCGGTATAATCACGGAGGCACGCGAGTAGTTTACACTTTACACTGACCAGCTGATGTTTAATGCGCGACGTGTGCATATACAGGCCGGTGTGCACTGTGTAAACTTTACCTTTCGTTGATTCAGGCCTCTGTAGCCGTCCGCGTCATCCGACCTTCGACTAATGTCACGGAGATGGAAATGGAAATGGAAAACGGAATCCTTCGAGAAGCTCCGCGAGTCCTCCGCAAGGACCTTCGGTCAATCGTTGTCAACGTTTTACCCGACGGAAACGAATTTTCAATTTTTCTCGACACATTTTAAGAAAGCGGCACCAAATAAAATTCTATTTTCATTGGTGATACCTAGACTGCGGATCTTTACGAAAAATAGAAATATTTTTCAACGATTGTGGGCAGCAGGTGATAAATAAAAACTCACTTCATCGCTTCATAGATATTTTACATTGAGAACAACGTAACAATATTCTTAGACTTTTCTAATCTTTCACCTTTTTATATTTTACCCAGTCAATTTCTTCATGAACGCATTAATAAAAATATAAATAAAAATCGTACGAAATCCTGTCGAATTTAATGCTCCAGCATCTTTTGAAAAGTTTCATAGACCGTAAACGCATAAAGATCCGCATTTTAGTTATGAAATATTCAAGCAATTTAACAGGAGAGAGTCCAGATTTCTCTGAATACAAATAACAAAGTGTAGACAATTATTTTGAGGAAATACTTTGACTTCGTGGTGGTTGTAGGGAGTAAAATGCTTCTGAACTAATATTTTCGGATGACGGAATAGATTGTACACGTCTTGCGACTCCGAAATCCCAAATTCTAATTTGAGTAGTTCGCAATTCGATTTCGTGGCCGACGCGTTAAAGAGGACCTTGCTATCAAGTCCAGTGAGGCTGTTGCGCGTGCAAAAAGTGATTCGCGAATTCGTTCGTGGACAACGCGGCGAACAACGAACGAAAACGTCCGGTTTTGTTGCGCCACGGCCTTTCCCTCGAAATCCCTGTTCCGACGAGTAAAAGTGCTCCAGTTACCAGTGTTTATTTGCTCCGAACTCTACGAAGTGCTCGACAACGGGCTACCGATCCTCGTAAAAACTTCGCAACTACGGATCCACACCTCTTCTCTCGATCCTCGTCCCTCGTCTACAACGCGCGCAAAAAAATAACGACAGACTGGATCTCTCCTAATAATTACAGCGACTCTCGTTAACATTCGTACACTCTTCTACGAGAGCATCAATTTTTAAATGCACTCGAATGGTCACTGAGAAGTTCAAATTATCTTTACCTTTTCAAGCTGCAGATATCTTTACGCGAAATTGTCTTCGCCCATTAAGAAAAATTCTTCGGTAATTAGTGCGATAGGGTTACTGTACTCCGATTTTGATCAAATTTAAATCTGTTATAGATTTCAACATTTTTAACAACTTTTTCCTTTTCCAATGTAAGGCGTCGCTTTTAGTTTTCGAGATATTCGCAAAAAACTATTGCTAATACTGTATTTAATTTTCCGTATTCTTGCACGCTGAGACCCTGTTTTCTCTCTCATCTTGAAACAAACTATAAAAACTTGTTTAAACTGAAAATATCAATAAATAACTATTTAAATAATAAATATATAAGGCCACAAACAATACAGAATACAGAATGTCAGAACCGAAATCCAGAACCGAAAAATAACAGCTATAGAATCGAAATAAGCCAGATATAAGCTAGAATCGATATTCTATTTAGTAACAGTTATAACATCATTTCGGTTCTTAATAACTGTTTCGTGAACCGGCACCGATCCATAACAGTTTTCATTTCCTGGAACCGTGTACTTGGGTAGCCGACTATCTTATATACTCGGGTAAAGGTTCTAGCTCTAGAACGTACAAGAATGCGAAAAATTAAATACAGTATTAGCAATAGTTTTTTGCGAATATCTCGAATACTAAAAGCGACCACCCTATATTAGAAAAGGAAAAAGTTGTTCAAAATACGTTGCTGCATAACATATTTAAATTTCATCAAAATCGGTGTACAGTAACCCTTTCGCAATAATTACCATTTCTTCTCCTAACAATCTGAATAAGTTCAGAATAACGGTGCTCGTTAATTGTTCTGAGATTTTCATTGTTTCCAACTTCATCCTCTTAGAATCACTCTGTATAGTAAAAGAACCTGAGCGGTGGGAGATACAGTGATTTTTTCAGTCGAAAATAAAATTAACGTTTATGGTAGTGACGGACGAATTTGGAGGGAAAAGAGAGCAGAACTGACACGAAAACATTTGCGATCAACGGTGAGGCACAAATTGGCCTGGATTATTTGCAAAAATAATTAGTAATATGCAAAATCTTGCCCCAGTTCCCAGAATCACCATCTACATATAGTAGAAGAACCTGAGCGGTGGAATACAGTGGTATTTACAGACGAGAGTAAATTCAATGTTTATGGCAGTGACGGACTAATACGAGTTTGGAGGAAAGAGAGAAAGTAAATTAGCAATGATTACTTGCAGAAAATAATTAGTAATACGCGAAATCGTGTTCCAACTCGCATAATCAGCGTGTATAGCGATTCATTTCGGATCGATGCGGGCCGGCCGAATTTTTGTTGCAACCACAGGATGCACCTGGGCGTATGCGGCAAGCGGCTAGCTGCCGGAATGCGGTCCAAAAATACGATGGATTTGAAATAATTTCGCGGTGCGAGCCGCGAAACCGGCAAACCGACTATTATTAGTTTGTTGCACGGAGGCGATCGTTTGTTCCATTTTTTCTTTAAATTTACTAACACGATCTATATTTTTTTTAATCGTTCAAAGGTGTGCGCGCCTTCTGTTATAGTTCGTCGTTGGAATAATAAGCCGTCATTCGAGAGCTCGGCGAAATGGGCGGGGACGACACAGACCGGGAATTGCAACGCGCGCAACGCTAATTGCTGATTGCTCTTTGAAACGCGGTCGGACCCGTTCGTCACCGGCGGATTTTTTAATCGATATGTTCACGCGCAATCCAATCCGGTACACACCGAAGGAAATTCTCGGGCCCTAGATTTTTTAACGACTCTACTGTTAATTTTTTAACACGGTGTGGTTCAGCGACGCCGCTGCATCCGCCTGCGTTCGAATGCATAAACGTTAATTGGTAGACCAGTCCGATTCAATCGGAAAAGGTCAGCGTATTTTACGGACCGTTTTCAACCTGTTCGTTTATCGATCTGCGCCTTCAATCGCGCGCTGCGATGAACCGTTAAACTTCATTAATCCCCGGGCTAACCAAACTATTTGCAACTGTCGTTACTGGACTGTCTGCATCAATTGCAAGCTTCTTTCTCTCTTCAATGATGTTAATCGGTATATAAGACATTGACACTGTTGACTGCATTGAATTTTTCTTCGTAAATGCATCAAGTTCACAGACCAAACAATTCTTTTCTTCAATTAGACCGGCGATTCTGTACATCCGGAGAATGCAGTAAGAGCAACAAAAACCTTGACAAATTCCATCAGGATTTTAGTTGGATTTCAGCTAATTGACCTCTTAATAACGCGGCCGCATTTCTCTTCGACTATCGTCCGCGAACCAGTGCATAAAACAAAATTTGCATAGAGATCCGAGCGCCTTCTACTTACGGCGAGCATCCAATAAAATTCAAAGAAAATCAGTCCGGTGTCTAGACAGGTTAAAAAGCGTAATTAACACGTTGTACGTGTTAACAGATCGGTTGTTTCACGTTTTATTCGTTTGTTTCCGTTTTTTCTTCTTCTTTTTGTTTTTCTTTTTTTTTTTGAACACGACTCGGTGGCACTCGAGACCAGCTGGTCGTTCCCAAGGCAGATAGAAAAGAAAGGGCGAGCTGGAGGGTCTATTGTGCGAAGGGCGTTTAAGTTCATCGTCCTGAGTATTCATCGCGCTCCAACGGGTACTTATAATAACCGGGTGAATGGTTTTGACGAGCTTTCGCGAGCCGCCGCGTCGAGAAAAAGGGCTGTGCTCGAAAAAAGGAAATATCTTATTCGATTCCACCGAGTTGAGGACGTCGCTCGAAAAGTTCGAGACACTCGTGTGTGTCCGTCAGGGCTGGATAAGTAAATGTCATCGTGGCTCGATAAGAGTCCGATCACGTTTATCAGATACCGTCGACAATAGTTTCGTAACCAGCTGGACGGCCCACGTTTCCATGTGGACACGTTTCGATAGTACACTGATCACCTTTTCACTGAAATTCGTTGGGTTTGCGTTGATTGGCCCGTGTGATCGATTCGAAACAGAAATGTTTTATAGTAATTTTTTGCGCGCCTCCCTTTATTCTTTTTAATAGATGTAATAATATATAGACACGTTTTGACTGATACAAACTTTATTACGAAAAAGTGAAAACTACAAATTGATCTTGTATTAAAAAAATCTTGACACCTATCCGGATCTTTATGCAAAATAAAAATTTTTTTACCTCGATTGTAACAAAGCGAAACGAATCAGAAATCGATTGTTTCTCGAAATATGTTCAACAGGTTGAAAACACTATAACAGTTTTTTTAAAGTTTTTCTAATGTTTCTACTATTTTAATTTACGCCTACTCATTTTTGCGATAAATGCATCAAATCTTCTGTCTATTCAGTAGGCTATTATGCTAATCGTCGAGGACATTATGTAATTTATTACCTTATTTTTTGAAGTTTGGAATTGTTTGTTTAATCGATAGTTCCTGAATTTTCTATTTCATTTACTCATTTTTGTCATAAATGTATAAAATCCACAGTGCAATTACGAGTCCCGTGTTCGTCGGGAGTATTTGGATAAGGGAATAGTCGATCTATGAAAATCGAACTGTATCGATTAGGATTAAGGTGAAGTAATCAACGAGATTTATTAAATAGATTGCAATTCTGCAGTTTGGGACTCGTTAAATAAACTTCGTCGAGGTCGTAGGGCTTTTCAGGGTGTTGGCTCGGTAGTGAGCGTGTTAACAGTGTCCATAAAAGTCGCATCATGGCAAACGCGGTAGTCAAAGTGTTAAATGAAGATTACTGAGAGAGACCAGCAGTCCCCTTAAATATTCATGGCTCTCGTATCTTCGTGGCAGCTAAACTGTATAAATTATTCAACGGTAAGAACTGCATTACACGTTGCATTAGATTACGATTAGAATGCACTCCAAACAATCTATTACCGGACGAATTTGTTTCTGAGAACGGTACGTTTCGTATAATAAATTTTCAGCATAAAACATGAAACTAATTGGACAACTCCGACTTCTTCGAGAGGACTCGAGAAAAATTGTTTCGCTTAATCTGCAATCGATCAGATTTCCGGCAAAATCCCGTTTCGACGGAACAATTATTTCCCCCGTAAACAAATGAATTTGGAATACGGTTCAAGTGCGATCCGAGAAAAATAGATAATCGATCGGATTTCGAAACAAAACAAAAGCTAGTGAAAACCGATACCTTTCTCGATACACGGAGTGAGAGGGAAAAAAAAACGAATTTTATAGTCGGCATGTTTTTCCACAGCGAGCAATTTCGGACTCTCTAGATCGCGCTTCGTGAGTCAGAGAACCGCGTAATCTGCTTGGCCAAATGCTCAAAGTCGTTGCCAAAGTTACCAAATTTTTTCGACTCCTCAGGAACGCATGCGCGAGCGGTCGAACGAACGAAAAAGCTTTTCGAGCCGAGAAAACCGCTCGATATTAAAATAGTTTTCTCGGCACTTTTCACCTGCTCGGCCTCCGATGAGTCATTCTCGGCAAGAGGAAAATATTTTCCGATAGCGAGGCCAAAAGAAGAAGGGAAGAAAAATCAAACACGACAAGGTAGATGCTTTTTTCGCGGCGGCAATGACAGGATTATCGTTTCACGGTATGGTTGCGTGCTCGATGCAAATCCGTCGGATAGCGAGGCTCGATAAACGAGAACCGGGTCGAAAGTCGAGGAAAGAGGTCAACGAAAAAGATCCGCGAGGAAAATGTCGGCGCGAAAAACACGGGTCAGCCAACGATGTATTTTCTTTTTTTATTTTATCTTTTTTTTCCGAAACGAAATAGATGGTCTTGTTAATCAAAGCTCAACGCACCGACGACCTGGATTTATTTTTTCTATCCCCGACCAAATGGTTTACTTGGGTAGGCCCTGGGATAATAGAGCCAATACCAAAATCGCCGTCTGCTGGACAGAGATAAGCGACGTGGACGATACACGCCAACGATCAAAGGTATAGCACCAGAATTGCCGTTCCACGAAAGAACAGCCTCGCAAATATATCGACCAAATCGAACGTGCACTCGTTATATAATATTATCGCACAACTTCAGAAATAGAGACCCGCATCTTTAACCCTTCAACCCCTTGGTTGAAAACCTTATTCCCTGAGACAACGCAATTTATCGTATAAGATTAATAGAAAATTCAGGTGGTTCGGAAGCTACCATAAACAGTAGGTCCCGCTGAAAAGGCGATTGTGAGAATGGAAAGTGGGGGAAGGAAGATTGGTAAACGAATTTGAAACCCTGAGGGGACCAAATATCATGTTACATTAACAATTTATGAGATTAATAGAAAATTCGAAGAAACTGTGATACACCAGAAGATAATTAAATTAATGATTTTATTGTGCTGCGGCACAGATCTCCTGTGTCCGGTAAATAGGACCAAAACATCGGATGAAAACCTCGTTAATAATTCTTTTGAACAAAATCATCCAGAAAGAATTGAACGCAAAATAAATTACAGAATGCCTTCAAATTAATAAAAAAAAATCTTCCAAGTCGTCGTTGAATATCCGGTAGCTGGTACCTTTAGCCTACTTTTTCTGGTTTTTAACACTTCACGTTACAGTGTTGAGAAGCGACAACAAATAAATCGACAAATGTTTGGAATCTATATAAACCAAAAATTATCGATCGCTAGAAAAGTCAGACACGTTATAGAACGCAAAGATCTAAACGAGAGATATTCGAAGAGAAATGAAATTCTGTCCCGAAGAATTGCAATTCAATGATAATTTGCACGCTCGCGTTTCTCACAAGCGCAACAAATCTGCAGGCAAGACACCATCATTATTCGAGGATACGAGTTTGAGAAATCAAGAGATCCGTCGACCGAGAGGATACGAGTTTAGCATGAACAATCTGTAACGAACTAATTTCCACGATGCACGAGCGCAGGCTGCAGGAAAGATGCTAGTTGGCGCGTCGATTTAGTGGACCGATTAATTGCTAGCTTATCTGTTATCGCGATTCCTGTCATACGGGACTCTTTAATTGGAGAAGTTTGCAGACGGCTTGTGCTCGGTTGCGTTACCTCGTTCATCGCCATTTTAACTGGTCGATAGGATATCCGAGGATCCGTGTGGGCCCAAACGAAACAAGATATACATAATATAATGTATAATATACGGCCTCCTATACTTACAGAATAAATAGAGCGTAACAATTGTAGGATTAGCTTAGTTCTTCGCGAAAAAATAGAACTTCCATATGAAATTTGCATTTTCTTGATTTCTTTAAGGTTCTTTGAATTTTTACAAACAGGATTTTCAATTTAAAAATCTGAAACGAATTGCAGAGTGTCTATTTTAGTACTTGACATGTCTCAGATTTTTCTCAGAATTTCGAAATGTCATTAACTAAGGAAAATAAACGAAAAACGGATTTTCCGATTTTACCCAAGAACTACCCTCTCGATCGAGATACAGAGTTGAAATTTTGCACGGTATTGTGCTTGAAATCTTCACTAAAGTCCAGCTCAAAGTATTTCACCGAAGTTCCAGCGTTTTGTTTGATTGATCAGCGGTTTAATTGTTCGGGTATCGCAATGTTGCGCGTCTCGGGCGACTCGAGTGTGACGGATCCACCTACAAGACGCGATTATGTCACAAAGCGAGGGCCATCGTTGTGCCAAGTGCAATGGCAAAGCTTCTTGGAACAAGTCTGCCGAGGGATCGAGTCGAAAAGCAAGGTCTGGCCTCTGAGAAATTTATGTCTTCCTGTCTGGGCGTGGTTGCGTCTGGATGCCCGAAGGATCACAGCCGCGCGAGATCTCGAGAGATCGATGATTCCTTAAAATTAGCAGAGACGGGGCGAGCTTAATAGAATGACGTCAGTGGGGTCTACAATATTCATGTAGAACCATTGATTTGCTGAAGATGTTGCTGGGTCGGAATTGCCTAGCAGCGTGAGAGAAATCATAGTTATGGTGAAATGGAGTTGGTTATGGAGAAATTAGACGGATGTATGGAGCACCATTACCGAGGACATTTCGGTCAACGGCAAAACGAGCTCGTTATATTAGAAACACGACCGTAAAAATAGATATCGATCTATTAACCTTTCGAGTGCAGACTATAAGTCCGTGACTGTCAAATGTTATGGATCAATGTTGCGAGGAAAAGAACTTTCTAAAGACAGGGTCTATCTAAGGGCTCCAAGAAGGATTCTTGGACGTTCAATTAACTCTACATACCTATATCCTTGGTCACCAACCTTTTCGTGATCTCTCAGACCATAGCACTTTTTACAAGTGCCATAAGGACCTTCGAGGTTCTACAAGGACCTCGACTGAGGGCTTCTGGATCTTCTCGAGGATCGTTAAAAGTCTTCCCGGAGTTCCTTGAGGGCTCTCGAAGGGCTCCAGGTTGGTCGAGAATTTCAAAATCCTTCACTGTCTAAACTATTCTATGGGGAAAAGAATCTTTCCGAGTTCGAATGCTGTCTTCCATTTTTAATTCGAATTCTCAAAGGTTTCTAGAAGATTCACAACTGTTTATCCCTTTGCACACTCGGAGCTATTCTAATTGGAAATTTAAACATCTCTTCCGCCCTAGTATAATTCCATATTCAATATCGTAATACTACTTCAAATGATAACTACTCATTTTTGTCATAAATGTATCAAATCCACTGTCTAATAATGGTACAGTAATTTTTAATGGCGATTCTGAGTCACCACTCGAGTGCTGAGGGTTTACAATTTACCATGGATATCAATGTTTTGCTATCTGTCACAGAAGTGCACAGAACTTTTTTTTATTTCATTCTACAGGTCGCATCAACAACACGGTCATTAGCGATCACAAAGATTATATCATAAGATTACAATATTATGTCTTTATACTTGAAACATTTATAGGTATAATGAGGGGAGATAGATTTGCAGTTGTTATATACAAGACTACAGAGTATGGAAAATTTTGGTGGATATTCCAAAGTTTTAAACTTGGACTATATCCTTACTAATATTGAAACATTCACTGAAATTGTTAGGAATAAGCCAAGCGTCTTCTTTGGAAGGAGAAAAGTGCACAGAACTGCTCGGAAGACTCTCTTTATCGCTCGCCTATCATTCAGACTTGCGCCTTGATCCAACGTGAGCTCACCGAGTCCCAAACGACCGTCACCAGGTGGCAATAAAGAAGGTCGAGCATTCTAAAGCGAGACTCCGCCGCGCCGGTTTTCATTGCCGTCGAAAGATCAGACGGCCGCGAGCCGCGCACGAGTCCAAATGACATTTCCCGGCGATAACTACCTGCCTCGAAACGAAACCGCGGCTTGATGCCAATATGCGTGGCCTGGTATAAATCATTGTCAGAGGTGTAACTCGATTGCGGGTCGAGCTAACGAGCGGAACTGAGAGAGAGAGAGAGAGAGAGAGAGAGAGAGAGAGAGAGAGAGAATCGCTGCTCTCGCAATGCCACGCGACGCTGTTCTCCTCTCGTTCACCAATGATAGACAACGAGAAGGTTCCGAGCAAAATGCTGGCCCCACCCCATATTAAGGGCTCTTTTATTCGTTATCTATGCTCAAGATCCAACTTTACATTCTTCACCGATTCCGCCAGTGTCCTAAAGGGCTCTAACCGACAAAAAAATTGTTATCACAACGACTTTGAACTTGACCCATTTATACAGAATTTTGAAAGATCCTTTTCCCGTATGTACCCACTGCAATAAACCACTCTCAGTTGAACACTTCATCCGCCAATGCCCCCGTTTCTCCTTCCAAAGAAGACGCTTGGCTATCCCTAACAAGTTAAGTGAATGTCTCAATATTAGTAAGAATATAGTCCAAGCTTAAAATTTTCGAAAATCCACCAAAATTTTTCATACTGTGTAGTCTTGTATATAACAACTACAAATCTATCTCCCCTCATAATACCTATAAATGTTTCCAAGTATAAAGACATAATATTGTAATCTTATGATATAATTAAAAACGAATTATGTAGTTTCTAATTTGGACCCAACAGCTTCCGTTTTTTTCAGACGTTAGAAGGATTGGTTTACCAACTAACGTGTAATTAATTTTCTTTTTTAATTGTTATTGGTTGAAGTTGCGAAGGAAATAGTAAGGGTCACGATTTATAAATTTTTGATCTGTGCCTATAATGAACATTCCAAGATCATCATCGAAAGATAGAAAATTATCGTAGCTAAACTGATTGCTGCGTAAACTAAAAAAGAGAAACTGGTGTATAATAATTCCTGTATAATAATGTCTCGTCTAGGGCTCGACAGTTCCGGCGTTAATCCACTGGTAGCAATCAATAATCCTCGATCGCGCGGACCCCAGCGTAATTAGTCGCGATACAAGACGCCGACTAATTATCCGAGCCCTCCGACAAGCTGACTCACACCGCACAGTACTCTTTAATTTCACGGCATCGCAACATCTGTTTCTCCGCTTCGATCGCGGCGTATGTATATCCTTTTCCACCTACTATAATACAATGCACGGTGGTACGAGTTGAATTCATCATGCCTGTCACGCTTCCACTTTCAAATCGGAATACATATTGTCCCAGAGATTCTTGCCGTTCGTAGGCGGTCGTCGCCGGTATATAGGCCAGATGGCAAGGAATCATCGGACCGTCGTGCTGCGTATATCGTTGCAAAGAGGTCAGCAATTACCCCGCTGAGGAATCCCATTTACCATTCGCAAACCGGAAGATTCGGCGACCCCGGCGAAAACGATCACGAAACGCGAGCAATTAACCTAATGACGGACGCGATCGAACGATCCCGCTTCGATCCGTACAGCCAGTCATAAAAAAATTTACGCTTTCACGTAAAACACAATAGACCACAAACGGGAAAATTGAGAATAAAATGAAGAATTGGGGGGCTACTCAAAAAATCGTTTTTCTCAATTTTTTGTTGTATCGCTTATAATAGTTTTGATATTCGAGCACAAACTTAGCACTACTCGGCACAAGTGTTGAGATTATTTATTTCAACAAGCGGGGGCCTAACGTCTACGAGGCAGGAGCAGATTAAGCGGTCGCTTAGGGCCCCGGACGGTTCTGGGCGCCCCGCGGTTGAAGCAGAAAATGTTTAGCTTGTCAAATTGTGTAACAGCGCTGGCTATCATTAACAGATGTTTTTGGAATTTTTGATTACTTTTTTTCTAGGTTATGACTGAATGAGTTTTCTTAAAACTTTTTTTGGGGCGGGGGCCCCGAAATTTTTAACCGCTTGAAGTCCCCACTTGTCTCGATCCGCCCCTGTTAGGAGGCCACAAATCAACCCCTTGGCCAAACTGTGCTCCGCGGGAAGGTAGCAAGTGCTCCGCGATAAAATATTAACCCTTCACCGCATGATTTTTTTAATTAGGATGAAAAAAAAATGAGAGTAGGTCAGTTTTTGTGTTTTATTTCAGGGAAAAATATTGAAAAAATTTCAAACATTTTCCGAAAAATGAACATAGTAAGAAAACACATTCTTAGTTTACTATATACCAGATTTGTTAACTGTATCAAATATGATACACTATGCAGCGAAGGGTTAACCCTTCTAACTCGGAGCTATTTTAACTCGAAAATCAAACGTTTCTTCTGACCTAGAATGTTTCCATTCTCTATGATTTTTTAAATTTGGCAGATATGAAATTGATATACCACCTTATAGAATAATTGGTTACATATCGACATAACTAATAATGTAAACAATACTTTAAATAATAGTACAGCAATTTTTATTGACGCCTCCGAGGCGCCACTCGAGTGCTAAGGGTTAATAACAAAGCTTTTTTCTACATTTTAACTATAATCATTTTACGCATGAATCTTCCGAAGATTTATTGCTTACGTGTCATTACTGAACTGCGGATATATGCAGGTTTATGCAAAATAAAAATTGCCTGTATCTCGTTATTTCTTCCCTTAATGATTTTGAAAGAGAAGAAATCATATATTGACATCATCAATTCTTTAAATTTTCCAACAATTTTCAATTTCATCTGCTCAATTTTGCTATAAATGCCTAAAGATCCGCAGTCTAGTCATTTACCTACCCTTCAAATTACACAAGACGCTTCGTCAAAAATTAAAGATCCTTAAACTGTTCAATCCGAAAAAAAGTTTGGGAAACCCTAGCGTAATGAAGTGACGTGGGAACACGAGCGATCGACTTTATCGAAAATTCTCCTCTGTTCTCCGGTTTCTAACGTTTATTTCATTAAAAATACACAGACCGTCGCCTCGATATCCATTTTAAAGCCTCGTCAAAATTGATAGAACTTTGCGAATTTATTATATAGTGCAACAAGTGGAAATTCGAAATTTCCAAATGCTGTTCATTTATTTTCCGAGAAAGTGACTCAACCGACATTTTAGACTAACTAGAAAAATTTTGAAGACAGTAGGAAAGTAATACATGCAATAAGAAAGGACAACTTACGGAACAGTGTGAATCCAGAGCGAGAGTGTGCGAGACACGAAGCTAATTATTAAACAAAGGGTTAATTGAAAATTGTTACGACCCGTTTATTCGGTGACCAGGCTCTCGTCGCACGCCACGCATAAACAGGTATCGGTACCTGTTTGTCGGGACGCTACGATTGTTTCGCGGGTGGCGACTAATTAACGGAAGTTCGTTTGTCGCGGCGGTGCTTGAGGCCTCGCCGCCAATTATGCACTGAAATTGCAGGAAAACCGAGGATGTGTGTGATCGCGAGCGAACCGCGAGATGCGGAACGAGACAAGACAAACGGGATCGCCGAGAGGCAACGCAAACCAGCCTTCTACAGTCTCTGTGTCGAAGCTGAACGATCTGGAACCCCTTCTCTTCTAACACTTTGAACAAAGATAGAGAATTGGATTAAAAAGAAAAGTGTGATCGGTGAACATTTGATAAACTTTATGCGAGAATAATTTTTGTAATCGTTGTTTTACCGATTGGAAGAATCAATCAACGTAAACGAATTCTAGGATCCCATTATGCACGTTAAGCAATACACATTGGCCTCATTCTTCCGGTGGAAATACATTCTGCAGTGTTAAACTCGTTATAAAATATATGTTTCTAGCGTGTACCACCAGTAGTACACGTGGCACGGAAAATGTTAAACAATAGTGGACCGATACAGTTCTATAGAAAGTCAAATTGCACAGCGATAGAGCTTCGTAAATTTCGTAAAAGTACAAGGAACAGCTCTCCGCAACTTTCGTGCTAATTGCTAGATCAGCTGTGAGCACTTTCCCGAAAAAAAGGCGGTGGTATACTCAATTTTCCTCGTCTACTTTCACCTGGAGAACCTCTCTAGAGGCGGCGCTCGAAAAACTCTCGTCCCTGTCCTCCCATTAGGCCAATCAACCGCCAATTAAGGTCCGCGGAACAGGTAGAGGTTGGCATAAACACGCGTGACACCGTTAACACGCCGCGTGGGTCAAGTACGAGCCGTCGAACAAACGGTCGTCTAAAAATATATTCGCGTTTCCGTTCGTCGGACTGGTGAGCACAAGCTTGCTAGCTGAAGAGAAAGAGGGGATGATATTCCCATTGAAACCACGAAGAGGAACGGAGATTCCGAAGAAAGGAGAAACGGAGACATGGAAGAAGAACCGAGAAAGAGAGGGAAGTTGAGAGCGAAGCAGAGCGAGCAGGCAGCTCACAATGATTTACAAGATTCCAGACTTAGATCGTACAATTAGGAAGAAATATTAGTTTTAAGAAAAGTTGACTTCCTCTCTCTATTGATTTTATCATGGATGCATAAAATCTGAATTCCGATTGTTCAATTAACACGCGCATTTACTTTCAGTTTCGCTTGCCGCTTCGTCGTAACGAACATTTTTATTATTACCCCGTTCAATAGACGGCTATGTAAATTCTACAGTCAAGCTAATTACTACACCGCTGATCTTTATGCGGTTACGAAGAAATTGGTTGGGTGGAATATAAAACAGTAAAAGATTGTAAAAATTCCAGAATCAAGGGATGAAATGAATTTTTATGTTGTTGCTGCTTCCCACGATCAATGCGAAACATTTTCATTTCGCTGAAAGATCCGCAGTCTACTAATCACAAAGAAACAGCCGGTTTCGAAACAGCTCGTTGGTCGCGTGAAATTGATTTCGGCGTCGGCGATCGAATGTAAAAAGCGGCTGGGAAACGGTGTTGTATGCAATAGAGACAGTAATTTTAGCATTTTCTCCTCGTAATACGACGATCCAGACCACGGAGCGGCGTTAAAAGGACGTTACACGGTGCCGCGGCCAGTCTAGCCGGATCCGGGGCCGAGTTCATTTCACTTTGCAGTCATCAGGTTCTCCTGAGTCACTCGAGCCAGCCAGCAGACAGGTTGCTACCTGCCCTCGAACGTTCACGTTCGCGGAGACCTTGCGTCTGTATGCGAGTGGCTCGACTGGCTCTTTGTCTCTCTTCTTCAACGCGAGGCTGCGCCTCTTTCTCTCTCTCTCTCCTCTTCGTCACAAGACAAAGAGAGAGAGACAGAGACACTTTCTCTCTTTCTCTTCTTCGTTGGAAGACTGAAAGAAAGAGAGAGACTGTGTGTGTGTGTGTTCTGTACGTATGCGAATTCTCACCAATGAGCAACAGGGACCGGTCGTTCGACCGACTGGACACTGGAAAATTGCGAGTCGGAACGAGTCGAAGCGAGTTCAAGCGAGTCTGCCATAGGGGAAATTAAGAGTCAGCTGGGAAGCCGGTGTGAATCAGCTGACCGAGAACTTGCGACATTGCCCGTGCGTGCGGGGCTCTCTTCGGCTCGGTTTGTGGCTTCGACGAGGGACTGACAAAACCGACAGCGGAAGGGGACCCCGAGCGAAAGGCACCGGGCCCCGAGGCAAGGGGGAGATAGTGTGCTCGGTGAATTGATTAACCATCTGCGACGACGAGCCGTTTCGCTTTGGGACGAACGAATGGGCGAACTTCTGTGAGCCAGGAACGGTGATTCGAACCAGGAAATTTAGTTACCGGGGCTGCTTTGTGGGAAAAATTGCTGGAAAGTTCTTTGGAGATCAACAGACTTTGGCAATGCGACACCCATTATATAATTTGTTTTAACCCTTGTGCAGTAAACCGGGTACACATTTGCCGTATTTCTTTCAACAATTTGTTAATGTTCCTCTAAAAATTATTCCAAAATATCTTTGATTGTCCATTCCCTTTACTCTCTATACATTAATTTATAATCTTATAATGAGAATTTGTGCGAACATGTTAAATATACGAAAGTTTTAAGTAATCTATACATATTTGGTTGACACACAAGGATTAAGAAGTGTGCTTCTTAGAAATTAAATTAAATTTCATATAAAATAGGAAGAATAATCTTAAGATTCGATTCTTCTTTCTACAAAGTGTAGCTCGTTCTCCTTAAAGCTTAACTTCCGGAACAACATCAATCTCGCTTCTATCACAGTCGCGTATCATCGACTCGAACTTTTTCGAGAATTTTCTTCATGATCTGTTTCTTGTTAATTATTTTTTAGCGTCCATTCCGCCCATTAAACGGTCTCGGACAATGGGAGGAGGGGACACACGGGTGTTAGGCGGCGAGGTATGGCTTCTGTTTACTAATTAAGACAAACGGTTGTTTTCGACCACCGGCGGAATAGGGCCGAAGTTTTCCATCAAAGTTATTACGCAATCGCCGAAGCGAAACTAGCTGGAAAGAGAATTAAAAGGGAATGTTGTGGCGAGTTGAGAGGCTTTCCCGGTGCAAATTGGATCGCGGATAGGAAGACCGGTAGGGTGGAGATACGAACGGGATGAAACCTTTGGGAGGATACCTTATCAGATTGTTTACCAGGTTCTACCTCGAATTTTCTAACGAATTTATTCCGATGGATTAAAGACCTTCGGCCGGAATGCGATACTCGTCCGTGAAATTTCGAGCACGTTCCCGATCAATTTTTCCCGAACGTGACCGTGGGAATCAGGTGGCATTCTGAACTGAACTCCGGCACACAGCACCGGAAGATCGGTTTTACAGTACACACTCACCGTAGCCCACGGTTTGGAATTTCGTACTTCCTGTCCTTCGAACTACCGGCACCCTTCCGAATACAAGACCAGCCACGATGCGAAACACTGAAAGATGCGATCTTCCCAACCGGTTCCGATTTCATCCCTGAACCCGTCGACTTTTACGCGGAAAGTAAAAAAGATGCTTTCTGGATAATCCACAACTGACTGTTTAACCCTAAAGAACTGCGTCCATAATTATGAAACTCGTCTAAATAATTTATTTCTCGTTTCGAGGAGGAGGATATTAATGTTGAAATAACAAGCACTATCTAACGGTTCATTTTTGACAATATCGTAAAGAAATTACAATGACTTAATTTAGTTTAAAACAATGTAATGTGAAATAACTGATAAACTCTTTTTTTTTTTAATTTTCACTTATACCTTTCACAAACACAAAACAATATCAATTTCATAATTCCTTGGTTTCGAATTGTTTTTGAATTCTCGAGTTACGTAAACCAAGTCGATTATCTGCTACGAGGCTGTATAAAACGTATGAGCACAACTTTGCTGAAAGGTAGAATTCTGGCTGAAAATGCTCGGTCTGAATCGATGGCAGAGTAACTAGTAAAAATGCAAAGCTACCAGCATTGAACGCAGCGGCGTAATAAAATGTGACGCGCAAAGTAAACTGCCGGTCATAAGGAACATGCCCGCAGACTTCACAGCTCAGGGAACACAGAAAATAAAAGACTTCACGGTCTATTGTTCCCCGACTGTTGTCTTGAATAACATTTCTCATCAGCTACCACCCGCGTCAACGTTAACCGCAAAAAAATTCAAACATCCATATTCTTCTCATCACTCTCTCTCTCTCTCCCCGTCCCTCTCCCCCTCCCTCTCTATCTCTATCTCTTCTACGGACAAAAAGCGCGAGTTTACGGTTGATCAAACAACCGATTAAACGCTTTTTAATATTCATAGGTGATTATGAGCACGACTTCCGTGATATACTGCCGGTAATTATACTATATTCTCAGCAGAGAGTGATGCCGGCAAATGCACCCATATTTTACAACAAATGACGTTTCCGGTTTTAATGCTATTGTTATGTGCGAATTCGCCGAACCCGCTGAATTATCTGCATTCGAAAAAGAATGCTAGAACAGAGCCTCCAGTTGTAAAGCGAAAAGACCCGAGACCAATTTCCCGGTTGTAACTTCGGAAGAAACACACTGCCTTCAGTCGGTCGTTTTACCATAAATATTGCATAGGCGTGGTTACGTTACCGGGCAGAAGTTCAAACATAAGTAGACTAATATCGAACAGCACCAGAACGATATTATTGCACGTCCACGTCCAACGAGAAACATTTTTTCGGCGGCCCTTGTTCCGGAGAGTCGAACACGATCAATTTCATCGAAAATTCTAGCTTGCTCCGTTTTCGCAACAGCCTTTGCTGTTGGTAAACAACTACATTGTTTTCGATAGTGAACAATCGATCTTTCACCACTGTGGTAATTTGACACCGAGGGACAGATTCGATTCGTGAAATGTGGGACGGATCAGAGTTAAATTACACCTACTCGTTTCCGTCGCAAATACATAAAATCCGTTGTCTACTAAACAATTACTAAACAGTTAGGTATTGTACGAGACATTATGCCACATTGATATCCATCAAATTGAAGAAATCATAAAACTGTATAAATATTAGCTTGGAGGTTAAATTTATAAAAATAGATGTTTAATATTATTCAATGATATAATTTCCATTATTTGTAGCAACATGTTGCCATTTTTCAGATAACCTGTCAATTCCTGTTTCCCAATGACTCGCTAGCACAACATGTGTTTTTAATTTACAAACAAAATTAGCTGCTTGTTTAAAATACGACAGAACTTTCCTTCCAACCTAATATTTCTACCTGTGCCTTAAAGACTGGCTCATTAAGGGCTGAAACCCAAGACAACCCTTTCCAATCCTTCCTCGATCGATAACCTATTTAGCCCGGAATATTCTTCTGAAACGTAACAGTAACCTCGCCGCCAGCCTATAAATATTCTCCGAAGCGGCAACAACCTCAAATAAATAAGAAATTCCTCGCGGAGGTATAACTTCGATAAATATAAAATGAAAAACGGTACGTTCAGTGTTGATCCGCAGGCCAGGATTCAACATTCGCTGATTTTCATCTGATATCAACATTCACCGAAACCGCAGAAGTGTTTTCTCGCGACAGCGGCTAAATTAATTAAAATCCTCGAATCGTGGGCTGGTCGAGGGGTTGCGGAACGGGAGTAGGTAGGCGAAACGTGAAGATATAAGAAATCTGCTGACACAATCTACCGCAATAAAATCGATAACACTCGGCGTAGAGTGCACGCGACGAAAGCAACGTTCGATATTCGAAAGCGTCGCGGCGCTGCACCGATTTAACAGCTTTACACCGCAATGACGTCAGCCGCTCGTCAGCTGATCGAGTTTTCCAGCGTGCAACGTCGTCGTCGGGAAGAGAGCAAGAGAGAGAGATAGAGAGAGACAGAGAGAAAGAACCTCTCGCAGAAAGAGAGAAAAGGAGACTCGTCTCGGAAACTTTACAGCCGGCTTATTACCGATGCGTCGCAGCAACCTGCGACCTAAAGCGGTCGTTCGCGTGGATAACACGTTCCCCCGGACTTGAAAGAGGGAATCGATGCGAGGCGAACCCTTTTCCCTGCACGAAGGGCGCATATAGACGGCCAGGAAAAATGGACGACGCTCCGGCAACAGTACTACGCTTCCCCATCAAATATTTTATACTTCTTTCGAGCTACAACGGCCAGGCTCTCCGACCAGCCGGAGAATGATTTTAGATGGGACGGAGAGTGGAAATTTGTGAAGTTACATTTGGCTCCCTAGAGGTTCCCCTAGGCGTGTCTGTTCGCCTTTTATAGCACTTGAAACTGTTTTATTATGCGTAACTTTCCGTTTGTTCACCCTTTTCTTCGAGCACAAATGATTTTATTCTTGTACTTTGAACTTTTGTATTTTTCGATAGAATTATTCTTGATTTTCAAGAAGTATAGTAGCGTTTATTGAGGAAAGAAGATGGTACATTTTACAATACAAGATGGTTAAAACCATGTGGTCGCTAATGACCTAGATGTTAATGCGACCACAATAAAAAAATAAACCATTAATAAATAAAATAAATAAGATGGTTAAAAGGTATGTTGTTTCGGATTGCTCGAATCAGAGAGAGAGGGTGTTAGGTTAGGTTAGAGAGAGAGAACACCGAGGCGGGATAAATCCGGCAACAAATAACCGAGGAAATAGAACAGATTCCGCGGTGCTATTATACCTGTGTCGCACCGTGAGCGACATTAACATCGTGAGCCAGTAATAAAACACTGTACACTGTTCTCGGGTTATGGGTTACTCCCAGGAGCCCGTCCTGTAACATACAAAGAGGGTGTGTCGCGTATCGCTTCCAGGAATCGACTTTTTAACGCGACCAACGTTTTGTCTGCTGGTTTCCTTAAAATAGCGAGGAAATTCCGGAATACTGGATGCACTACCGTGGTGTTTAATGCACTTGGAAAGGTACTAAGAAAACCACCATCGCCACGCCACTATTAATCCCCAACCTCGTTCTCATCGATTCCAAGAAAATTCGAGGTTTACACAACCCTACAAGCTCGCTCTTTCAACGCGTGTACCACGTTTGCTATTTTAAAATCGGGTTTCTTTGGAAATCAAACATTTCGTCCTACCTGGAATAATTCTATTGTGTACGACTTTCTTCATTAATTAGTAGAACTAATTCGTAATTGATTAGTAGACAGCGGATTTGATGCATTCACGACAAAAGTGAGTAGGTGCAATTTGAAACAGTAAAATCATTGGAAGAACTTCAAAATACTGTGATATTATTTTCAACCTATTCGACATATTACGAAAGAAAATATTAGTAAGTCAAAAATAGTTTGAAAGATTATACTTAAACAATTTTATTTTAATGAAAAATATCTATGAAAATTAATTAAAAATTATTTTTTAACAAAATAAAAAAAAATTATTTGCAGTTAAAATTGACTGTTTTTTAATGAATTTTAGTGCAAATTTCATCCCGATATCTCTTATGGTTCAAAAGTTGTAATAAAATGTCACTAAATTTTTCGATCTAGCCTACTGTGCATCTCGTCGTCGTCTGAGCCGAGTCCGTGAGAACCGCAAAGCGTTTCTCTAAGGCGACTCGGAAACGCGACAGGATCGGTTTGGAAAGCAATTTGCTTGGTCGATACAGCGATTCAAGGAACACGGAGAACGTGTAACGACCGCAACGCGGCCTGGGCCGACTGCCACCCGGTAAATGCGTTTACCGAGCGACGAGCAGGACCGGCCGAAGATGATAAACTGATAACGCCGACGACGTTAATGGAACCACGTGGCGACCGGTCTGCCACGAGACGATCCCGTCCCTCGAGCAAGTCTTCCATCCCACTGTCGATTCTCTCTGACCAACAAACGACGACAGATAGCGTATCTTCGCGATTCGCGAACCATTATCTCGGAAAAATCGCCCGTTCAGATAAAGCCGGTGCAGCGTCATCGTCACCAGTTCGATTTTACACTCGAAACGCACCTGCTCGCTTGGAACAGTCGTGCTGAATTTATAAAAATCGTTAGTTAGTTTTTTTTCATCATTACTGGTTTCATAGATTCGATTATACAATCGGTGAAACGATAAAGTTACTTCCATGTAAAATGATCGAATATTTCTGGGAGCGATTAGATTTTTTCAAAGAATAGACCTATCGTCGTTTTCGTTCGATTGCAAGGCCGATTTTATCGCCACTGACGCAACAACGGTAGCTCGTGACGCGAAGCGATTTAAAGTCACAAACGCGTAACGAAGTGATCTTGAATGTTGTTGACCAGATTGATAGTCCGAGTATCGTAGGGAATGCCTCTAATCCACCGGCAAGGTCTTTTCTTCGTTGAGACTTGTTAAAGCGGAAGAGACGTCTGTGACGTAACCGATGCACGTAACTTCACCTTAATTCACCTTAATTAGCCGTCCTCTTGTGCGTTTATCTTGACTTCCCACAACGGGATACCAGTTTTGCTTAGGTTCCTATTCGCTTTTCAATCCTTCCGATACGACGTTGCAATCTTCTGCGAATTCCGATATAGATTGCAGATTCTATACATTTATTACAAAAATCGGTGCATCAAAGAAAAGCAAATGTAGAAAAATGCATCTGTCGAATGCATTTACGACGAGCGCTTTTACTGCATAGTCATTTGCCATATCTAGTAACAACGTATCTCGCAGATGTCTCATTGATCCTGGCACTAAGACTCCGTGTTTAAAAATTCATTAAACTACCGCGAGATGTACTCGCGCTCCAGTAATCGGCAGAAACATTTGCGCTGTGGTTTGACCAATTTCCGATTCGGGGCGAATGTAGCAGGCTGAAGAGCGAAACAATTCAGCGGCCGAGTCATCGAAAATAGAACGGCTCTGTGAAAGAGTCTGTTTTCGAAGGACACGAGCGAAAAACGCTCGACTTCGAATGAAAATTCATCGACCTCTCCTTCCGAAAAATCGAAAACATTTTCCGGCCGACCCGAAAGCCTATAGAGCGTCCGCGATGGACAAAAAAAAACAAATCAATTTTCCGATTGGAATTTAACCCTCTGCACTCGGAGCTACATATGTTAACTCGAAAATTAAACATTTCCTCCGACATAGATAATTTCCATTCCCTATGATTTTTTCAATTTCGTGAATACGAAATTGGTATAACACCTCATACAATATACAATATACAGTGACTCCCACTAATATTCGGACACTCTTAAAAAGACGATAACCTTTTTAATATTGTACTATATACGATTTGAACTTTTTTTGGAAAGCTAGAGCAATTAGTTTGCCACAGGATGTGAAACACAATTTTGTCAAAAATTGCAATTGATCGGAATTGTAGAAAAAAATATTAAAAGTTGCATTTTACAACTATTTATATGGACCTGTATTGAAATTTAAAAACTACGTTTTGTAGATCTGTGTCAACTGAACATATTCTGAAAATTTCATCATATCGGGTGACGCAATGACCTACAAACGTTTAAAGATGGTAAAAATGACATATTTCGACCTATAACTGTCGTAAATCTAAGGAATCTTACATCTTTCAATACTTGTCTTTTTTTTCCGCATCAATCGATTTCGACGAAACTTTCGCAGTGCATACAATTGACACAAATCTACAAATATAGGCCCGCATAAAAAAAGTTGTAAAATGCAACTTTTAGTATTTTCTCTGCAATTCCGACAATTTACAATTTCTTTCAAAAATTTTAGTCACGTTGTGCAGCAAACCAATTGTTCTAACTTCCCAAAAAATTTCGAATCGTATGGTCCAATATTAAAAATGTTGTCGTTTTTATAAGTGTCCGAATATTAGTGGGAGTCACTGTACCTAAATATTTAGTAATACAGTATATTTAAGGTAGTGGGCGCCGCAGAGTCACGGGACTTAGAAGTCTACAAAGTCGACACGCGAACTTTGAACACCTTTATCTTGCTAATAGTTTATGCAAAAAGAAAAATATTCCATGTTTCCACTGAAAATTTCAATTCTCATTTCTACAAAGCTTTTCCAGGTAGCTGTAACGTCAAACGAGTACGATAATCGTCCGAAACATTTCGCCGTATTACATATAATTTTCGGGTGATGGAATTTTGTGGAGAAAACGATCTGTTGAACGCAGTGCGAGGCGCTCGGATTAGAGTGACCGATGCCATTGGACATAGGTTGCTTAATAGCTGAACCCAATATTAGTGCTTGTTTATATATAATAGCCTTTTTAAATACATGTAACCTACGTGCCTAAGTACTTTTGATTTTTCTATTGCTTATAATATTTTTGTTATACTATACAATATACTCGGTACTTTGTTATGTATTACTCTGTACTAAGCATTATGTTGTAATAAATCTCATATGAGATTTCCAAAATAAAAAAAAAATTAGAGTGACCGACACACGACAACGTTTGATTTTGTTTCGCGAACAGAGTAATTGAAGTTTCGTGTATAGAGTCGTCGGGAGTTCGTGGTAGCACGGTCAGCCCGCGAAAGAGAGAAAATTCGCTTAAAGCTCCGGGGGCAGAATGAAAATTTCTTTGGCCCCGTGGAGGGAAACGGGGCCGGAGCTGGCTTTGTCTGGTTTGTATGCCCATTATGCGACCGTTCTTTGCGGGTGTATCGCCGGGAATGTAATCCGAGTTCTTTATCCGGTCGAACGAGATCGTTAATTCCATTGGACCTGGACGCAAGCAACTGTGTCTGTCGATGATACTTCCTCGGGTTCGTTAGTTTCCTCCACCGCTTTTGTCTTTCATCGGAGACCGTTCTTTTTCCCCTCTCTGTCCCCCTACCTCTTTGTTGCCCGTCCGGACTGAGGATCACCGTGCGAGATCGGGATTTTCTGA
This sequence comes from Lasioglossum morio, assembly GCA_916610235.2. Classification (NCBI taxonomy): domain Eukaryota; kingdom Metazoa; phylum Arthropoda; class Insecta; order Hymenoptera; family Halictidae; genus Lasioglossum; species Lasioglossum morio. Next base: position 9,230,397 of record OU744327.1, read on the forward strand.
AATAATTGCGAGAACGAACGGAACAAGTCGAATGGAAACCGATCTCTTTTTATTTTCCTTTTCGTCAGGGCTAATAGAAAAGACTTCGACGAAGTAATTCCGAGGAACCAGTCCGACAGAAACTAATTTCTTCTTTTATCATTTTTTCGGAGAAGGTGCGTAGAGAAAATGTAAAGCAACTTCGAGAAGTTTATTTTTAAGTTTTTGAGAAAATGTAAACTACAAATTTAATTTGGTGTAGTATGGACTGGATAAGTGTGAATGTGTAAAATATGTACTGTGTTGTGTTATCATATTTTCATTATAATTTTTTTGTGCTTTAAATTTTTCTGCTGTATAAAAGTCTTCATCAGTTTGTAATTTTCGTATTGTATTCTTCATCATGTTGAAATAAATCTCGTATGAGATTTTCTATAATAAAAAAAAAACTTCGAGAAGTTCATTTAGCCAGTCTGTCTGAGGTTTCGCTCGTTTTACAAATTATGAAATTGCACTCGATCATTTTTTTTTTTTTTGAAAAACGCATAAAATCCGCGGTCCATGTATTGAAATCATTCGAAGAGAACCAGACCAGTTTGATTATAAAGATCCGCAGTGCCCTCTAATAGTATTCATGAACGTTCCAACTTGTCCGACAAACTCCGTCCGATAATTTCGATATTGGAGTCCAGGAACGAATGGTTCCAGGAGGAATATTTTCCACGGAGGTTTTCCAGCGAGAATTTTTCCGAACTTTTTCGCGGAACGTGTCGTGAAACGCGGGTGTGGACAGAGAGCCGACGTCACCCGCAGAAATTTCTGGTCACGCGATTGCAAAACGAAACTTTTCCTCGTCGGGCCCGGGCGAAACTTTGTTTTCCCATCGTGTCGGCGAACTAATCCACGAAGAATACCGCGTTCCCGAGATTCGCGTGAATGGGGGAAAAACGCGAGACCGACCATTCCGCAATTAGTATTAATGGAACGCACACCAGGGGGGGGGGGATTGGCGGCGAACTGGTGTGTATCCACCGTTGCATTAAGATAATGAACGGCATTGCCTCGTTAATTGTTCCCTGCTGTATCGATGTGAGGACACAATGCCCAAAATCCGGCGTATTCCAGAGAAGCGCACGGGATCCGCGTCCAGTTTTGCACCGGTGAGAATCGAATCCCGATACTGATCGGCAGCTAGGCGGAAACAGAACCTCCATTGTCTGCGAAATCGGTGTGGGTGGATTTTAAGGAGTTCACTCGCTCGGATATCGACGAAATGGAACTCTGCCTGCGCATTTCGCTGCGAACGATTAAATTTGCTGGTTTTTCGCAGCCAACAGGTGTTGCGGGCGTCGTCCGATCAGTGCGATTAGGCTAATGATTTTAGATAGTTGAAGAGGATCTAAAATCTAAGGAATTAAATTTTGTACCTGATTTTAGAAATGCATCTTTCGAGGATTGTATCGTGAAACTGTTCCCGCACATAATGAATATTTAGAGTGAATACTACAATATTCGTAAGTTTAGGGAATCATTTACGAGAGAGGAGGAGGATCCATCGTGTTCATTAAAATATGAAATATTCAGTAAACACGCGTTCTGTGCTTAGGGGTATGCACTGCAGAAAATTGATGCGTCGAATGTGGACCTCCTCGACCAGACACATTTTACTTACTTTGATGAGCTGCACGCGGGTCCAACAAAAATTCCCCGTTCCTTTACTTTACCCTGAATTTCCACCGAAAAGCCGAGCACACTTCACGCTATTTTAAATATTTCATCCTTCTACGACTCCATGGAACTTTAAACTCGAGTGCTCGCACGTTTACGCTGACGGTCGAGAAATATAAGATCCGGGCTTCGAGATACACATACCACTTTTCCGACATCCCGATGGCTGAAATTATTCCATTTACGCGCCTGGTGCAATTCTTGCTTGCGCGTCTGACCACGAGATGCCAGGAATCAATTTTGAGAGAAACAAATATTTTCTTTCACACTTTTTCTCGTAGTTGGTCTAACTTTCATTTCGCAGAGAAATCCGCAGTCTAGCATTAAGTATTATGTGTGACGTTTATCAATTGCAAGCTCGTTGGGATTAATTGATAAGCGTGCGACAGTTTCAAGGTTGGAAGATCCACAGCTATGGATCATAGACGGTCGAAAGGAATTATGAAACAATCTCCGGTAGATAAGGTAGATGTGATCGAATGCGGCGTCGAAGATGCGTTCGGTTGTATATGTAGAATCGAACGGTTGAATCAATAAGAGATACGAGTAAGATACGCGAGCCGCAGTCGCTGCGATAAAACGCGCCGATAAGAGACCGGTGTAAAATAACCGATTCCGAAATGATCGGTCTGATCGAGGAGGAAGCGAATCCCGGAACAAATAGTGAACATGGTTCGCGAGTCAACGATCAAAAGACCGACAAGACCGCGCGGCGTTCGTTCCGCTGCCTGGTTGATCGCGACTGTCGCGTCGCAATCACGCGACACACCGCTTTAATATTAAGAATGAGTCACTCTTCCTTGCTCCAAACGCAACCGAACTCGCGCCGTGCACGGCAGCGCGAACTTATCAACAGATACATGTCGCTAAACCGACTACAATAACGTCAACCAGTGAATTAACATCGGCCACGCGTAGGAGACTTGTCCGAGCACCGAGGACGCCAGCTACTTTACAAAATTTTCCAAATTCTACGTGTGTTTTACCTCCTCCCTTCGACTTATGATATCAACCCTCATCTGTTCCTCATTTCACGAATCGAATCGTTATTTTTCGATATTTTGTTACATCTTAGGTTTCTCGGTTGTGTTTTGCATTGGAAAAAATTAAAGTCGCGCAGTTTCCGCGAAATTTACCTGTAAATAATAGAACGGTATAATTTATTTCGGGAAAACTGTGTAAAAATAATTTCGAAAATTTTATAAAGAAAACCTAAACCTTGTAAAGTTAACACAGAACCTACCACAGTTCGAGTGATCGGTTTTATTATTTTCCCATGACAGAAATTCTAAAAAAGTTTATTCAGAAAAATAAACAAAGCAACAATGAAACCGTACGAGGTACGATAATGGTCACGAAAGTGGCTCGCGGTAAAATGATCATCGCATTCAATTTCCAGCAGGCACTTAATAACGTTCGATAAATTGTCTAACGTAATAAGCATTAGTCGCGGGACGCCTTCGCTCATGATTCATCCTGTCCACACACGGACGCTAATCGAAGTTATTACTTTTTCCGAGATTGTTAGTAACGCGATGATTAGGTACTAATCTCTAAATGCAGTTTTCGAACTAGCCAAGCCGAGACATCAATCATCTCCTAAGTCACGTCGGATCGAGTCAGGCTGGTAACGAAGATTTGGAACTGAATTTAATGGATCCGCCTATTATTCGTTTTCTCGGAGACGCAACGAAGTACCATTTTCTTGCCATCAATATTCAATGTTTGAGGCAAACGTAATTTGTTAGGGAATTTAGGACACGGTTTTCTAAATAATCGTTGGAGAAAAAGTAGGAAGCTGCCGTTGTCGCTAATGAGTTGGCAAACATTTTTCTTTGGAAAGGCAACATTATCGAGAAGCTGCAGTCATCAAGATCTTGTTAGCATTCAAATAAAGATGACGTTTCCGGTATAAAGATAGAGTTAATTACAGTACATACAGCGACTCCCATTAATATTTGTACGCTCTCAAAAAACCGTTAACTTTTGAAATATTGGACTATACGATTTGAACTTTTCTTCAGAAGTTAGAACAATTGCTTTACTACACGATGTGAAGAGAAACTTTTCCAAAAATTAGAATTGGTCGGAATTGTAGAGAAAATACTAAACATCGCGAAATTTTAAAAGATAGCGTCTTTAAAATTTAAAAATAAAGAGAAACTTGTTGCCTAAATTTTCCCTATAAGCCCGCACAACGAAAATTGCGAAATACAACTGTTTGTATTTTTCTCAGCAATTTCGACAACTTGCTTGAATGTTTTCGCAAAAATGTTTGTTGCGCAGCAAACGAATTGTTCGAACTTCTGAAAAAAGTTCAAATCGTAAGTGAAATATTAAGAAAGTTATCGTCTTTTTAAGAGTGTCCGAATATTAGTGAGAGTCTCGCCGTATTACACCCCAATTCCCAGATAAGAGATTCGATCTCAAGTCGGTACGGACCAGCAGCTTTCATCGAGCTAGCGCCCTAGTTGAGCAGCTTCCAGGCGGTCCCCGAGCTTTCCAACAAAACAAACAAGGACCTAACCGGGTATCGACGCATTCCCCGATCCATACATGCTATATTCCACACCTAACAATCATCTGGCAGAAAGCACGGGTCCGTATACCTGGGAAGGTTCGCCGACAACAGAAGGATTTTATTCGACGAGCACGGTCTCAATTTGTCGGCCAGTTTGGAAGAAGCCAGCCAAGCGGAAGATCTAAACGAGGATTCACACGTGGCTGGATCGTTCGTGAATGAATCACGACCCCAGAGGCAGACATTTTTCGAATTGCGTCGCTTGCCAAAATTTCGTCTACCTGTCCCCTTGAACTCAACCAATTCGATTGGGTTCAGTGATAAAACGAAACAAAACGAAAGTCGATAAATTTTCATTCGAAATCACTTTCCTCTATTTTGATCGGCTTCGGGTGCCGAGTTGATCCATTCTTGCTAGGTTCCCTCTAAATGGTTCAATAATTATTCAAACGGTACGTAAATATCTTTAGCTGGACATTTATAATGGAAAGTTTTTATTCATTTTTGCAACGAACCACAATTAACACTTTACACTCGAACAGCGAGTCTAAGGCGCCTTTAAAAAATTGTCATATTATTATTTGAACTTCATGTTTAGTAGAAGAACATCGTATAGAATAGACAATAGTCTGGATACTTGAAAAGTATGTTTTTACAAGGGACAGAGCAAACGCAGCTGGGGAAAAAAAACAATAAATCCGCCGACAATCGGCTCGCTAATTCGCAACGTTTGCTTTAGGCATTCTTACCGGAGGCCGCGACGCAGAGTTTAACGATTTAACATGATTGCACACGCTTTTGTAATACAACCGCAACGCTCTTTGTACCGTTTCCCCTCCTCGTTGAAAGAGGAAAGCTCGATGAATAGAATCGCGATCGTTCCCTGGAAACATAGATGTTTCTTCGGCGGAATAATTGGACAGAGTTGAAATTGCTCGGGCGAATGATTAACAGTGATAATTTGTTGGGAAGCGACTGTTATCTCGCCGGCGATGTTCAGGATTAGCGGAACATATTGAAGGGAGCGAAGTGGGTAAACAACGTGGAGGAGATAATGTTTATCGAACGCAGTCGGGGATGTGCTTTGCGAAAGCGAAGCGGGAGGTTCGTGCAAAAAGATCCTGAGAAGAGAAGGAGCATGAGATGCTCATTGTTTCCGAATGCAAAAAAAAATCATTCGCTATTTGTACCGTCTTGAAAACTACGGAATAACTGAAAATGTGAGAAATGTGTGCACGTTTATTCGGAACCCGCGTTGATCCAACAATTTTTTAGAAAAAGAGATTTCAATTTGGGTCATTTCGCGGCATCGAGCGCAATTATTAAAGAAATTTATTTCAAGTAGAAAATACAAGGAAACTCGCAAGGCAATTAATCGATACGGGTTGCGACTTTCTTTAAGTGTAATGGCGGCTGCAATGGCCGTGAACGCAGAAGAACGTAATCCTATTTACTTAGCGTCCAACACTCAGCACTGCAACAAAAGCATCTGCACCATTTAAAAACTTGCAGTTCCGTTCGGGTGATTGCAAGAACGAAAAAATTGAAATTTATTCCTCCTCGAAAGACTTCGGCGAGGCGCAGAATAAAACAGGTGATTACTCTATTTCAGCGTGCAGCCGACACGCGACGCAATTATTTTCGTCGAGTGCCACCGTTAAAATAAAATCGAGCCACATGCGTCCCTAACGGATCCCTTGAAAATCAAGATTTTTAAATTACAGAACACGCTCGTAGAAAATGGAAGGTTCGTTCCTGAGCTTACCGTTCATTTATACGTCCATTACCTTTAGGGGATTAATGACCGTCATAAAAATTACTTTTGACGATATTTACGTTAATATCCTGCGTCACGAGAGGAGCCAGATAATGGTTGAGAAGCTCCGCGAAGCTGCGCGTAAATTATGAAAAATACCGGCAATCCATAGTTTTAAGATCCTTAGACTGCAAAACTTTATTCGCGTTCCTCGTAAATTCAAGAATGCAAATATCAGGCGAAACTAGTTTTTAATTGGTGAAAAAATTGTTGACGCGTTGGCCGGTCCTTCCCAGTTGGGCCACTCCGATTATCGAAATGTTGACTGCCGGTTCGCGAAGAAGTAAACCGCGCGAGTTAATCAGAAATTTCAAGCGGCCTCTGTTTGCGGAACGCGCAGACGTGTGTAACAAGACGGTAACGCGAAGCTAATAATCGTCCGGCAAACATAAACACTTCTATATTCGGCTTCCTCTTAGCATAGATAAAAGATATAAATTTATCACGCGGAATTACGTCATGTGTTAGACGCGAACATTAACGATAAGCGGTGCACGCAAGACACCGGGAATCGGTCAACGTCATTGGTCGGTCTCGCGGCGCTTTCAATGCAATCATTGTAAACATTATCATTAGAGAATATTAATTATGGAGGTCACAGTTGTATACCCGAACAGATACGCGAACATCTGAAACCGATCCGTTTCTTTGTCTAGCAAAACTTTAAACAATTACGAACAATCAATTCGAGATTCGATTTTACTGAAATGCAGTTTAGTCTAATCTCCTTGTAAATTATATGTAGACTGCGGATGTTATGCATTTACGACAAATACGGGCACGTACAGTTTAAAGCAGTGGACATGTTAAAAATATATAAAGACTTAAAATTAATAGGATAAGAAGAATACAATTTTTATTTTGTTTCTGTGTCCTGCATAAAGGTCCGCAGTCTAATTAGATATGTATTTCAAGTGTTTTATCAAAGAATTGTCGTGACAATATCGTTGCGATCCTGCTCCATTCGCTGCGCTGATCTTCGCGACCGCCTTGCTAGACCATAGAGCTCGGCAAACAGATAAATCATTTCACAGTAAAAACCATCCGTAAAATAAATTGAATGGTCCGACGAAAAAGGTGGTGGAACGTAAAGTTTCGCAATAAACGCTCGAAGGAAACGACTGCGAACTATCGCGAAACAGCGCTGATAATGATCGCCGGTCATTTCGCGATCGATCCTCGCCAGAGAAGATGGATAACCGTGTTCCGCACGAGTTCAGCTTCGAGCCGCTTCGTTACTCCGGGTGAACAAACCGAATCAATGTTTTTACATAACTGCTCTTGTCCCTGTTGCTAGCAAACGAACCAACTATTCTAATCGCCCTACCGGTCGGTTGCTAAACAAATTGGAGTAGCCCGGCTCCAATTAACACATTCTACTACGAGTTTACGTTTCCTTAATCATTCAGGTCGCCCTTTAACGAACGTACCGTAATTAAAGCATTCAAGAGTTAGTCATCGCGATCGTGACTGCTCCCATAAAGGTCGAGGCGATGTGTGGCGATGAATAGGGTAATTAATGTATACAGCGAGTATGCAAGACCACGGTTCCAAACTTTGCCTCCCAGCATAAATATTTTGACGAGTCTCGACCACTGTTTTCCTTCGCTTCTTTTCTTCGACCCTTGCCGCTCCCCCCGTTATGTTTATTTTCAAAAGCGCACTCGCTCGCTCGCTAATTAGGAAAACGATGCAGGTAATTGTCTTCCTGAGAATTCAATTTGTCACTCGCTGGCTGTTCAAGCGATTCGAGTCGATAAGAACACGTAGAGCTTCGATTTTCAATTTTATATACGCTAGCAAAAGTAGAAAACTTTGATTATTGTGCAGAGACAAATTGTTGCACGTGGAAAATGTTTACTATAAAATACAAAGAATTGAAATGATCAATTTCATATTGGGTGGAAAATTAGTTCAGAAAACTTACTATTGTGCAGTGACGAATTGTTGCACGTCGAAAATGATTATTATAATATGAATGGAATGTGAAAATGTTGAATTTTATAAAGCATACAAAACATTATTACGAAGCATACAAGGTGTGCTTTGAGAAATACTGCTCCAACACAGCTACAGGGTGTGGCCCGAAACACCTGTTCGCCCATTGTATTCAACGACCCCCACGAATCACCCTAATTTTTTTTTTTATTCATTTCTGCTTTATCCTCTTTTTATGTTATGTTCTACAACGCTACAAGGCTTTGACTTCGAACGATACAAAATAAATCGAGCTGAAAGAGACAAGCGGCAACACAGAAGTGTGTGCATCGGGAACCAATTACCATACAAATTGTTATACAAGGCGACCCAGTTCGCTAATAAAATATTCCCATGAAAAATCAATCGAAAAAAAAAGACAGAAAAAGGAAACGTAGACGCTCAAGTGCTCGAGAGTCGGTGTATATTCGATTACAGCTGTTCAAGCGGCGCTTATTTATTTACGTTCCCGTTATTTTTTGTTTACCGAAATCGTGTGCACAAAGTGCTACGCTTTATTTTGTAAACTTTGCGGCAAACACGTTCGCACACTCGCTCGTCGAGGTTAGTGCAACACAAAAAGGACAGTCGCTCGAAAGCAAGACCAGATTTTCGATCGTGTCTTCGCAACAAAAATTCATCGAGTCTTTCTATTTTATATCTAACGATTGATATCGTTTTAATAATTATTTCGATTACATTTTACGTTGAACCGATCATATTGCAATTAGAACGGTGACAGAAAAGATTGTTTAATGCATTGACGAGACTCAATTACTCGGAAAATGCAATGTGCATTTTAATGAAAATATATATTCTTTTAATTTAGTGGAATTATGAATTGATTGAAAAAATGTTTCGATGCTTTTGATAATCACGAATCAACCTTCGGAAGAACAATACGAAATAAATTGTGCAGAAAAAGTACTTCGAGCGTTAATAGATTAAAGATGGTTATCTGCTTTTTGCTATTACTCGCAGCAAAACTGTGCATTCAGTCTATCAGACGAAATTCCATTTCGTTACATAAAGGATAAATAATTCCGCATGTTTACCGACTGCTCCGTTTACGTGTAACATTCTGCATCGTGTTGTTTTACGATCGCAACTACGTACATATGTATGTCGCACGTTGCACACTCGATTGCAAACTGTCCGCTGATGATAAGAACCCGAATGGGAAAGTGATAGGTCAGGGCGAGAAAAATTAGTGAAACAATATTCCCTTGCGGAGGATTACAACACTGTATGGAATCGATTATGTGTCTGTAGATAAACATACGCAAAGGACGGGTTAAAAGTGACAGAGCATCGGCTAGCCGCGGATTAAACGATGCAATTTTGCACGATGGTGCAGCGAACGTGGCAACGTACACTCCGAAACAAAACGACAGCGCACCGTGCATCTCCTCGTATTTACATTGTACAATGAAGACACGCAAGATATTCGGACACTCTTAAAAAGACGATAACTTTTTTAATATTCGATCATACGATTTAAACTTTTTTTCAGAAGTCAGCGCAATTAGTTTACCACGTGATGTGAAAAGAAATTTCTACAAAAATTACAATCGGTAGGAATGGTAGAGAAAATACTAAAAATTGCATTTTACAACTTTCTCATGTGGGCTTGTAATGAAATTTAAAAAAATACTTGTTGTAGATCTCTGTCAATTATATGCACCGTGAAAGGAAAAAACGATAGACACCGAAAGATGTAAGAATCTTTAGATGTATTGCAGTGGGAGGCCGGAAACCGTGAAACACAGAGATTTCTATCATCTTTAAATTTTTATAATATGTTTAATTCATACAGATCTACGAAACGTGTTTTATAAAATTCCTATATACTAAAAGTTGTTTATTCCCACAGAAGAAAGTTGCAAATTACCACTTTTAGTATTGCAATTCCGACTTGAAATTTTTCTAAAAAATATTTTCACGTTGCGTAGCGAACTAATTATTCTAACTTTTGAAAAAAGTTCAAATCATATGCTCCAATATTTAAAAAAGCCATTGTCTTTTTACAGGGTCTGCAGGAGCGAAATGCCTGTCGCAACGGTCAACTACACACGACGTGCAAAAGCGCGTCTCGATAGATTCTCGATAGGGTGAATAGTCCGGTCGGATATTTAGCTAATTCGTATCGATAAGTATCGGGAGCAGCAAGAATAAAACTGAATTTACATCGTTGAACTTACCGAGCCGAAGTTCCCCGAAGTTGCCGGATCCGATCTTTTTTCCGACACGGAAATTCGGGCCGACCATCAACACGTTCGAGGAGGACGTGACACTGTGCCTTGACGAGTGCACGTTGGACCTGGGTGCGTTCCCGCTGCCGCGAGAGATTCTCTTGGCGGCTTCCTGGTCGCGTTCGGGGCTGCGCGTGAACTCTTTCTCGCGTGCCTCTCGTCTCTCGTCCCTTTTCTGCATTTTCGCTGGACAGTGGTCTCCTGCTCCGTTAAATGATCCGTGGCGAGTGTATCCGTGTCGCGAACTGTCGTCAGGAGCCGAGAAAACACGCTCGATTCAACGACTTGTTCAACGGGAGAGAGAGAGAGTAAAGGAATAGGAAGAAGAAGTCGTTATGGTTATAGTATAAGGAGGAAAAAAAAGAAAAGAAAATAAAGCTTCTCCCCCCGAGAGAGACACGCGTCGAATAATAAACCCCCCCCTCCCCCGATTCACGGTCGATTTTTAATGGTCGCGACGTTGCACGGTGTCGTATCGGGGATCGATCCCCATTCTTGACATATTTTCTTTTCTCGTCTTCCCTCGGACAACCGTCGATGGATAGAATACTCCAAACGGCTTCCTGGGCCACCGATATAGATGTATATATATATACACTCACGCACACACAGTGAGACGCGTTACGAGGTTTTACACGCACACACGTCACGACGACGACGACGACGACGACGACGACGACGACGACGACACGCACAGAGAGGAACAGGAAAGACACACCGTGTATACGCGGCGAGTCGCAGGTGTTGTCACGGTTCGTCGGTCGATGCCTTCAGGGGATCAATCCCCATGCTATATCCTAACCTCGAAAACTGACTTTAAAACTGTTTACACTTGAATATATATCTATACATATATGTACGTATATATAGACGTAGGAAACGGTGTAGAACGAGGAACACGCGCGAATCACACACATACACACTGCTCTTTATCCGTTCTTTCCTGTGTTACTTCTTCTTCGTTCAGTTTTCTGTTTAGCCTCCGGTTATCGTTTACTCTGGTACCGAAGAGCAACGGGCGGCGGTGGCGGCTAGTGGTTATCACAGACTTGGGCGAGCGTTCGTCGTGTCGAGGACCCTGGACGATCCCATGCCAATTTCGATCTGGCTCTGTTCTGACCCGGCCGGCCGGGTGGAATAGTCAATGGGAAATATCGCGTTTCAGTCAATACGGCGTGCATCGCCGTGGCCTGTTCTCTTGCGGGCGAACACACTCGAAAACCGTCACCTCCATTAGAAAAAACGACGGGCGCCTGCTGGCCGCATGCGATGATCTCGCGACGATGATTCTACTTCAACGAAACGTCTCGTGGCCCTTTGAAGACAGACAGACCCTGATGACACAGGCTCTGTGCCTTCAGCCACCACCGCGACACACGGAGAGGACACCTCTCTCTCACTCTCTCCTCTCTCTCTCTCTCGCTCTCTCTCTCGATTCTGCGGTTAAGATTCGGGGAGCGCCGCCGAAGCGGCTCTGGAACTGTTTCCCGGTGACACGCACACAGCCACCATGCACCTCGCGAGCTTCCTCTGTTCTCCTTCTTGTTTAAGGAAACCGTTCGCTGCCGTGTGTCACCACCAGTACACGCTCGATCGGCTATTGTGTGCCTACACACGAGAGAGCCCGGATTAACCGAGCCACAGTCCCTCACGGTCCTTCTCTGTCTCTCTTGTTCTTTCGTTCTCTCACTCTCTCTTTCTCTCTCTCAGGCTAAGCTCTCTTTTCTCTTTCTCTCTCACTCTCGATCTTTCTCTCCCTATCTCTATCTCAGTCGCCCTATGGCTCTCTATCACTTTCAGAATTTCTCGAAACGAAACCTTGATCGAACGGACACGTATCCACTTCGCCCAGCTGCACCGTTCTATCGGTCGATCGCACACACGCTATTCAAAAGAGCCGTCGAACGCGGACAAACGATCGCGGACAAGCTTACGCTCCTGTCTCTCGCGCTCGACTCGACATGGGTGAGATTTGTTACGAGGCCGACAGTGCTGCCAACCCAGCCACGATGTAAAGCCGCGTTCCCAACGGTGCGTACACGCGTATTAGTTCTTTAGGCCCGCTACACACAGCCGTTTTCCTAACGTGCGGTGACCCTGCGGCAGAATAACGAACGGGTACGTCGACCGTATCAGTCGATCCGTATTAAAATGAATATAACAGAGCAATTTATGAAGGTAACAATGGTGGTACTAGCATAGCGAACAATCTTACAAGTTATAAAAGATCAAAGCATATCACTTTACAAGAGAATAAATAGACGAATAGAGAATAAAGTACGAAACACTGTATACTTGACGCCAGTGTTACGTGGCGGTGTGGAGAATTTCGGAGGTTCAAATGCCTGTGGAATAATGTTCCGATTGCAACCACCGTTTTTTGCGCATGCGCGGCCAAAGCAGTAGCGTACCTATAATGACGTAGCGAGCGACCAGAGCCCTGAGGCCCTGGAGCAGTTATATGTATTGGCGGGACAAGAGTCCGTCTCGAATACCCTATTTTATCGAGAAGGTTACGTTACTGAGATTGAAATCGCCACGCATGCGCGAAAACCGGTGATTGTAATCAGTTGTAATCCATTGTAATCGGAACAGTGCCGTGGAACGCTGAAGCGTTCTGCTCGTGGAAGACTTGTATGTAAATAGAAATAATTTTTAGAACAAGAAAATAACGATGTGTACTATTAGTGGTTATGACAGTTCTGGTGTTTATTCCGTTTTTGGACAAGTTTTTATACAATTCCGTTTTGGGTTCGGAAAGAACCATCCCCATGTTGTGACACGTTCCGCTCGTGTTTCCATGGAAACCGATTTGAATTTTACCGATATCTTTGATGTGCCTTACACGTTTCCAGATATTATTTTTATTATTTTTGTGTATGATATTATAGTACCATGGAAGAGTTGACGAGTTCTGACGTGCGAATCGTATTGAATATAAAAGAAGGTAAATCGCATCATGATTTATTAACCTTCTCACAATGGCGATCTTGTACCGATGCAGTTGTAAATAAATACGAATTATTTGTAAAGAATGTACGTAATCAATAAAACTTAATATTCTTCGAATATATTCTTGAATATTCGAGAATACTATACAGGTCCTTGTAGTGACTGTCTCTGTTATATTCGTACGAAAATTAATGATTAAAAATCAATTATTAGCAGACTGCGGGTCTGTAGACAGATTAAAAACAATCTACATCGATTGTGGGAAGCAGTAGTTAAATAAAAATTTCTTTTATACCTTAATACACATAGTCATTTTACGTTGAAAACAACATAACAGTATTCACCCAGTTAATTTCTTCATAAATGCATAAAAATCTGCAGTCTAATTATTAGAAAGCATTGACATTTTGTTGATATTTATAGGTAGAGGTTTTGAGCAAATTTTATCACCGACATCGGTGACAGCAACTTTAAATGGACATTTGTTAGAGACCGAAGTGATCGACCCGAGTCCTAATCCTCAATATGATCATGATTTGGTTTGGGAAGTAGACAAGAGTAGACTACGGAAGTACGTACCACGAAGAAATGAAATATCTCTTGGAAGATAGTTAAAGAACTTTGTATTCATTTTATAGGATGAGATCGGGACAAGTCCCATTGAAATTGGAATGTTTTACTGTTAAGAGCAACGACGGCAAAGAGAAATTGGGGTATATTCTTCTTAGTTTAAGATCTGCGCAAATGTTTTCTAAAAATGAGGATACCAATGTGAAAACCAATTGGCATAAACTGCTAGGACTAAAAAGCAGTCTGAAAGCAGACAAACCAGAGTTGCTTCTTGGTTTAAGTATTCACGATCAAAACCCTGCGCTGTTAAACTGTCATGTAGAGGTAAATATTCCTTTTTCTCTAATTGAATTGATGTCTGGGTAACGGAATTATTCTTTATCTGAAAGAAGTCGGAACAATCCGAGCAAGCAACGTTTCAAGATGATAAAGTAACTCCAATTTTATTACGCGACGAGCGCCTTATTCAGTTGGGTCCCCTAGAAACTTGTCACGAGCTGTTCTTAATGAACATCACAGCCATATCTGCAGCAAATATAGATTTATTATTACCGACCAATTATTACTCAGACTTGAAAAACAATTTACACTTCTGGTGCAAAATATTAGAGAACGACGTGTATTTCAATCAGTCGAAAAAAGAATATGGAGAGGTTTGGGCACTGAATGAGAAAATTGTAATAAGGATAAGAACCTCTCTGAAAGTTTTGAGATCGTATTTACAAGTAAAACCGCTTTTGATTATCTATTTGAAGTATAAAAGTAATGTAATAGCTGAATCAGAAGTTAATATGCAACCATTAGCTCCTACTGACAATATTGAGGAGTTCCTTAAAACTTCTCTGAACAATAGTAATATTTTAAATTATCGCTGTCATCTGCACAGAAAGAATCAGACTGACAATATTCAAATAGAATATAATAATTCGTATCTTGATGTGCAATTAAAATTACAATACATAGGAAGTAAAACAGAGGTAATAATGAACTCCCAGAGCACAATATTCAGTGAGACAGGCCCCGTTAATCCTTTTAAAGAACAGAGAAATGATTTAAGGCAAATGGTAAGTTCCCTTGTTATCAATTGTGAAGCTAAACGTACGAGAATTAAGAGAGGAAGATTAAAAGTCAAAGTCGAAAACATTTTAACTTCTAAACATGTATTCCAGAATTATAGCGAAATAGATTGCCACAGAAATCCTGCTGGTGATTTTGGAAAGTACACTGCCGAAGTTCAAATGTTCAATTTTCCAAATGGATGCAATATGCTGGATAAGCAGTCTATGAGCTATGAACACATAAGAAATCAACCGATTAAACCGATGTGTTCGCAATCGCTTGACAAGCTGCCGTGTAATTGTAGAGTCAACGGTTGCTCCAAAAGTATAGAAGCATATCATTGTTATTGTTTAAATATTCTATTGACAGCGGTTCAATCAATGTCTTCGAAATTAACTGTACCAAATATAGAAATTCGGTATGTGTTAACGTAGAAACTCCGTCACATTGTTTATCTTTAGTCTAACGAATAAAATAATGCAGATTTCATCATCCAAAGACTGAAGTCACATCTACTTATCGTCCAAAAACACCACTTGTGTTAGGAGAGAAAACGAAGTTACAGGATGCAGGATGTAAATTGCATTTTATATCAGCGACAGACGAAATAAAACAATTATTGCTGACCTTTCCACCGAAAATTAGTATATACAAAACAGATGAGACTTCTAAAATTTGTATATCTCAATGCGCAATCGATGTGAAACAACTGTTTCATCAAAGCAAGGTAATGTGATACTGTACAGATATAAGACACAGGCTGAAATGATGCATACATTTTACAGTTTGAGTGTCAGTGTGACACACCATTGTACGACACTGAACAGAATATCGTTGGGAACTTAGATATCACAATGACTTTAGAGGATCATGGTCCGTATTATAGACTTAAAAAGAAATCGCCTAGTAAGTTCCGACAAAAATAAATTACAGTATAGCGTAAACCAGAAACATTTATTGAACTGCAATTTATTTGAAACAGGTGACAATTTAGGACCACCGATTTTAGACGATAGTTTAGCGTATAAAATAGTTGACGAGCTGGAAACGTGGAAAGAACGACAGAAGGAGATATTTAAAGTCGAGGTAAAACAATCTGAATGTATAAGTCTGTTCGCGGGAGACATTATATTACAGAAAAAGTTTTTGTGATTTAGTTGAAAAGGAAAGAGGATCGTCATTTAAATTTGTTAAGTCAAGAGTGGCAGAAGCATAGAGAAAGTTTAGAAGCGCAACTTGCATGCAGCGTCGAACAATGTAAAATGTTAGCGAAAAGTTTAAACAACGCTACAGAAGATCTACGAACACGGAGATTAAAGAGTCTCGAGAAGGAAGCTAGATTAATTAAAGCAAATGAAGAACTGCACTGGTCGTACGAAGCGAAATTGCGGGAGCTCAGAGAATCGTACCATGCGATGCAAGAAGAACATATGTTGAAGGTCAGTAACTCTATACAGCTGTGAATAGGAGCAAAAATTGTGGATTTTTAAAATATCGTAGATCACTGCGCTTGAGAAGAAGAAGACCATCCTAGAAACACAAGTTGACCAATTGAATACAGATAATGGAAGGTTGCAGTTACTTCTTACAAAACAGATGGAAGAGTTAGAGACTTATCAGAAAGGATCCTTAACGCAGGATCAAACAGCAACGTTGTTGCAAGAATTAAAGGCGCTTGAGGAGAAGTTGCAAGCCACGCAAGAGAGTAAATTGCTATTTAAAGAAAAGTACGCAGCGGCAGTTCGGGAAATGCACAAAATGAAAAAGGACTATCAGCAAGCAATAAAGGTTCAAATAAAAAACAGTAAAGAGGAATTGGAAAGTATAGAGTACGTATAATGGACCATAGAAGATTAACCCTTTGCACAGTCAGAGTTATTTTTTATTAAAATGTTTCCATTCTCTATGATTTTTTAAATTTGGTGGACATGAAATTGATATAACATATCATATCTAATAATGGAAACAATATTTTAAGTAATGGTACAGCAATTTGTAGTGGCGCCTCAGAGTCACCAGTCGGTGCTAAGGGTTAAATAATATACAAAGCTACATTAATACTAAGTTTACAGGACGCATTCTCATATTTTTAATTTACGATTATTGAGATTTTATAACGAAATGTCAAATAGTCACTTCATGTGCTCCGTAAACCTAGTGTTGAAATAGAGACTATTATACTTATTCTTTTTTTTTTAAAACAGTTTAGAGGATATATTACAAGCGGACACTACCGCTTTGACAGACGATCGAACAATATTGAATGAAATTCAAAAGGAGATCGACGTGATCAAACAAAAGCCATCCTTTTTGGAAAAGGATCCCTATTGCCAGGTTTTCACACCGACTACCGTAGCTTCAAAAACAATCCAAAATGAAAGCAAACATATGTTAAAAAGGTCAGACGAGAACGACGAACGATTACAAGCTCTGATAGAAGAACGTAATTCTCTTTTGAAGACTGGTAGCTACACACACGAAGATACAGTTATTATAAAATTAAATAATGAAATAAGATCCTTAATGATGAAGTGATATAAACTATACGTTTTAACGATAATAAATCCATCAATGTGTAAATTAATATTTTATATAATTTTTTATAAAATTGATTTACAAAGCGGTAAAATAATTAATTATAAAATATTTTATAATACCACGTTTTTTACATATATCTGTATATTTATTGAAATAAACATATCGAATATCTTTACCAAGTTTTCGTATATTTACATTACAATTCAATTATACTAGTGTCAAACAGAACCCACGATTTTTCGGAATCATCATGTCAAAAGACATCTTTTCGATTGCACATCGATCGATTCTATCAAGTCTTTACCAAGAATGGAGAAGTCTTGAATCATTGCCGAAACATTTAAAACCAGTTGATCATTCTTGCTGAGCTTGCGACAACTAATATTTGTCACTTTGAAGTCTTTAGCTTCCAAAGCGAAAGGTTTGAGTAGTACTCCTATCACTGTACCTCCGTAAGTGTCATAAAAAAATAATGCAAATTCATCGTATCCATTCTATTGAAAAAGAAACATTTATATTTAGTTAAGGAATTATTATACATAATCCATATTTACACTCACCCTCAATTCCTTTAAGAAACATTGTACAGGATCAAAGTCTACGACTGGTATTTTTTGCGCAGAATGTTTCCTATAAGGATGTACATCGAAAAGAGAATAATCCTCACTGATATCAATTGCTTGTCTTCTTCTCGGAACCATAACTGGCTTTAAATGTATCAAACAGTCGTATTCTGTAAGCGCAGGCCTAAACAAAGGCTTCACATCTAGCAATATTTTTGCAGACATTTGATCCTCGATTAATTTTAAAGATTGTTTTGCTAAAGCTGTGATACGATTTAAAACCAGCGTGCTCGGTGCTTTCCTGGTCCATAGTGATCTCTGCTGATCGTATGGAGTAGATATAAATAATGGCGGTAAAGAGCTACGAGATGACCCAAACAGAGTCTCCACAGCGATAATTTCTTCCTCTACAATTATTTATGATACATTAAGAAAAGTAAACGAACCAGTAAATTTAACACTATTACCACTTACTGGTCATTTCATCGTTAAAATTAACAATCACAGGATCTGTGTTCCAGTGACCTCTGGCAAAAATTTCCAGCATTCTTAAAAAGGCTACTTGAGGCGTTTGAGTAGGTCTGTACGGAGCCGGTGTTAAATACATCGAGGCTACTAATAATTCAACCACGATATCTGGTATGTGGAAATCGTCCAATAATTGAGCAGAAAGCCACCGTTTCAATAAACAACAAGTTGTTCCGAAGGAGGGTTGCTGAACGTGTAATCTGTAATTGTAAGTAAAATCATTTATTTCCAGTCTTATGTAAAGAATTTTGATCTCTCCCTTAACACTAAGTTTACAGGATGCGTTCTAATATTTTTTTAATTTACAATTATTCTTTTCACATCCTGTAGTAACCTAATTGCTCTATCTTCTCGAAAAAATTCAAATTATATAGTACAATATTGAAAAAGTTATCGTATGTTTTAGAGCGTTCGAATATTAATGCTGTCTTAATATTGTCCCTGTGTTAATATTGTCCCTAACTGAGTATTTAAAAAGATTGGCTAAAAAGTCACTTTCATTACTCCGTAAACCTAGACTTAATTATTATCCTTACCCGTGTAAAGCGCTAGTCAGCTTCGGTAACTCGAATAATCTGCTTTCTAACTCAATCGACTCATCGTTATCTATGTACTGTTTAATTCCATCCTCAGTTATTTGCTGCTTGAGGCAACTGATTTCCTTCTGATGCGCTATCCTCAATCGAAAGACAAATCCTTCCTAATATTATACAAATTCCTTTTCAATACTGTCATTTAAAAATTATATAAACAATTAAACGTAGCTACCTTGTACACATCTATGTGCGAATAGTTTGCATTTACTCTTAGCATATACTGTTTTCTAAGACATTCTGAAATCTGCAAGTTAAAAGCTGCTTTCGTGTTTCTGAAAGCCTCCAATTCGTCTGGCCATTTTCCACTCATTGATAATTGCAAACACACGTCCAACGGAGTAACATATTTAGGAGCCGTAGTTACATGTTTTGATAATATTAAACAATTTTTCTCTTGTTTAATCAGTTTACTGTCTGGTCGGTGAACTGTTGCGATCGGCGGAAATACATCAGCGTATCGAAAAACTGCGCTAGATCCTTGGACTCCGTGGATCGATAAAGGAATATCGGAGAGATTCATCAATTCTTTCTCGAGACTGTTGAATACGTTGATGACTTTCAACGTAGCTTCTTCGCCCGTACCATACATGAAATGCGTTATTCGCACCTAATTTTCGAAGAAAATTGTCCGTTAACAATAAGCGTACCGACTACAGAATGTGTCGGATATACATTGTTTTATAAAAATTATAAGACTGTGTGTGTGAACTTATTTAGATTTTTACAATTTTTATAATAATACGTGATTAAATAAAGAAATTTATTGAATAATTTCTGATGGAAGCATCTTCAAACTTCAGTAATTAAAAAATAAAAATGTGAACACTAATAGTGTTGACGCTAGGCTTACGGGATTCGTCAAAATGACCGGTTTCAATATTTTTAATTTACGATTATTGAGATTGTAAAAATGCATCCACGAGGAATTATTCAACAAATTTATTCCTTTGGATATGTATTACTTAAAAAATGGCTGAAAACTTGGGAGAAACATTCTCGTTGTTTTTATAGTTTCTGTAATTACCTTCTTCAATTTTAGAACATCTTCCATTTCATCGGCAATGTACATAAAGCAATTCTTATTGAAACGAAGCTTCTTTTTCAGCAAGTAATCTGCGATCTTCTTACATATCATCCTTTTTCCTGATATACTTTTGCCATTCGACCAAACCACAGCTTCCTGGACAGATCCGTCTTTGAATCGACGTAACTCCGATCTGTTTCCCCAGAAGTTTCTGAATTGTGCTGCCTAAAATATAAATCATAAAATATAAAATATAAATCATTGCTCGGCTTGAAGTGTTCACTCACTTCTGGTAAATTTGCTTCAGGCCCTTTATCCACGATATTAAAACAAAACTCCGAGTTCAGCTCTAATCCGATAAAGATTTCTCCAATTTTTGCTGAACTTTTCTTTGTGCATTCCCATTCTGTAAATTCTTTCGGTAGCACACATATATGGTGTACTCTGTTGGTTAATCCTCGTTTCAGTATATTGCAAATGATTGCGATTGCTTGACTGCGATGATTCGGCCCGTAATCTAACTTATAGTTCTTATGTGAGAATCTAGTCACCACTTTTTCCAATCTTTGAGTAGCTTTGACACTAGAAATTTAATTATAATATTACGTTCCTATAAATATTGTTGCGATTTAACACTTTGATTGCCAGCTCAGCTATTTCTCTACCTTCTTGCATTTTTCAAGATTAATAATAACTAGACTGCGGATCTTTAGAACAAATGGTAGAATATTATATAGCACGATCTTTCTTTATTTCATATCAACAAAGACTACTACCACTGAAAATAAGATTTTATTTTATTCCATTATTATGTCTTAAAATTCGTCTACAAAAACTGCAAATTGCATAAACATCCGCAGTCTAATAATAACCAAATTTATTCACAGGTTTGGACAAGTAATTTAGTCTCCTATTTCTGAAAGATGCGACACTCAAAGTGTTAAATAATTATAACGATTAATCATTACCGTATAAAATGATCGAATGCTTTATAAAATGGCACTTTCCTCATGAAAAGCGATTGGAAACTATCTGCATGCGCACTGTCCAAGTGACGCAGGCAAAGTTCAGCTTCCCTTTGGATCCAAGAAAATGTGCTTTTAGGTAAGTACGCTGCAATATTGTGGTAACCAGTACTGTCCAGAAAGACGCAGTCATAGTAACGTTTATAAATTGAAACCCTATCTGTGCTATCTTTGTCCTGGTTTGTTGTTATTCCAGTTTTATGCCAGCTGATTTGAACTAATAAATTGTAGAATATTAGCATTAATACTCTTACATCCTTTTTCTAGTATTTAGCTATAAAATATTTTACCAAGATAGTGCCACACGTTTCTAACTATTTGATAACTACTCATGAAAGTATTTAACTTCTGAATAGACAATAAATACAAGACAAACATTGTTATAATGTGTCCACTGAAACCTTCGAAACCGTTCATTAGTTCTCGCTGTGCCAGCCATATTTTCAATAATATAATACCATCTCTCAGATTTGGATATTCTTTGATAACGTTCGAACATTCCGTGTTCGTTCTCGAGGCTACTAAATCACGATGAATTATAGAATTGTAATGTGGTGTTGGCGGTAAACTTTCTGCAAAAGTAATCATGTTCAAAAGTACTATAAACAGTGTAAGTTATAAATAGACTGCGGATCTTTATGCATTTATAGAAGAATTGAGTAGTTGAAATTCAAAACTGTTGGAAAATCTTTAAAATTGAAGATGTCGATATATGATTTCTCCTCTATTAAAGTTATTAAGGGAAGAAACAATATTCAATTTAGTTTCTATTCCTTGCAACCAATGCAGACAATTCTTATTTTGCATAAAGATCCGCAGTCTAGTCATAAAGCAACAAATGTTTTCGCAAGATACCATTTTCTTTATCAGAGAAGAACCATCCAGGTCTGACACTGTTCTTCTCTGGCAAAAATCTATTTAATTTAAAGCTCCCTTCCTGAGCTGTTACGTGCACCAGTACATTCACTTTTGTGCCCAGTTTTCCACTAGGTACAATCTTTAAAATCGGTCTTGAACTGTCTCCGACAAACTTTTTTTCTTCTGCAATATTATCAGTAATGCTAGATGCTATGAATGCTAGGTATATAGCTTTCTTCTTCATATATCTATAGTTCTGGTAGTCCAGTTTTTGAAACATTTTTGCAGGCATCTCAATCATTATATCTACAGTGATAGTCGGACCAACTGTGGCATTGTACGCGTAAGACCCTATCACAGCTATTTGGGATGGCTTGGAGAATTTAAATGTTGCTTTTGTTTTCAGTGGAACGTGAGGCTTGGGAATACGAACTTTTAATTGTTTCTTTAAATTCTTATCTGAAAGCTATGATAATACATTAGAAAATTTCATGTTGTTTTACTGAAGCTGGCTTCTAAGAGGCTTCTATGCTGCCAGGCCTAATGTAATCTCTTAAAATGTTAAGAATCTTATATACCTTATATTCCTCCGTCTCTTTTATAGAATTTACAGTCTTCTCAAACTGTATGAACCAAGCATCGAACAGTCGTTTGTATTTGTCTTTAATTCTAACTTCATTTAACATCTCCTCTATTTGCAACCTGAACAAGTTGGAATGAAATAAATTTTCTGTTTCCCTGAGTTGATTTAATTCCTCGACTGTTGGCTGTTTATAAAGTTCACTGTGTAATTTCTTTCTCTTCTTTGGGATAGCATCTGTAATATCATCTGTAACTTTCTTTCTTTTCTTATCAGCTGTTACAGGTGTATCCTCTTGTATTTCGTCCTCTTCATCTTTTGCAGCTTCATGATCGTCTTCTTCGAGTTCGTCAATTTCATCGTTGGAATAATCATCGTTTTCAGTTGCCGAGTCGTAGGAATCATTCATCAAAGCACTAATGTTTGGCTAAAACACACATTGTTTATATGACAACTGTAGCGTTTGAGGTTGTGTTGCGTTTTGGTAATAAGATTATATAGTTCTGATTAAAATTGGTGTACCTTGTAAGGGCCTTTCATTTTCCTGTTTTAATTATTCGGTCACTTTAAATAATGTGTGGAAATAAAGTTTGAACAAGTCGGCAAAAATCAACATGCCATGCCTTCACGTGCTAGGTCCTCGAGCGCGCGTTGATCCACGTGCTTTTCAACATTCAACATTAGCGCCACCGCAACCGTAGATCACCTACTGCGCATGCGCAAATCACAGCGATCCTGGTTCTCTGGTTTTCAAAGAGTTCATCACTGGTTCATCACGCACACAGCAGCGCCATACTGGACAATATTGGATACTGAGCTAACGAGTAACTGAATTGATAAACAGAAAGTTTCAGGTCAGAGATGTAGTTACTAAGCATTACTAAGCGATTGCACGTGCACCAACGTGTACTGAGACATGTGCTCGTAGACCGCCCTTTTATAGGACCTTGCCCTGCGTAACAGCAGGTAAAAGGTATATATTATATATTAATATTCTGGGGATGAACACTCGGCCCTCTACCCGCTACCAAATCCCAACATTTTGACCCACTGCGCCTACCCAACCCCCTCCTATTTACATAGTTGCGCAGCATAGAGAGCAATTTCGATGAAATCTGTGTAAAAATCAAAGAACTTTCGATAGAAATGAGACAGAGCGATGATTTTTTTTAATTACGGCTGAAACATTGTAGAATATGGGAATATAGAGAGATTATGGTACAAACGTTTTTTAACTTTGCAAAAATTCGTTAAACTTGCACAATTTCAAGAAAATTGTGATTTATCCAATACCATGTGCGGAAAAAATTTGTTTTGACCTGCTATACATCATTTCTCGTAGATTTTTTCACGCTGTTTTCAAATCTGGTCTCAAAATTTGTCTACGCATGTTGCCGGTGAAAACCGTGTCGGAGAAATTTGTGTCAGTGATTTCCATGACATTAGTCCAATCTCCTGAAAAGTTTACGTTTGAAATACAGAGGAAGTCTTTTTCAACCACCAGTTCCTGTTTCATATTTATTCTTCATCTCGTTTCCTACATCAGTAAAGCGGCGGTGGAGAAGAATTATTATGAAGGGAAAAATAAAGCATCAGTTCCTTGATTTTCACGGAAAGAACACATACATCGTCTGTCTCTCATTTATTATTGTATCATTGTTAAACTTCTCAAGTTGTTTTATAACGTATTTTGAAGATATCGATTGCTAATTATTTTCTTGTTACGTCGGTAGGCAGCATGTATATATGTATACAATGGAAATAAATCATGCACATTCTAAAAATTATTATACAATATCATTAAACGATAGGCTCGAACTTATATATCTATCGCTAAGCATTACAGATAGAAAAATATATATACTGCGTTTCTTACAGACTGAATGAACATATTTATAAATAGGTGTTCACATTCGAACAAATTTTCAGAAGTTTGATTATAATAAACAATTTTTAGGAAGAATAGTGGAAATAAATGACTTAATATTTAGGAAGTGGAACAAGTAACATACAAACTTTTATAATATGTACTATTTAGCTACTTATATATACCTATAAATGATGTACTGTATACAAATGTATAGTATGTATATGTATTTATATATATATATATATATTGCCATTGCAAAAGAGAGAATTATAATGTATAATAATTCGATTACAAATCGTTATACAAATTTTTATTGACTAATCTACGAAAAAAAGTAATGAAACGTAAATTTGAACATTGGATGTTGAACATTTGATCAATTTGCCAATATCCACAATTTACGAATTATATTCAACATTGCCTAACATTAGAAAAATAATAAATGTAATGAAATTGTCTTCATTACCCTATCATTATGAAATTGAGTACACGAAGATGCGATTTGTCGGCAATTGATGACAAGCATAAAATATTATGATTCTCGCTTTTGCAACTAGAAAGAGGAACGTAATTATTATATACGTTCCGCATAAGAAATAATGCGATAGCGGTTTTTATAATCACAGTGACCTTCACAGTGGAAGCCCTCTTTGATTCGAAGGAAGAGCATAAAATGAACACTCACATCAAAAACAAGATGCAACGATATTACACATATTCCTTCATATTTATAACATGACATTAGAAATCTGTATATTTATAAACATAATGCTCTATAACGAGAAACTTATTTTGCACCATTCTTGGAAGATTATTCGTACATAGTACAAGTTAAATTATCATACTAATTAACTGGTAAATAGTATTTGCAAAAAGAAGCGATATTTACATCACAAATTGTATTAGCTTAAACTTGGAAAGGTGGGATGTGGTGAACGAAAACAAACAAAGCTGTGTATAATGAGCACCTTCTTCAGTTATTAAAACAAAAAACGTACAGCAATCAACGTGCAGTTTGACAATAATAATAATAATGTGCAAAACATACAATTCTTCTTTTTTTTTTAAATGGAATTTTTCTCAAAGTAAACCTTAAATAAAATATATAGTATTATGTCTCAGATGATCAATGATTCTTTTCTATATGTGTTGTACGATATGATATTTTTCTTTGAATAAGTTTTCATGAAATGATATGCAATCTCTCATGTTTCAAAGATATATGAAAAATAAGAGTAATATATCAGTGCAGGATAAACGTATCAAAAGTAATTTGTTTGGTTCGCATAGCGTTCGAAGTAATCTATAAATTTATAATAGAGTAAGAGAGCAACAAGCAGCACAACCAAACAACGCGAACTTTTCAACAAGGACTGATTAACCCTTTGCACTCGTAAATCAAACATTTCTTCCAACATAGAATATATCCATTACCTACGATTTTTGAAATTTTTGGAAATGTTTAGTAACTAATTAGATACCGACACATATATTTAATAATGTAAACAATATTTTCACCAATGGAGTGTTGAGGGTTAATATTTGATAAGAAATGTTTTACGATCACACGTATCGGCGCTTCGCATCGTTCCTAGATTATTCAGATTCTTCTAAATGCACGAATCGCATTAATTTGATCAAGCGAGTGTGCGAGATAGATTCTGGTTTCCTTGTATGATCAATTCAAAGATTCCTAATATTTACAGACTTCGCGACAAAGAAACAGATGTACATTTGAGTCGGTCGATAATAAAATATAATACTTCAATATGTACTACTATCTTAAAGCATATTATGATCACATTAAATTATTCGATGAAAGAAAGTAATTACAATAATTCATTGCACGTTTCAGCAGCAAATAGCAGTGATTTTTCATGCGTATCTCGAAAAATTACACTGAAATGTACTTAGGTATGTCGCTCATTCGCGAGTTCATGATATATTGAAATATTTTTCTATTTTTTTCTTTTAGACAGAAAGCATTTTCGTATATTGATTTAAATAGTATAAGAAAGTATAATGGGTTTCGATTAAAACGAACTAGAGGGCATAAAATATATTAGTTCGAAACAGAAATAAAATTTAAAGTAGAACCTAGAATGCGAAGATGTCAATGTCTTTATACTAGTATATGATTGGTCCAATCACGATTAAACCAATGTAACACACACGATTCTTGTATATTTAGCGTTCGTTACTCTTAGGCCCTAAGATTGGAACTATATTTTCATTACCGCAGACTTCAGAATGTTCTGACGTATTCGTTTCTAATCATTCGACGCTCGAAACTTAACTCCATGTATTCTAATATACGAAAATCACTGTTTAAACTCTGATACAAGCGAAACTGAAATACAAGAGTATTAAATCGTTAATGATATAATGTGACGTATCAATTTTTCGTTAAATAGTGATACCTTTAACTTAGAGCAGTACTGATAGCCGTATAGATCTATAGTTTCTTAAATGTTAAAAGTTGCAAAAAATAGAATCTTTTAATATAGAAAAGATCTTTTAACATTCTCCACTGTCTAATATAATTTTAAATGTATAGAACTATTTATAGAGCGATTCTGGTTTCTGGTAAGAACGGATTCCTTTACGCTTTATATACATCGACTACTGCAGCTGAACATCTTGTTTTAACCGAATTCATTCACGCAATGCGATTAGCGTTGTAACTTTCAATAAACGGTCGATTCATCCGCAGATATAGCTAACTCTTCGTCGCTCCAATCGCTAACACCAACTCCTGATGAACCATGGAAGCTGCGTGATCTTGCAACGTGACTAAAAACAAAGCAAATGATAGTTTCCTTAAACTAAAACAACGTGAAGAAAGAACCAGTTACTAAAACGAATCGATTCGAAATAAAATGAAACTAATGTTTCTTATGTGCGCTTCTAAAATGAATGATTCTCTATTCGAACGTTCTATACACGATATCTGGATGTTTCGGGTCAATCTGTACCTATTTCAAAAACAGCGAAGAAATAAGTCCGTCGAACCAAGAACAGATTTTGGTTCTTTCTTGAATCATGCAGATCAAACATGTATAAATATAAGGCTGAAAAATTAATCTAGCTGTGTATCACATTAAACAAGCCACAACAAATTAGGCTGGAAAGTTTTGGCTTTGCACACATATTGTAAGGTGTATTAGTGTAATATCTAGCTATCTCCTTTACGAGAGATATATCCTTGCGATAGAAACGGTGAAATGTTTCTGTAACTCAGGTCACTGAAACATCGGTAAATTAAATCAGGAAGTGAACGATGAATAATATGGATTTTATATTCTCTGTTCGACGTCGATCATCTATAAAAATCATGATGATACATGTATATTATGTTGAAGGGAAAGTCCTGTCGTATTTTAAAGAAAAAGTTTGAAGCAATTTATAAAAATATATGTTTAATATTATTCAATGTTAACATTTCCATTATTTTTCACTAGTGGTTATTTAAAATACGACAGAACCTCCAATAGAACATCCATAGTATCCATAGATTGAAAGTGAAAGAGTTGCATTGCAATAGGCAATGAATGAACGAATGTAAACAGTAAATAAATTCAAGAAGCAGCGTTATTACGATCTTCTTATGAGGCTGTACGATAGCAGCAAAAGGTGTGAGAGAGTTGCGATAAGTTCGATGTGTATACCTCTTAAAAAAATTCTACATCACAAAATCAAACAAGTCTGTTTCGTACCACTTGCTTGTACCTGAGGGTCTCTATCATTAGATTATCGATCGCTATCAGTCCTAACAACACAGTGAAACAATTACTTCTTATATTAATGAAACAACAAAATTCTTTCGTATCGTATTCTCCATTAGCAAACGTGTACAACTACTCACCTCGGAGAGAGATTCACGTTCGCGGTTTTCTTCGCCAATCCTGCTTTTCTTCTCCCTTCCATGGCTGCTTTCATGGGGTCGTAACTCTTACGGCGTTTCCAATTTTGCATCTCGACTTCCCGTGCATTTGGCATCGCAGGTTTTTTCGTTTCCTTTGGTTTTGTTTTAGAACCCTTAAAGCGAACGACTCTGTTAAAATATTTTCAAACTGTGTTTCGAGAGAAAATATTACATACTGTATTCGAAGTTCTACTCGATCGCATACTAAAGCGGCCAGAATCAGTTCTACTGATACTCGTAATGGTCTCTGACTTTGCCCTAGTCTCGTGCGTCACGGATTTCTTATTATTTACATTTGTTGGTAGTTTTGTTGGCTGAGATTCTAATCTGGCTCTGCGTAAACTGTGGACAAGTGTTCGTTGAGAAATGTAGAACATTAAACAATAGAATATATATTCTTACATATAGCTACATACCTAAATGCTCTATTATACTTAGTGTTGGAGATAACATTCTGTGTGTTAGGCTGACGGTCGTCACTACTTTCTGTATCGCTAGGCTGGCGTAACGTCTTCGACATATCTTTATGCAAACTATGACTAGTGTCTTCATCGCTTTCGTTATCCGAGTCGATTAAGGGTGAACGGCAGACTGTAATTCGAGCCGACATAGCAGAGACGACGTTTTGCGTTGTTTGCAAGTAATAAGACGTCTCTAGATCACTATCGCTTTCCTATTAAAGAATAAATTAATAGAAGATTCCGTCATATTTCTGGAACATTTTTATTCTCGCGTACTTACCAACTGTGGACTACACGGTGGAGGTACTTGATTGTCGTTCTGAGCAAAATTTAATTCGTTGTCAGACCACTCGTTAGCTAATGAGAGAGCACCACCTGTTCCATGGAAGCTTGCCGATCGCAACACAGAACTATCGTGACTGTAAGGATATTAATTAGAAAACGAATACTATCGATGCATAGCAAATATTTTACAAGTACTCACTTTCCTGTACTATCTTCTGTACTGTGATGTTTCTTCGTGTTGTCCATTAACTTTTTCCTACCCTCAGCAGCCGCTTTCATCGGATCGTAACTTTTTCTTCTTTTCCAATTCTGAAACTCTACTTCCTTCGATGTTAACGTTGAATTACTTCTACCAGACTTCTGATCTTTATTCACTCTCTGGTTGGGTCGCTGTGCCGCCGCAGTATGCTGAACATAATTTAACAATTTCACATACATAAATATAGAAAATCCATAGATAAGAATTTCAGTAACACCTACGTGAGCTGATTTCGGTACTCGTATACTAAGTCTGGTGCTGTCGGTCCTTGACAAGGATACAGCCCTAGGTTTTACAGGCTCCGATTTCCTTAGAGGCTCTCTGCTATGCGTGTTGGCGTTAGTTGCACGACTTCGATGATAATTCTGTTGTTTATTTGTTTGCGAGGGAGTGGATTTCACTTCGCTTTGCGCTCTTCTGCGTCTCTCTTCCGGAGTTGTGTTCGGAGTTGTATCGGACTCGCAATTTAATCTACAAGACAGTAAACAGTTTGCATTATTTAATAGTCTAGCTGCGCTAAAGTTTCGAAGAGTACCTTGCCCTTCGTATGCTGAAAGCTCGATTCATCTTGATTCCGGCAGACGCTGTGGCTAAAGGTTTGACTTGCTGTTCACCGGTTTCGCTGCTGCTGTCGGAAGCAGCGAGACATCTTCCCCCGGAAGATGTTCTTTCAATGTCACTACTGTTAAAGCTACTTCGACGCGAGGACTGACTCTGCGATTTGATATTTCTAATGTTCGCGTTGCTGCACGATCTTTGGATGCTTAGATTACGATGAAGATTCGGACTATTCTGGAGAACGCTGTTCGTTTTTGGTAGTAAATCTTTGTTATTAAAGCCGATGGTTCCTTCGTGGTAACTTGCTGTACTATTAGATTTCCTTAACATGTATGGACTGCGAGACAAAAAGAGAAAAATGTTGCAGTATTTTATAAACGAAACAGTCTTGGTTCTCGTTCGATCTACCCACCTGTTTTCAACGCAAGTAAAATATCCAATATTCTTGGCTTGCGGAGAGGATTTCGTCAAGTGCTTAGTTCTTTCTAGCACAGGCGAATTCACGATTTTCGTGACTGTCTTACGAGTTACGATCGGACTATTAGTTAATTTCGGCGTAGATGGTCGTAGACGGCTTAAAACAGGGCTAGTCGTGTATTTCGTATCGTCATCCTGATAATACTTCATACTACTTCTCCTGGACGTATTGGACTCGGTTGTGTCGGATGTATATTCTCTCCTGTCCAAGGAACTACTTCGTTTCCCTAGATGAAGGGAAACAAAATCTTTGGACGGACTACTTAATTCTGCATTAGCATCCTCAGTCTTAGATTTGTTTGAACTTAAGTATTTGCGAAGACTTCTCCTGTTCTCGCTGATATTCACTCGTCGAAACAGAGATTCGGATAAGCTTCCTCGCCTTGCTAATGCACCATGCACCGGTGTCCGTTGTGAGCTGTGCGGAGGAGTATTGTAACTGTTACTGGTGTCGTCATCCGATTCTCCGCCGGAATCGATAAGTATGTGTTGGTTCGACATTAATCCAATTCGCTCTTTCATTCGTAAGTAGGACTCCGCGTCTAAACTGCTGTCGCTTTGCTCCTAAAAATGTTGTAACAACACTCGTAAACGTATCGCAATAAGGAGAGACATTTAACGTATTAACCCTTTGCACTCCTTTGACGAGTGTGACTCGACATCGGAGAAAGGAAAATGTAAATGAAACGTGTTTTCATGTGTTTGGTTCTTCCTTTATTTATTTAAGTTGTATGTTTTAGATAAAAACAAATATAAGGTCCACAAATATAAATTACAACAAAGTTTGAGAAAGCTATATTCAATATAATTAGTAAACAACATTGTTTAAAATAAGAAGCAGTCAAGGAACTGTCGTATATTTTTTAGTTAAAAATAAATATAAGTTCGATAAATAGAAATTACAACAAAGTTTGAGAGATCTATATTTAATATGATTAGCGAATAACATTGTTTAAAATAAATATCAGTCAAGGAACTGTTGTATTTTTTAGTTAAAAACGAGTATAAGTTCCACAAAATATAAATTACAACAAAGTTTGAGAAATCTATATTTAATATAATTAGTGAACAACATTATTTAAACTAAGTAGCAATGAACTGTCCTTTCAAGTAAATTTCAAATGAAACATTTAAAATGGTAAGGAGTTTTTGGTAACAAAATTGAAAAATAATTCGGAGTGCAAGGGGTTAACAGTTTACAGCCCATAAAGCGTTGATAGAAGCAATCTATGCAACAGAAACTTACGTTACGACTACGAGACAGTCTTTGAGATCTAGTATGAATAGGAGACGGTATTTTGGAAGGACTTAGTGGAGGAGTGCGGCTGGTTGGTCCACCTATCACCGGTGGAAGAGAATTATGTTCAGCTACTTGAGACGCCCATTCTGATATCCATGTATTGTTATCCCTCGAAGCACTCATCTACGAATCGAAATATGTTTAGCTTTCCAAGTAACTGCTGCTAGGTGAAACGTTAATAACTAGACTGCAGATTTTTATACAAAATAAAATTATTCTACTTCAATTGCAATAAACTGGAGTGAAAGAGAAATTTATTTTCTTCTTTAATATATTTAATAGGTCGAAAGCAATAATAGAATAGTATTTATAAATTATTCTAATGTTTTCACCGTTTGAAATTACACCTCTTCATTTTTGACATTAATGCATAAAATCTGCAGTCTATTAATAACATTTCAGTTGATTTACCTTAAAGCTATGAACGCATGCTTCGTTGCTCTCGTCCTCAGGGAAAACGCCGACATTAAACACTTTGTCGATATCCATCCGCGCCTTTTCTTCGTCTGTGTAATCTTTGTGTACTGTGTATGTACCTGCTTCACTGACTTCACCATCAGATCCTGCATCAATATTGCTAACATTGAAAGTATCTATGTTGGTCTCAGCTGATTGATCTGGATTCATTTCTGTCGTATATGTCACGCTAGATAAATTGTGTTCCTTCGAGCTGATACTTTTGCTTCTAGCGTAACTAATATTCGATACTTTTTCGTTATCAGACGAATGTCCGTAATCGTCCTCTTGATCTATGTTCTTCGTGTACTGTTTCTCGCTAATAGTATCGTCGTAATTGTTTGATTGAATTCGACTCAAGTCGTTTATAGTGGCCGACTTTTGGGGACCCCAATATGTTGTATTCGTTTTCTCCGAACAATTCAGTTCCAGAGAAAGATTCTTGTAGGGATATTTATTTTGTTTCGATTGTTCGAACGATCTAGTCATCGTTTCCTCTTTATTTTGAAAATTTGTTACCTTTGCATTCGACTCGGATTTTCGTGCGGCACTGGACGATTTCAAAAGTGGTTTTGAACCTAAACGAAATGTATTACAACCTTAGAAAATATTAAATATTTTTTGTATAAGTACGAGATACAAATAGAAAAGCTAAAAACGAAAATTAATTGTTAATGTTAATGTATAAGTGCTGTAACCAGAATTTATTGATCGAATATAATCGAAGGTTTTAATATGAATGTGGTATTAAAGACTTAAATGTGTCGACAGCCTACATACTGTGAACGTATTGGAGATACATGAGAAGAATATTAAAAAGCATAGTACAGGTGACTTCACTGTGACTCATACGTTACTGATATAGTCATCCATTACACAGCATTCGGCTCTTCAAAAGGAAATGGTCTTCAACGATTTAAAAAAACAGTCAAGCATTATTTTGAATAATACAAACTGGAGATTTGTTTATCAATCAAACACTACTTCATTTTTATGCTAGCAGTTGGACTTGTTCTATTAGTACAAATTAGTACATTCTTGTGGCAAAATATAACACTTCTGATTTACATTATTTTAATAATACTCTGAATAAGAGTCTAATGTCTATCATTTAATAAAATTCAACTCTGCAAAAACCAACTCTAGTAACTGAATTTGAAAGAATCCAATTACCTAGCTGCTTTAATTTCTCTGACAATTGATCTGTTTTTCTTTTTGTATCGTCCTCGCTGCTAAAATATCCCTCAGAATGTGTACTAGATACTTTCTGTTTTTGCACTGAATTCGAAGAGAACGAAGCACCACTCTTTCTCGTGTTAATTTCTACCTGAAAATCGAATTCCCAGTTTAGTCTCCTGCAGACAATATTTATGTATATTTTACAGAGGTAAACATCTCGTTTTCCGCCTTCTCATTTCTCGATAATGCAAAGATGGGCTTTTTCAGTAGTCAAAGACACTAGATAAAAGACCAATCGAAGCTGCCCTCAAAAGTCCTATTTTAACATTTACATGGCATAATTTGCATTATTCTGCATAAAGCTGCGCATACAGCTATTTTCATAAAGCTGTGACAGCTAGATGCTACAGAATAATGCAAATTATGCCTCATAAACGTAAAAGTAGGAAATTTGGGGGCAACTGTGGCCTAGATTGATCTGTTATCTAGCGCTCTTGTCTACTGAAACCCCATAGCATGGATTATAGAGAAATGAAGAAATAGAAATGAGTCACCCCCTCAATAGCGTGGATTAATGTTTTACACAGCTTCCACACAGATTTGTCGAGCAACCTACCTTCGAGGTAGAAAGATTCCTTTTATGCCTGGCATTGTACCTTTCGAATAGATTTTGATATTTTGTCGTATCGACCTCTTTGTTGCCGAAATCAATTGTAAAAGCCAATGGAGCTTGGGACATGTGACTATCCGTAGAATTTTGCGATGTTAACTCCGGTTTCTCGTCCTTACAATCATTCCGTAAGAGCTTCATATTATCGGGCAAGTTTTCCTTTTTATTCTTTATACTGTCCTCCCGTTCTTTAGTTTCTAATTCTCGATTATCGGGTAATTCGTTCGCGTAAACCTCGGGACCATCGAGTTGTGCGTATAGAATGGTTCGATCGCATTTGTGATTGTTAATTGTTTTATTATCGAGGGACAAATAAGGATGCTGGAGATCTTGTACGTTTTCGTTGTTCTCACGATGAACGCCGTCCTTAAAATCCATCGAGTTGCTCGCCGAAAGTTGAGTGTCAACCTCTTCGGACATGCTCTTGTCTACTTCCATATTCACAGCCATTGAACATTCTAATTTTAAACATCCGTAATTAGAATGGTTCAGTTCTCTACGACACTACTATCTATTACAATTAATTCGTAAATGCCACTCCTATAATTACATTTCACTGGTTGACGGTAACGTCATACAAAATCCAATATAGTACAAAATTTCTCTGACACATCGACACAGGTGCGTCTGTCGTACGCCATTGACGGCAAAAAGTGTCAACAGTCAACATTCACGATTGCCAACAATTGCCAATGCAAACACTACGAACGTTGAAAATGTTCCTAAGGTCAATAAGAGAGAGCGGGATCAATTCGACGAAAAACGAAGAGAAGAACTGTTGAAAAGGGCGGCAATATTCGAAACCTGTCTAAGATGTTCAGGAAACAAATGTTGTGTCCAGGAAGGTAGAGTAAGAAGACCAAATTGTATGCTTTAATTGCTAACGTTTTAAGGGTAGTCTAACCCCTTGCTTTTTCATATGTATATATGCATACTAATAATTTTTTTAAAGTCTGCGGGGTGCTCAAGGTACCCCATTTTTTATCGAGAAGCTTGCGTTACTGAGGCTGAAATCGCCGCGCATGCGCGAAAAACTGTGGTTGTAATCGGAACATTGTTTCCTTGTGCAGTTGCTCCAATCCCATCCAATCCTGCGAAGAGCTTTGGTCCAGGTTGGTTTGTTTACGATTAGGTACTGTTAGGTACGACGCTTCCTATTGTATTTGAATGACGCGAAAGCTTTCCCGTGTATTGTGTCATTTTCCCCACGTGTGTACATCATGGTTTAAACAACGAATGCTTAGTATCGCATGCGAATTGTCGACGCTTTTGTAATGATCAATTTTCGCGCGAATGATTGAGAAATAGGAGTTGATAGGAGTTGACACTTTCGGTATACTATACGCGTTTGATTGGTGTGGCGGTTGTATTTAAATTTACCGGTTGCAAATAGCTTCTCGTGTGAAAACTTAAACGAGTGTGCGTATCCTTTTGAATATTTATGTGCGACCATATTATTCAAGAAAGTATTTACTTATATTTTACAGATATTTGAAAGGTCCGTTTGGATTTTGCGATAATGGACCCCTTCACTCAGGTAAAGCACGTCCATTCAATTGCAATGTATGTACCTACAACTACAACTGAGACAGTCGTTGCCAATAGGTCACGATTTAAGTACAATTTTTTAGCCAAAACACAGTACTATATTTTATTGATCTCTGGACATTATTAACATAATGTTTAATATTTGAAACTTTTATTTCTATGTATGGTTACTTCATAAGTTATATAATTCTCAGTTATAATTCTTAGTATTCTGCAGCTTGCGTATTAAATCATGAGAATGAAATAATAGTTATGGTTTAATGGAAATTAAAGTGTTCTCCTTCTTTTTTACGAGTCAATTATTTTGAGCTAATGTGAATTAATTTATTCTAATATGTTAATACACCAATTATAAGATGTCAAATATTAATAACATATTGGTTTATGTAAATAGAGAATGTTAGAACGTGCAAGGGCAAGAAGAGAAAAATTAGATACTCAACTATCTAATGCGGGACACGATGTTAAAAGAAGGCGTAGTCCATTGAAGGATACAAATGCCATATTGGCACAAGCTACAGGTATTCGAATATATTATAGCTTTTTGATATTGTTCTGAACAGTTACTTTTAAAGAATGTTTAACAAGACAATCGTTTCAAATAGATGATGTCTATCTAATACCAATATAGAACTGAATGTAATTTGTTACTTATATATTTTGTTTACATTTGTAGTTACAAAGGGTAAAAGCCCAACAAAATCTCCTGCAAAAGTATCGATAAGCAATGCGAAATCAAAGTTACAAAAGCTTGGCAAACTATATTCTGGTAAGTGTACTTTTTTTTGTCCACTGTACATTGTATAGTACACCCACGCAGATTGCTCCAAACTGGTTTCTTACACTAGCTAGCTTCCTATCATATCTATGTGTTTCCTGTAGTGTAAGCCATATGTAGTTGATGAACAGAATCACTTGGTAAAGGATTTATATGAATATGCTTTCTATTTTACCACCATTATGTATAGCATCTTTATTCAAGAAGCATATAATCGGTATACATACTACTATGTAAAATCCATGCAGATTTTAAAAATATATCTATGTACAGACTTCGTTTTGGAATTACTATTTCTGCAGTTTCACAGGTGAAGCTATTTTTCCAAAAACGATAGTAAAATAATAATAAGGAACTGCTAAACTACCCTTCAGCAATCTTTAGAAATGTGGAGAAATATTAAAATAAAAATATGAGGAATCTTTCCAATAAGACTGTTATTACATAGATTGCATTTCAATCCTTGCATTGTGTTTATACAAACAGTAGATAAATGATAATCTCAGTATGACGCATACACAGTTTGGTATCCGTAGTTTGTTGCAAAAATGTCAAACAAAAGGCTAGCGGTGGTTATATGTACAAAGAAAAGTTCTTTGAAATATGAATATTTACTTTTTTAACTGGTGCATGACCTGCAGACG
Source organism: Lasioglossum morio (assembly GCA_916610235.2). Lineage (NCBI taxonomy): Eukaryota > Metazoa > Arthropoda > Insecta > Hymenoptera > Halictidae > Lasioglossum > Lasioglossum morio. The sequence continues at coordinate 9,267,373 of OU744327.1, forward strand.
AAAGTTTTATGTTCGACTCAGAAAAGTTTCATTAAAATTGGCTTGTGTAACTTGAATATATTCCCTCGTTAGTTATTAACTTTTACAAAAGCTGTAAAGGATTACTTATTCTAGATGATAGTAGTGTGGAATTAAGTTCACCCATCCATAGGACAGAAGAAAGATTCCATGAGGAACAAGAGAACATTGTTCAAAAGCCAACTAGAAAGGGTGCTAGGCTCGATAGACTAGCAGCTCTTGCTTCAACAATTAATAATTGGGAAGATGATCTGTCTCATCCAACTTTGGTAATTTGATTACAATTTTTTGAAGATTTCATTATATTATATTTGATTAAAATGAATGAACATGAGTATTGTTTCAGGTGAAGCCAGCAGACAGCAGCAAAGCAGATAGGATACATGCAAAATTTAATGAGCAAGTCAGAAACGTACCAGAACCACAGCCAAGCACAAATGAATATAAAGCAGAAGATAGGAATAGTAAAGGTTTGAGTCCTAAGAAAAACGAACCGCGTTCAACAAAACAATTGAAATGGGACAAAACTATACTGCAATCATTGGTAATTATTTCTATCGATACAAAAATTCTATAATGACATTTGTTTCTTTTATATGACTAAAGCTTTAAAAGTTTATTCTGTGAAGAAAATCTGAAAGAAAATTGTTAAAGGTGAAGGAATATAATACAATTGCATCTTGTTGAGTCTGTTGGATAAAAATACTATTTACAGGAGGCTCAAGGCTTTAGTCGTACAAAAAGCAATAGTCGCCTTGTATATGACTATAAGGCTTGTTCTCAGGGAAAAGATGCAGGTTCGCCAAGTTCATCTAAACTCGCACAAGTTAAAGAATATGCCACACACCACAAAGACAAAAATGAAAAAAATACAAAAGAAAGATTTGGCTTTAATAGTGCTCCTAAAAGTCCGGCTCAATCTAGCCCAGGCTCAGTGCTAAATAAAGCTTCTCTATTTGAGTCTAAGAACACAGAGGGGAAAGCAAAAGATCCAGCTCAAATGTCGCTGTCTGAGAGAATGGCGCTTTTTGAAAAAAATAAAGGAGAAGCACCTTTATTACCGAAAGCACCTCTTTGTATGTCTGTACCAATAAAAAAACTTCGGGAGAAAGAGAAAATCAGTCCAGCATCACAACATTCAGCCATCGAAGGTATTTTTAATCTTCCAAATTCAGTAATTATTATTCTAAATTAAATAACCATATATTTGAAAATTCTATCGTAGCAAAAACTAAGACCGATATTCCTAAGAATGCTGTCAATGTTCAACGAGAAAAGTTTGAACAAAGTTTAAGCACTCAAGGGCAGCGTGAATTGGATATGTTATGTACACGTTTTAACAGAAATAAAGAAATGACTCAAGCTGCTGCTGGTTCTTGTATTAGAACCAGCGAAAGCAGTGAAGGAAAATCAAATTCCCCAGTGTGTCCAGTCAAACCGACACCTGCACCTGTAAACAAATTACGCCATTTTTTACTTTATTCATAAACGCTTCTTCTTCTTTAAGGGTAATTAAAATTGAACGTGTGTATCGTTTTTATAATAGGATTGCAGTGTTCCTCCGTCGCCGCCACCACTGCCTAAGCCTGGACATCTTTATTCTAATCTTTCCGATATAGAAAACACAACCCAAACAGACACCGAAGCAGTGTATACTGTTGATAGTACAGAAGCAGAAACTACCACTGTGGACAAGAAAACAGACACGGAGACTGCGACCGAAGCTGAATATTATGTACAAGTCAGAGAATTGAATAAAATTTCAGTTTGGAAAAATAATATTATATTTTATAGGGTTTTTAATATTAATTCTACATATTTTATTTTTAATAGGATGACGAATCCGAGATTGACAGTCAAGAAGAATGCGAAGAACCAAATACCAGTCTGGGCAGAAGCGTTCTACGAGTGGTGAAGGAACAAGCGTTTTTAAATAAAAAGGTATACTTAAATTATGAATAATGACACAGAGTTATTTATAATATGATGATAGTAATTATACGTAAACAGTTTATATCAGACATGGACAATGATTGCTCGGCGGAGCAATGCCCTGGCTTTGTCGAAATTGAGAGTAACGAAATAATGTGATAAGTAGTGCTTTATCAAGAACGCCCATTGCCCATGTCTGGTCTGTATATATACCTATTTGGTACATTTTAATTATAGTATTTTGGTAATGCGGTTTATAGAGATCAATTGATCCAGATCCAGATAGTTCAACTTCCGACATTTCGGTATTGGATGAGATGGATGAATATTTAGATGAATGTCTTGCGCTACAGGAAGCATGCGATGTAAATGATATTACAGAGGAGGGACCAACTCCGCCCAAGCTGAACAGAGGTGGTAAAAGTCCATCCAATGTATCAACAAGTTTCAAATATAGCCAAGGGTAAGATACAAAATGGATGTAAACCAGATACGAATTTAGTATATGGATTTCAAGTTAATTTACTTACTTTGAAGGTCGCTGTATCGGTCACCTATAAAAACGATTTCATCTGCATCTCCAAAACAGGGTGAATCTTACGTGATGGACGGTGATGATTGTGTACCATTAATACACAGTGTCAGTTTTTATCGACGCCAACAATCACAAGTGAGCTATTTAAATATAGTAAAGATGAGTTCGCGTTTGAAATTGAATAATAACACATAAATTAATTTTAGACACCTAAAACTCCGGTGCGTATAATATCGAGGTTGCAAGAATCTCCAGACATTTTATCAAATACAACAACAGTTGATGATGCTAAATGCGAAGCTGTTATGGTACAAGAAAAAGTGAAAAAATTGCTAGATGATGTGTGCAAGCAACAAACGATCATCGGCCAAGCTAGTCAAGCATTAAACTTGTGTACTTCTACGGTTGAGTTTAATGATTCTAGGGAACAAGTTGAAGGAGAAAGATTATTGCTCGTTGCCAGTAAGTTTCATATATCGATATCATTCTATAACTTATTCTCTCTCTCTCTCTCATTAATAGTATAGCGTTAACATGATATTAAATATATGAATTTCATCACAGCTCACAGACGACAAGCTGCTTTGAACGAAGTTCAACGATTAAAAGTAGAGGGCACATTGAAACCTGTCTCTCCTGGATCACCGGAAGTACAAGAAAGTGGTTCTTTAACAGTCTCTGCTATCACGCTGCCCATTAAACGAGAATACTTTCGCAGTAATGGTACAAGTAATTATTGCCGTTGTCAAATAACATTTTTGAAAACATTATGTTGGAGACCCTGGTTAATTCGATACTTATATTTTAGATACATGCCTCCATTTTGTATGTTTAATACGACATTTGGAGGAAATAGTGGCTACTCCAGTAGCTGTTGCAGAGCCTGGCGACTCGTGTATTCGATTTCCGTCGACACTTAAACTACATAATTTGTATAACGATTTCAAAATTAATGTCGAGATATACTCACTTCAAACAAAAGCTGAAATTTTACCACACGAAATTAAATACCACATTGACAATGGTAGCGGATACAGTAGCAGTAACAACAATTGTAATAAAAAGGTAAGCAACATTTTGGTACACAATTGAATGCGGTTTTAATAAATACTGATATGTTTCCCAGCTTGGAAATAAAACTCCTAAAAAGTTTTTAAAACAAGAAGGCCGATTGGTAATGCCAAGTGGCCCATCTACTGTTCAATCTCCAGCATTCCAATTGTCTGGCTACGTTATTGTCAGTCTGAAGGAATTGCATCGACAGCAATTTACATTAAATAAGGTTAGCATTAATGATACAATGATATGTAACTTCTTAGAGCTTATTACATGGAACTAACTCGTTTTTACATGACGTGAAAAATATTTTTTCATTAGTAAAATAGTACATGTATAAACAAAAAGTGCGTACAAATTGAACACTGTAAAAATCATATATTTTTCAACAATTATTAGGTACCATCGCAGTCGCCATTAGAGGGACGACTACAGATCCATTTCTCTTCCGAGCTTTCGGTATCGGTGGAACACCGGGGATTTCTAACAATGTTCGAAGACATTTCTGGATTTGGAGCCTGGCATCGTAGGTGGTGCTTACTTAAAGGATCGACGTTAACGTATTGGAAATATCCTGACGACGAAAGGAAGAAAACTCCCATTGGAAACATAGATTTGCAAAGTAAAGATTTACATTTTTAATATCTCTTACAACGAAATTGAATTAATACTCTCTTGCATTTATAGATGTTTGCACAAAACAGGTTGGATTAGTTTCCCGTGATATATGCGCGCGCGCAAACACTTTTTTACTTGAGACAAGTAAACATACAACAACAACAATTAGGTAATTATACTTTATGTTTGAAAACTGAAATATATAAGCTTTAAATATTGGTAAACGAAATATATTATTGAATTATTGATTATTCTCTTTAGGCACCTGTTATCTGCGGACACAAAAGAAGATAGATTAGAGTGGTGTTCGAAGCTGAACAAAACGTTGAATTTGATACATGCGTGGGGTGGAGTATCGGGTGGAGTATCGTAACCTAATTTGCATTATACGTTGCTAAACGTAGATTTTTCTGCAAAATACGGTAACAGGAATTATGCAAAAGGTACTTAAAATGTTTAAGAAAATCCACAAAAGTTTATTTCTATTTTATTACGTTTCATTTCTTTCGAATTGAATTACATCTTTTGTGTATGTTTAATTAATTCAGTGTGAAAAGAGATTTTACGAAAGCAAATGAATTGCCATAACTGTATGATCAAAAAAGTGCATGCATTATACTAATGCATTATAGTGAATTCTTACCATCGTGACGGTAACTTAAATATGCTAATACAACAATTTTGTGCCTTTCACCTTGTATTATTAGGTTACTAAACACAACAGTATATTGTAAATAGTAAACCGATTACTAACAAATATATTAGTAATTAGGCATTCATGTATACACAAATAACTTTTTTATATATGTTTATATATAATTATTGTAAAAAAGAAAACATTGTATATTAGAACTATGGAATTCTGAATGCATAAAAAGATTTTTTTTATGTTCTACGTAAAATATCGGCAATAAAACATTAGAAAATTTTTTACACCAGTTGTAATATGTAATGAGTAATGATTTCTGTGCCACTTTTTTCTTCTCTAACATATGCTATCGAGTTTAGTCTCCTTACTCTTCCTGATTGTGATGACGCACGGGTCCTTGAACTGTGCCTACACTGCGGACGACTGCGCATTGATATATATCCCAGATAACCAGGCGTCCCCTGAGCCAAGCCGGCTTAGGGCAGAGAACGACAGATCATTGTCAAATCTACGCTTAGAGCTGCTCAAGGCCGGCTAGGCTCAATTTTGGACGATCTCCTGTGCGCGCATATGCCGCGCCAGTGTCGTCCGTAGGACCAGGATTTGGATGTGGGCAGGAGGACGGCATAAAACCGGCAGCTGGACCCTGAATCTGCCTTTGTGGCAGCACGGTCGCACTGATGTACGGCAATCAACGGCAATGCAATTTTTAGTTTCTAATAGTTTCTACCTTTTGCAATAAATGCAGACAATTTTTATTTCGCATAAAGATCCACAGTCTAGGAAAAATAACATAAATATGAGAATAAATAAAATTTGCACAGTCGCCGACATCTGCTACATTAGTGCGACCGTGCTGCCACAAAGGCAGATTCAGGGCCCAGCTGCCGGTTTTATGCCGTCCTGCTGCCCACGTCCAAATCCTGGTCCTACGGACGACACTGGCGCGGCATATGCGCGCACAGGAGATCGTCCAAACTTGAGCCTAGCCGGCCTTGAGCAGCTCTGAGCGTAGATTTGACAATGATCTGCCGTTCTCTGCCCTAGGCCGGCTCAGTGTTCCGATTGAGCCATCCTTTTTTCGTGCATGCGCGGCAATTGCAGCCTCAGTAACGTAACCTTTTCGATGAAATCAGGTAGTTTGAGCACCCCGCAGTCTTTTAAAAAAATATTTATGTATACAAATGAAAAGGCAAGGGGTAAAACGTTAGCAATTAAGTTTCAAGACGGTATAATACCGGTGCCGCCAATAATACCGGTACACTCCCGCCAATATAACTGCCTCAGGGCATCAGGGCCCTGGCCGCCCTGCTGTGTCATTGTAGATACGCTACTGTTTTGGCCGCGCATGTGTGGCGCATGTGCGAGAAAAGGATGGCTCAATCGGAACACTGGGCCGGATTGGCTCAAGGGTGGCTCAAGGGCCTCAAAGCACGCCTGGTTACTGGGTAGTAGTGGTTCACACCGATATACCCGGCAGTCGCCTCATGCTGTTTCGTGTCGCGCGATCTGCAATACCGACTGTCCCTAATGATCTTTCCACTCCACCAATCAGAAGACGAAGACAAAGCTGGCTCGTGCATTGACATTGGTCAACTTTGATTGTTAATAACTGAAAAAATAAAGTGAAATTGCAATTTCTTCACTCTTGATTTTCGTCTTATATTGTTTTGAAGAATCAACTTCTGCAGCTATCTTAATGATTTACAAACTTACGTACATTTGTACACTTTTCAATTCAATCTACAGACGTCGCTTTCGATATTCGTTCAGACAGTAGAATAAGGATACCCCATCACAGACATCAAAGTGACTTATGTAATATAATGGTGGTCGTGTAAGTCCACCTTTGTCGTTCAAGGGTTTGGATGAACTGACGGTGTTTTTGAAAATGTCTTTCAGCAGAGTAATTGTAAGTAATGACACGAACAATAATTTATTTTCTTTTCTATCACCGAACGAAAATCTAATTTATAATCATCGACGTTCTAATTAGCAGCACAAGCTAATAGATGATAACGTATTTGTTGAATTAGTGAAATGAAAATATTGTTAATAATTTTCTCCGTGATAATCTATAAAAGTAATAATTTCATTTCTGGTTTCTAGGCCCGATCGTTCTCTTCCACCTCTGCTCTTCAGCAGATGGTCAAGGTATATCTTTCACATACATTAGTTAGACGAAAATTATATAACTTAAAATGTGCTAATAAATCTGGATTTCACGTTATAAATGCTGCTCCTTTGATTTGTTAGCCTCCGATTCAAGTATTCGGATTGGAAGGACGATATGCCACAGCCCTTTACTCGGCAGCTTCCAAACAGAAGACGTTGAGCAACGTTGAAAAAGATCTGGTGAAGTTACAAGTATGTAACTTAGAGTGTTTTAATCGTAGTGCAATATTGGGTTGGAAAGAAAGTTCGTAGCGTTTTCAAATTAAGAATCGAAAACAAAATTAAGGTATTTATTCGTATGGTTTATTCAATGACACGAGAAGTTACCTTGAAACTGGCAAAAACTAATAAATATCTGGACTTTAGCTTTCAATTTTAATTTACAAACTTCATGAAATTTTGTTCCAACCCAATAGTACGATACGCTTTTCTAATAAAACATTATGTTGTATTAGGATACAATGACTAAGGATAAGAAGCTAGACGAATTCATGAAGAACCCTTCGATTAAACGAAAAGACAAAGTAGAAGCTCTAAAGTCTGTCAGCAGTAAAATGAGCGTTAGCAAAGAGACAGCCAACTTGTTGGGTCTGCTCGCAGAAAATGGTCGTCTTGGCAAATTAAACAGTATAATCAACACATTTAAATTATTGATGGCTGCCGGTCGAGGCGAGGTTGTCTGCGAAGTGACTACAGCGAAACCGCTCGACGCGGATATGAAAACTAAGCTCGAAGCTGCTCTGAAGAAGTTCTTGACCCAAGGTCAATCTCTTCTGCTCACCACAAAAGTTGACCCTGCCCTCATTGGAGGTATGGTTGTCTCTGTAGGTGACAAATATGTAGACTTGAGCGTTGCTTCGAAAATAAAGAAATACAGCGACCTCATTTCAGCAGCAGCATAATTGTTTTTATTCGATAAGCTACACGAGAGAGAATCGAGTACTCATCTAGGCAATATCACCAGTAAAATGTACATCGTTAAATAATAAATTACAACAAATCAACTCTTGTCAGGATGTGTATTTCTCATTCCATAGAACACCATTCTGTACAGAGCAGCTACCCTTAGTCCGTTATTAAGAACGAGTAATAAAAACGAACAATGACATTTCATTCGTTTTATTTAATAAGAGATATAACATGTCACAAAAATATTGTGTTGTAAATACCGTACATCTATAGTGAACGAAATTCTATATGTATAGATTTATACATGAAAATAAAATTACTTGCCTTGGCATTCATTGTTGCACGGATCTTTTTTCTTTGTTTCTTTCATTAATGATTTATTAATGTGTTTCTAATTTTCCAAAATGTGTAATCGTATTGGAAAATTAAATATACTTTTGTAAGGATTTCTATTCAATATGTACGCTCTAAACGAACTAGATACTGAAGCTTTTCCGTAAAATTTTAACTATCTAAAAATTGAAATATTCTTTACAACGATCATCTTTTGAAAACAATATACACTTCCTATATGGAACATACACGATTATAATATAATACTTTGTGATACTCGATCTTTCAATAGAAAGATACGGTTTTGAAATTCCCATGTATATTAAAATTAGAAAAACATATTAATATTTATATGTCGCACGGTAAAAATAACAATTCGCGTGTTTCATGTATTTTCTCGTTTCGAATCGAAGAGAATATATTTCGCTAAAATAAGACTAGAAAGGATTATGCGACTGCGACATAAATTTCATTTGTGAAAATACACGCATAAATGGACTCTTATTCTAATATAAGCTTCAGCTTACCGTGCAGAATGCACATTTCTTATACGACTTGCTATTTGTAATCTATCGATAGAAATAATTCGTGCGTGGAAATAGTTTCCACTTTTATTAGATCTTACATTGCAACCGAAGATGTGACATTTTTCACCAGGACCCAATCTTCCTCCTCAAGGACTGTCGATATCATAGTTTCATTTGATAGAACTAAGGATGTCAGGAAAGCATTAAATGTCTATTATTAAAAAAATCTGATAAAAATAATTAATCATACTCACTAAATTGAACCTCTAGCTTATGCCTATCGACATCGGTTGTATGCGGTGTTTTTTTCGCGTCGACGTAAGCATTGTTTGTTAACGGATCGGTTAATTTCTCTTGTATGAGTTTCTTCCTACATTCGCCTAAGTCTTCTAACTTTTTTAATTCTGTCTGATAGCTGACATCCTCGTCGTCAGATTCGGTTTCTGTATGATCGCTGTGTTCGTTATACGCCTCTTCCTGCTCGTTGTTCCTTTCATCTGTTGAGGAATCATTGGAATGCGTCTTGCAATCGGTATAGATGCTCGAATCGATAGTACACTCGGAAACATTCGAGTTGGTAGTAGCGATTTGACTGGTTGCCATATACTTCGACAAATCAAAATCCAATACCTCAGCCAAACGCTTTTCTTTATCTTCTACATCGCGTTGAATTGATTCGAGATTCCTTTCAGTCTTCAGTATAAAATCGTCGTCGACGCTGAGCGTTAGTAAAGAGGAATGTGTTGTCAACGCCTCGTTAGCGTTTATTTTATCCTTATTGAAATTGAAAGCAGACATATCATCGACATCGGAAAACGACGAACCGCTCTCGTTACCATTTATTGCTTTATTACGCGATTTCTTGATTTTCCTTTCCGGAGTGAATACAACATCTTCGAACTCTTGCTGACTAATCTTTTGGAATATCTGCCTCCTATCGATATGTCTGTCGGGTTGCTCACAATTGTTCCTCCTAGAAGTATCGTTTTGATCTGACGCACCGCTACTGTTCGCCACTGCGGAGCCATTTACATTCGTTGGCATTTCTACAGCTTCTTCCGCTATTGAAGTTGTATCGGTGTCAGCCGTATCAACTGGAGCGATACTGAAATCATATTCGATTTAATACGTGTTATTCTATTAGCGAAAAGTGAATACAATGTTTACTCGATGAATGTCCCAAATGTCTGATCTTTAATGGGGTAGATTCGTTTTCAGTATTCTCGATAATGCAAAGACGGGATTTTCATTAGAAAAATGCCACGAATATCCCTGGCCAGACCCGTGTTTTGGACAACTATCGAGAAAACACTGTATCTTCTTTCCATATCGTACCCAACGGACTGAATGATATTGGTCGGATTAATCTTGTGGAAGGGAATAGCCGGAACTATAGCGCTTTCCTTTAATTTCGAAGTTAATTCTAGTATACCGTTAGTCACGGGTTTACTGATTTCAGCAAACGACGATAGCGGATCCAATGTGTTGGTTGCTTCTAAATATGTATATATACATATATATATATATATTTGTTCTTTAGAGTTCCGATGAGCGATTAAATAGCCTGGTCAGAAAACAAAACACGTACCTGCTGAGAACATATTAGTTTCAGGATAATATGCTATACGTATAATACTCCTTTCTCCCTCCAGGACGAATATTTCATCTTTAGTACAAGCAACATCAATAACCCGTCGCAAATCTGTTACAATGGACGTTATAGCAATAGTCTGCGGATTGACTACGTATATAATATCGTCGCTATACGTGATTAACAAATCATCACAAAAAGGTAGAATAACACCGAATGTTGGTTCTCCACGATTCTTCTTAGAACTCTCCGGTGCTGGATTCAGTAATTCTACTTCCGTATGACCAGATCGAATAGCATCCTAAAGAAACATACAATTTCAATTAGACAAATTGGAGAAACAGATTAAAAGTAACAATATAATTCCGCGCAGACCTTAAAGATAAGTGTTTTCGATACAGTTCCAGTTTTATCGGCTTGCCATAAACGTAGCCCAGGCCTGCTCGCGTAGATTACTAAATCTTGTACATAATTTTGTCGGCAACCGAACACAGCTCCTAATTTTCCTAATCTACAATACAATACTCTATTACAGAAATCGTTTTACAACGACTTTATAACTGAAATGGCGATACTAACGTTTTACGCTCTTTCTGGCCAACCTGAGTCACTTTTCCGTTCTCATTCCTATTCACTAGTATCGTACGCAACGTTGTTGAAACCAACAGCAGACCTTGTTGATAACTCAGCTGTACAACTGCGTACTTTTCGTTAAGCAATTCCGATGACTTTGATAAATGCTATTAAACATTTTTATTAGTAGCATGTACTTACACATAGATACAATGGTATTTACTTTCTACAACGTACCATATAAAAATCAATTTCGGTCAACACCACTACACCATCCTGATCTCCACTGAACAACTTCATGCCATTCTTAGACCATTCCACCGTTGTTACAGCACTGTTATGCAGACCGCTAATACTGTATCTTTCCGCCTGTTTCTTCTGTTTTGGTTTTAAGCTGTCCGGTAACGAATCTGGCGGATTTTTAGGTATTTGAAACACTGTTACAACACCTTGCTCGTTACCAGCAGCAACCATGTAGTCCACAGTTGAGATTACTTGAATACATGTGATCTTCGAGTTCACATTCTGTACAAAACATACAATTTTTTGTGAATATACATTCATCAATTAACAAGTTCCATGCTGATCCATCTTTGCTCAACAATCATGTGTTTTGTTCTATACTGCATTGGTAAAGTTGCCGATGATGTGGATCCTCTCCAACTACAATGAGTTTTAGATATGTTGTCACAGTTATCATTTTGAACAACATTCTCCTTTTAGTTTATATTGGTGTTCTTGATAGCAGATATTGGTTCGTGAGGTAGAAACAGACACAAGACCTAACTCAAACTTACAAAAGTTTTTTGCTAATATCTCCGAAACTAAAGCCGACCACCAACTATATCAATGGAAAAAGTTATTCAAAATGTGGAGTTTTATAAATTTCAAGGTCATCAAAATCTGATAGGACCCACATTACCGGCAACTATGCCAATGTATGTTTTTAGCGTATATATCTCACCATATACCACCAGTGGTACATGCTGCCTGAATGGATAGTTTAAACGTTTAACATGTTAATTTCCTAAAACATCAAATTATACCTCGCATCGAAGTCTTTGAAGATCTTGCTTCTCTCTGTTAAACCAGTAAACCAGTCCATGGTTTGTTCCGATTGCAATGAATTCAGGTACCGCATCGATACAGGTGAGATTGATATTATGCGTAAATAGCCCATTTTGAATCTTAGCAGGTATTTGTTGAAGAAGAGTAGCGAGAGGCGCCCACTCTCGCAAGGGGCCACCATCTTCGCACATGGGTGTTGTCATGGCAAATGCTGTTTGTATAACAATATAGAATAATATAAAAATTGCTGTGTGGCATTATTTCAAATCCCGTTCCACACCTCTCACCTTTAACCAGCTCTCCCTATCGCCTGCATTACTCAAAATATTGTTTACATTATTAAATGTGTCAGTACCTAATCAATTGCTAAACATTTACTTATAAAACGTGTAGATGCAAGATTTGAAAACTCGTAGAAAATGGAAATATTCTAGGTCGGAAAAAATGTTTCGTTTTCGAGTTGAAAGCTTCGATTGCAAAGGGTTGAACAATAATTTAAAGAATCATTTTTTCGAAGATCCCCTGTCACAATGAAATGCATAGCTGTCATAGTGACATCAATAAATATATGCGGTATTATATCTGATTGTCAGGAAGAACGCTGCATGTCACATATTTACTTTTGCTTTCGAGATATTGCCGTGTAGTGTTTTAATCTCTGACGCTTTGAATTGCATTATTTTTTGGAGTCTTTCGAACTTGTTTTCATGACTATTTTTTTTTGTAAATATGTCAATCCTATATGATAAAGCTGAATTAATGCGTGAACTCGAATTTTTTGAAATTGTGACATACGGCGTTTTTCTTTGAAGCCACAGATATCTGACTATAGAAATTAGTAGCATACAAATGTCTGCAAACGTCATATCGAGTTACCTTGTTAACGGCTCGATGCGATAACGTGAAAAGAATCGCGCGATGCTGTTATTAGCTCACATTTTTTTTTACCATGCTTGAAGAAACTACAGCCTTTTGATAAACATTATCACAATAACAACTTCGATATCATTCGACACTTCAGCGAACGGCTGCAGTATTCAGTATACGTTGGTATACGTGCACGCCTTCCGTTACCATGAACTATGTATGATATAGAGCAGTCGCAACGACAATTTTGCCAAACTGCTTTCTCTAGAATTCATTGTTATAACAATCATAATGAAAACATCAAAATAGAACAGATTGGAACAGATGCACCGACCAACTAAACGTGCAACAATTTCAACAAGAACGGTGTACTCACAGTAGTGTGCATCCCGGTGTATGCGTGTTATGACGAGCGTGATAATAAACTATGATTGAACGTTTATAAGAAATATTTATTCCTCCAATGTTACTTTTCATTGAATTTAAAAAGAATGTAATAAACAATACTGTTTCACATAGGTTTCAATAGGTTGCACAAGATCTGGCGATTTCTTTTAATGGACAATTTGTAATTACACCTGTGACATTTTGATTTAAAACCCTTATTAACAGTCGAGTGGTGATTCTGAGGCGCCGCTAAAAATTGGTGTACCATTATTTAAAATATTGTATCTAATCGATTACTAAACGCGTTTAAGTATTATATCAATTTCATATCCACCAAATTTAAAAAATAGAAAATGGAAATATTCTGGGCCGGAAGAAATGTTTAATTTTCGAGTTGGAATAGCTCCGAGTGCAAAGGGTTAAACTGGTTAAAGGGTACGCTTGCTAAGTGTTTTGGAACTTAATAAGATTGTATAATATACACATGTACAAGTATAATATTTTCCACGCGGTAATAAAATTCAAGCAGTTATAAATTTGGTTTTAACAATTAAAAAAAAAAACAAAACGCAAAACAATTTCTAATCGATCATACCAACGAAAAAAATAACTACAATCGAGTCGGTCCTCGAGATTCAGTATAAAAATTGTAAAAAATAATTGAAGCAAAATTTATTTTACGTATAAAATGATAGACTTATCATGTACAAACAATATCGCTAATAATACGTTTCTTCCGTTCTTCATTTTTTGTTTGTCTAACAAACCAAACGATAGAAAAATTTCACGCAACATTAGGAGAATGTGGGACTTACTAACGAGGTTTCACGTGAAGTCATTATGAAATGAATTTAATTTAAACATTATACAGCCGATGACAAAAGTGTAATGCTTTCAATCTTACTGCCTGACTGGTTGTAAACTGTTATTCTTTTACAAGTTATTCTTATAATTATAATAATAGTATAATATTAATATTATATCAGACAGATTCACACAACGTTTCGCAGTATGAAAAGTGATTTTTTTTTCTTTATATACTTTTTTCTTGCTTTTTCCTTTTACGTTCTTTTCGTTTTTGCTAATGTGTACGCTCCCCAATGACTAATACATGTAGCGCAAATACTTGGTAATCGTTTCCGTTTAAAAGTGAAAAATGTGTAAAAACATGAACCTTCGATGCGACGACGGTACAGAGCATTATTTTGTTTTGGGGAAGGGAGTTTGCGTATTGTTTTTCACTTGATTTCTCTCGTTTAATATTATTAATTTTGGATTCCGCTGATATACTCCTAATTCCTGTCGGTGGCTCGGAGCTTCTCTTCCACAGCTTCTTCGGAAGCCTCTGAAAGGTCTGTTGCCTGTATGTACTTTTGCACACCGACTAAGGATTTTTTCAGAGCATCGAAAGAACTCGAGTACAACATCTTCTGCTTAACTTTGGCCGTGTCGGGACACCACGACATCAAGAACAATTTTTGTTTCTTGGAGGCCTGTAAAAATCAAACAGTTACACATTCCAATGTTTGAACGAATTACAAACCAAACAAACGAATAAATAAATATAGTAGAGTCGTTACCTCGGATGTACCCTGACACTGGTGAGTGTATTCAAAGTCGAAGAGACCGTAGCGGCATTTTCCGCTGCCACACTTTTGCAAGTCCTCGAGGAAGGCGTCGTAAGCGGCATCCCGAGGCCCGATCACTTCAACGTCGATTTGCTTCTCGTCCTTAATGTAAAAGATTACATATCGATGCTTTTTGTCTTTTTTAATCTCCTCGTACGTCGTCTTACAAACGTCGGCCACTGTTACTCCGGATGCCTAAACGGACAAACAAATTGAAAGACAGAGAATTAAAAATAAAATTTGAAAAAAGTTTCAGGTGACACGCGATCGGTTTGTCAGCGAAGACAAATCATAGGTACCGAGTCACAATACGTTGCGTAATAGCTTGATGAACGGTTTGTTTATAAAATGTTAATCGCACAACGTTGAAATCGATATCGTGAAGAGTAGAACTTGTAACTCATCGTCGTACAGACTCGTGAAACGTGTTATTACCGCGTTAGGACGGGGACGTATATTTTCATGACAATACGTTTAATTACGTTCGATCCGAATGAATCGCCTCTGCACTCGACTAGTAAGAGACGATCGGCAAACAGTTTCGAATTTCTCGAAGATCGAGCAGATCTTTTTCAATGCATTTGGATGGAAGTGTTTATAAGAGATCGGCAAAAAGTGCACGTTTCGGCCGATTTTCGAAAGCTACGCCCCCCCCTTTTCTCGGCCCCGCCTCTCGCTCCCCACCATGAATTGGAGTGTGGTGCATTAGGACGACACCCGTATCAACCCTTTGAACTCGGAGCATTTTAACTGGAAAATTAAACATTTATTCCGATCTAGAATGTATCCATTCCCAATAATTTTTAAAATTTTATACAATTATTTTGTACAATACAATTATACAAGTACTTTGTGCAATACCCAAATGTTCAGCAATTGATTAGTTAGCGACATATTGAATAATGTAAACAATACTTGTATAATGGTACAACAATTTTTAGTGGAATTTCACATTACATATCGAGGAGGTACTATTGTCAATGCGTTTTTTTTTTGTCAATGGTATCCCTTGCAAGCCTATTTCACTATTTCGCACGATAATGTCAGAAAATAGATATAGACAATAAATTTGAAAAATAAATTCGGAATATGAAGGGTCTAGAAGGGGGTAAGCATGGTCCAGCGGCCCCACGAAAATTTTTATCGATATTGCATGCAAAACAGTGGTTTCAGGTTGCAAGATAATCCAAAACGTTATCATCTTTTTTTCTCAGTTGCTAATCAACATATTAAGATGAAAAAAACGAAAATATACTCGAATCTACCTCCTGCATTTCAAACATTTTTTCAGAATTGTGAGCAACCTATGAAGGGTAGAAAAAAAATCAATAACTATGTCCTGTTACCTATCTAATATATCCGAAATTTTCAAGACGATCGATTTAGTGGAACATGGTTAAATAATTGAAAAACAAATGAAATTCCATCATTATATATTGTGCAGTGTTCCTTGCGACCGTAATTTACATTAAACCTACCACCACCGGTCAAAATTAACGGGTTTTTTATTTTACAATTGTTGAAATAATAAAAATGATTGTATCGGACCCGCATTGATACCGGTGTCGCCCAAACGCGCCACGCACAGTTGATATGGTGCGGGTCTGAGGTGGCTCGAGAACTAGCATCGTCACGGAGAGTGAGACGCGGGGCGGGGAAAAGGGGGCGTAGCTCTCGAAAATCAGCCGAAACGAGCACTCCTTTCCGACTTCTGTTTTATACCTATCGTAGCGGAACCATACAGGCACGTACCGACACTTCTATTCGAATGTATTTAAGATTATCTATCTGTACGGATAGTATAAATCGACCTTTACGCGTCGATAAGTGGGATTCCCCTTTTGGTACAGTGCGAAGGAAGATTTGCGGAGGGCGTCAGACATCTTTCTACATTGGGATATATGTGTTGCTGTCGTTAGCTGTGACGAGGAGGGCAGTGCCGGTATCGATGCTATCAGTGTTGGACTAACGTCGGCTAGTCTGGCCGTTTAAGCTTATTTCGCGGGCAAACGTGGGGGCCGTACCGAAATAAAGTCTTCCCACGCACGAATCCGATGCTAAAACAGATCCAACGTCCATTTCTAAAGTTATCCGTTGCCCGTGGGCACGTGCCACCACGGTACAGAGAGGCCCATTCGATTATGTGTTTCTGCCACTCTGTGGAAATTCGTGAAATACGACCATGACACGACGCACTCGCTGCGAAGATTCTAGGGGAGAGAGAGACGAGACGCGTGTGCGTGTATGTATGCGAACCAGTTAGAGAGAGGGGCGAGAGAGAGAGAGAGAGAGAGAGAGAGAGAGAGAGAGAGAGGAAGGGGGGTTGACGAGGAGGGGAAGAAACGCCACAGATGCGCGACACGCACAGAGTGAAAAGTTCGAAGTGGGATAGCTATTTTTGAACGGCTTTCGTCTAGGATCAACACGCTTTCGAATCGAAAAAGTCGATCAGATCTGTAAGAAAATATGGCTCACGGTATTGACAAACATGGAGAACGAACAAGGATCCGTTACTGTAAACAAGGAATTGCAAAACCGCTAAAATTAGTCGTCGGGAACGTAATTCGATATTTAAAGGAAGAGCGGAATCTTTTGCCAGCCTAAACACATCTGAACAACAGCTTATTTATCGGGGAGAACGTTCGAGAGATTCTTTAAGTTAAAATTAGTATTTTCATATTTTTTTTTGAAAAACTAGAGCAAGTTGTCGCTTTAATTAAGTTGCTCGTATTCGTCAGTGAAACGGTACAAACTTATTTTCAGAAACTGGTGCTTCCATTTCTGGAAGCATTTTCATGTTAACCAATGGAAATTATACCGTTCAGTAAAATACAGTGTTTGTACGATAATCCATTAACTACTTCCTGTTCCTTTCGTTTTTTGGTTTCCGTAAGATCGAGCACGAATCCGCAGTCGTATTTAGCTGGGTGTGTATTTCTACGTATGGTTAGAGTTTCGCCGGTGCGGTATAGTGAACGCGTGAGGGGTCGATCGGGGTGCAAAAGGGTCCGACGAAAAGTGTGACGTGGTTGGAGGATAGCCAGTGGATGGAGGATGCAATTCCTCGGTCGATATTCTGGCACGACGGGGGATGCCGGTTAGGGCCAGACTTGGCTCCCTCTAGGGCGTTGTTGTAAACGTCTCTTGTGTGTGGCACAAGGTCAAACGGAAGATGATTCACCGACAAGGAGCGACATGGTCGGCTGTTTGACTGCCGAGTAAACTGCTCGTTTACATGTATGGTTTCATACTCTATCGCTCCGGCGGTTAATAAAAAGAGAGCAACCGGTGTTTCACCTTTGTCGCACGACACATGAATACCTTTCTGCTCTTGGCTACGTTTGTCGAAATCCGCGTGAAATTTATC
This sequence comes from Lasioglossum morio, assembly GCA_916610235.2. Taxonomy (NCBI): domain Eukaryota; kingdom Metazoa; phylum Arthropoda; class Insecta; order Hymenoptera; family Halictidae; genus Lasioglossum; species Lasioglossum morio. Next base: position 9,285,606 of record OU744327.1, read on the forward strand.
GATGACTAATCACGAGCGCACAGGTATTACGCGTTTGCTCCGAAAACTTCAGATTAAAAACCGTAGAAATCGCTCGAGTAATAGAGCAAGATATATTCGAAGAGAAGTACAAATAGCAAATTGTTCGCGACGAACTGAAAAATAGTACACGTTTCTATTGAATAGGATACTGCCAACAAATAAGATTGACCATCACAATGTCGAGGATAATCAGCTTATTCACCACGTTTACGAAGGCGTCAGTGAACTTTGAGAGTCACTGGCCTGCAAGAACCGACCTCCTTACGGGCTCATTGAATTTTTTCCCTCTCTACCAGAACTTCTCTTGGTCACTCAGTTCACTGTCATCCTCGAGGCTAAACAAGAAGGGGCGGGGGTTGGGTTTTCAAGGAAACCGAACTCTTCATTATCAAGGATAGCAGAGCGTCTGTCGGTAACTGGTATAAATATTAAATGCTTATTCGGAAAGCGGAGGCTACCGCTCGCGCCAGTTTCACATGGTTAAGTTTCTGTCGCCAATTTGCCGGAAACGGAACGCGACTACATAATTAATTCTTCCGGAACTTCGACTCTGACGCGTCGCGCCCGTGGAAGGAGTCGCCACGGAATTTCTAATCGTTAAGCGGCCCCCAGACATTTCAACGAAAACTGCAACCACGTCAGGAATTCGATTCTAGACAGATTTCTCAACGAAACAGCTTGATATCAACGATCATTGCAACCGATAGATGAACTAGATAAAACACTGATAAACCACTAGGTAAAAAACACACTGATTGCACGATGCAATCGATTCGTCTACGTAGTAGATTTGCGATCGTATTAGCTCTTTGTAGAGGCCTCCGCTTCGGCACTTGTGTAATCGTACTTTCGCAATTACGATTGCACGGAAAAAGAGTCGCGGTACGAGCAGGCAAAACCATAAGTAGTCGAACGATAAACGAAATCGTAAGAGATAAAACTATATCGACGCAGTTGAACGAAGGCAGCAGGTGATCGATAATGGAGTTCGATATTTCAACGTCGTGCATGGTCATCGGATATTCGGATTTGGCATTAACCGATGCGCAACGTTATATAAATTTTTGGCAATTCCGACGGAAATTCGCGAAATATTCGAGGCCCGTGACGAAATCCCAACGATGATAACACCATTCGTGTACAGTTTTTGCAACGTCGACCACGCGAAATCGATGGGAAACATACCTATACCAGGACCAAATAGAAACAGGTTTTCGGAATTGATTCGACGCCAGTCGAAATTATGCGAAAGCGTTATTTCAGGCTGTGTACGGGACCAATCGCGAAGTTCCGATTACATCGAACAGTATACACTGATCTGAAGCATGTGGCACGATGAATCGTTAGGAATATTACAATTAAACAGGTGCCGGGAGGGTGGGGACATTGTCGTTCTCACGAAACGAATGATTTTCCCGGATCCTTGCGATGTAACATTGTACGATAGGCAAAAAAGAAATTCGCCAGGATTCCCATGCGACTGTAGATACGTTCAAACAAAACAGAGAGAGAGAGAGAGAGAGAGAGAGAGAAAGGGAGAGAGAGAGAGAGAGAACGAATGTCTTTATCATTGGTCGTGAAATATTCTTTTCTCGTCATCGAGATCACAGTTACTCTGCTCTGAGCCTGTTGGTATCGCGAGGCTGGAAATGAATCATCCGTTTCCTGGAAGCGACGAGTATCGCGGCTGGCATGTTCGAATCTCGCGAATCTACATAATGTATCGAGTTCCCGTCGGTCTGTCGTTGAAACGCGTGAAAATCGCGAGCGCACGGGAAAGATTGCGAGAAGATTCGCGAGTTGAAGCGAAGGAATGAAAGAGCGATCGTTCTCGCGGCGCGGCGTATCGCCGGGATAGAAATGGCGACCGGCGCGTCTGCTTCGGCCATAACCACAAAGTGGCCCCGTGCGCCGTACCGGTTTTCCCGGTGTCGCGATCGTTGACATTTTTTCGGGAAGCGGATGTATGCACAGTAGAATATTTACCATTTCGTGATGTCGTAGCCGGCGAGGATAATCACGTAAACAAGCACTTTTAACCTACACTTTCGCGAGAGCCTCGGTTCTGGTGGAACTGGATAGGTGCAGTGTCCAGTCGCGGGGGTCGCGGCTCACGAACGAACGAACGAACAAACGGGAAGGGAGGCTCCTCTCGCGGCCAGCTTTCCGCGAATCCTGTATCCCTACGCCTGCGCGCGCGCACTTCTGATTAACTCGGTCTTGATTGGCCAGCCTGTGACTAACGAATATTCGTGATCCCGTTCGCACGAGGTTTTCGCATGAAAACACGTTGGAAGGCCGTCGTATCGCGTCGGTTCTACTACTTTTTTTCACAACAAACACGCGAATTCACGTCGCTTGAGGTGATTTGCGTTTTTGAACCGATAGGATCGTTCCAGTGCGCACGCGTTGTACGACGCTCTGGTGCCGGTCGTTCGCACACTGCTTTTGATTTCAACGGGAATACGGTTCGCTTCTGCCTCGATTTAAATAGACCGTTTGTCGAGAGAATTCTTTGTTGGTTGAGACCATCGTTCTATCGAATCGTCCAACAATGACAATTTTACAGGAATTAAATCATCGATACGAGCCGGTCGCGCTAGCCAATCATCGAGAGGGACGTGGGGAAATTACCTTATATGGGCAGCGGCATGCAAGCCACCGCATACAGACGTCGCGCGTCGTCCCGTGCGCATATAACACAGTTGCGTGCGCACGACAACAAGCAGTTAGTTTGCGAAAAACACCGAGCCGTGACAGCACTATCTTGACTCGGTGATAATCACCACCAACAAGATATTGCTTACGCACTGTAGATAAAAGCGAACACTCAACGCAATCCTATACTTCACACTTGATGATTAGACATGATTTTTATTTCAGTCCTTATATATTGTCGAATTCAATCCATTTTTAAATGAAAATCAATTCTATTTATGGTCGTATTCGAATACGTGGAACTTAGTTGAATCATGCATCAGTTTCAACTGAATGCACCATATTCTGTTGAAATTGAAAATAATCAAAAGTCAGATTCAAGTATTCACATGGATATATTTCAGCTTAGATGTAACAAAATATGATTAAATATCATTTCTGTATAGACGCGAAATACAGAATACAGTCATACCTTTCTAAATACTGCGATCGAATTATATATGTACCATTGTACATTTGCGTTTGTCAGAGTGAAAGGTTTCTCATTAACGGCATGGAAATATACAATATTAAGTAGGAGAGCAACGACTTACAAAGCATAACAGCTCTTTTAAAGTAATTTATATTATATTTACAACATATCGATATAAAAACTGAGTATTATATTTATAAGTCTTTGTAAGATTGAATCAATTTGAGAAATAATCTATCGAGTTCTTAAATTCCATAAGTAAATAAATCGTAAAATCACTCTTACGTAAATGAAAGTATTAACTTTTCTACAATTGTTTAATGGTATGCTGCTTAAATACATATATGTACAATTTTGGCAAATTCTTGGATGTTGATAAATACATGCTGTATTTTTACAATACATTCTAATCAGCACTCTATATTAATATATACGTACACCTGTAAATTGTCATACAAAACAAATTTCGATATCTTGAATAAATAAAATTTTATACGGACGTTACCTCTTATCGGATAAATATTTGTTTCTTTCGGCTATCCTATCACCTAAATGAATACGTATGATTAAAAAAATGCATCCTTTTCAATGTGAAGTATAAAACTTTATTTATTCAAGATATCAAATTTTCATGATCATGAGTAAAAAGAATTATCTAATGGACAGATGGAATACAGTAAAAGATACTTAATATTCTGTAGATATTAGTAAAAATTACTAGCACAATACAATTCGTATAGTATTTACCTATTTCCATAGAATAGATTTAACAATAATTATTTGATTAACTAGACGAAACAAAAGTATACATCTAAAAATATGTTTTTTTTGTCGTTATTTGTAGAGCAATATATGTATAGCCATTAAATTATTTAAATCCTTTCGAGAATATGTACATATTTCATTTGTGAAACACATGCTGAAGCTTCCATAGCCAGATTATATTGGCAGTAATTTGCAGTGTAATTAACATTTCAGAAACACTGCAGAAGAATAAAAAAATATGATTAAACGTTTTCGTAATGTTCTGAAATATCAAGTAAATAATCATTGCATACACAACTAATACTAAATTCGAAATATTTGTGTAACTTTTTATACGGTGGTCGCTTGCTAATATTTATTTTGCCGTACAGAACAAAAAAAAAGAAAACGTCGTATAACGATATATGTAAATTATGATTACTATATCTATAAGTAATATCGATTTTCGTTATTCGAACTATTTGTTCGTCATTATTTTGTTTTTTTTTTTGTATCGAGATATAAATAGTTCTACGTTTTAATGTTTCATATTCTTTTTTCGGTAGGATGAAAAGTGTTTATATTTCCGGTGGAAGATAAGAAAAAAGTTATATTACTGATACAGAGGAACAAATGCACTAACGAAATTCTTAAATAAATCAAATTATAATACTTTCTTTAAGTACTCTTTAACAGTGTTTTTTAAGATGTAAAACATACCTTCACGAATAATGAAATAGCATTCTCTCGTACAGAACGCAGCAACTATGGTCACGCGAGTATAATAACTATATGGTAGGAACCACCTATGTCCTTTTCAGAAGAAAAAAAGTGAACATAACAAAATGTAATGTTACACGAGAACTATACATAAATTAGTTTCTCAGTTAACTGATACAAGATTTCGTCCTTGGTTTTTACAATTAACCAAGATATCCAAGGACTAATGTGTATAGTTCCATAACAACACAATTAGTTAATTTAGAACTTATCCTTGCAATATCTTGTCGACTTCTAAGCCTAATAAAACGTTAGATAAGTCCTCGTTTTTTCTTATAATCTTCTAAGTTCAGTGATCGCCGAGGTCCTGTATCTTTAATATTGCTAATGGGCTTCGGCAATACACTAACAGGATTATCTAAAATAGATAACATTATATATGAAAATTCACGTTAAGCAGTTCAAAAGGAGAATTCTTAATACTTACTTGGAATTGGCACTTCCAAATCTATTGTGATGTCGAAATCATGGGCATTAAATAAATCTTCGGTACTTTGTTTTTTCTTTGTTTCCTGCCCATTCTCTTTCTCGTTGTTTGCTGACACAGCGTCAGCTTGTTGAGGAGCTGTTTTATCGTTCACCGGAGCCGCCGCTGCTACGTCGTCGTCTTCGGGTTTGTAAACCATTCTTGGTTTCGTGCTACGTCTAGTGAATGGGTCGTCTACCTTTTTACCTTTATTAGCTTTAATTTCTTCCTACAATAACACAAATATACATCAGTTTTACAAGCTGATCAAGCTTAAATATTCCCGCAACGCGTCACAGAACGTATTGCATTACCATAATAGCTTTTTCCGCTTCTTCGACGTTTTTCTTCCGATTGCGATCGTTGATGTATGATATACTAGATATCGTAGCTGTGCGCATTTTATCAAGTTCCGAGGCACGTTCTTCGAGTTCGCCCAACTCTTGATTCAATCGAGTAGCGGTTTCGTCGTCTCCTCTACAATTAGCTGCATCTCTTTCTCGCATAAGTTGCGCCTTCTTCATCGCGTAATTGTACGGATTCTGTTTGAATCTTTCCTTCTCTCGTACTATCTTCTCGATATCTTCTTCTTTAAATTCGTATACTAAAGCTTCCTTAATGTCTTTTAACTTCTGATCAACCTCCTCGAACGTGGGCATGGATATCCCTTGCAAAGCACAAGTCTCTTTCCACTTGAAGAATTCAGATTCTGTGAATTCCTGATTCGACACGAATTCTAATCTAAACACGCGTTCTTGAGCACCGTGTCTCAACTTCAAGCCCTTATTTGTCCTAGTACCACCGAGTTGATAGATTTTTCCTGTCTCGCAGACCCCACTAATCTCAGCCACTCTATAAACGGGTTTCCCGTTGTTATTCCCAATTCCAATTCTAACGAAGCAACCTTGTACCACTCTATCGAAGAAAGGTAAGTGGACAAATCTTTCCATTTTATGGCGCGATAATCTAATCTTGTTGAGATCTTCCTTGGTGCTAACGTATATTGGCTTCTTCGGTTTCGTCTTATTACTAGTAACAGATCTGCAAAGTTAAAAGTGAATAAGGAGTATTATTAAAATATGGATAACTCTGGTTAAAATAGAATTACGAACTTTTTATCATTGTCGGAATCAGAGTCTCTGCTGTCGCTCGAAGACGATCTACGATGAGACGACGGTTTAGGAGCTTCTTCGTCTTCACCGCTATCCGACGAGCCACTGTCGTCCGAATAAATATCGGATGCCTTCAGCTTCGTCTTATTCCCACCTTTGTGGTCATCTTCTAATTCTTCTTCTTCGATGTCCTTTGATTGTTGTTGCTGTTGCTCCATCCTCTGTTTCTCCTTCTCCTCTGATAAACGAAGCCAAGATGAAGATGACAATATTTGAAATATTTCCTGCAATTTAAAATTATTTTACCTCTTTCCTTCTTCTCCTCTCTTCTTGCTTTTAAGAGAGACATTGCATGGAACTTCTTATCTTGCTTCTCTTCTATTGTTTTCTTACGATCCTTACTCCTCTCTTTAGGATCTGGAGCTCTGTCTACTTTCTTCTCTTCAGCGTTCTTCTCCTTCTTCCTCGATTCCTTCTGCTTTTTCAATTCCTGTTTCTTTGCCATTCGTAGCTTCTTTTCAATCTCGAATCTAGTTTTCATTATTTCTCGTTGTTCGATACGTTTGAAGATCTCCTGTTCGCGTTCCTTCTCTGTCATTTGAGCGAGTCTCGCTTGATCTTCTGCATCCCCCATCAATTTGTCATCGTAACCGTCATTGAACTCTTCTTGACTGGAATCGGATACACTGGCATCCGAATCGGAAACCTCGCCTGTAAAAATGAATAATTGGCATCTTGGAAATTAATTCTAATGAACAAAATTACCTTCCTCCGGTTCAGAGACTTTCTCTGGCTCCTTCTCGCCAGCACTATCTTCACTACTAGACTTTGTCATCTTTCGCTTGTTCCTCTTAGTTGGCACTTTCTTTTTCTTATTTTTACCAGTCTTCGCACCCCAGTCGTCATCAGAATCCGATGTGTCAGAATCATGTTTATTGTCCTTCTTGGCAGCTGCTGTATCTTCGTTCGACTGTGAGTCATCTTGACTTTTACCTTTCTTCTTCTTAGCAAGTGATAATAAGTCCTAATCCAGGGAGAGGATATTCGATTAAAACAAATTTCACGCACAACATTCGAACTGCATATTCTATACATTTCTAGAATTTGTATCTTCGTTTTAATTGAATCAATCGATTAATACAAGAACTATAGAAGTTCTTTAATCTCTACTTGCGACAGTACGAATGTAGAGAAAGATTCGCGCTTTAAACACTTTCGCGTGTGTTTAAAAAACACATTGCTTACCGGAAGCAATTAAAAGTTTGATAGGTGTAAAAAGCTGAACGCGCGATTCGTTAGCAGTACAACAGGTTATGTACAGTAAATTTCATTCGTATATCGTTGACGATAACTCGCGGTAAGAGCGTAGAACCGATTTAATATATATAACGTTGCTATTAATATCAAGCCGCTCGACTCTCAGCCAGCGAAAAAATGGATTTGAAATTTAGCGCAACCGATATGCAACACGAGATTTTTATGTAAGGTTATATCATTTACATTTTCTAAGTCCGAGCCACTTTCCGACGCACTGCCACTACTGTCAGAATCTATGAGAGCTTGATTCTTTCTTTTTGGCATCGTCACGCAGGTAGCCGTACGGAGATCGTGAAAATTGCACGTCCTCCCGACAAAGACAAATCTAACGTCATACAAGATACAATAAACTAGGAAGACCGCGTAGAACCGAAAACGTTAAATACAATGTATCAATGTATCAACGCCGATCGAGGGTAGCGTTCACCACGCCACACATTATTTCACCGAACTCACAACACAGAGTGTCAGCGACGCTCTGCATCTGCGAGCGCTCTCTGCTATACTGTTCAGCCACAGATTATACTTGGAACGAAAACTCTCTTCGAAATATTTAGTACATGTTGTTCCTAATCTCGGTGACCTTCAGATCTTACTTGTATACCTCATTTGTGGTCATATTTTGGCTGGTGGAAGTGTTTCCTAAAATATCTACTACGTATCGTCGGAAACATTATGTAAAGACAGCGGATCTCTATGCAAAATGAAAGTTGTCTACCTGAATTTCAACAAACTGGAGTAAAATAGAAAATTATTTTCTTTCTAGATTAAAAATAATGTAACAATATGTTTAAATTCTTCTAATGTTTACTGTTTTTATAATTGAGAGCAATTGAGAGGCCGCCATCTCGTTGTACGCAAAAGATCCGTGTGCTAAAGAGCTGGCCAAAGAGCCAACCCCGAAAGTTACCAACCATGTTTTCACTACATAGTTCATGTCATTTCCTGCTCATATCACGAACCGAAAAAGTAGCATATTCACTATATATATATTTATATATATTAGTATATATATCAGTGACTACAACCCCCCCCCCTCGCTAGATGTTTGTTTAATATTTTTCATGAAAACAGCTTTTATTTTCGGTACCGATTCTTCATATATATATATCCTATCTACGATTCACGTAATCCACAGTCCTGAGAGTTGCTGACAGTCCAGTCAATGCAAATTGCAAGTCGATGCAAATCAATGTATATTATCCCAATGCCCTATTACTATTACATATTTCTGTCATGAAAATTCGTCTTAATAGTAAATACGCGTATAAACAGTGTATAACGTGCGTTATTACAACGTAGTGAATAAAAATCTTAAGAAATGTCAAGAAGCCACTGTCATGTATTTTCGACTTTATGCCATTCAAATTAAACCAAATTAAACTAAATATTCTATTTCAATAATAAAAAAGTATGGAACTTGCGCGAAATTTAATTGCCTGTAAATTGAAACGTTACCTTCTTAAAATACCGAAAAAGTCTTGTTTTTATCACGTAAGACATATCAGGTGACGTAAATTTCTTTTCAATTAAATATTATTAATACAACTGTCGCAAGAAAGATAATGAAATATGTTGTATCGTTACTTTATCAAAAACTCGTACAAATACATTAATTTAACATTGTCGAATGAGTTATCTGTAGTTTTAGGTACAATCGACCACTTTTTATTAAAGATTTTCTACTTATTTTCTACTTAGTTTTTAGTTCATGTTGTGTATGTTTCATATTATTGGGATTTACGTAAAATGATTTATGTTTGTTATTCTTAAAATGTTATATATTCTATTAAAGGTGGAATTATAATTTCATAGAAAATATTTATAATATAGATTGGCTGAAGTAGGAAAGTTGGAAACACCAAAATTACAAGGAAAATATGACACTGGCCAACTAATATTACATAGAGTGTTTGGTTATCGTGGCGTTATATTATTTCCATGGGTAGCCAGAGTTTACGACAGAGATATTCCGAATAAAAGAGACGAGTAATTATAACGTATTAATTTATATTAAGACAATATTAATTTATTATCGTAAGGCGCACAATATAAAGCTAATTAAAACAATATTTCGATTCTAGAAGCACGGGAGAAAATTTTAACAGTGTAGAGAAAGAAGTAAAAGGTAGAACCCATACATTTTACCAGGTATTGATCGATCAGAGAGATTGCCCTTACATCGTAAGTACATTATGTTTACGTGTATGTACATAATATACCAATATTAACATAAATTTCATTTATACGTATATAGCGTGCTCAAACAGAAGCGGTAACGTTTTTGGGAAACCAAGAAAGTAGTCGTAGTTTGTATGCGATACCAGGGTTGGACTACGTCGCTCACGAAGATGTTTTACCTTATACGACTAATGAAAAGACAGCGCTGCAGCATGAACTTTTTGATAAATTCCTAATGTATAAGTCGGATCAAGACCCATGTTTCGTTGCGCAAGAAACTCTTAAGGCATGGCAGAAAAAGAATCATCCGTGGCTGGAATTATCGGATGTACATAAAGAGACAACCGAGAACATTCGTGTTACCGTGATACCATTTTATATGGGCTGTAGGGGAAGTCAAACGGCGGCTGTACATTGGGTACGTATTACGGTTGACCATATATTAGGTATAAATAAACTTGTAGTTAATATAAAGCTTATGCCGATAACGTAATATATACATATATATATTACGTAGTGGCGATACTGTATCCGTCTGGAAAACTTGGGTGACCTGAGCGTGCAGTTACGTGAAAGGCATTGGAGAATATTTAGTCTTTCCGGAACATTAGAAACTGTTAGAGGAAGGGGCGTAGTCGGCCAAGAACCTGTTTTATCGAAACTTTTACCCGCCTTTCAATACAGTAGTCATGTGAGTTTACAAGCCGCGAGCGGACATATGTGGTACGTAGTTTCCGATTATATAATATATTCGCTAGAGGTGTGCGAGAACCCGAAAATGTCGAGAATGGTCGAAAATTTCGGGATTCCCGAGCACAATCGGGTTTTCGGACACCCCTAATATCCACCCTCTATTAAAAGATATTCGATTTAGTGTGAAACTGTGATACTTTTTCTAGGGGCACATTCAGAATGGAAAGAGAAGACGGGTATGCTTTCGATTGTAGAATTCCACCTTTCTCTTTGGAATCGAAAGCGGAAGAATCACCTTCGTCGAATACAAGTTCATAATCAAATTTCTCAGCTTCGAGTAACAAAATAATTGCAGTTAAATTTTTTCCATTCATCGAAAATTCAACATCGATCAAGACTAAATTAACTTGCGTAGTAATATTTATGATACTGACTGCAATATTGAATTAAAAATATTACAAGTAGGAATTAAGTTGCGTAGGTCTCATGTAATACTTTGATAAACGTGACAGATCGATTATTATAAGTGCTCAAATAAAGTATAATATACATATAGTTGTTTTTTGTAATTAGGATCATAGTATTGACAAAATAAATGTTGTAAATAATTATTGAATAATGAAATATTTGATTTATAATATGCGTTGCAACGTAAAATGTTCATCGCATTTTCGTTCGCAGTTTGTATTTTATATCGCGTTTCCTCCATAATATCACATTTTTCTCCTGAACGCGTTCCCTTGCGCATTCGGCGATTCAACCAGATTCAGCGGCGGTGATGCATGATTTCATGCGCATGCGCGGTGATTTCAGCAATTTCTGCCTCGATAAAGTAAGATTCTCAAAAAAAAAAAGTGGGTACCTTGAGCACCAAGCAGTGTTCCGATTGAGGCCTCAATTTCTCGCGCATGCGCGGCAATTGAGGCCCCAGTAACGTAACCATTTCGATGAAATCGGATAGCTTAAGCACCCCGCAGACTTTTAAAAAATTATTAGTGTATACATTGAAAAGGCAAGGGGTTAAACTACCCTTAATTAAGTTTTAAGACAGAACACTCGTCCCGCCAATAACACCAGTACACTCCCGCCAATATAACTGCCTCAGGGTGACAGGGCCCTGGCCGCTCTGTTGCGTCGTTGGAGATACGCTACTGTTTTGGTCGCGCATGCGCGAGAAATTGAGGCCTCAATCGGAACACTGCCACCAAGCAGAATTTTAAAAAATTCGTGTGATTTGATTGGATTTGTTGTGTATGTATAATGTATAATGTATAACAAATGTATTTGTGTATATTTTGTAACTCGTAGGACACATCCTGGAGTCTTTTTGCCCGGAATAGATCACTGATATGTATACTAGTATACAGATCAGTGGAACAGATTGTTTCGGTACATTCCCGCCAATATAACTGCCTCAAGGCTTTGCTACCTCATCATCCTAATATATTTAGCGACGTCATTGTTTTGGCTGCGCATGTGTGTGAAATCTTGCACCTAATAACATTACTGTTTAGAATTGTGTGTTCTGAAAATTGGCAGATAAAAGTGTCAGTTCGACGACTATATTAGTTTTCTCCTTTCCTCGATTGTGCCCAATTGTGCCGCGTGACATGATCACATAGCAACACGAAATCGATAAAAAGGAAAGGTGGAAACAAAATGAAACAAAATTCCGAGAAACAAATACCTATCTTTCTTTGTTTCCAACCATAAAGCACCACTGTCGTAGTTCTTAGTCAGTGAACCAATCAGGAAGAAAAGAAACATTCCCTCCCTTTCCGGCGTCGCGCTGTATTTCCAGAAGGCAACGTGCGACGCTGCTTCAGTGTTTCGATTGAGCCATCCTTTTTTCGCGCATGCGCGGTAATTTCAGCCTCAGTAACGTAACCTTTTCGATGAAATCGGATAGCTTCAGCACCCCGCAGTCTTTTAAAAAATTATTAGTGTATACATATGAAAAGGTAAGGGGTTAAGTTACCCTTAAAACGTTAGCAATTAAGTTTCAAGACGGAATAATAGCGGTGCCGCCAATAATACCGGTACACTTCCGCCAATATAACTGCCTCAGGGCGTCAGGGCCCTGGCCGCCCTGCTGTGTCATTGTAGATACGCTACTATTTTGGCCGCGCATGCGCGAAAAAAGGATGGCTCAATCGGAACACTGCGCTGCGAATAATTCAATTCATTTGCCCACAGATGTTATTGCTCTTTGGTTAATTTGCAAGATTTATTGAGAAGTTCTCGAATTCTCATTGATTCTTATTCCTATCCAGTCTATCGGCCGAATCATAGTAAAAGTTTCACAGTTTCTATTGTATTTCCACATGATAGTTGGTATATACATAGCAGTAATATAGAAACCTTCATCGAACCACGAACCCATTACCGTTGAAGCGAGAAGAATTTGTTCAGCACGATGTGTGAGTTACGCTTTTACTTGCCTTTATATTTTTGGTTTTCGTCACTTTATCTACATATTATTATATGTATAGTACATATTATGTACATGTATACCGTATACACATGGAAATTGAATTTCATGATATTACAATAAAAATGGACTACTGATATACATTTTATTCAGCCACTCCCCAACTTCGTCAGCCATTTTGACGCGAATAGATAATTTATATTTCTATTAGAAAATCATTGTTGTGAACAACACAACATTCACCACATACTATAAACATTCTTTTGGAAAAATGATGACTTTCTCATAACAATATAATAATATTGAATAATTCGTATCTGTATTACTTCTTTGAGGTATTTCGAATTTTTGGTTTGCAATAAAATTTCGTTTAATCAATTAACTATCGACTCGATCGAATAGTATTTCATGATTATTGAAAATATGTTCTGTATTACAATAATCTAATGCATTATGAATGTATCATTACGTTTTTTGTTTATGTAGTAGCGGAACTGACGGATCAACTATTAGCTCAATTACGTGAAAAGTTTTATGAAGACAGACGTAATATATTAGCACAAAATATATGCACTAGAACGCATCCAATAGAGGCTTGTATTTCACGTAAGGTATCGGAGGACTCGCAACATGTCTATACCCATAAGATTGAAACAGAAGGAAAACCTATTACAAACCAAAAACGTTCAGGAAGATGCTGGTTATTTTCAATTTTAAATGTTATAAGACCTACATTTATGAAGCAATACAATTTGGAAGAGTTTGAATTTAGTCAAGCATATCTATTTTTCTGGGATAAGGTTGATATCATACATAATTAACGTTTCACATATATAACGTAAAACTGTATTATTTATGGATATATTCATTATTTTATAGATCGAGCGTTGCAATTATTTTCTACATAACGTTGTAAAAAGTGCTATGCGCGACGAACCAGTGGACGGACGCTTAGTATCGTTCTTATTATCCAATCCTATAGAAGACGGAGGACAATGGGAAATGATTGTTAACGTTATAAATCGGCATGGTCTTGTTCCTAAATGTTGCTTTCCTGATTCGTACAGTTGCGATTCTAGTTCTCACATGAATGGCATCTTAAAAAGTAAATTGAGAGAATACTGTAAAGCTCTAAGAGATATGGTGTCTAACGGAGCATCGGATGCAGAACTAGAAAACAAGATTCAAGAACAAATGGTTGTAATTTATCGAATAATCGGTATCTGTATGGGTATTCCTTCGGAAACGATCACTTGGGAATATTATGATAAATCGAAGAATTACAATTGTATCGGACCGATTACGCCACTGCAGTTTTATGAGCAATACGTGAAACCGTATTATAACGTCGATGATAAAGTATGTTTAGTAACGGATCCGAGGCCAACCAATCCGTATGGAAAGCTTTATACGATAGATTATTTGGGAAATATAGTAGGTGGAAAAGCAACGTTATACAATAATCAGCCATCTGAATTATTAATGAAATTAGCTGCAGAAAGTATAAAACAAAATGAACCTGTTTGGTTTGGATGCGATATAAACAAACAATCGATAAGCAAACAGGGTATCAACGATCTGAAAGCGTACGACTTTGAATTAATGTTTGGAACAGATGTAGTCAATCTTCCAAAAGCGGACAGATTGATTTATGGAGATTCTATGATGATACATGCAATGGTATTTACTGCAGTTTCGATTGACGTAAGTTAATAAAGAACTTTAATACATTATAAAATTAATATCAACTATAAAAAAGATACTAATGTGAAGTATAACATTTTTTTCTTTTTCAGGAGAAAGGCAAAATTCGAAAGTTTCGGGTAGAAAATTCTTGGGGAGACGATCACGGTCAAAAAGGATATCAATTACTAACGGCAGATTGGTTTTCTGAATTTGTTTTTGAAATAGTCGTCGATAAAAAGATAGTACCTGCAGATGTTTTAGCTGTATTTAAACAAGAGCCCATTATTTTACCTGCATGGGACCCTATGGGTACTCTTGCCCACTGATAAATCGTGCCTCGAGCATGCCTACCGATGAATCTTTAGTCGACGAAAGAAAGATTATATAAAATTAATTAAAGCATTTCAATTCGAACATAAAAAAAACTTTTAAGCACATTCATATAATTCATATAAGAACGTACAACAAGCTTTTAGTTTGAAATGTTCTCAATTATTCGATAACAATCAAGATACCGTACAATTCTAGAAAATCGGGTTGTTCGTATTTTGTTGAAAGTTAAAACTGAGAGGAAAAACTAGCCGTGTATATTTCAAACGGTTCCTAAAATTCATGGTTTCATGCATGTATATCTATAATTTAATGCCTAATTTACTATTTAATGGTAATTCTGAATATTAATAATACTGGTGTTGCCTTATGTTTTTGTTTTTCATGAAAAAATTTCGTTTATATTTAAGTTATCTTTAATTTTTCAAATACAGTATTTCATATATGTTAAACATAATGAGAAACCAAAAAGTATGACGTTAAAGTATTATATTAGACATTCTCTAAATATATAGAAATAATAATGTTTTACAAATTCTATAGAAATAATCATCTAAATTTATGTGTGTGCTTGAAATTTGCATAGGTACAAATTGCAAGAATTAAGAATATAACGATTGTATCGAAATCAATAAACATGATTGGAAAATAAAGACATTAATTTTTAGGTTTTGTACAATATTTACTAGTTTTTTCTTCGTCGCATCCTCTTTTTAACAACGTTGAAAAAGCCATCTTTCAAAACGAATATTTTCAACATTTCATTTATTTTTTCAACATAAATATAAACTTTCATGGGCTTAACTTGAAATATTACGCGTGCGATGGTGTATCGATCTAATACTAAAATAGTCTATACGATTAATTCTCATTTTATAACAATATTTCAGTTTAGCCCATATGCCGAGACACATATTTTGCAAACGAAAATCGTTTTCACTAATTGCAAATTTATATATATTTCTTATGATTGTTCTTGGTATTTTTATATGACCTTGTTGAATTAAACTTAAAACAGCGTATAACTTACAACGAGCAACCAAACGTGGATCTCCGAGGCGCATCGCCAATTGTAATTGCTTTACAGAAATTTTTCCTGCCATTTCAGCCTGTAGAAAAAGATGTTGCTTTCATTTTTATGTGTAATCTATTATATCTGTTTTATTTAATCGTGTAGGAGAAGATGAAATAAATAATTATTCAAGTTAAGGATTATTTCATGATCGTACCTTGTATTACATCTATCTTTTTTATTTAATTAAATGTATCATTCAACTCACACAGTGTTGATATTCATCTCCTAATGCAGAAAATGCTCCACCTAAAGTAGACAACCAAGACATAGCATGATCAACTTCTCTCCTCTCCAATACCATCTGCGTTATGCTATTATTCCTACATTAAAAGCATACAATACCGTTAGAAATTATATTTCAGCCTAGATTAAAACGTTTGCCTTACCATTTATAATCTAAAAACTGTTTCTTCGGTGTACGTATTTTCATGAAAATTATTATTGAATTTGTCTCGTCTGGGACTTTGCGTTGCGACCATTTTAACAATTTTTTATAAGCAGCTGTACGATACGTTTGCGAATTTACTAACATTGCAACATAAGCCGATACAAGATAGGCGCTATATCCTTTTTTATTTAAGCGTACTGCATTTAGTTGAACTATTTTGTGTTCATTATATTTGTTGTTTATATTGGTATATATACGATCCGTATCTCTATTTTCTTTCACTTTTGGTTCGTACCTAATTACCACATAATATGTAGCGATAACACTGTCAAAAATTCTGCTTCCTTTATGTATAATTAATTTTATCGGATTATCCATTTTTTTTAATATGATGAAACGATGGCCCCTTTAGTTGCATAACAATATTGTTTTATTAAATGATAACAATATAAGTAATACATATTAAAATTGTTTATCAGAAATATACTGTTAGGAGCAGCACGGTAATTCGTCTAACCTCTCCTTTTAATTAAATTAGAATTTTGATATCAGTACGAAGAGGAACGGCATAAAATTTTGTAAAAAGTACCACTAAGCCGGCATATACTTTCGACTTTGAACATTTTTAACACATCGGTAAATATTTTGTTAGGCGAGTAACTGTTCCTTAGATGATTCGAGGTTAAGAAATCAATTGTACAATATATTGTCTGACAGAACACAGAATGATAGAAGAGCGAAGGATGGTACATAGCTGGTAGGGATTACATCAATACGAATAACTGAAATGAAAATTTATGTATTACGATTATAAAAACATTGCTCGAAGCTATTGTTTGTACAAAAACATATGTATATGTTGCAATGAAAAAGAAATTGCTGCAAAATATTATTTGATCCGAGAAGATGATGTAGTTGTTTTGAATTGGCTCCTGTCATTGGTTACCGTAGAAAAGATACAATATGGCCATTCAAAAACAAGGAATCGATTATGCAGTTAAAAATATAAATGAAATATACAATAACATTCATTGTATCATTAGTTTGAAAGAATAATTCAATTGATCGTGCATCAAATATACGATATATAAACAGAGAAATAGAAAATTTTCAGTATTTACACTAAAATACATATACTGAAGTAATGAAAACCATAACACAATATTGTTCAGATATTTTTCGAATAAATAACCAGTATTTTTGTAAAATGTTCTGCAAAATGAAATGCTCCAAATGAAAGGATTACGTTTTAAAAGAAAAGGTATTATAGTAAAAGATGAAATTGGTGGACGATCTGGTTCGGGGAATGTGGAACACGTTTTGCGCCACTGTGCGCGGTTTACAACGGCGCAGTTATTGGCATTTCCCAAAATTCAACCGACCAATGACGGCCGACGATCCGAACACACCTCTGCGACGGGCCAATAGGAGCCCCGGTATCTATTGTTGCGGTATAGTAATTGGGGCAACGTGTGACAATTGAAATTCCGTTTGCCGCGTAATATTTATAACAAAATGAAAAAGGGGTCGTCTTGAAAAATTGACGGAGTTTTTCAAGATGTAATTGAACCGGTCTCTCGTATAGATTCGACGTTCGAAAGGGTATTATCGGTTTGGCAAGCGGTTGACTCGTACGTCGCTGGATGTCTACGAGTACCCCACCTTGCGATTCGGCCTAAGCTTTGACGAGAGATACCTCTATTGGTATTGGGGTCCCCGACTCGATCGTCGCAGGTTGGACTTACCCCGTTTGTCACTCGGAATCACTCAGAATTCAGAATTCGCTTTCTACGATTCCACGTTACCGCAGTGTAATCGTACCGTACTACCGACAAGGGTCCGCCCGTTTCTCAGTGATATATCCGCGAGGGACTCTTAAAACGTTTAAACGGATTCTTGTAGATTTTTCGAAATAAAGCGTCTCCCGTTGGCTGACATTTCCTACATTAAACACGCGACGGCAAGGTATGGCGTTTTTGAGAACGGTGCCGCGTTGCAGTGCCGGTAAAAAGTTGAGGAAGTGTGTGCCACTTCCTGTCGGGTTTCTCGAGAACGTAACGAAACCATCGGTGCAGTTGGTGCAGGTGCACGAACGTGAATACACCGGCGCTGCTGCTGATGCGAAGCCGGCTCCACGACAGATCGACCCTTTGGATTTGAAGTTTAACGATCCGATCGCGGCTTTCAAAAGCAAAACCACCTTAGAACTTCTACGGGCTTACGTCGTCTATCAACTATGTTCCGTCGAGTTAATTGCCGAAAACAATATGAAGGTAAGCGTTCCGCGACAAGATCTGTCTCGAGTCTCGTTCGAACACTAATATGTTTCTCAGAACTCGTACAGCGTGTGCAGGTACACCAACGTACCTACATTTATTTTTTTTCTCGTATTTCTCCTAACGTATTTCACGGATATTCAATGTTAGATCTCTATACATATACTCTACAACCGAACTGTCGCGTCACGTCGCGTCGTCGGCATCGTTGCGGTTCCGGTTACGATGACATCAGAAGGTTATTCTTGAGATTTTATTTCTCAAAGTCGTGGCGAAGCAATCGTACAAATCGGTCGACTACTGGACGAACAAACCCATAAATCGAGTGTTATCCTTGCTACAATTTAGTTTTTTCTTTAGTCGCATCTTATCCCCACAAGTTTCTTTTTCTCAAGAACATCTGGTTCAATTTAACATTGACAATTTTTTCTTGTCAATTTAACAGAAAATGTATATCGATTCTGTATTATTACTGTAGCCCCCCCCTCGAAACGATTGGAAAATTGTCTCGGGTCGAACGAACTGTACGACTGTACGATACTGTAGTATGGCGATAAACCGTCTATGTAGTCTGGCGGAAACCTAGATACGTTGAAAGTAACGAACCTGTCGTTACAATTACCTTGATGAGACTTTTCTACGTCTCGTGGTGTGTTCTACTAGATAACTAGAATTGTACGCCGTGCGTATACATGCGTACGTATGTAAATGTACATACGAGTACACATATGTATATTTATAGCGTGTACGTATATCAAAAATATGCATCGAATGCGATATCGATAATAATTAACTTGGCGAGAGGTGGTCTCGTTCGAAAATCCGGCGAGACGAACGAATCGATTCGATTCAATCGGTCGATCCCTCCAGACCAGATACGACTCTCCCTTTATTAATTTTAGAATAGCAGGCCGGACAATGACGTTTTTTTATTAAAAGCATCAGAGAGTTGTACGCGGTTTATGGCACGCCGCGACGACGTGGCATGCAGCGTTATTGATTTTAGTAATACTTAATACACTGAATCGACCTAGCAATATTGTGGCAAACTTCTACCAGCTGCCAATTACGTAACCCGTACACTCGAGGAATCACTGGAAGAACATCGAAATTCCTGTTTCGATCGCAGCGAAATTAATGTCCTCGGATTACACAGGACTACTAACATGATTCAACTTGATAATTACTGGTCAGCCGATCTTTACGGGAAATCCAATCTTCTACCTGAATTACAACAAGCTGGAGTGAAGTAGAAATTAATTTTTTCCTTAATACATTTAATGGATTGAAAATAATATGTAACAGAATTCTTAATTTGTTCTCAGAGACAACGAGTTCTTCTTTGCATCCGAAAAGTTCGAATAAAATCAATTTTCTTCGAATTCACGATTACCAGAAAAATTGACTTCTTCATGTGGTGAAAGGGTAACGTTACTGACACGTGACCCTAGCGTGGGTTCACGAGAGTGTAATTCTTTCAACAATAATATGTGCGATTTTAATCGAATCATTTCTGTCAGGGGTCGTACAATGCAGTCGCCTAACTAGTGCCGCGTCGGATTCGGATCGGACTGATCTGGATCGTTTCGACCGAATCCGGACCGATCTCGAGAATCGAGCGGACCGAGTCTTGTACTTGTTAGTTCGGCGTTCGGCTCGATCGGAATCGATTCATCGTACCGATTCATCGAACCGTGCTGAAAATGCTCGAATATTCATCCTTGGAGCTGTTCGTACTTTTGTACTCTGGTTCTTGTTGTACACGTGGGTTTCGAGTTTTGAGTTTCGAGTCGAGTAGATAACGCTGTAGTTTAGCAGAGCTTGTGGTAGGTTTGTCAAAATCGATGCATTTTACTCTAACAGAAGAATTGTTTTGCAACCGCGAAAGCTCGTCAATTTCAACAAACCGGGATACATATACTCTTCTTGTTGTATTTGAATTTCTAATACGTGACCTATTCAAACGCGTATTTAGATTTGGAAGAATTTTATTGTGATCTGCCCATTGAATAGTCATCCGAATGTATCCGCGACGCGGTAATCCATTCTTTCCCTTTCCAGAGTATTATATCGATTTTAATTTATGTAGGCTTTTGTTCTTGTCCGCGGACAGGATTAAGCTCGGGTTCCGTTCTAAATGTCTTTACTAGCAAACTGCAACGATAAATAAAAACATGACGCCACAACGCGATCGCATAGAGGGACTTTTTCGTGCACGTATTTCACATTTCACGCCAGCCATTTTTAACCAACTTCCACAATAGCGCAAACATTTTGTTTGTGCGCTCGTTTCATAATAATTTCTGTGCCATTTTATTCTCGACAGTTTCTTTGCTCGTTTGTTTGCCACATTTTTAACAATTGCGAACGACACGAAGCGCGGCTAAAAGGCTTTTCATTTATAAAAAATGCACTGCATTGCAAAACAATACCGTCATACATAAGTACGAGTGACATGTATACCAATTATCTACCGTCTATTTTTGTCTTATAAATAGTGCAAATATCCACGCGGTGGTAGATCCTATTATGTATCTCCTATTATCTCCTAAATATCACGTAATTATGAAAAACAAATTCCTGCCACACGACGCGACGAACGTCTATTAACGTCGGAACGAATAAAAACGATTGAAATTCAACAAACATCTCCTAAAATCTTCTAATTGAATTTATTTTATATTTAATCTAACGAAATGCAAGTTTAAAATGAATTCGGTATAAAATAAATTGATATTCACCTCAATGTAAAATCTATTTAGATTAAATCGATTCAAAACAAATCCAATTAATTTATTTTCTGAATTTACGAGATATCCAGTTTGAAAATTCTTATTAACGCTCCAGTCACAGCTTCAATGGTAAAATGCATCGCATGGTGTCCCAATAATTGAATTAGTTTAGATGGTTGATTTTACGATTGGCATGCAATTAGAAAATTTGCTGTATGTACTTAGCTTAAACTGCTATTGCGTTTGGATCATGTTTCTTAGCAGCGTACCAACCGAGGGTTAAATATTTTATAAAACTGTAAAATTGTACATATTTTTCCGTGGTGAAAAAGCAAATTGCAATCAAAGTCTGCAGCTTCTTTTATCGCGGCGACCCCTTTGCTTCGGAGCATATTTGCTCCATCGTCGCTCCATCGTCGCTCCATCGTCGCGGTCATTATACGTCGTTTCGTATGTAACGAAAATTCTCTTCTTCCTCACTAATTATAGCTCGGTTTTTGCCGGGTACGTAAATAGAGGGACGGTACGCGACGCGGCGTTCTCGGTGATTCGCTTCCTGCCTCGAATATGCGAGCCCGCAGCCGCCGATATCGATTATTATCGATTTTTCAAGTGCGACACGATTCCCGACGTGTCGCCAACAACCATCTCGCAACTGGAATGCTACTTTTTCTTCGAGGACTGAACGTTTTTCCAGATCGAACGTATTCGTCGTTTCCTCGCTTTCCAATCTTCCTCTTCCGAGTATGCTTTTATTTCATTACACGAACATTGTATTGTTTATTATGCGCTAGCTCGTCAATTATTCGTCTTTCGATGCCGTCTCCGAATGATTGATTTTTTAATTAAAAGCCATCTCGAAATAAAAATCTTACACTGACGGGTGTACGCTCGAAAAGAAAAAAATTAATCCATTTAATAGTTTTATCTGTTACTCGGTCGTTGCATCACGCTCGAGGAAGTTCCACTGCTAATCTCGATGATTCAATCGTCATTATGCCGACAAATTGTATTGCGACAGAGGAGCGAGCTTTTCGGAATGTTCCATTAAAATGTATCAGGTGATATCGCGTCTGTCCGCTACTTCGGAATTTCCAGAATTAAACTTGCGATCGAATACAACGTTCGATTATAGACCTATCCCATTTTTATCGAATCGATAATATGCACTCTATCAACGATTTTCAAGTGTTCCGAGTCCCGATAATTAGCCGGGCAGTAGCGATAACGCGCCACTTGTCTGCAGATAGTGTCGCGTTTGAACACCATTTCAAACAGACCGGAAGACCTGTTTGTTTAGTACTTGATAATTGATATCGAATTGATCGAGTCGAATCGAGGACCTATATTCCTATAAAATTTCTGGAATTAGTTAGAAAATGTATATTCGTTTTATGAAATAAGTTCAAAAACTAAATACTTGATTGAAATAGCCTGAAAAGTCCACAGGCTCGTATTCGATTTCATTTGTTAACTAATCAATAGGCGAGTTCAAGTCTTTCGAAGCGAACGTGTATCGGCCAGTTTACTTAATTTTCCATTCATTCATTTTTTCATTGATGCAAATCTTTAAGACACGTTACCGAGAAGTTAAAGATAAACACTGCTCTTTTTTTATTTTATATTAACAGATATGAACATTCAGCACGCGTGGGAACAACGGAATGTAATTATAAAACCAGACTTCATCAGTCAATCTTCTTGATTTCATTGAAAGATTATCTTATCTATACGTATCGCATGCAATATTTAAAGAACGGTTTCGTTAGAATCTTGTGTTCGATATCCGGGGAATTACTGTGCACGATATAGATGAGCGGTAAGCCACATCAATGTACATCATACATATGTACATTCGATATATCGCCATCATAACATCGAATAATCCTATAAATAGAATTCGCGATATGTACCACGGATTCTTACGTGAACACTTTTTTTTCGGGTTTTCCCTTACATTTTCTGTTTCCTGGCTTCGGTGCTTAGTCTTGTAATCTGATAAGCGTTTTATTTCTATCTTGCCCCTCGATTTTCCGCGAGGTCCTTAAGCGTTCAACGTTTTAGTAGCCTATCCGGTTAAAAGCTTCTATTCGACGTGCAATTCGTTTGCGATTGCTCCTTCGTCCTCTTTTTGCACATATGCACAATGGGTCACTGTATCCCAGGTATATCGGTGCGAACCACTATCGATCCAATTACAAAACTTGTTTATTTTGCTATGGGACTTTCACCAACTGGTTTGTGGCATTTTTCATATTAAAATAACATTAAACACGATATCATTTCAACTGTATTTAGTGCTCCGTGAATCTCCGGACCTGGTGGCTGATGGCGGGTACGGCCGACCGGAGCAAATCTAAATTATGTAGCTGCTAATGTTTTAGCATACGAATTTTCATCTCGTAGCATTTGTTTGCTAATTGTAAGATGGACACACAGGTGGCATTCTCTGATTCAGAAGAATCGAAATAACATACGTGTTTTGTTGAACTCGGATTGGAATCTTCGTCACGTGTTACGATGTTATGAGGCAACGGGGTTAACTGACTTCTACGATAGCGAAGATAATAATGGCGCGACGAACTAGACACAGAGCACGGCGTTATCAAATTTAGCCCTGATGCGTAACCTTGAGGACAAGTGTTGCCACAATGTTATCGCTCCCGAAGAGTATCGAACAAGTTCATGATCTCGGGCGAGATGTCGGCAACGAACGTAATCTGGCGGCCGCCGTGCCGTGCCGCGCCGGGGTCGGCATTTTCGGCAGATGTTACGTCGGAATGTATGGAAAACTTCGAACCGGAAGTTTTATTGAATACGAGTCCAGCTCGTCGAATATCTTACAAAGATTAGCGACGACGTCCTTCGAGAACTGGATGAGGAACCAGTTCGCCGACGTCGGAAATAATAGAATCGTAGCCAGATGTATCGGGTTGACCAGAAATCTTGTAACGATCTTCATGTAAACGACGCGACGCTCTGCCCTGTGCTTTTGGTCGCGTTCGTGTTCTTCGTTCAGAATAGCGTACACATTTTGACCACACATTGCACAATGTTCTATCGCAAGTTATGTTTACTTTTCCATTCGTATAAAAAAGAACACACGTTGTCGGTTTTCTATCACAATTTCATCATATTAATCTTGCAAAATTTAATCTAACGAAAAACCGGTTTTTGTATGTCAAGAGGTTAAAATAGATAAAGTTAAAAACACTGTTTTGTTAAGAAATACTGTGTCGTTTTTTTTTTTTAAACGGTAGTTGCACAAAAATGTTTCAAAAACAAGATTGTATATCTGGACCCCCTTGACCAAAGTATCTTCATAAAATGTAGACATTCTAAAATGAAAAACGCGGTAAAAAGGAATAATTTTTACAGGGGGGGGGGGGGGGGCATAAAAGAACAAACGATCGCGGTTTTTCGAAAGAAACGTTTAGGACAAGCTAATGTTTGAAATAGAAATGCTGAAAGTGATATTCTGTTTTAAAAATGTTTAAACAATCTTGAATTTTTTGGCGGTGACCCACGTATCGATCGATGTCGATGCGATTAGACACGATCCCGACGCTATCTATGACGAGTCGCCTTGGAATTTCAGTACAAGTCATTGCTACCGACACCGACTACCGGGCATTAACAAATCTACGAGCATGCCCGCTAACTGGAATTACCGGGACATACACGACGCGTTCTTATCGCGGTGTAGTTAACGATTTAAGCGTTCGTCAAATCAATCGATATCACCTTGCTTATCTTTTATTGACCGTCGATGTGTGGTAAGCGTCTCTTAACCCTCGCCCACCTGATTCCCCGCAGATTATAGCTAATCGTTTTCAGAAACAGGTATTATGCGCGATACTTGATTTCTGGAGTTCAAAAAAAAGGAAGAGGAGATTTGATTTCTCCACGATCGATGGTCGAAACCACTTCTGGAAATATTTATTTGAACGCTAACCGTACCACGATCGGTTCCACATATTTTATTCCATAACTATTGGAAATTATAATTGACATTTTTACATGGAAAATATATTTTCATTCTGCGAACGTGAAACGAGTTGTCACGAGTCTGTTTCTTCGCATCTATCGAAACCTATGCAATTTCTCATTGAAATAGCGTGCAACGTCACGAATGTTACCTGCAATAAATTGAATTGATGTGGATACAATGTTTACCAGTTACGTAAGATCAAGGACGAAATAATATTTGTCTTGATGCAGGAAAACAGTCAAACTATTATACATGTATATATACTGTATACTATTTAAACGAAGCAGGAATATAAGAAATTTTTCCTTTTCAAATCGCTTCTCGATTTAATGACGAGAATCGTCGTCGGAAGTTTTCAAGTTAAAATGTTATCTTGTTTTAAGGTAGTTTTCCGAGAGAGTTGGCATAAGCTGACGGAAATGAAAGAACATAAATATCTACAGATTACAGCGACAGCTAAATCTGCCGAGACCGTTTCCTTAATTTTCCACGTGTTATCAAAGGCACGCGTGATTTGTCGTTTTCAAGTTATAAATCGTACTAACATACTTTGCTATTGCCAGGCTTCGAATCGATAGCCAAATTGCTAGTTTTCCACCGCACCGGGATGGGGGTTGTTATTCGCAAATATCGCTAGCTCTTTCATCGAACACGTAGCATTCCGTATGATTCAGTATAATTCGGTGTGATCGTATCATTGCTCTTTTTTTACATAGCTATTAAATGTAACAGCTGTGGTCTGCCTTCGATTATTATACTCTGTCCATATTTGTTGAATAATCCAGGTTTATGCTGGCATTCGGACGTGCGCGTTATTTATATCGGGCATCATATAGAATTTATACGGTACCTCAAGCAACTGGTTTGAGCTAAAATTTCGCTATACACCGGCGAAATTGAATGAATACGGTCACTGCATCGCGGGTGCTCTTTTCGATCGTGAAATATATGTTAAGGTGGGATTGGGTAGGATCTTCTTAGCGCGTCTGGCTGCAAAATTCGCGATAGCGAAATCAGCCGAAATTCACTCGTGACGGACATTTTGACCGCAAGAGCGACGAGGCGAGGGTGAAGGTGAGGGCGAGGTTCATTACTTTTAAACCATAGAAGATATCGGGATGAAATTTACACTAAAATTCATTAAAAAATTATTCCTACCTACTATTGTAATAAATATATTTTTGATAATCATTTTTTAATTTTGTTGTCTTAAAATAAAATTAAAAATTGTTCATTTGGAACTTATTTAGTAGTTTCTCAGATAAATCACCGATGTCTTTGGTTATAAATTTTTCTGTATTTCTTGAAATATTCATAATATGAAGAATAAATGTTGAGTAGAAATTAATCAATTTTTTGACTAGATACTCTTATGTTTTCACTATATTCTCCTAAAATCTGATTTTCTTCGGTTTACTAGTTCAGTATCAAAGTATTGATAATAAATATTAAATAATCATCTAATATTTGTTGAAATAGCAAAATCGAGGATCGAAGAAGCAGTCGTTATAGCATATAATATATCTATTAACTTTCCAGTTGTTCATTCGGTAAATAACTTCCACGTTGTGGAATTTTTATAGTTGCTCGTTAGACAGTCCACGTGATAAAGACTGCGGGCGAATCAGTGTTACCGATAATAACTTTCGTTGCCCTTCCCGTTGCGTTTCAATAACAAACCCGGAGAGCATGCTCGTGCAAGACGCAATCATCACGTGCCAGCCACCCAACCAGCCAGACAGACAGACAAGATAGATCGACCGATCAAACCAACCCCATCTATCTGAAACGTATTCATCACGTGCTAGACGGATCGATTAAGAAAGAAATGTCTCTCTAATTAGTCCGGTTAGTCATTAACCAGGAAGTGATAACTGTAATCGTGAATGGGTTAATCGTTGACCCCCATTCATCATCGTCGGCGAAATACATACGCGATTTATAACGGTATTTGACGAAAAGAAGATCGAGAGATTCAATTAGCCTCACTTATCTTTATCTCCGTGTGACCTGTACACAGTCGTACAATGATCTTCCCCAGAAAACAATTTTTTCATTGATCATGTTGAACGCCATGGTGGTAATCGATAACCACGGTCGGCACTCGTTCTCAAAGTAAAAGAAAAAATGCATAATTGCATTAAATGCTTAGTTTCGCGCTGTCCACAATTATGTGAATTTTTAGATTAAGACTTAAGATTAAGATTCTTTTATGTCATATAATACTGCATACATTTTGTACAAAAGGACTTCGGCCCGCTTAAAATAAATAAATAATAATAAAATAATAATAATAATTGTACACACATGGTACTACAAATGCATAAATATCTACCAGTTTCGGTTAGCGGTTTTCTTTTCGCGAGGCGTGCGATTCCGATCGATTCGAAGGAATGTCGCCGACCATTGAAAGAACGTTTCAGCGCTTTCGTTGAACTTCGGCTTGGTTGCACGCGTGCACCGACCTTAACGCATCGTCGATCGGTATGTCGAGCGTGTGACAGTCGCGTGGATGTTTATGGAAAGATTTCGAAATGGTGACGTATCGTCTAGCAACCGTCTGACCGAAGTCTGACAGCTCCGACGCCGCGACACGCCGCGACGGTGCCGCCATGAGGCAACAGTCTGTAGTTCACTTTGAGTCAGCGTTTCAGGGTTACGGTGTCTGCGATCGGCCAAGTGAATGCGTGCCGCGCCGGTGCATCGTTGCATCCGTCTCTCACCAATCGACCATCCCCGTTCAATCCCGTCTGTCTCTCGCTTACACGCGTTTTTCTTGGCGCCTGGCGCCGCGCTGTATTCTCTAACGAAAAATGCGAACTCTTTCAGGCCGAATGCCGACAGCCTAGTACTCTCTCCGTAACGGTCGCATCCTCGTCTATACCGAGCTGCAGTTCTAAACGAGTGTACCACGTTCCTTGTAGCGTGCCTTCAGCAGTCGTAATTGGAGTTGCAAGTTGCAAATCTTGATTGCCGGATCGAAACGACACCAAACACGATATCGGTACGATGTAATTACTTGTGTACCTAGCGATTAAAGTTCCGGACTTAACATTTACGGTAGAAGTACATGAATTTTTAACTTACACGTGGAATTATGACCGCGTAACAGGAGGAATACGCTGATAACTTACAACTACTATTGCAACTGCGAAGGCACGTTACAAAGAATGTAGTTGAACTAAAGAGGAACCTTATTCGTAGAGAAAACAGTACCGAAGATTCTGCTAATGCGCAGAACAGACTGAATATGTAGACTGTGAACAGACACAAAGTGTCGAGAGTTCATTAACCCCGAATAGTTGCATACGCGTTGCAACCTACCGATAACTGAACTGTGAAATACTTTGGTCAATACTCTGCAATCGAAACGAATGCTTTTCACCGGTGGTGCTCGGCGAGTCATCGGAACGGCGAATATTCTAGTGTGAATGAATGGAAGAAAGATGGAAGGAGAGAGAAAGGGTTCTCATGGGATTCGACCGAAACGCGACACGTGAGAAGTAGTCTCAAGGTCAACTAGTTAGCTCGAGGCTGCCACATTCTGGCAGCGTCAACGTCGAACGAACCGAACGAACCGACCCCGCGAAGAACCATAATCTTTCGCGGCGCGAGTGTGTCATCGCGATTAGGTGAATCGTTCGGTGCTGAGTGCTGAATGATTGTACTACGATTGCAGCGTTTCTTTTCCTCTTCTTCTTCTTTTTTTTTTGTTTTCCTGTTCACAAGCGGAAAATTTTTTCTTCGCTCGCTTCAACGCAACGTGTGCACAGCACCGCGTCTCGTCGAACGCTATGTCGGAAAGGGATTTGGACGTTTGTTCAGTGTATTAACGTTTATCTAACGATAAGTGGCTATGATTTATGCTGGTTTTACGCTTGGTAATTGTTTCGTCTCTTATTCGATTGCAGCAAACGCGTTATCTAGACGGGCCATCTTTGCTACGTGTGCCAAGACTTATATCGGTCCTGTTGTTAGAATCAACTATGTAGTTACAAGTGTACGAATTGTTACACAATCGTAGGAAATGTTTCGCGGTTTGGCTACCATAAAATAAAACCCGCGGCTGTGCGTCGCTGAACTGCCAATTTCTTTGCTACTCTATACTTTTGTTATAGCAGAGTGTTTCTTTTCTTTTTTAATTTCCTTATTGAAAAAAAAAAATGGTTAAAGTCGAGAAACATAATCAGTTTCCTACAATTAATGAACTAGGGAAGTTCTCAGCTTAGCACTTTTATCATGAACAAAGCACACAGATAAGAAATCTATAAACTCCAATGAAATTCTATTAAAGTTTCACTTTTTCAAGGACATAGAATCAAATTTGCCTGATTTAATCCGTGTTTACGGTGTATCTTTTCAAGCAGGACAACCTCGGTTCCGGTTATAGGTTATATCATCAGTTACAGGACACCCTGTATGGAATTTCAGTATCCCAAAATTCCGATCCACTTCAAACTGGTTTCTAGAAGATTGGCCAATTTTTGTTCTATTTTTTTCTTTGGTGTGGGGTAAGAGTGGGGTAAGCTGCGTGTAATGCTAATTGGTGATCTGAATTGTTTCTTTTAGTAAACTGTACATCTTTAAAATTTTCCAACTACTTCAACGTCCTATCGAACAAGATTCATTTCTACAACAATGCATCATACTGCAGGACGCAGAAATTATTTCGTAACTCTTTTTTTTTTAATCTTTTTAAAATTAAAAACATTCTTTATTTTCTTGTTAGATTACATGTTTCGTGGTTAAAATCATGTTTAGACAGAATTCGCTAATTCGCGTATAATCTTGTAAAATTATGCGATAATAAGGAATCCGGGGCGTTTAACATTAATTACTTGATTTTATCGGCCGCTGCGAATTCCACGGCGTCATTTACTTGCGATACGTGCTCGCCTACTATGTCGCGTCATGATTACGATACAGTAATCGCAGTTACGTAACCGTTACATTCATCAGATCGATTCGCGAACAATTTGTATTACGATCTGCCCGGGATGAGTCGACTGACGTTGTCATCCAAAATGGCTGCCTTAAAAACTACAATAATAAACGTCGCGAGGTGTTAAAACGTAGAATAGATGTTCCAACACTAGAACGTACACTGCCGTCCAAAAGTTTCGCAACGATCGAACGATACCACAAAATATCAACTAACAGACTTTTTTTATTACAATTATTATAATTATTATTATGAAAGTAAATGAGAGAAATAGCAGAATACGTACATATGTAAATTACATATATGTACAAGAAAGTGTTGCTATCGTTGCGAGAGTAGACGATTCTTTCGAAAATGTTTGGTTTGATTGAAAAAAGGTTTGTTCGTTCGACGAACGAAAGCGTGTATCGAAGTTTCTCACATTCCACACACGAATAAAGCGTTACTTAACTAATTAACTAAGAAGATATCTGTATCCAAACTTTTGAGCCGCAGTGTACCCACCTTTGCCTCTAACTGCATCCATATACTATTATCGTAATTAACCCACGACTAACAAAAGACAACAATAGACATTTGCTACTCTTGCTGCTACGAAACTTATGAAAATAATACCCAATCACAAGCAATTGAAGCAACACACGGAAAGTGAATGAAAGACATCTGGTTTCTCGTTCTAGCAAGTGGGCTAACAAATAAATTGAAATCGAGCAGTACTGTTTTTGGTTATGACTTGGCTCTGGTTTCATTAACGTTATGCCAACCAAAGAACGTGGTAAAGATGGGACCAATAAGACTAACGTCTAGCCTGGTCTAGCCACAGAACCGGTCGAAGATCGGTCGAGTCAGCATATTATGACGTCGAGCTGCTCGTGATTGAACAAAGTGCTAAACTGCTAAACGGTCTTCGGGTTTTAAGCACAACAGACGTGTTCGTTCAACTTCGCATACTACTGTGAATCAATCCTAAATTGTTCCTGACCGTATTGAAATTCCGTAAAATTCGATTAGTCACGATATCCCATTTCAACCTCTCCACAGAGATATCTCGACGAAACATGAAAAAATTGATTCCTCCGGCCTTGTAATTATTTTAAACTGACATTTATAGTTTCTATTGTGCATTCCTTGTAGATATGTATGTATGTAACATGAAACCGTTCTCCGTATTTTTCTACATTTATTATTTATTCACAGCTCGATTGTACGTCTTCGAGTATATCCTCATTTTTAGTAATTATTTTTTGAAAGTTTCAAGGAGGAAAATGTCTTGCATCGAATAGAAGATTCCTTATAGTAAATGTAAAATAATGACACAATTAACATGCACATTTTGTCGCGTTTTACATATTCTACATATCCGTATAATATGCAAAAGTATTGAAAAAACTGCGCAACACAAGGTTAAACGCTATTTGTCAGTCCGTCGAAGTAACTGATCAATGTCAGCGAACTAAAAATACCTTGAATTATCGAAACTATCTGCAACAATATACATATGTATATGAGAATGCAAATTTTCACTTTTTCTGACAAATGGTTGCGCTGCGATCAGCAATAAACAACCTGCTGAATATACATATGTAGAAGCGGTGGATCGTCTGAATGGAATCAAAGTCATTCATAAACCCCGGGTCAGCGCGGCGCGCCGCGGCGGTCGGAAATATTAATCGGTGAAATGGACACGTGCGACTTTAATTGCTACATATCGCTCAGAGATTCTGTAATCTAAACGTGGGATTTGCAGAACGGGTTTGAATTACCATAAATTGCTGATGACGTTCCGAGAATGCGGGCCACACAACTCGACGCAGTTCATTCGTACAGGGCGATTTCTTTAGTTTCAATTCTCCCCCGCGTTGTGAACAATAAACTGGCCGAAGCTGTACTTGCGATCTTCGTCGGTTCGCCTACGGTCTACGGTCTACCCCATCCACTGGACGGCATACCCGCGGGGGGCCAACAAGGAGGGTCTAGACTCTAGTATGTATAATACGATGTCAAAGCAGAACAGAACTATTCCGATGGAACAGAATTCCTTGCGATTCGATAATGATGATCGTTTCTCCACTTATATCGCGTACACCACAATCCCTCGACCTTGCGCCAATCAATTACTACCCATGTCGATCGTTTAAACATGAATAGGTAAAAAAATTCGACAAAGAAAAATGGTGTAAAAACATAAATTCAAGTTGCCAACAACCGTAGTCCCGTTGAAAGCACCGGTTCTCGTTAGATCACCGAAGTTAAACAATGTGGAACGTGAACGGCACTAGGATGGGTGACCGTCTGGTAAAAGACTGGAAAGTGACCCACCCGAGGTGTTTTTCATGTGTTGTTGGCAAAAGGTGGTTCGGAACCTCACCATAAACAGTAGGAAGATTGGTAAATGAATTTGAAACCCTGAGGGGACCAAATATCATGTTACATTACATTACATTACATAAATTCAAGTTAACAAATTCGTATTTAACCGAGAGTTACGCGAATTTTGGCGAAGCTTTATCGAGAAGACACTTGGCATTTTTTTCTGGCAAAAAGATAGAGGATAATGGGAGGACGAATGTAATGGCGCCGCGCCGTTTCATGCGTGATTTTATCGATGACTTGTAAAATAGGTCAACGAAGGCAAAGAATTTGACCACGCACACCCAACTCTGCGCATCTCCAACCATGCGCACTCGGAATCCACAACAAAATGAAATTTATTTATTCCAGGATGCCGGTATTGCGTGATAACGCCGAGCATCCTGGAAAACATGTCAGCATTCGCTGTTTGTTCGACTACTTAGAACAATATTTGGGGCGACCGTCGCGCGTCGCGTCGATCATATACATATGTATGTACATAAAGTAGAGACAGAAGCATAGCCGTGTTCCCCGACGGTGATCGAATATCAAAAATACCATCAGTCTAATCGAATCGTACATACAGAAGTAGAGCTGCGATTTTCGGATCGCATTTCAAATGAAAAAATTCTAGTGAATTCACTCTGCCAAAGTTGTACTGTGCACGTTAAGGCGGCACAATAAACTCGTAGAACTGGAATTTCTACTTTAGATAGGTAATTTTTTCAAGTGACGTTACTAAAGCGAATGTAGCTCAATCAAATTGTAGAATTGCAATCTTTATACTGAATTTCAACTTAAGAAATCGTAATGAAGTTTTTCCCCTTGTACTATACCTAATTATTAAAAATAATGGTGTAATAAAAACGTGGAACTGCAGATCCAATTTCAAATTAAAAAGTTGCAACGAGGTTCCCCCATCGTATCATAATTATTCAAATGAATACAGTATAATTAAATTGTGGTACTGTGATGTTGGTATCAAATTCGAAATTGACCGATTCAATTAAAATGAATGCAATAATCATTTTTACCAATTTTGACTGGTGCACGCGAACGCGATAATGCGATTGGCGTGAAGTTCGATATGCAAATCCACGCTATTCGATGAAAGAGTCCAGGGACTACCGAGAAACACGAGAAGCATTCCTCTCGATAAATAACTCCTACCCTTTTTACCACGTTTTGTATCAATGTATTTTTGTAGAATAACTTTCAGAACGTCGAGCTCGACTCAGCTCGAGTAATCGTGTCGTACAAGCTCCATTGCTGTAAGTTCACACCCATGTATGGTAAATTCTGGCATTTTAGCGGTCCGATGATGCATCGATCGCTATCGACAGCCTGTCCGAGTACTCGGAAAAAGCAAACCTCAGCTGAATATTCGCGCTGAGCGGAGCACTTGACTATTTCAAGATTGTCGAAAAAAGTGGACGAGTAACTTGAAAAATTCGACTAAGCCTCTCGGAGCAAGCGTACGCTACTTTGGCTGTTCTATTATTTTGAAGACAGAATGTGCAAAATTGTGTACATAGCTTGCAGCATTGTATAGTACATACATATAGCTGTGCTGCTCCGGCTGCTCGTGGTACTTTTACGATTGTTTACCCATTAGGAAGCTATCGGTAAGTATATGTAACTTTGGCAAACTCTAATAATCTTCAGGATACTTTCTTATCACGGCTACATAAACAAAATAGTAGTACCGAGAGTACGCAACGGCGGTGCGTCGGCTACGGTTCGCGACCGTAAATATTGTTAGTCATTGCGATTAGGCTCGTTTCGTTCGCGTATCTTTCTGCCGGGCTACACGCGCTTCAAAGGATTCTTCAACTGTCTCTCAAAGAACAGTTGTCCCTAAATCTAAACGATAACAAAAATCAAGTTCATTCTTGTCCAGAAACACTTTCTTCGAGGATCAATCCGCGTAAAGTATAGAGTCTAAGATTAGGAGGTGAAAACGTTGAAGCTAAACATAGGGAGAAATGATGTAGGGATATAACTCTGTGAATAGGATAGTTTTATATCGAGTTGGAAAATTCCCTTTCGACACCCGATCCCTGCAATTTCGACGATAAATTGTTTGGTGAAACCTGTCGCGATCAGATCGATGAGGAAACGTCCTCGCAATTACATTCAACCCTTTCGCGCTTGCATCATAACGATCGGCTGTGTTCTATTTCGGGGCCACCACTAATTACGCGTCTTTTCATTTGGTTCACTTGTACCGATTTTATAGCGATATTCGTCATTTGTGATTTCTCACTCGTCACTTACCGGATATATATATATATATATATATATATATATATATATATATATATATGTATTTTTTTAAAATTTGATCCACGAATAGGGATTCTAAAATATGGAAATGCATGAAAACAACGATAAACAAAGGAACGAACCAACCATGGCGTGTAGTACAACACCTACGAATAAGCGGTGCTGTAGTTGTTTCGGTTATGCAACAGGGGTTGCAGTTATCGATCAGCTACCGTCTAAGAACTTTTTGCCAAGACCGTATTGATCCTGGCAGAGTTCGTAGACGCATTTCACACGACCTATATGGTTCTAATCAATGCTCGTTACGTATACACTAACCCTGCACGCGAGATGTGTTCCCCGAAAAGAGGATACGTATCTGGATTATCACAGAGCAAATGGACGAAAATGATGATTTTAAAAAACTACAAAATATTGTAGAATCTTGAGAAATCTTGAGAAAAAAGGTAGAAATATCATTTTTCTTCTCCAGTTTAAATGAACAAATTATCGACGAACAAATTATACGTATCGAGGAAAAACACTAAATTCCTATTTCACTCGAGTTCGTTGTAATCGAGGTAGGAAATTTTTACTTTGCACAGAGATCCGCTGTCTAATATTACCACGTTTTTTTTTTATTACCAACGTCGATTCACAGTGCTATTCTTACATTATAGTATTTCAGTGTTTCCGACATACCACGTCCATCATCGAACTGTAAAGGATTGAGTTAGAGATATTCTCGAAATAGAATTTGCGCTTAAAACTTGGATCGTGTAACTTGGGCCGCGTACTCTCGCAGCTCACCGCAGCTAGGTAAGGCATAATTACCTAGTCTTGTTCTTGAAATACATTGTTAGTCATAATAGCTATCCAGCTGTCTTCGATCGTTCAAAGCTCAAAATACATATCAGTTGAGACGACGTTGAGGTAGCCGTGTGGACATCTATTCAGGAAAATTTTACTTTACAAAACACGTTCGCTTCAAACGATTTTTGCCGAATAACGCGCGTATCTTTTCGCGAAAACGGTCCCGCACAAATCAACCGCGAACCTTATCTGTCTCGTCACTCTCAACCTGTTTCTACCATGTTTTTTCCATTACAAGCCACCGTATTTTACACGATTTGTGGGAAAAACAAGTGTACGCGAAGTACAAAATAGCGAAAATATTTTGATCCTCGGATGGCGGTGCCTGGGTCTATTTTTATCCAGAGTATCGAAATAGTCGTACACGCATTCAGTTTTTGGCAATTAAACTAAATGAATAGCTGCCGCATTGGAAATAACGAGGAGACTAGTGCGTCTACACGCTACACGAAGCACCATTAAAGATACATGCAAAAAATTATCAATTAAAGCTGCTGATGGCCCTAATCGTGAATTATCATAAAAAAAAGGGTTGTTCTCGACCCGATCAAAATATTAAGGTAAGAACCAAGTGTTCACGTGCTGCTCCTGTATCTTGCTATTGCGATTTTGAATTTGCAGAAACCTCTAGCCCAATGCTAAACTTATCCGCTCGATATAGTCTCGGCAAATGCGCGGACTGCGAGATTTTACAATTAGGACAGTCCGAGACGCATACCGCTTTCTCGAGCTGCTGAATTCTCTAGTTCTGTCATAGTTAGAATGCTTCTCCTCGATTCTCGCTAGCACGATGTTAACGTCCACGCGAAATGTCATAGGGTATTTTTCGCATAACTGCCGATAGCTGGATCGCATGCAAGGATGCAATAACGTCGGCCAATGTATATTTACCGATCACTCTTTCTGGAGCATTCGTTTCCCTATACCCTATATCTTTCTTATCAGCGTCGTCTATCGATCAATACGGGGATGCACGTGTACGCCGTGGCGTGTTGAAGGTGTTACGACAATAGGGTGTGAGGCTTTATGGCTTTCCAATTCGCGATCAGTGCGGTTAAGAAGAATGTTTTCTTTTGGGACCACAATATGTCGCCTCGCGAATATTTACCTCGAATAGTCTGCAATTTGTCCAGGAACCACAAATGGAATTTTCTTTCTGTCTTTAATAATGGCACTAGGTTCGAACTCATATATCGACGTTGTTAAACTCTTCGAATTTTTCCACTGTTTGAAATCTCACCTACTCGTGTTTGCCAGAAATGTATAAGAAATCTACCTTACTTGTTGCGATTGCTGTCTCTTCGAACGCCTAATGCGCAAACGATCGTTCGCCATGACAGTTAGCTCGTGAGCAGTTTGTCGACAGAGCTTGTAACATAATCGACCCTGCTTAAGTTATCGTTAATAGTTATCGCGATGAGTTATTATGCCTGGGAATAGTCACGTGTGTTTCTCTCGCAGAAAATGTCACATGTTAATGACAATATCGATCGTAGGATGTAATACAATACATACAGTCTCTAAAGGTGCGTGGGATCTCCTTTGAGCGTCTGGACGCAGCGTTTTGCTATCCCAGTGCCTTTTATACTCCATTCGTCATATTTCACCAGAACGTATTATTTAGCGTAATGCGACGCGACGCTTTAAACTACTTATTCGCTGAGAAACTGATTTTACGCGATCGTCTTTCGGAGCACTGGTTGCCCAGGCCTGGTTTAATCGCACGAAGATTCGCAGTTTAATTGTTACTCTCGCTATCTATCGAGAGCATGACCCTAGGACAGAGGAAAACCGTAAAACTATTGAACAAAATTGCTTGTAACATGAATCGCAATTTATGGTCTATAAAACGGAATATTTCCATGACATATATCGTACACGTCGTATTTCATTCGAGTGAATGGTTATAGTAATTTGCGCGCGGTGCGCGGGATACCGCACACCGGTATACAGGTCGTTATTCATATCTGTGACTCATGGTGTTCACAGTTCGCTCTCATCAGAT
Source organism: Lasioglossum morio (assembly GCA_916610235.2). Classification (NCBI taxonomy): domain Eukaryota; kingdom Metazoa; phylum Arthropoda; class Insecta; order Hymenoptera; family Halictidae; genus Lasioglossum; species Lasioglossum morio. The sequence goes on from OU744327.1 coordinate 9,323,396, forward strand.
CAGAACACAACGCAAACGTCGCATAAACACAACTCATCGTCACTGCAATTCAAGCACGGTCAATTTCATTTTTTCGTCGTCGATTTTTTTTTATCGACGTATTCTTTATATATTTTTGTTGTACAAGCGTAGTGCTCAGAAATTTCTTTTGGACTCGAGTCTGATAGGGAGAATGAATTTTTACGATGATTATACTTTTAAGAAGAAAAGGAAGTTTGACTGAAACCTATAATTCTGTTCTGTTGCAGCTAATGAAAATCACGAAGGGCTTGCTTGGCGAGAAACTTTTCACAATGCTTATGAAGTCCACATTTTACGGTCACTTTGTCGCCGGAGAAGACGAGGCGCAGATCACTCCTGTCCTGGATAGGCTAAGGCAGTTTGGCGTGAAACCGATCCTCGATTACTCCGTCGAAGAGGACATCTCTCAAGAGGAAGCGGAACGACGCGAGATACAGTATGTATCCGGGATTTGAATCTTCTACAGCCTGGCATCATACAATTTTTACTGTTGAGGCTTTCCCAACGTTGAGGCTTCCCATTCTCGAATATTTTCGAATAATTTCCCAACGTTGCTGACAAAACGAAATGAACCTGAAAGCCTCAACAACAAGAACAGTATGTATCGATCATTGTCGCATCTGTTGCACTTGTTTTCCCATACGTTAGCTACCGTTGTTGCATGCGCACACGTGATTCACTTGATTCGCGCTTTCCATTTCCATTTTCCAGTTCCAGTCGATTGAAAAAGTATCGCTGTAACCCCATCGTTTGTGAACACTGAACACACATCTACGACGTTATCCTGTTAACGCTTTGTCTACCGGTCATTTTCTAATACCGTAGCAACCTCAATTATCCGAACTAACAGTGAAACATAAATAAAAACTATACATATACATTTACATATGTATAATGTCGATCTCGATTCGTTTGTACAGTAAACAGTGTTGCTTGTGGATTGCCTTAGATTGAGCTATTTAAATTTGAAGCATGTTGGGATACTAGTGACTTCGTGCTACAGCTGTTCGGATAATCGAGTTGGTACTGTAATCCCTTTAAAAGAGGACATCTCTCAAGAAGAAGCGGGCCAACGCGAGATACAGTATGTATCAAATTTTCACTGTTGAGGTTTTCCAATCGAACCCCTATTCACCTAGCCCCCGATCCTTTTCGACTGGTTTCCCAACGTTTCGCAAGTAGAAAACGAACCCCGAAAGCCTCAACAAACAAAAACAGTATGTATCTATATCGCTGTTGCATCCGTTGCACTCGCTCTCAACATTAGACATTGTTGTTCAATGTTGACGAACAGCGTGCACAGGTGATTTACTTGATTCATGTTTGCAGTGGATCAAAAATGTATCGAATCGTAATGAAATGTATCGGGTTCGAACGAAAGTTCGTAGAAGCGTTTTCGAATTGAACTTCACACGAAAAATTAATATATTTACTATTTACGTATTCGATAACACGATAAGTTACCTGAACAAAGAAAAGATAAGAATAACATATCTGTGAACGAATATCTCAATTTTATGTTTGAACGTTAATTGAAACATGCTACGGACTTTTGTTTCGATCCAATATATGTATCGGTGTCGAGTCACATTCGGGAGTGCAGACGATTAACAAATCAAGATCATACTAATATGCTGCTTGTTCGACTCACATCAGAAAAGTAGCTTGTCTTTACTTTTTTTTTTATCCACTGTACCTCGATCGAGCAGCACCACTTTCACGGTTTCTCATTGGTAGAATACGACGACACATTAGCAACTCGCAAGGACTTGGCTAGGACCTCATCATCATGAGCGCACAAGACAAACGCGAAATCGAGTGAGTAGCGTGCACAATCGAACGCGTTAGCCCTTTGACGTATGAATTCAATGAAATTCGATGCGACCGAAAATACTATTTATCATTCGAGTGTATTTCTTTCAAGTTTTTCTTTTTCTTTTTGTTATAAAGCATGTCTCCCCGCGGACAAGGATCGTTTAAAGTACTAAGAAAAAGTTCATCGGAAAACCACTATCAAACTTTTCGACGAGGGGAAAAATCAGCTTGTGCCGGTTCTTTCCGATGCACGCAATTAAATTATACATATATGTACTTGTAGCATCGATGATTGGACGTACAATCCTGATGTCGTCAATATATCGATATTCATCCTCAAAGGGTTAACTTATCATTTGTGTAAGCTTAACAATGAATTTTCGTATAAATTCAAGACGGATATGTTCTTGGGATGATAATAATGTTGCTGGTAATATTTGCTATTAATATTATTAACACTTTGACTGTCAAACGAACAACCTCGAAGGTTCCATGAAATCGAACTAGTTTATTCAATGAAATCAAAATCGAAGAGTTCAAATAGTCATTCAACCTTCTCGCATTTTTCAGATTTCAAGCAAATTTATTCGTGCGAATGTATTAGCGTAAAGCTGAATTTTTAAACCTGGTCAAATATACATGTAGAATTCCGTTACCCATGTATAGCTGGCATGGCAGTCAACGCGTTAAGCAATATTTTTCAATGTGTACAATGCCATAAGAAATACACATGTGTTCTTTGTACATCGCGGGGTTAAAGCTTTGTCGTTCGAGAATTTCGAATCTATCGTCAATGGGACAAGTTCGGGGTGGCTTTAATTGGCCAAACAGAAATGTTTTTCTTTTTTAACTATCGAGACAATTCATGCGCCTTCCATTTTGCCCGTTGCGTTGGTTTGTAGGCTCAGCGTATCTCGAATACCCGAATAGGCAACAGGTAGAAAGCTGAATAAGAGTAGAAGAAATCTGCGAGACCATTGCCGAGCGTCCTACAAGCACAGATCCGGTTTCCCGACGCGTCGCGAAGGATGTAATTTTTCGAGGAAAAGCGGCTATTGGGTCGGACTTGGGGTGACCGTTTTTACCTGAAAACTACCTGAAAATTACCTGAAGAAGGTGTCGTTCGTAGAGCCCCACTCGAGAGGATAGCGAAATAGCTAGCTAGCTACAGCTTCCCACATTCCCAGCAGTGCCATAAAGGAAGATTTCAGTGTTACGGTAAATAAAGAGCACCGTGATATTATAGCAGAGCAAAATGTGCCACCTGCTGGATTAACATTCGTTTGATTGTCGGATTACCAATTCATTAATTTCTTTTATTATACTAGTTGGTCGTTACCTTTACGCGCTTGGATAATAAAGTATCGTTAGTATGGTAGACCTTTCAAGCAATTGGAAGAGGAAAGATAAAATATTCAGACCTTTGTACAGTTTGTAGAGTTTCGCAAAGATCTTCAAAAATATACTTTTGGTTATGCAAAGAATATAGACTGCAGATTTCATGTGTTCGTAGTAGCAGAAATTAGTGTAGAGTTTGATTGGGGTCACGAGAGATCCAAGAATTCTAACTAACCAAAACTCGTGGCCTCCGCTTATGGTTCCGCTGGGATTATTATACATATTTCGTTATCTATAATAACGATCGAATTAGCCTAAACGCCCTAAACGATCATTTTCAATTGTTAATAGCGTTAAACGCGAACAAGTCTCGAAGGAATACACGTATAATACGAACGGCATTAATTCATGGTAAACTGGTGAACGTAAACGCGTGCGACTGTGCAAGATACAAGAATTTATCGATTCCCTGGCTTGCGAAATTTTTCATGAGACCGCGCGTGACAAAGTTGATGCTAGTGCATTGACACAAACATTCTTCTCTTCCCTATCGCTTACTTTTCTTTTCAGTTGACATACATGTAGAATAAACAAGAAAGCCTAAAACAGTGAAAGAATTAGTCGCGAGACACAGTCGACCTATTATCTGGGCGGCGTCGATAAAAATAAGGTTGAAGGCGGAGGGTTGAATTTAGGTTTGTAGCATACAAAGATATGCGCTGAAAACTGTGAAGTCCAACGAGTACAATGTAGTTGAATGTCGTAGAATATTTTGGGTATCGACGCAAGGGTTAAACGACTCGGTGTTTTGTCTTTGGGAGACGCGTCGCCCGAAGCGTTAAATGGGAAAGCTCAAAGCAATGACGTGTATATATATAATGATCGATTACAGAGCTTCCGTGTCCGAAGCAGGGGATGAGAAAAGGGAAGGACCCCTGAAGAAGTACCATGTGGCGAAACCTTTCGCGGATCGACGGTACAAAGTGTCTTCGGCGAGAACGTACTTCTACCTGAACGAAGCTTCTTGCGAACGGAACATGGATATATTTATTAAATGCCTCGAATCTGTCGCAGGTGAGTCATCCTCTCGATATCGAGAAGCTATAGAACATTCCTGTGCTCCACCACCACCGACATCCTTGTCCTATCGTTGCTGCGAACAGCACGCATGGTAGAAACTAGAAACCTCCCCTTCAGATCAACTGCAAATTATAACAGAGAGGTAATTTCCACGAAATTTTCACGAGGCAATATGTACCAGTCGCTTTCAGCGTTTCAACGTTAAAATGCATACGTACATGTGTATGTACAATGTACATATATTAGTTGCTCGGACCATCTTATCGTGCATTTCTTGTCCTCGTAATTCATTCGTGCGTCCCGAATTTTAAATGGTTTAGCGAACAAGCAGTAAAACATCCCATCACAGTGATAACTCAAATACAGAAAAGATATGACAAAAACTTATATTTAAACTGAAATTTCTGGTTCTAATTCAATGGTCAGAGGTTCCATCGGAAATGAAAAACAAAATTAAAGTTGTTAAAGAATTCAGAGAACGTTGAGCAGGAGCAAAAGAGAATTCTTTTCGTGAGTTCTACGGGTGCATTTCACAGCTGATTCCTTTACTCCAATCCCATAGAAGAGTTCTACGCGTACAAACGCTTTGATACGCGCACACAGGGATAGTGTGTAAACGATGAAAAGTTTTCGATTTCCGAGACAGACGTGCGCGTGCGCGACCGAGTGGCGTTGAAGATAACGTTACACGTGCCGGGAAAAGTTGTAATGTTCGATCTGCACAGTCTGGTCAAAATGCAAATGATCAGCGAGGAGAGGCAGACCTCGGTAAGTCTGTAGTCTGTGCGAAGAGATAAAGAGACTTCTGGGGAAAGTACTGGCTGTCTACTGCTCGAAGTTCATCCGCAAAGGCGAACTGTTCGTTAAATGCTCGATAAATTGCGTAATTAACGGGATAAACACAATTGTTTGTATTTTTTGCAAGATAGACTCTCGCTAGTCGAAATTTTACGATCTTTTTTTTAAATCTATCGCTCGAATGTCGGATAATATAATCTACGTTGTTCACTGTAATGATTTATTGCGAGTGGTGGTCCTCGCTGTCGCATAAATCGTTGCGACTTGAAGTAATCGTTGCGCGTTACGCGAATTTACTAAACGAAACGGTTGTAAAGCACAAAAGCTGCTGTACGATTAATTCGAAGCAACATTGCGCAGCTGCACTTAAATCATAAATCATTGGAGTTTCGAATACGGAGCTTTGAACGTGGTAATCAGCCACGTAACACAGAAATCACGTGGGAATTAGCGCGAACCTTTTCAATCGTTATAATATCATTATATGTAATATGGTCAGTCGCGTTTATCGGATATCAGAAAAATCCACGGAAATGACTAAAGTACAAAATAAAATTCGAGGCGAGAGAAATTTCGAGTCGATTCGAGCTGAGGAGCGTGGGCGGAAAACATTCCACGGTAGAATGTTTCGATTAAAAATTGATTTATACGACGTCCGATGTTTGGCACTGCGGAAAAACACTACGAGGCAGGAAACGCGTATAAGAGTCGTAATATTCGATATCTGTACTTCTCTGGTATCGATATTCGGCATTCAGAGACGTTCGAAGGTCTCGACGCTAAAGGTCATTACCGCCGCCATGACATCAGCCACGAAGCACGCGATGGAAAATCTTGTATTCCATTTAAAGAAGCCAAGGCGACTTTGAAATCTCGTGCGGGCCGTTCCACCAACCGGGTTATTTAGTGGACATTCTGTTTATCAATGAACATTGTACTTTTGAACAAAGCTAATCTGTTCACGTGTCGGGCCCGTTCGCGTCCGTGTTCGATGGAAAACTCACGACATCCGCCATCGTGGGTCAATGGCTTCAGGAACGGCAATTAATCAACTGAAATTGATTAAAAAAAAAAAGAGACGGGTCAAGAGGAGATCAGGCAATTTTTTTCATCTGTCAGTCTGTCAGTCTTAGCTCTTCAGGATGAAATCACCCCTGCGGGGTTAATGAAGGTTGCGCTTCAGTACAAAATTACGGTGGACATACACACAAAAGATGCTACAAAGAAAATGTGTACGAAGCGAAAATGCTTTCTCGAATGCGATTCAATTTAAAATTACCCTAGAAGACCCGCTGTTTGTCGATAAGAACGCTCAGCAAATTTTAAAAAGAAATCAGAAGTGGACAGCAGCATACCTGAGCGTTTACGCGACGATTAATATGCGAGGGTTAATAATTACACACCAGACATATCCTGACAATATCGCGATATTGTCAAAGTACATTTACGTGAACGTAATTTTGAGAAATACGTATACACAGTTTATAGACATGCGCTCGATTTTTATTTTTATAAACAATGCATCGGCAACCGTCTGTGAATTCTCCCAGCTCTACAGCTGTGACTCTGTTCTCAATTTTTCATCAAACAATAGATACACGGAGGCTTGTCCTGCTCTAGTAAAGATGTTGCGTAAAAGCATATAGGCCAGCGGTATTTCTTTCTCGGGGCGTCTGGACGCAGCGATTCGTTATCCATGCTCTATTCGTCGTAGCTCCCTGCTGTGCCTCTCGACTGCTCTGGACGTACAAGTTTATATGTATAATGTAATATAAAGAAATACAATATAAAATAATATAATAGTAAGATAATGTAGACGCGGTTCCAATGAAGTACGACGAATGGAGTATAAAAGGTGCTGGCATAACAAAACGCTGCGTCCTGATCAGTCGAGATGCACGAAGGAGATCCCTACCTTTCTACGGATAAAACTGGAATCATCATCGTTCGATGAAACGAAACTTTTCGATTTTGAACTTTCAATGGAAGCGCTCGCATTAAAATTTCTTTATTGCGAAAAGGAGTGGCTCGTTTAACGGCAATTAAGAAAATCGATGAAACATCGTAGATCACGTAGATGGTACTCTCGAAGAATATTTTTAACGATAGAAAATTTGGTCGGCCAGACCACGTGGACATGCCATCTATAAATATCTCCCCTAGAGAATCTTGTATTCTTTTAAGCGTTCAAACAACGTGGCATAACGGTGCCTCGAATCGCCGAAAATGTTTCCAACTCATTCGAATAGTGTAATTCGAACTGTCCAGGAATTACCGTCGCCGGTACTCGATCAAATTATAGTATATTATTAATTTTATCCACGTGTTAGTAGAATTCCTTCTCGTTACACAAACATTGGATAGTGAGCGTAATAGAGCAAACAATGATCGCTTTCTTAACAAATATCACATAGATCGTAAACGTAGCAACAAGTCTGTATCTTTATTTAGTAATAAATTCTATAAGGTACAGTATGTATACTTGTAGGGTTTTCTCAGATGAAAGCGTGCTCGTGCGTCGATGATGTTTAATCCAGCTTTGTGAAATATATTCTGTAAATAGTATTACTAATTGCGATGTGTGTTGCAGAAGACGAAGCGTAAACTTTAAACCTGAAATATCCTACCACACCATCTACCACCATCTAATATCGATCTCGATCCTTGTCCGCAATGAGAAGAAAGCACCCTCCAAGCACATAGACCCTTTTCAATTTGTTCCGTAAATATCTATGCTCTCCTCGGTGAACAGAGGCTACCTTGTAACTAATGATGCAACCAATCCAGTCTTCGTTCTATTTCACCCTTTGCGGTTTAAAGGTTTAAAGGGTTCCCGAACTTTCATTCCATTTTAATTTTAACGCTTGCACGGCGAATGTAGGTCATTCAGTTAAATGGTCAATCGGTTGCCACATTTATTCGTTTACACTTTATAACAGGCTTATTCGCATAGCGACCCGAAGATCCTCTCAAATTTACTAGGATTATATTCGCGTACAGTTTAATTACGATATTCTACATAATTCTAACGAAAATTTTGTCAAGCGATACTACGATATAAACGCAAAGTCTTCCGATTTCAAGTCTGAAATTAGATTCATTTAATTCGAATTACTCTTCCTCCAGCTTTCTCGAGTCTATATCGCATCATTAGTTACAAGATACGCTATAAAGTTTTGTTCAAGTCAAATATTTTACAATTCTTACAATTTTTTTATAATTTTGCACAGGTGCTTCGATGGGAGTTGGCATAACAGCGATCAAGTTAACAGCTCTCGGTCGGCCGCAGCTTCTGGTACGTGTTCGATTGATTGACGAACTGTTCGAAAACTGTTCTTGATAAAAATTCGTCAAACTCGTTGAAGAAGAACACCCTCTCCGTCTCTCAATGTTTGTTTGTTAAACATTTGTTTCGTACGTTTGCAGCTGCAATTGTCCGAAGTAATTATGAGGGCACGACAATACATGACCGACGTGGTTGGCGGTGAGGGTGCTGTTTTAAGCCATCACGCAAAACCAGATGACTTAATGAAGAAGTACGAGGAAGCGCGACTCGGCGATGCGGCACCAGTGAAAAACTTTCTTCAAAAGATTCAATCGGACAAACAGGGGTAAGTTCTGACTTTTATCGCATCGTCCAACAAAAAAAAAACGAAACCTTTTAATACGGTCATAATTCCTAGATTATAACATCCAGCATTCGATCAAAATCGATAGACTTTATTTGATTATGTATTATTTTTGCATCTACAAAGATATAATAAAAAGCTCGGAGTCGCGTTAATCGATACCGTGTGATTTCAGTGTGATTCACTTGTTCCCGTGGAGTGGTATTTTGGACGAGAATTACGAGCTCAGCGAGACTTTCCAAGTACCTGATATTAAAACGGGAAAGATGGTGAAGCTTATGTCCCAGCTGACTCCTAAGGAGGAGGAAATGTTCAGGAACATGATCAGACGTCTGAACACCATAGTCGGGGTACGGAATAGTACGGATATATGCACTGTAGACTAAAGACAATCAAAGTAGAAATATGTATTAGGTTGGTGCATACGAAATTTCCGATTTCAGAATGCAAATTCAACGAACCCTTTATTATTATACATAAAAATGTATAGAGAAACACTGTTCCAGTCTAAAATACATTTTGTATGCAGTAACCTAACAGATATATGTACCACAATAAAGTAGCGCGTAAAAAGCAAAGGGGAACCTTGCGCTTGTTCTCGTACATTAGGAGACAGGGTTCTCGATCCTACGAGAACCCAACGACGAAAGTCTGTCGACTAGTGGGTTGACTAACAAAGTTGGGTCCTGTGGTTTCTGTTCCAGGTGGCAGACAAATTAAACGTGCGTATAATGATAGATGCCGAACAAACCTATTTTCAACCAGCTATTTCGCGACTGACGTTGGAGATGATGCGCAAGTACAATACAACTAAGGTAACGGTTTTCTCACCATAGATACGTCATTACCTCTTAGTAAATTTTCAGCGAATGATTTCTGACTCCCAAATGGTCTACTCCATAGGCCGTGGTGTTCAATACCTACCAGACATACTTACAAGAGGCTTTTACCGAGGTGAGAACGGACCTTGAACAAGCTGAACGACAAAATTTCTACTTCGGTGCTAAACTTGTCCGCGGTGCTTACATCGAACAGGTAATTTCTTCATTTACCGTACTCAGTTTGCACGCTTAAACGCTATTTTCAAGGATCGATGACTGCGATGGTGGATTCAGTGCCCGCTAAACCGAGTAAACGGAGATTAAATACGAATTGTATCGAGTAATGAGTGCAATTAGAAATTCGTTGACCGACCTAGACTCGTAACGATGCTAAAGGCGATTTATTAGATCTTCATAGTTTTCATTCATAGGCTTCACATTTTTCATTCGTTTGCAAAACATTTTACGTCTATTATTAACAATATTCGGCTATGCAACGCGGTTATTTAGGAAAGAGCAAGAGCAGCTGCGATGGGTTATCCCGATCCAACGAATCCTACGTACGAGGCTACAACCGAGGTATACCATAAGACGCTTATGGAGTGTTTAAGGCGAATGAAATTGTACAAAGATAAAGGCGAGGATCCGAAAAAGATTGGTATTATGGTCGCGTCCCATAACGAGGACACGGTACGCTTTGCGATTGAAAAGTACGTATCACGTGTAACGTCTTGCGCGTTTCTGTAATTCCATTCCAGTCCTGCAAACTAATTAATCGTTATCGTTTCAGAATGAAGGAGATGGGAATCTCACCGGACGATAAAGTGATCTGTTTCGGTCAGTTGTTGGGGATGTGCGACTACATAACATTCCCATTAGGTATGATCATTTTATCCGAGTTTGCCGGTGCCGAGACAAAAACCGAAACAAAAATTTTGAATGCGTCGCGACGATTGCTAGAAACGGGAACTACACAGTCATTTCTGCTTGATCTATTTATCTGATTTTTCTTTACCCGCATACAATCTCTAGCCATTAGAATGAAAATAAAATTAAAGATCCTTGTTAGACGGTACATAGAAGAGGAAAATTCACTTCCTATCGGTCCCTTGCTTGTTCAGTCGAAGAAAGAAGAAAGAAAGGTTTAGTCGTGGAGGCGTGTCCTTTAAGTAACCAATAATATTATTGTGTCAATTTCAGGTCAGTCAGGGTACTCGGCATACAAATATATTCCTTACGGTCCAGTCAACGAAGTATTGCCGTACCTCTCGCGGCGCGCGCAAGAGAACCGAGGCATACTTAAAAAAATCAAGAAAGAGAAACGTCTCTTGCTGGAAGAAATCAAGAGACGCATTTCGAGCGGCCAGATATTTTATAGACCGAAAGGAAACTACACTCCCATCTGAGCAGCTGATTCGTAATCTTTGCACAGACAGATTTTAAGTATAAAACTTAAGTAGTGATTGTAAATTATTAAAAAAAAAGAAAAGAAGAAAAGCGGAAAAGAGGAAAAGGAAAGGAAAGACTTCTGTGGTACGCAGAAATAACGTGCGCGCGTGTGTGTGAATGGAAGTATTTGCAGTGTTATTCATTACGCAAAATTTCCTTCGGTGTGATGTTATCAAGTGCAAAACTGCTCAAAATCGCACCATGTGGTAGGACTATGTTCATTGCTCTTTATGTCTGTTTACAGAGAAAAAAAACTTTTCAGTGAACTGCGCTATTGACTTTTTCTTTTAATAATGATCAACACATTTTACGCTTTCGTTGGCGAATGGATGCCGTGTTCGTTAGAGCGTCCGCGATGCAATCATTGAACATCGATGTTTTTTTCTCAGTAGTTCATTTCAAAAGGAACGAAAATGCATAAAACAGTAATCGAAGTCTGGTTCACGGTAATCTTTTTCACGTGGCCATTGTTCGAAAGGTGGTTGCACGAGGGAATACGAAATTCGATCGATTTGGATTCTAAATAATATTCTAGTTGAAATCGAGAGAAAAGAAAAAATATACCATTATGTTATGTTGCTAATGTTTTATTTAAGAATCTCGTAGTGCGTGCGTGCACGATTATTTATAGTGGACATGTTTAAATATTTGTTGACTCAAGTAATTTAGTATTTCTCTTGGACAGATATTATTTCCATATGAAGATATGCAACTGTACAATTGTGCCCCGTGTAGCGAAAATTGCATTTAATTAAGTGGAATACTCGTGTGGAATGAATTTTCAGCCCAGTTTCGATGCTTTATACGCGTAGTTACCATGAACGGTTATTACCAAAGCGATTATACAATAGTATTGGCAAAATACTAGGGACTGCGAGTCGTAGCAGAGTATGTTTGATTTTTGAATGGAAGCGTTCGCACGTACACTCTAGAAAGTGGCTCTTACAAGCTTTTAATCGATTAACGACGACTGATGAATAATAAATTATAGAAAAAGAAAAATGTTGGATACGTTTTTTTTTTGGTAAATATCCTGCTTTCAGCGTACGCTAAGAGCCACTTTCTAGTATGCGATTGCATACTAGAAACGCATGTTGAAATGATATGAAAAGCAAAGAAATGAGATGAGATGAAACGAGAGAAAAAAAAATACACAATTAAGTAATCTTGGGCTGAAACAGTGATAAACTGCAAACTAGGAATTGAAGAAAAAGTACGTAATTGTGACACGTTGCATAAGTTTTTAATTCACTTTGCTTCAGCCTAAAGTTGCTTTACCGTATCGGATAAATCATAGTCATAAATACACGATGCTGTTTCAATAATGCGCCCCATGGAATTAATACGGCTTATACACGGTTCTTTGTTACAATTTTTTTCTTTTAAGATTAAAATTAATCTTAAGAAAATCGAATATCAAAATGAAAAAAAAGAAGATTTATAATTTATACATATATAATAAATTCTTTTCAAGTTTTACGAAAGAGTTTTACGTATGTAGCGACGAAACCTGTGCTTTTGCTCAGCAGAATTTGGAAACTAAAATGACAAATAATGTTTTTTATATAATAGAAAGATATGCGCCGAAAGTTGCTAAGCGTTAACGTTCGTTTCACTCGGTTATGAGAATGATTCAAAGAATAGTCATTTCCATGCAGTTATACGACGCTACGATAGTTTCCCGTCAGTATTCTTTTAGCGATCAAAGTAGTTCCCTCTTGTTTGACAATGTTCTCTTTCACGATTAATTTGTTTTCAATTATACACATACACACACACACACACGATCATTGTAAACCCCGACTCTTTGTTTAGACGATGTATGAACGTACAATTTTTTATGATCTCCTGAGTTACTACAGATATTTGTAATTTGTACTTTGCGTTCAGAATGCGTATACTACGTGTTGTTTGTATTTGCAATAGTCGAATAGAAACATTATGTTCCCTTTTGTAGAACGGAAGGGGTGTTCCGGTAGGGGTGTACGGTTTGTGTTCTGTTTTAAGTGAATCATGGGATGACGTTGTATGTACTTGGAAATCTAGAAAGGAATTTAAAATGATGAATAAAGGGGCATTGTTGAAGTTATACAGGCTATAGCTAAAAGTTTCTATGTGGCTAATGGTATGTGGAATGTGAGAGTGATCTAGGTATAATTCTACTTGTTAAATATTTAGTGTTCGGCCCACCAAGCGTCGATACATTAATTTACTTCTACACGTCTCGTGATGATGACAATACTTTAGGTAGATAATGTTACAGAAACTTATATGCTATAAGTATAAACTATTCGTCATGTCATGATGGATCGAGTTCATGGGATTTATAAATGAATGACACGAGATTAGTCAATAAACGAACTAGTAGAATGTGAAGATACGGTGATATACATTTTCGTACATGGTTGTACGAGTCAATAGATAATGATTATACGCGCAGGTTTATTAACGCGACCATGCATTCTACTGCCAAAATGGAAAATATACAAGATATTCTTTCTTGGCTCGAATATTATAATAACTATTTGCCTGAGTGTGGATAATATATTTACGATGAAAGTAGTACAACGGTGTTCACTATATTGTTTTTAACGATCAATGTTGTACAGTAATATTGACTTATTGTGAACAAGATTATTACACGTATACATATAAATATACGTATATACGTATATGTAATTGAATAATTGACAAAGCGGTTATAATAATATTCTGGTATTTGCTTTCTCGTAGGTTGTAGGAGACACTCTCGTTTGGATATATTTTTTCGCGATGGAAAGTGTTTCGCGACAGAAGATGAAAGTAAATTGAAACGTTGATCAATATAAAATAAGATAATATTTATTATTTCACGAAATACAGTTAATATATGCTTCTGCAATACCGTTTATAAATCCGTATTCATTTACTAGGACATAAACATTCGCTTCCATTCCGTGTTAAGAAATTCGCCGTACCCTGTACATGCGCGTATACAAGCACGGCTCAATGGTTGAGGATTATTATTTACCAGAGACCAGAGACCAGAGAATGAGCAATTTTATTGCTGAATAGTTGAGATGCGGGCGGAAGCAATGTTTCTTGTCCTAGCATTACAACAAGTAACAAAATTTCTTTTTCTTTGCATATTGTTCGCTCTTCGTGAAGCGCCCCCGCCCCCATTCACGTCTTCCCTTGTATAGATTTCGGTGATATAATTAATTTTAATATTGCAAAATAGATCGGTGTACATACAAATACGATACGATATTGTACTGCTATACGAATTAATTTTTATGTTTTCTTAGCTTGGCTTGAACGCATCGTCACGAGTTTAATATAAACGATCAGTCGTACTTTGATAATTATATATATATATTAATATAGCATAACAGGGAGAGTGACTTTGTATTTCAATATTTCTTCTTCTTTCTTTCTTTCTTTTTTTTTTGTAAAATTTACAAATAGTCCGGCTATTTGTTCATTCTTTTCGGTGATCTTTATAAATTAGGAAATATTTCATATAAATACCTATTTCCTAAATTACCACGAAACATGTTGATTTTTCCTATAAGTGTAACAGTAGTCGAGATATAACATGTAGTACGTTGTATTTCAATGTTTTTTCATTTTATATCGTTACAATTTCATTGATCTTAGAACCTATAAGAAAATGTAGCTGTGTATTATTTGATGTAACGACGTAGGGTACCATTTTTGTGTACATAGAAATACTACAGGAAGGAAGAATGATTCGAAATGAATGTATGTACCTGTGACGTCGCGAGGATTGTGTTTGCAAGATGATATTATTAAAAAACAGGACAAATATGAATTTTAATTTCAAGTAATTCTTACGTGCTACGCTTATCTCGAGATTATTACGAACAATTATTACAAAGGTAGACTCACAATGTGTTACCCTTAAATTTGAATTTTCCGATATACCATATATATTATATGTATATGTATAGTTGCAAAAGTAACGAATAACAAATAGATAATGTAGAAAACAGAGAACGTTCACGTTCAAAGAAGATTGATGACATTCAGTTTTTTCTGTTTTTAAATGTTAATAAGTAATTAGTAATTATTGACTTGGAATTATTCGATTCTTGTTGAAATTCATCGATAGACGAGCATATGTATCAACGACGCGCTAACATCGGAATCGTGCTAACGCGTGGTATGTTTCTTATCAAAGCAACACGGCAAGATCCCTTTGTTTCGTTAAAAAATTAAAAATCATCGTCGTCCCCACAATCAATTCTCGTAACTCGTTTATCCGTCTTTCCATATAAATATCTTTGATATCGATCTTTACAACTATAGTAGAACTATATGGACTCTATCTTACATTTCTTATAGAGTATTTCATTTCGATTCTGTGATAAAGGGTAGATTGCGATCGATGGATTCGATTTTTTTGGATAGATTAGAATTAATTGGATTTGAAAGACATCAGGTACGTTTCGACGTTGAACGTCAGTTAATGATTTGTCAGAGAGATACTACTATGATTGGTATGTTCGACCGTTTAACAATATATCCGTAATGTAATTTACGACATCAATTTGCTCGAGTCGCCGTTGTTACTTGTTCGTAACAACAGCTCGAGAGCATGTCATCGTTTGTTGCGTGTCAAGTTTGAGTAATCACTCGTTCGCCCGTTCCATTCAACTTGAAGAAAGACTTGTTTCGCAAAAGAAAGCATCGAACGAGTAGACTGGGTAAACTGGTTCAAGTTTCTCGATCGTCGAGGAATAAGCGTAATTGGATTTATGGAGTTTCTTAAGCTGGTTGAACGCAGTTGTCAAAAAATGTTTCATACCTAATTCCGTCGAAGAACAAGAAGAACGCGCGCATCGGGAATGCATTGCTATTTCTTTCTTAATGAAATTCGAGTTCTCTCTCTCTCTCTCTCTTATCTCCCAGTCTACTTGAACGCGCAAGATGCTCGAGAAAGTTGAAAGTTTCTGGATTCAGCTTGAAGAGACAGGAAGAACACCGCCGTCAGTGGCTTTAGAACTCTTTTGATGTTTATCGGTAGTGATCGGTGAACGTTGCGACAGAACGTTGTCTTTCGTGTTAATACTCTGTTCAATGTTGTTTGCAAAGGCAACGCTGTGAGCTCGCCGTCGTGTGCACCTTTTCACGGTGTTTGTACTGTGTTGCGCGATAAGCTTTCTAGTTCTGCTATGTCTCTTCGCCATTCTTAAGTTGAATAGAACGAGTTTGTCTCAATCGCTGTAACGCGCTTCCGTTTTGATGCTCGAACCGTGGTCGCTCGTAGTCGATTCTCCCAGTCACAATGGTGCTAAACTTTTACCTCTCTTCGCTAGCCTAATCTCTAGCCATATGTAAGGAACGACAGACAGAAGCAGCACGCAAGCGAGGCCGAGTACTCGAAATTGCGTGCAGACCAGTCCGTGTAAACCGAGCGTCAGAGCAAGGCCCAGCCATCTCCAAAAAAGAGACGTCGACAAGGGTCCTTGCCAAGAGTTTGGATACAAACCCAATACCAATGCTGGAAAAGAAATATTCTTTTGATTCGTATGCTCTTAACCCTTACCAGTCGAGCGGTGGCTCAGAGCTGCGACAACCGCTAAACGGTTGAAAGTAACGCAAGTGCACTCACTATATATCAGTGTTTCCCAAATGGAATTACAAACTCCCCAAGCAGCAGATATAACGTGGAACAGGGCTGGATCGTCGCCGGATGGTCTCCATGTCATCAAAACCAGTAATAAGCAGGCATGGAACACGAATCCAACGACTGACAAAAGAAACATAGCAGAAACATGTTAAAATGGGGGTATATCAGTTTGCGTTGCGGCAAACGCGGTATCGTTTGAAGGGTTGAAACAAGAAAGCTTACGTACCTACAACAAAGTATCTCTTAATGTGCCTCAACAACATCGACAACGTTACACCGGCGAGGGCTTGCAGAGACGCCAAACTTAAAAAACTTAGAGTTACCGTGCCAGCTCCTCCCAGAGCACAAACAACGTATGCCTGTAATAGACCACGATCGTACAGATGCCATAGTCGTTCGGTTACCGTTACCGCACGTAACGATAGAAGAAAGAAAATTAAAAGATTGCACTACTCACTTCTATGAAGTCAGCGTAGATGAATCCCTGTTCGAGTCCAATGAAAAGAGTTAGCGGCGCAGCCAACTGCAATTTAGGATCTTGGAATGCAGACTTTATGGACGCAAGAATGTTTTGAGCGCTATGTTTCTCGTTCACGCTCTGCGGTTCCTTCATTCTGGAATCGAGAAAAGCGCAGGATATACTTAATCCTAGGACAGCGAGACCGAGCCATATGCTGATCAGTATTCTGGATGTTCCAGAAGACAGTACTGGTATATTAATTGTGCCGTTTTCGATATAAATCTCTTCCGGGCAATACTCTGCTCCACAGACATCGTTTGTTTCATTGTTCAGTGTGTCCAGTGGAAGCGAATCCGTCAATTTAACGAGTATGGCAGCGATTAGACAACCTGGAAGAAACACGTATACGACGACGTTAGGTGGGTTGGGACAAGACCTTTTACAGAGAAATATTATTTAGTCGAGTTGTTTCGTACCCAGTGCGAGACCTATGTCTTCCGCTAATTTGATTCCTCTATTAAGTCGTCTGAGAAGGCACTCGCGTCTCGTCTCATCGGGATCCTCGGGATCGGCGCACACCAGTGCTAGACTGGTTGCCGATGAGTTCACATGCGAAACTCTTGCTATGAAACTCGGTGTTATGCAAGCACCCAGCATCGCGTAACTGGGTAACAGCACGTACCTGTACGTAATACACAAAGCGTGAAATATAATAAAAACTGTGGTAGATAAGCTTGGGGTAAGCTGCGCGCCACGCAATCGTTAGATTTCATTCATATTGTTACGACGGCACGAGATGAAGTTGCTTTCCCTTGTGATATTCTCAAGATATCGCAGAGATCGAGTGAAGTCGTCCCAGACAACGAAGTTGTTGATAAGAAGAAGAGAGATGTCAGATCCTCTTGAGTGATTGATACAAGAATACGCATCAACGATTATATACCTCTTTGTCGTTCAGTTAATAAATTTATAGTTTCCTTGTTCATTATTATAATGTGTTCTCCGGCAAGACCACGCCGAAGCCTCCGCAACAATATGTATGTAATTGAATCGTTGCCACGAGGCAACGTTCTTGTTCTTTGCGATGTTTGCGATTCGCGTACCAAAGTACCAACCAGTGATGCCAGATGAGGGGAATCACGGTGAAATGATGTAGCCCCTCTCTGATGACCAGAGTAATATATGCACGCGCAGCGTGTCTACGGCTTAGTGCGGGGGACGTTACATGGTGATGGAATAGGATATAGTGGAAGGGGAAAAGGAGGAGAGTACCGAGGGTCCGTTTTGTCCCTTTCTGGCATCACTGGTACCAACCATTTTGGATATAGATGCGCTCCAACGAAGACGGTGGTAGCAACGTGGCTGGAACTTATCGCGAGATTCGTCCCGAGTCTCTGCACGAGGATGGGCGCGAAGCAGCTGGTGATGGTCGCGGTTGCGTAGAGAAGAGCTAGAAGCATCGGTCCCAAGTGAGGGTTGAACGTGCCAAGGCCAGCTTGCAACGGGAACATGGGTAACGTCGCGGCCGAGCAGCTCGCGTGTCCCAACAGAAGAGCCGCGCAATGTCTCAGGATCGCTTTTTTCGGAGGACGAGGACCGGAAGGAGCCGCCCTCACAGCTGCGATCAGACGACGCACCGACGATGCTCCCGCCGACGAGTTCATCGAGTCGCGTCGACGCCACGACAAAGCCGATGTCCTCGTCGAGCGACAAGAGATGGGCGAATACGCTGCCATGTGCTGCAAATAGTGCGAATCGTTATATTCGTATCGGACGGGTTGCGCAACAGTATAAACTTTCACGTACCTCCAGCATGGCATCGTTGTCCCATAGATTATGGTGGTGACCATTGCTTCTGGCGCGTCTATGCGTATGCGCCAACGGTGGAGGCTGAGCTGGCAGTCGTATAGGTCCTAAACCGCCGATCGGTGCTGGTCTGTAAGCAGGACTCTCCAGCTTCTCCTTGGACAGCTCGTGAAGATTCGGCAAGGAACCCATGATATTCGGACTTTACTTCCTCTTCCTTCCGTCTGTTTTACTGAATCACTTCTGTTACAGTCGCTCGGCCGTTTCTCTGATTCTGGACAGAATCATCGTCGGAGTCGGAGAAGCATGCGGTTGACATTTTCGCGATTCTCATACCCTTCGATTCCTCGATTCTCCATTTATTGGCAACGGCGATACCTAAAATCGCAAACGATTCATTCGACAGACGAGTACGATAGAGATTTTTCTATACTCTTTGAAACGTTCGTCGAATCTTCTCTCATTCTTTGAGAGTACCCGGCAATTCTTTGTTTACGCGAGCTGTCGTATTCGCGGTCCCCTCGGTACGAACAATGTGCATGTATAAATGAAAACCGGCGTCACCTTGTATGAAAATGGGACTTGAAATTGCCGTCGCCGAGAGATTAGACACCCGCACCGTGTTAAAAACTCGCATAAAACGAAGGAAATAGGTTAGGATTGGGTTCCAGTGGTGGAACGAAACGGTTCCAGGAACTTCCTGGCAGGTAGAACGACCGATGCAGTTCGATTCCGTTCTAAAAACGGACGCAACGGCACGGCAGCTGCAGGTGTCCGATGGAAAACGGTAAGCCGATCGCAACGTCCCGATACTCTGTGGGAGTGTTGCATAATTTAGCCGGCGATTCTCGGAGTATACCATAGTCGCGCCTTCGATTATGCGGTGAATAAGAAAAAAAAAAAAAAGAACAGAAAAAACAGGAGGAGATAAAAATCCCGTAAGTCATCTGCGAGACCTTGAACGAGAACTTACGACGGAACAACTGTTAACGTAACGATGCCGGTCGCGATGCCGGCCTTGATATCGGAGCCACGCGGGACGGATTTCGACCAATCGCGGCGGTGCGAAAATCGATAGGCCGTCGCACGTGAAAATGCAGATCGATGCAAATCTCTGTCGTTCGTCGGAAAATCGACATTGGGCTCCGCCGATCTATAGGTTCCGTTTCCGAACCGGTGCACGTAGCACGTGGAGCTCGTCAACGCGCGTCAACATATCGTTGCGTAATTCCGACGAGATTTCATCGCGCTTTAAAACGCGATCAGAAGTCTAGCGTGCGAAACCGAAGCGAAGTATATTCCATCGACCCTCGGATCACGGGCCTGGGTCGCCAGCGACGATCCCATTATCTACATACGCGAAATCTCGTTTTCAAGGACCGATTAACGAAGGAGCTCGTTCCGGAAGTTCGATACCTCGATAAACAGTTTTTACGGAACCTTCCGTAATTGGAGTCTCACCGCGTCGCGCATGTAGACTCTACGCGTTAATTAAACTCTAATTATACGTAATAGTAAAAACTAAAAATAAACCTAACCTAGAATTTTCTTGTTCTTCTTCTTCTCCGTCGAATATAATTATAAAAAAATCAAAGTCTCCTCGTCACTCGACATCTTTCTTTGCTTTTCGTAACTGACGTGAAGTTTGGTACACGTTTCGCGTGTAGACGATTATGCGACGATGACGCTACGCTCCGTGGACAGAGGGCCTTAGTCCGTTACGCGTGCGTTTGCCGCAAGTGGAATCGGTACGTAACGGCCAGACACGCGTGCCGAGTTTTATCGAGTGTCTATCGAGTGAATATACCTATTCGATTTCTTTCGAATCGAATCGTGCGTACAACCGCTTCGTTCTCCATCTCTATCGACACGTACGAAATTGCTTCGATAAACGACCATCAGGAAAACGTGTCCTGAAAATATCGACAATATGCAATTTGCTGATTCACGATTTATTTAACGCGTCTATCCACATTACGAGCAAACATGTTTCAACTGGGTTTACTGCTCGGGTATTATTATGTTATACAATTTGTTACGGGTTTTTCATCGAGTTTTGAAATCTAGCGATTGATATTGTTCGCGTCGGAGCGCGATCGGTATATCCTGCGATAATGCAGTATGCGAGATCGCTTTTATTATAACTTCTCGATAAAGCGTTTTAGGTGTACGTTTGTGTTTATAGTGCAAATATTGATCGTTTATCTTTGGAACGCTTTGTAGATATTCGATATTCGTATCGTCGTACCGTAGAGATTTCTTTACTTTTCGATATCGCTTTAATGTCGAGCGATTTTAGAATACTTATTTGCGATTCGAAGGGGCACACAGTGCCCGCGCCCGGGCACCTCTTGAATTAATTCAATGTGCTTTTTCAAAAACTGTGGTGCCCAAGGTGGTTCGGAACCCACCTTAATAAAAAGTAGGTCCCGCTGAAATAGGCGATAGGGAGAGCTGGTTTAAAGGTGGAAGTGTGGAACGGGATTTGAAACCCTGAGGGGACCAAATATAATAATTGATATTTGCGATTCGATTAGCCTATCGATATTATCCGAACTCACCAATTTCTATGCACGTTTCTACATAATAACTTTCGACGATCCTTTGTTCGAACAAGGTTCGCGTCGCTGTTGCGATTAATATAGAATAGTATTATTGCCCTATCGTTCGTCGATAAATAAGAGAGGGTTAGAAAATTTCCGTGCCGACGTAAACAATTTATAGAAGTTTCATACAATGAGAAAGTTTGACGAGCCGCCTCTTAGGGGGTGTAGCAATAGCGTACGAAGCCCCCGGGACTACGTTCCTAATAGAATACACGATACAATTACGATCGATAGATCGAGTATCCCGCGCGACGCACGATAACAACGTAATTGCTAGAAAGAGAGTGTAATTGCTAGAAATTCTATAAACGTAACGAAGTGTGTTAACGCGAATCATTTTTGATTATAGTTAGTCGATAGATACGTTGAAACGAATAAAACATACAGTGCAGGATGTTCGACGAAAGGGAGAAAAAAATGCAAAACCGATTCTTTAAGAGATAATTCTCGGCGAGCTACTGTTTTCCATGTACAACCTTTTCAAAATTACTGATCGAACGGGAAACTGGTAAACGTCGTAGAAACATAACGAAGACTAAGAACTTGTATTTGTGGTCGTATCAATAATACTGATATCGCTAAAAGGACTCTCCTTGCAAAATATGTTTACTCTTTAGTAACTTATACTTTCTTTCTCTGCTATGAATACTTTTCACACCTTTTCACCACCATCGTGTATAATAATATTGATTTTGTCACGTTTCTTTTTTTATACTAAACGCTTTGTAATGTCTGCTATACGCAACTAATTAACTTCCGCCTGTATACTTCCAACGCTTTATCTTTTTATATTCATCTGCCTTTTCTTTCGCCCGGTTTTTGTGTTCGTTACTTTTGATCTTCCTTTATTCGTTACTTTTCATAACGCGTTCACTGTTTCATCGTCGGTTTCACCGTTCATTTACTCTTACGTTTACGTTCACGCTGTCGCGTTGGACCGTGCACGATTAAATCAAACAATTGCAGGCGAATTATTCGTATTTCAGAACACCGGAGACACTCCAGTGTGCCGCTGGTTGACATTTCTTAGATTTCGGACCAGCTCGTTTACGAGTAACCCTACTTCCTACCAGTTTCTGAAAGTTTCCGACTTCGTAACGGTTCGAGGGGTGGACACGGCAGCTCGCGACGCTACATATTAACCCTCATCCACACGGGTAATTTTTTGTACTATTCTAAAGGAATTTGAAATAGGTACCCGGATACCACGTCGTGTGGATGAGGGTTAAACGCCTGTAATCACTGTGATTTTTATACATGAAAAATACATTTGTACGTTTCGCAGAAAACGGCTGAAAGTCCGAGTCCTTGTTCGTGCTTCGCGAGCTTAGAGTTACGGATCTTTTCTCGACTCTCCGCGGACAGCAGAAATCAGAGGAAAAAAACACTGTACACACAAAGAATTAATTCGCGAGTCGGACAAGCTTCGAACGCAACGGCAAACTTACTTTCTGGTTGCTGAGCTGTGCGATCGACGAAGATACACCATGGTTGTTTCCACGACAACGAGACAGCAACTGGACAATCGGGATCATCCTTGATCGCGATTACACGATTACAATCGCATCGAGCCTACGTTCGACAGACGGTATTTACGGAACACACACACACACACACACACACCGTACCGTAGAACACATGCGCAAACACAGGATTTTCCGTGCGAACCTGTTTCCGCGACGAAGGGTTGCGCGAGCTATACGCGGCGACGATTTCGAAAGATTTCACCGGTTTACGTACGACGAGCGCGATCGACGCGCGACGCGTTCACAGATCACCTTTACCATTATTCGCGACGTATATTTATAACGCTCGTCTCTTCGACGCGTGTCGTTACAGTGATCGATAAGCACGTTCAACGGGGAACCGCAAGGAACGAGCGAACGGATATAAAAACAGCCTGGGAAAATCGCCGGAGACGTTGTCGAGATCTTTACTCGAGCATAGCTCGCGCTAGCCCATCGATGTCATCGGAAATCTGTGACAGCGACGAGAAGAGCTCCGATGAGAAAGCCAGTACTGTAACCTGGATACCTGGATGCTTGTTGACTCTGCGGAACTTTGTCTCGCGCGAATCTCGACGAACGGATGTGACACAGCGCGGATGAAACGAGAGCTACGAAGTCGGGGCTTGTTTGTCGCGAACTTGGTCTCGGTTTTTCGTCACTGTCGGATCGAAACGATCGAGGATGTAGCACGATCTCGACGAACGTACACGGTCCAGGTGGAATGGAAGCTTCGGCGAGCGTCTGGACGACGTGTACTTCTACGACTTGGTACTCTAACCGCGATACAGATGCGCGCGTTCGTCGCGAACCTTGATCTCGGTGTTTTTCGGGAATGCACTGCGCGTTATACCTCGGCCGGGACTGTTCGCGTTGGCCGCGCCGTTTCGCTGATAAAACGATCGAGACGCGTCGCGCAACGGGGTAGCAAAGGGTTGCGATCGTTTTCTGGTCTAACGAAAGCACAACAGCGAGAGCGAGGTTCCCTTCGGCTGAACTCGGTGATCCTCGCCGTGGCTCGCTCACCCTTGGTTCCATTCTCCTCTCGATATGGTCGATAACAGGGAGAGTGCGTACTGCATCCTCGATTCCTGCGAATCTTGAGCGCGCAACACCAGCGGAACAAACGCCAAGTCGCGCCAAACGAATTTAGCTTTTCTTTCTGTCGATGCACCCTTGCTAGTTGTTCCGCTGCTCTTAACCGTTCGATCCGTCGAATCCGCCATGGAACTGGCCAACGAGGAATACAGTTACGCGAACCCGCCCAATTCCAATTGGCTCCTTATTTTTTATATTTTTTCTTTTGCGATTCGTTTCAACGATTTTTACGTAAATATTTTCCACTAGCGGTCTATCGACAACGAACGAGATACGCCAAAACATATTGCTCAAGCGAGATGGAACACCCTGTACGGCACGTACGACGCGACACGAGGAAGAAACATTACGTGAAATACTGTAACACCCGGTTACCGCGTGTTTCTTAACAGTAGAACTACCGAGTATTAAACGCAGTTGGTATACATTGCCTTCTAATAATGACAATATGGCATTTATTTAGATTTCGTACACGGGATATTTAAATATGTACTTCAATAGAGAAGTTTACTAAATATTGCTTCGCTCTCTCTCTCTCTCTCTATATATATATATATATATATATAGTAGGTTAAGGTAGTTTTAAGCTAGAGCATAAGTTAGTCATAAGAATAGTTTGTAAAAGCGAAGGGAGTAGAAAGGGAGGAAATGATAATTAAGGATTGTAACACCGAGGGGAGGCAATAAAGATAAATATATATATATATATATATTAATATATAATATAATATATTATATATTATAATAACTATTATATATATAATAGTTTACTAAAAAAAATTCTCAAAAAAACATATTTCTACTTTTAATATTTCTAATCGACAAAAAATTCGCATCAGTCATTTTGACTTGTCCGGTAGTTCTAGTATTATTATTATTATTATTATTATTTATTTTAAACGAATCGAAGTCCTTTTATACAAATGTATGCAGTTTATATAGTATGACAGAAAAGAATCTTAATCTTAAGTCTTAATCTTTTACATAATCATGGACAGCGCGAAACTAAGCAAATATAGGTACTATTAACGAATAGTACAGCGCAATTTCGTTTTGAATGCCTGTAACGTGCCATTGAAAAAAATCAATATTATTATAAAATGTGTGTTGAGCTAGCAATAATGCGATTTAAAGGATTTATTGCTCCATATGAGGATTTGGATTTCATTGTTTGTTTTCAATCTATATTATTATTTATCAAATTAAAGATAAAGCTCGGGTCGGAAACTGTTCTACGATCAGATAATGTTTCAAGGTTGACTGTGTGTTGATATTTTAGAGTAATTATGATCAAAGATTGACATTGGATTGTTTATCTTCTATGCAGAAAACCTGAGGAATTTATGCTGCACCCTCTCTATCATGATTTCATATTTCACACTTTTCGGAGTTTTAGCGTAGCGTAGTTCTAGCGTTAATCGAATCTGAAAGCGAAACGCGTAGAAGGGAAAATGAAAGTGCGAAGAATTCATGAATATATAAAAATGGAGTAGGTAGTTTAGAATGCGATTGCGGATTTCAACGCAATCGTATCGATAATGAATACGCAACATTAATATTACTTTAACCGACATGACATCGCGTTGCTGTCATATCCTGCGGATCAAATCAACGATAACTCGATACGCCCATGGTATTCACGAATCTGGCAAACGGTATTGCAAAGTAATAGTGCGCGTTTTCAGCTCGACTGTACTTCTTGGCTCATCGTTACCAGTTAGTATGGTAGCGGCACAGAAGCCATTGTTCCGATGGGCCGGGGGTCGAAAAATGTTCACGCATGCTTTGCTTTTAGCGATCTGCTTTAACGATCTGTTCCCCTCCGCGATATCGGTCCCTTTCGATTCAGCTCAATGCCACTTGCCTTCCGTTTCGCAGGCGTGGTATGCGCGGTGTTATGCAGAGTTTGACCCGGATATCTACATCTTAACATAACTTCCAATGGTCTGGAAGTTGATCGGCCCGTAAGATATTCTTAAGCTGGATCCGAATCTGATTTTCCGAGACTTCGAGGGCAGTCTTTGCACTTTCGCACCTCCTAGAACTTAGCTCCCCACTTGTTGAATTAAACAATTTCAACAGTTCTGCTGACTTGTGTTAGGCTAGCACAACTCGGATATACGATTATATGCTGTTTGGATAACTTTTTCTTACTTAAACGTTAATTACATGTCGAAATCGATTTTTCACTATAACTTCTTTATTTATAATTTTTTTGAAATAATACTTTAGCACAACCTAGCACAACTTAGCACAATTGAGGAAATTGAAAAAAATGAAAAGTGGGGGCTACTCAAACAATCAATTTTCTCAATTTTTCATCTTATTTTTCATATTATAGTTATAATATTCGAGCACAATATAGCACAATTCAGCACAACTGTTGAAATTGTTTAATTCAACAAGCGGGGGGCTAACTTCTAGCAGGCCGCTTTCGCAGTCGTACGAACGCGTGGCCGAGGAAACGTTAAGTGCCACTGTCGATAATTACAGCACCAACCATACTCACGATTACTATGATCGTACGGTTCGGTAACGATCCTACAAAGTAGCGCGATTTAATTCGCGATTTCGCAGTCGTGAAGTATGATAGGAAGACTCGAGACTCGTTGCGAATCAAGAATCGAGGTGTGTCGACAGGCGTGAATTTTAGTAATTGTAGATTTTCGATTCCTGAAAGAGAGAGAGAGAGAGAGTAAGAGACACTGACAAATGCCATTATTTTCGTAGAAGTTTGTTCGATGTAACATTTAAAATGAATTATGCTTGTTCGATACAGCACACTCTGCGAGTTCACAGAGTCTCGTTAGCGGTGGTGTATTTTTATAGGTGCTGCATGTTTTTACCTTGTGATCCGCTCGTGGAAAATTAACTGGGCGTTCGCGCGAACAAGCCAGAAAATTACAGAAAATTACAGTTGCAAATGTTTTCGTATTGCTTGAATCGACAAGACTATGTTTGGCCGAGTTTGCGTTATTAAACCATCTTTGGAACAATAACGCGAGTCTCAAGGCGAGCCTACGATCTCTTTGTTGCACGTCAACCTGATAAACACCTGACATGAGAATCGTGGTTAAGTGTGTCAATGTTACGCCGATAACGCAACGAGCATGAGCCACGCATGTCTCTTCAACTGGTTGGGTCTTAGGTTAACCACCTCTCGGTTGCGTATCGAGTTATTTTTCCTTGCTGGGGAGTGGAGAGATAATTGTCGCTGGCCAAGGATCGTTAAACTGTAATAAGCGCAGATTATACTTGTAAAAGCGCATTCTTTTAGTTTTGGAAATTGAAAACAAGCTGTGATATTTATATTTGTGCATTTCGTTTCGCGTTTAACGCCTCCGTATCGAGGGGTAGTTTCAATTTCGCTCTTTGCAGCCGTGTCTAAACTTTCGGTGTTAAAGGTTAAATTCTTCTCGCTCGAAATTAAGATAAATTATGATATCGGCGCCAGGTTCGTTCATTTATAGAAAAAACAACAAATATCCCAATGTGGATCTTTTTCACAGGGAACATTTTTGCGTCTGAAAGTAGAAAACGAAAATAAGAAAAAACTAATCAATATTTTTGAAACCGTGTAACCGTAACAGAACACAAAAATAATATACGCACATGTTGTGTCGAAAAGTGGACAATTACTTAACAAAATTTGAGTTACAACGAAACCAACATTAAGCCATGGTGGCAAATATGTAACTGAAACACGTGCTGTTTCAGAGGCAAGAAGACTCTAGCACATATATGAATGATGTTTCATGATGGCGCCGATATCATCAATTTATTGTTTTTCGGTGTTAAAACGTGACCAAACTATTTAGCATCACTGAAATCGTTGAACTTGTTCGCGAAAATATTTAACGTTGCAACAACGCGAACAGATTTTTCTGTATTTTATGCGACTTGGCGAGTTTATCAACGAGCAAGGGGTAAATCGATTGGACCTCGGTGCTTGGTACCGTTCTGCGGTGGTACGCCAGCCTCGTCTCGAGTCTCGACGCGTCAAGCGTTAGAAAACTTGACGAAGTCGACGCATTTGCAGAAACGAGCACAATATCAATTCGCGCACAATAAAGCCTCGTTACGTCCCAAAGGACTGCGCGGCGGCATCTACAATCGTTACGATCAACTGTTCCTAATGATCCGGTAAGCGATTCTCGCGCAGAAATGTACACGTTTTACGATAAGACCCTGTCGAGCCCTGACCCAACCGTTAACAAACCGTTTACAAACCGTTAACATTCTGCGAAAGAAACGCAGGCGTTGGCCTATCCGACGTTACAGTGCCATCACTCACGTTACGGATCGAATACGAATGTATTTTCAATATTAGTAGTTTTATATATGTAGATAGTTTTGCGATCGAAAAGAATTGAATAAATGTCTAATGGTTTCGGCGCACAGGTTCGATCAATAATACAAACATTAATTTATAACAATTTTGCAATTCTAAACCTCGACGTTTCGATCCTGATGAGGATCATATTCAAGAGATTTTGCGTCTGTAACAAAATGTAACTTTATAATAATAACCGTAATTTGAACATAATGTTTCAAACAGCAGAATAAATTTATCTTTCTCACATGTTATATAAGGTAAAACGTAAAATTTATGAAGACTATATTGATTCCATGCTGGTAGATACTGAACTGATCCTTGTTGAAGGTTGCAACGTAAACAGTAGATACATCAGGACAAAGAATTGGAATTTGACCAATCAGAAGCGAGCGATCAATGCACGCTAAGTCAATAATAGGCGATAAATTCAAACCAAAATGATTCGTCTCCATCACTAGACCACACCAGCATTATACCCCAACAATGTTGCGGTAATAGAAAAGAAATCAACATCTAAATATGATTTGAAAAAGACACGTGAATGAAGTAGTTTTATGATTTCCTTCAATCGATCTCAGTTTACATGTAGATCGAAATTTTGCTTGTTCGCTCATTTCGCTAGGCCTCCTCTTCGGGTTCTATCGTTCTTTCGAAAACATCCCTCAAAAGCAAACGTCATAAATAAATGATTGTTGCACGCGTTACCCAGCTAAGAGATTAACGATTTTTCAAGACCGAACGTGCCAGAGAAAATTGTACAATTCTCGATACGAGATGATAAATAACAGTGCTCGAAAGAAGACAGACCTCGCACCTCGCAGACGTTTCGCACGCGCGATAATTAAAATGCTGTAATGAATTAGAAATACAACGCATCGATAAGATTAACATTTTCCATAGATGAGAGAATCGCTCGACGAGACACGTGGCAGTGCGAAACGAGGTCTGCGGTACAGCGAGGATCAACAAGCACGATGCCTAGTTCGATAAAAGCGTATTCTATTAAACGAGCGAACGAGCAACTAAAAAGCCAAGTGACGCGCCGACCCAACCGAGGATCGTGGGAAGATTACTTTATGTTTACAGCGGATTGACCATTACAATAGGTTGCGATTGATTTTCAAAGGATTTTCTGAATCCGTCGTTTGTCTAATTGTCTGTGATATTTTTATTAATATTATTATTTATTATAGACGGACGGGACACGCAGTGGGTCAGTGAATAGAGCGCGCGATTGCGACTAGGCGATCGCGAGTTCGAATCCCGCGCCCGGCACCTCTGGAAATAATCAATGTACTATTTTCAAAAACTGTGATGCCCAAGGTGGAATTCCTACGGTTCGGAACCCATCGTAATAAAATGTAGGTCCCGCTGAAATAGGCGATAGGGAAGAGTATTGGTAGAGGTGAGAAGTGTGGAACGGGATTTGAAACCCTGAGGGGACCAAATATCCATTACATTTATTATAGACGGACTGAAGCCCTTTTACATAAGTGTTTACAATATCAAAGAAAAAGAAAGAGAAAGATACAATACTACTCGTGTAATAACAAAGAAGGGACATGCACAAAAAGAAAAATTTAATAATGGTACAATCGATATGGGGTAAATATATACAACAGGTCCACCTACTCCGATTTTGATGAAATTTTAATACGTTATGCAGCAACACATTCTGAACAACTTTTTCCTTTTCCAATATAGGGGGCCGCTTTTAGTTTTTGAGATGTTTCAATTTTTCTGTATTGAATTTTTCGTATTTCGAGATGAGAGACAAACCTAACCTAACTTAACCTAACCTAACCCAGTGCTTAACACGCACCCAGTGTTTCTAAATTATACTCTAGATTTTTACGTATTTTGACGTGCTGTCAAAGTGTAAACAAACGCCGTACCGAGACAGGCTTACGTTGCCGCGAAGCGTGTAGAAATACGAAAAATTCAATACAGAAAAATTGAAATATCTCAAAAACTAAAAGCGACCCCCCTATATTCGAAAAGGAAAAAGTTGTTCAAAATGTCGAAATCTATAACACATTAAAATTTCATAAAAATCGGAGTACGTGGACCTGTTCTATATAATTACCTCGATATGGTATTATCATATAATCCTGCGTAGTTGCATTCTAAAATTTTCTAAAGATTCATTGAAAAAATCAATACGATTATAAATAGTGCATGATTTTGTGATAATGCGATTTTGTTCAGGACACACCGATACACGATCCGCGGAGAAACCGTTGATATTAGTCGAACGCGATCGAGATCGGACACGCGTTGGCCATTGAAAATTGTTCCTGGCGATCCTAGCCGTCTAAAGTCTAGAGAAACGATACGATCGGTGAACTGGAAGGACCTTGGAAATCGAAGATCAAGAGTATTCCGTGCTCCCACCATAGGCTAAGTACGCGAGACTAGCACTTACCTATTAGTGCAGACTCTGCCGGTGGTGCCCCTTCCTCGATCCTATCCGCCATCAGCCATCCGCGGAAGGTCCAATCCTTGGACACTTTCTTATAAATGAAGGTTGACCGGCGCGGCGTCTCTCGTTTCTCATTTAACGCTCCATCCCTCGCAGTCGGAGGGATCGATGCGTTTCGTATTAGCTCGGTACACGTACCCGAGAGTTCGCACGTTCCTCCAGACCCGATCCATTGTGCCGTGAACCGGATTGAACAGTGAACTCCTCGATTGTTCGTCCCAGGAATTCCAAGCGAGTTACCGGAACCGTGCGGCGACCGCTGGCAAACACGTAAGTATCGGTATCGATCACGCGGATCCATTCATCGCACATCGTCCAGATCTTCGGGACTAATTACAACACTCCGTGGATTTTCTGGAACAATAAAAACTACATTCGTTGCCGTATACAAAACGAATTTATCGTGTCGAAAACAGTTCCTGCAACACGGTACCTCCAAATTCTTTAATTGCATTCGATGTACTCATTTTTCTCAGACACGCCATCCTGTTCATCGAAACATTGCACCGATTCGTTGATCCAGTCGAGATCGAACGTAAGGATTCAAACGTGTCGAAGAGCAACAGCGGTTCGTTTGGCGGTTTTGCGTGTCGATTTTCGAAAGTGCACGCGAGTGGGAAATTGTGGGAAATTCTAGCCACTCGTACGCAGTATCTATTTACACTTGTGCAACGTCGATTGCGCAAACACTGCAAAATAATACCGTACCGGCAATCATTGGTCCGATCTATAGCCGCGGTGATCTCGACATAGGTATCGAGGCCCGGATCGTTGGAAATTATTCGATATTCTATTAATCTGAAACTCGACGCGAGAGCAAGCTTTTCGTAAGGAAATCCACGAGTGAGCTGTTCGCTCGGAATGAGTTCCGGAATGTAAAACATCCGCATGATTCGTTATTTTACGATCGCGTGTCGCGCGTGTCCTGTTTCTTTGCATTTTTAATCCTATGGAAATCTGCCGCAACAATTCCTCTGCGTAATTGACAATTGTTTCGCGCTTCGAGGCAAACGTAAGTTCTGAATCTTGTCTTTGTATCGCGCATTACAAAATGAGTAGCTGTCCATGCAGCTTCTATATCCGGCAATTAATACAGACAATTATTATTTCGCGTGAAAATCTTTCTTTTTTTCTCATTCCCTTTTGAAGTGAAACTTCTTTGCTGAGGGTAAGAATTTTCTGACGGGACGGATCTGTGACGCGTCGATGCAACGGAAGTGGAAAGTCGGGCGCGAAAATTTAAACCGAGAATGAACGGAGAAAAATAATTTCTTACCTCGACGGGATTCGAACCCCGGTCCACCGATTGGGGACAACCAACGATCTTTAGAATGATAACGAACAGTTTGGTATATATCGCAAAGAATCGAATGCTCGGTAGTAGGATCAAACGAAACGGTTAGAAATACATGGTTATGTTACGACTACAGACATATATAGAGATAGACTGCGCCGTCTTTTTTGTGAACACTTATGTAAAAGTGCTTCAGTTCGTCTATAATAAATAATAAGAATAATAATTTAAAAATCCGCGGTCTAGCCGCGAAAACGAATCGAAATATGGTATCGAACGCAGTTCCATTGTGAAAGCTGGACAAAGCAGCCATCGAGCGTCGCGGTCACCGATAAACCTGTCAATGGAAACCTAGCGGCGGCATCATCGATCGAGCAAAAATAGAGATTCTTATCGATCCATTAACGAACAATGCCATCGTGCGTTCTCAAACGCGTCTAGAGCGAGAGTCGACTAATTGAGAGGCCCGCTGTTCTCTGTCCAATCAGAATTCCAGCCTGGCCGGTACACGCCCATGAGGCATGTTTCACCTTCCATTTAATCGGTCTGCCTGCGATCATGGAAAACCGTTCCGTCGACTAATCTTACTTCTGTCATCGCCGCTGCTCTTGTTTCCGTTCTCGAGCTGTCCTTTCTTCGCGATCTCTCGTGGACAAAAAAGTGCAGCGGTGCGCGGCGCTCGACCGGCAGAGATCTTACGACTTTACGACTTACGGTAATCTTAGGTCTTCTGTAACTGCGTGCACAACAGTCCATTTTTTTTTTTTATTATAGAAAATCTCATATGAAATTTATTACAACATAATTACAAAAAAGAAATACACTACATACAATACAGAGTATGAAGATTACAAAACAGAATAGGTTTCTTGTAGAAATACAGATATTATAATATTAACATATGATTAATAGGAACAGTATATGAACAGAGAGAGAAGAGGAAAAAAAAATACTTTAAGGTCACAGCTTTTAAAAAATGATAACATGTAATGACAGGCCCTGATATTAGGTTTGGCTATCATTACTAAGACATCCATTGGAAGCTGGAAGTCTATTTTATTGAGTTTATTAATCAATGAGAGTCTCTCATCATTGTATAAATTACATTGCCACAAAACATGATTCAACAACCGTCTATTCATTCGACAAATTCCGCTCTTTTCATTGCCCCGCGATCGCTAAATTGCAAATGTTCTGCGTTTGCAACTAGGTATGCACAATTTGGTGGACCTCAGTTATACTTGGTGAAATTTTTTTTCCTAAAATTGTGCCATTTGGTAAGAAAATAATTCCTGCAAAAGATAAAGTTGATCGGATAAGTTGACGTTAAAGTTGCAAAACTATTTATTTATTTATTTTTAATGCCGTAAACCTTGTTTGGTTTATATAGCACACATCATATGTTGCAAAACTATGAGAAATTTTATAGGAAAAAAAGAAAAAGAAATTGTTTTAGAAGTTTTTAGTATTGGTGCAGGGGCTTCTAACCGTCTACAGAATTCTTGAGGGGTTGGGATGGGATTTTTCCACCGTTAAACCCGAAACACGAGATTTGAACGAAAACGGACTTGTTGACGGACAGCAATTAGACAGGCTAAATAATGTGAAATAATCTTAATTCGTACAAAGTACACTTGTACTTGAATGCATGTAAATAATTATGATATTTTTCGAGGTATAAAATATTTAACTTGAATTTTCAGTATACTCTTCACATTTAGCGCGCAGCTACTTCCATTTAAAAACTTCGCGATCGATACGGCACGCCTTCCCGACATCCGACTGATCTAAAACTTTGGATATATCGTTTTTTCATGAAATGGAACAATATTGGGGGCAGGCGTAATGCACAAACATTCGTGTCAAAATCGCGACTGTACTTTGCAGATCCGACGCGACGTTACGCCTGTGAAACAAGTATAAGAAATGAGATAGATTGATCCAGTTTGCAGATGCCATTCGACCTTTTCCATTGCTCGCTGCGCTTTTTTGTCAGCGACGGAATAAAAACCGCGACAAGTTCCAGTTCTACCAATTTTTTTCAAAAACGTATTAGTACTTTGCACATCGCGATCCGTGTCGCATAAGGCAACGACGTATATACAGGGTGTCCCAGTTTTTTCCGGCCAAACTTTGCCAGTGTGTTCTACACGCAAAAGTAAGAAAAATATGTTATATGAACATATGCTCTTAAATGTTTTATTAAGGAGTTATAACTAATAATACAAAATGATAATGAACTGGCATTTCGTCGACACAGCGTACGAACGTATTATGAATATCTCTGTTTGTGTTTACATAAAGTCTTATGTTTACTTGCTGTAAACTTTATGTAAACACAAACAGAGATATTCATAATACGTTCGTACGCTGTGTCGACGAAATGCCAGTTCATTATCATTTTGTATTATTAGTTATAACTCCTTAATAAAACATTTAAGAGCATATGTTCATATAACATATTTTTCTTACTTTTGCGTGTAGAACACACTGGCAAAGTTTGGCCGGAAAAAACTGGGACACCCTGTATATTTCTTCCTGCGCGAACAATTGCCCTTTTTTCCAACATTTCTTTTCCACGTCGCAAGGTAGAACCAATTATTCCAATTTCTTAAAGAAATCCAAGCGTCCTGTATCGACGATTGTGATGTTTTTGACTGTCCACCCGGTACGTGGATATGAAATCGACAATTCAGGGTTAAGGTTCTTGCCGGAAGCGTTGGTTTTCACACGGCATTGGACGCGTTAAACAAGGAGGGGGGGAAACGCTGTACCCAGGCAATCGCCTGATAGATAGCTTCTCGCAAGAATCATTTCCATTAAACTCGAGATTCAATTCACAGCTTCCAAGGGGATTCCTATTCGGTTTTGCTCGTTTTTCGTTCGTCAACTGCTCAATTCGTTCGACACATAATATTAATCATCGCGGGACGATACCATCGCATCGGCGGCGGCTGCGGCGGCTCAAACGATTTCCGCGGTATGCGATAAACTATTGATCGGTCGGAATCTTTAATTGCCGTGGTGAAATAACAGCCTGAATAATGGTGTCTCGGGTACAATTTTAATTGTCCGCAATCACCGCGAATCGAGTGGCCGAGTGAGTCGCTGGAGCGCGCGTGTAACTTTTGCTGACAATGCGACTCGTTTGTTTGTAAATGAAAAAAAAAAGTAAAGGATCGTATTATGATTCGCCTGAGAAACCCAAATATACCTATTGTTTTCTGTTTCCGGTTCGAGTAAGCCTGTGAAATTTCCTATGAAATTTATTCATTCTACATGTAATTCT
Source organism: Lasioglossum morio (assembly GCA_916610235.2). Lineage (NCBI taxonomy): Eukaryota > Metazoa > Arthropoda > Insecta > Hymenoptera > Halictidae > Lasioglossum > Lasioglossum morio. The sequence goes on from OU744327.1 coordinate 9,358,858, forward strand.
TGCATATTTAAACGCGATCGCAAACAGCTCCTGGTTCCCATGGATGCTTCACTGATAATAGCCAAACCAAATATCAGGGCTTGTCGCTGTATGTTGTCATTTTTTAAAAGCTGTGGCCTTAAGGTTTAAGCGGTTTATCTCTTCTGTATATTATATTCATGTTTTAACATATTACTATGTATGTACAGTTTTATTTTCTGTAACAATGTATTATGTTTTCTTTATTATGTTGAAATATATCTCATATGAGATTTTCTACAATAAAAAAAAAAAAGAAAAACGGCTCCTGGAAAACAGCGTGTTGCAATTCGTTTTCCAACGGAGTTATCGTATCTTCGGGAACTCGCCTTCCCGACGCGTTCGTCAAAGTCAAAGACAAAACAAGTACAGAAAATCTGTACTTGAAATACTGAAAATTAGTGGGAAAGCAGTCTCGAAAACTAGAACAGTTAGATTGGTTTCACTGGTATCGAGCGCAATGATTAATTCGTGGCTAATCGATCGCAGGTAAAATAATTCGTTCACCGCTATTTTACAACCGCTTTGGTTGTAATTATGCAAGCTTGTCGATACTGTCCGTGAAAATTTCTACGTAGAAGCGTTCAGATGCGAAACCGGTAGAACGGGGAAATAAACGGAGCGGTTCGGAGACAGAATCACAAGCGATCGTAATCGGTTGGTCTGTTATACGATTGGCACAAGACTAATCACATTCTTGCTATATATTTTTCCCGATTTTTTGCCCGTCGAGACGCACACTCGGACATTACCGATCTCAGAATACATTTTCCGACTCTCCTCGAGCGTGCCAATTAATCACCGAGAAACGGTACAGGTTGTTCGGTCCGACAGTGTATCGCGACGAGCGTGGTCTTTTCGTTCTTATGCTCGCGATATCGTTCCACGATCGCTGTGCGATCGCGTTGTCTCGGAACTTTTCTTTTTTATTATAGAAAATCTCACATGAGATTTATTTCAACATAATTGAAATACAGAATACAATTTTGTCGATAGATGCCGTTCTAATCATTATAATTTAAACGCTTCGTTGGCCAGAGTAACATTTATTACAGACAGCACTTGTGAATGTGGAGCTGAATCCCAAGATGTTGATCATGTCATTTGGCAATGTCCAAAATATGAAGTTGTACGTGATACATTACTTTCAGATCAATTTCGACACAAGTACTGTCTCCCGACTTGTATAAAATACTTTCTATGTGGTCCAGATATTAAAGGACTGTTAATTATTTTTGATTTTGTTAAGCGTTGTGCATTAAAAATAGAATTTCATTTCATTGAATGAACCTCTTGAATTGCAAATTAATGTTAAGTTAAGTTAACAGGCGCATTAAATCATCATTATGTAATACGCTACTGAATTCATGTACTGAACATGCTATATAAACCATATTTGGTTGAAAGCATTAAATAAATAATAATAATACAGAATACAATACGTAAAATACAGAGAAAATAAAAATTTACAAAACAGAATAGGATATTGAAGATACATGAATATTATAATAAAGACATATGAGTGGTAGAAAAGGTATAAACCAAACACTCATACTTTAAGGCGCAGCTCTTAAAAAATGATAACATGTAATGACAGGCTTTGATGTTTGGTTTGGATATTAACATTTTTTTTTTTTTTATTATAGAAAATCTCATATGAGATTTATTACAACATAATTGCAAAACAGAAATACACTACATACAATACAGAGTATGAAGATTACAAAACAGAATAGATTTCTTGTAGAAATACAAATATTATAATACGAACATATGATTAATACGAACAGTATATGAACAGAGAGAGAAGAGGAAAAAAAACTTATACTTTAAGCCCACAGCTTTTAAAGGATATTAACATTGAGACATCCATTGGAAGCTGGAAGTTAATTGTTTCGGAACTTTCTCGCCATTATCTGCTCGATTTTCGTCGAAATTCTGATGACACAGTCCGATTACACGGTGCGTTCGTTCACGGTTTCGTAATTGTTATTTAACGACCGTTGTACCATCGACCGACACGGCATCAACATTTCTAGAAACAATAATTTTTCAATTATTAATTTTCCTGTTATCCAACGAGCAGCCGATCTCAAGGCTCCCAACAGTCGCCATAAATCGTTGGGTGGAGTTGGATGATGATTAGAAAAAAAAACTGACTAATGCGTAACGAGTCCTGATTCGACGATATCGCGAAACATTAGCATGCCTATGAATATAAAACGGTTCGCACCCTGAAAAACATCGACAACCGTATTTTCACACTGCATTTAACGGAAACGGGAATGTTCCCACCTCGAACGGAAAAATTGGTGCACCGCGGCACCGTTGCGTTCGACGAACATAATTCATCGGCGACAACTGTTGTTCGACAAAGGTGAGCAACTTACTTCGCAACTTTCACTGCAATAATTGAATCGATAACTATCGGTCGATAACTGTTTAGTGCGCCAGAAGCACAAAATTTTTAGATTGTTCAAAATGACTAAAACTTTTTTCTCATGTACCTGAATATATATGCGAGTAATCTACAATAAAAGATTTCCATAAACAATACTATTTAGTAACATATAGATACTTGAAAGTAGCATATTCTCGTGACCAAGAGAAGCGTCGAAAAACTTGTGTTTAAAAAATGATTTTTTTCACAAGTTTCGTGTAGAAAATCCAGATAACAATGTAAAGGAAGGAATATACAGTAATTTTACAGTTTTTTATCCTTTGGTGATTTTGATAGAATAAATAATCGAAAGTGATATAATTTTGTTTCAGAGAATCAATATGTATCATGTAATAACTTTTTTTGTCCGCATAACACCTCTTTAATTTTTTGCGAGGTTATTCAGTAGACATTGCTTTATACAATCCTTAAAAGTTTAGGTGCGGACTAGTGCGGATACAAAAGATATTCAGTTTTTCGTGCAATACATATCGGTATGGCATGAATCGACCGTATATCATGTGACTGGTAATGATGAAATCTGACGAAAAAATGTTTCAAATAAAAGTTGAACAGTATTCGCATACGTATAAACTGCAATATATAAAATGTTGAAAAAAATTTGTTTAAAACAAAAACACAAGATCACTTCGATTTTTTAAACATTAAATTGTATTTCTGATTTGATAATGTTGTAGCCGGTGTTAAGATTAATTCAACGATATATAATATTATGATGTTGACACTATTAACACATTATCGATCGATGATTATTGCATAATTTTGAAAAATCATGGTACATGGTTAAACATTTTGTAATGGAACCTTCAATAGCAACAGCAATCTTCATTGTGAGCTAACAAGTCACCCTTGATAACGTTATCTAAGAGTTTCATTTACGATTGCAATGTGAATGAAAATTTCTACGCTTTCTTTTGGCACAGCACAATTATTGAAAATCCTGTTAATAGGCTTCCGGTGGGTAAAGTGTAAATAACGTTGCAATAGTTTTGGCGCGCTAAACAGGCCAAATACCCTACTGTGCTTCGTGCCGATCGAATCAGTGACTTGTCTTATTATTATTATTTTACCATGTTTTATTCCAAACGGACGTTCGAGACGAAATTAACAGTAGAAACAATTTTATTTCGAAGAGGATGAATTGCGCTGCGCGCACACTGATACGAAAATAACGCTGCAGCCTCGTCGATCATGGTCTGAAGATCGGGACGCTTCGGCAGAGAAGCCGGAGAAGACTGTCCGTCAAAAATCATTGACAAGAAAAAAAGAATACGCTTCGCGGAAGCTATAGGAATTTTAACGACTGCTACAACTTTTTCTAGCTTTTCGTTGAAAACTCGAAAAAAAATTCTTACGTAATTCTGGCGAGACAATTCTTTTGTAGCCGACTCGTCCGAGCAGGATGTCAAGGCCCATCAAAATGTTCAGCTCACGCGCAAACACAGATAGTCGGACCGTGTCCACCAAGGCACGTTACATCGAACGAACCGAACCACGAGGACAAAAACTAACGAGAAGGAATTACTTTGAAAATCATGGTGTATCCTGTCGAGGGCTCAAGACAAAATGACTCAAGTCAAATCCTCCTTGGAAAGGGTCGACGATCCGTTGGTCGATTCCCGGTCTTCCAGGGTCGTTCGGTTGTCGTCGAAACGAACCGATCTAGAAGAAGAGTCCTTGGACTGCGGATCTTTTTCTTGCTCGTCGAAAGATCGTGATTCGAACAATGTATTTACGAATATTGCCAAAAAAATCGCGTGTCTTTTTATTGTTTCTAGTTAATCGCCAATTTCTTCTTCTCTCTTCGCGTGGAGACGCGTTGCTAGACTCGTTGTGAACACTGAAATTTCGCGAAAACCGATTCCGCTAATGGATCTTAATCGCAGTAAATGATCGCGCGTTGAGTAACAGGTCCTCGAGTGGCAACTACTACACACGTTGTTGTACTTAATTAGCTGCGTTGCATTGCCGTTACATTGTCGTCGTCGCATTATCGCTCTATACGTGATACGGGTATTCGCAGGCCTCGCGATGATTTCTAAAAGATAGAATCATAAATCGTACGTCGTACAAGACGAAGAATCATGCAAATTGTTCGCGGGCGTAGTTGCCGTAGTGAATCACCGTTGTCTTCTGTTCCGAGGTATCTCGTCGGCTGGTACGTAAATTTTTTTACCTCGATGGACGTTACGGAGAATATTTTTCAACGCTGTTTCTCGATAATTCTATTGTACAATAATTTGCAGTTTGCGTTGCACGCGATGCCGCGCATCTTACGCCGGACAATTTATTTTGCTTGGTATTTTTCGTTAATTATTATCGAATATGTATCTCAAAATAGGCAAGCTAACGATAGGTGAGCTAGGAATCTCGTTTAAATATGACCGCGTATTTGCAAATTCTAAAGCTGTGACGTTCCCGAAACAACAATTTCGAAATAAATTTTGCGTTCGCATACGGTATTCGCGTTACAAACTACATTCCTGTCGGTGATCCGATAAGAAGAATTTTAATATTGATATAAACAAAGTACTGTGCACGATTAAAACGATCGTTTCTGTTCTGTTTCAATGATTTCAGTTCAAGGCAACCGAGTCACGCACGCGCGTCAACGTCCTACAGTCCTACAGAAATTGCACGACAATATTTCTATCGAACATTTACCATTTAACGGACTGCGATAAACGAGGTTTCGCGTTGTTTATTATAATAGTTGATTGGCTTCGTCTCGATTTAAATAATGAAATAATATAAACTAACAACCGCAACGCTCTTACGCCCAAGGCGTTTAAGGCGTTGAGGCAAGGGTTGAAAAACATCTTTGCAGTCTTGCCTCCCCAAAGACCGAGAAGTTCTCAGATCTGTTCGATTTGTTGTTGTCCGACGCGCGTTACTTTCGCCTTTCGCCAAGTTCGTTTCTCGGCGGAAGCATCGTTGGTCGCGATTTACAGTTGGCGAGCCGTAAATTGCCTGGTCAATATTGAACGTGGAATGCGCAACGGTGGAATCGCCGGAATAACGATGATTTCCCTCTCGCATAAACGCGGGACCGTTCGGAGATGCGATCGGCCACGGTATATTTAAGATCGAGTAAACGTTAACAAGTACGTAAACGCCTTGCCGAGCATAATTCTCGCGATAATTAACGCGGGCTCGTGGAGTCGCGTATCCGCGCGTTGCGCAATACATATTTTACGGCAAGCTATTAACGCGTCGTGCTACGTACCATTAAATTTGACCGAGATTTTCACGAGCAAACGTTCAACTCGTTCACCGAAATAAATATTTGCGTTCGCTGTCTACCTAACTACTTTTACGAAAATTTCGCCACCGTACGTTACACTAGATATATTAAAGCGACGAAAAATTAATGGTGTCTAGTTTTTTTCTTTCCGAATCACCGAGACTAGAAAAATCTTCTGATCCGAAATGAGATTTCCCACCGACCCTCCGATGCTGTGATGGAATTATTCTTTTACAGGTGACGATGTTCAGATCGGCGATCGAGAAGGTGAAATTCCTATACAAGCCGTACGCGTTGGCCGTGGTTTCCATTGGGTACGTGCTCGGAGAGCTGGGACATTATTTAATTGGTAAGCGAGAGAAGTATAATATTTGCGAAACGATCGAGGTAGTCCTTCAACCCCTAAAGTCCTCTGTTTTTCTCATCGATGCGTCGCCGCGCGCAGAGCGGTATTTGGCCGATCTAGCTGGCCAAAAGTCCATTTCCCAAACTTACCCCAGGTAAAAAATGACAGTCTATTGGGAAAGCCAGGTAGTCCCACGGAAAAATCCCATTGTTTATTGGTCCTCACCGTACAAGTTAACTGCAATGGTTAGTCGGCAATCATACGTTGTCTCGAGTGTTCGTTTAGAACTGTTCGTAGTGCGAAAGAAGTATTCTCAGAGTTCGTGACATTTTTAAGTTGTGTACTGAAAATCAATACTTGACTATGGATTCGGTAATAGCAGGTAATAACCTTTATTTTTATAGATAAATTGTAAGTCATTACTTGTTAATTACATGTATTAATAATGGTTAAAAACGTGTCGTTACTTTTACATTTTTTACTGAAACGCATTTACATTCGATGTATTTTGTCATACTGTACGGTTCGATAGGGTTTTCTTCTTTTATAGTAGTGAAAGTATACCGTATGTGCTTTCTAAAAAATATTAATTTACGCACCACCTCGGACCAACTTTTTATTTATAAGTATTTAAAGTCCAAAAGTGCAAAAAGTGATTATTTTACACGTAACAATATTTTTTGTTGTGTTAGGGCCATCTGACATTATTAGGAAAACTCGTAAAGAGATATTTGATGTCATGAAGTCGCAAAATAACTTAGATATTAATGGGAAGCTGGAGTTTGCCGAAAATTACTTGATGACATTGGACTCCTATAGTGATGCAGACATGGATACAATAAAGCGTAAATTCGCAATTGTAAATTTGTGTGCAAAGTTTTTATTCTACGCATTTTTTTGAATTGCAGAGTATAATGGCATTATTTCATTTGCAATTTTCATTTTAGCATAATAAAAACAAATAAAACAATTTTGTTTAAAAAAATGTTTGGAACAAAAGTTGAACAGTGTTCAGAAATCTACAAGCTTGGACATATAAAATTTCGAAAATATTTTTTTACGACAACTAATCAAGGTCACTTTGATTTTTGAATTGTTAAAATGTATTTTTTATATCATAATGCTGTAGCTGACCTTAAGACGAATTCAACGATATATACTTTTATGACCTTGAGACCATAAATAACGTTGCAATAGTTTTGGCCAGCTAGATCGCCCAAATACCGCTCTGTGCGGCGGTGCGACCAACAATGTATAGAAAAGTGGCATCGAATCGGGACAACTTGATAACACAGAAATATAAAGGACAAAGTTTGTCAGTGGATAGAACGCGCGACTGCGACCAGGCGGTCTCGAGTTCGAATCCCCGCGCCCCCGGGCATCTCTTGAATTAATTCAATGTGCTTTTTTAAAAAACTGTGGTGCCCAAGGTGGTTCGGAACCCACCTTAAACTGTAGGTCCCGTCGTTTAATAACCATAGCAGTTGAAAAAGCGACGTAAAATAATCGAAACAAAGGACAAAGTTTGCTGTACCGATTGCTTTTGTAACCTTTCTGCGCTTTGCGGATCCAAAAAAGTTTCATTTACTTGCAATAGTGTACTATATAGAAAATTGAAAATTGATTTTCATGATAGGTCAAGATTATCGTGTCGTCTAAAACGACCAACGTGGAAGCTGAAATGTTAAGCACGCGACGATTATACTCGTCCTATAGTTAATCCTGCGTCCGAAGTTATATACGACGGAATTAAAGCGTGCTCTAGATCGTAGGGCACTGCGCGCGGAATACCAATTACGCTCAATTCTCCTTGTATTTAGAAGACGGTGAATTCTAATCGGGGATTTCTAGCCCAACTAGGGTAACAACGTCTCCGTATTTTCGTTTTCAAGGTGTCACTAGCAAAGCCACAGCGGAAGATTTACACTACGGCGACATTTCCTGTCAATTAAACTCGACGAAGCTATCCATCGTCGAACTCCCGACTCAATGCGAAGCTGCCAAGAACCAGAGCGTGTAAGTTTCCATTGTCCAACTATATTTACCAGAAATAGATATATACAATTTCAACGTTGGCTATGCACGGTATCGCGCACCCTGTATCGTATTTTCGGTAATTATTGCGAAAGGGTCGACGTACTCCGATTTTGATGAAATTTAACCCTTAGCACTCGAGTGGCGCCTCTAAGTCGGGACTAAAAATTGCTGTACTATTATTTAAATAATTGTTTACACTATCAGATATGTCAGTATCTAACCAATTATTACACATTTAAGTTTTGTATGAGGTATTATATCAATTTCGTATTTATCAAATTTAAAAAATCATAGAGAATGGAAATATTGTAGGTCAGAAGAAACGTTTAATTTTCGAGTTAAAATAGCTCCGAGTGCAAAGGATTAAATATGTTATGCAGCAACACATTTTGAACAATTTTTTCCTTTTCCAATATAGGTGGGTCGCTTTTAGTTTTCGAGATATTTGAAAAAAAAAACTGTTGCGAATACTGTATTGAATTTTCTCTCTTGGATTTTCGTATATCAGCATAGGCGATCGCTTAACGGCGTTTTTAACCAAACACAAAATGAATAACACAGGTATACAATATACAACATATATATATAAAAGGATTTTCGTATGCGTGGTCGGGCCGGCCTTCTCCACCCCCTTCGCGACCTAACCACAACTCATTCTATTCGTATGATTTTTCAAATTCCGGATGACAGTTGCAATGCAAAAATTATGCGATCAGAACGAGTTGTGGTTAGGTCGTGGAGGAGGTTACGGAAATCCAGCAGTAGTCTTTCAAAATTGAAAGCTCGTCCTATATATGTATCACCCTATATACAGTGATACTCTGTTTTCTCTCTGATCCCCATAACGTGTTTACAAAAAAACAAGTAAACAGACGCCGCGCCGGAGCGTGCTTACATTGCTACGGAGCGTGATAGAATACGGAACATTCAATACAGTATTAGCAATAGTTTTTTGCGAATATCTCGAAAACCAAAAGCGATCCCCCAACATTAGAAAAGGAAAAAGTTGTTCAAAATGTCGAAATCTATAACATATTTAAATTTTATCAAAATCGGAGTACGGCTACCCTTACGGAATAATTACCGTATTTTCTTTACTTATCCAATTTCTATTTTGCGTAAAAACCCGCAGTCTAATAACGAATAATAATTGGAATTTGTTACTTTTTGATTATTGTTTGGTGCAATTTATTTCGACGATCCATTGTACGCTTTTTACAAAGCATACGTATCAAGATCTGCTGATCCTGACAGTGCGTCGCGTCGCGCCATGCTTGCATCAGCGCAGCGCAGCGCTTTCGCTGACAATGGTTACTCATTCATGCGAATAGAATCTCTGAATGCATCCGCTTCGCTTTCGCTCCGAATCGAACGCGATCCGAAGGTATTTTGTTTTGCAGCTGCGAATCCCTGGAGCTGAATGGCACACGCTATTGCGAATGGAACTACAACGGCCTTGGTCTGGACTATCAAATCTTAGCCGGTCCGAGTTTTATTGCCGTCTTCACTGTCGTCGGCGTCGCCTTGGGCATTGCTGCTGATAAATATAATAGGTATCTCTTAGCGACGAATCATTATTAAATTACCTCTCCGGGAATTACACAATCTGTACCGTTCCCGAGATTGCCAATACCGTTGCAAATTGCAACGCCTTTTTACCACGTTTTTCCAACACAGCGCCGCACCGCGCCGTACGCAGATCCTGTAACCGTACTCGACAATATACATATGTACACAGTGGCGCACCCAGGATTTAATCTTGGAAGGGGGGACGAGTTGAACAAAATTACCTTTTTTTAGCAAAAATATCTGTCAACGGTAACCATACATATTTACTTTTATATATATATATATATAATAATTATATATTATATATTAATTATATATATATATAATAATTATATATTATATATAATTTCGATGATTTTTAATTTTTTTATATGTAAAAGTAAACATTTTTAACAAAATTTTGGACAAAATATATATATATATATATATATATATATATATATATATATATATATATATTTAAGCTATTAAAAGTCCTCCGCAAAGTTTACCTCCTTCTATAGGTTCCGGTAAATTTATAATGACCCGCGACTGCATCGAATGTTAGGAAAAATCTGTGTTTTGCATGTCTCGACGTGTTACACGTTATATATATATATATATATATTTTGTCCAAAATTTTGTTAAAAATGTTTACTTTTACATATAAAAAAAATTAAAAATCATCGAAATTGGAGAGAAAGCAGATATTCTATAGTTTAGCTAATTTTCCAGTGTTTTGTTTCCTTTTTCTTGGAGAGGGGGACTTGGTCCCCTGACTCCACCTCTGGGTGCGTCACTGTTTGTACATACAGTTGCGGACAATAGTTTACCACAATTATACATATTGTTATACCTATCAGTATATCTTTATAATGAAACAATAAATAAATAATGTATAGGTATGAGAATACCTATGTCTAGAAACATTGAAAATATAATTAATCGTCTTCGACTTTTGTTCGCAACTGTAAATGCGCACTCGTCACCGCTACGATCAGCGTTTATAAGGAAAACGACTACATATATCTTGCACAACGCACACCGTTAGACAGACGGTGTATCTTCTACCAGTTACCATATTATATAACTATTCCGTATTTACTCTGGAACGAGCTGCACACAACTTTATGCAAATTTCGATTTTCATAGAAAAATTGATCAAGCTATTAAAAGTCCTCCGCAAACTTTACCTCCTCCTATAGGTTCCGGTAAATTTATAATGACCCGCGACTGCATCGAATGTTAGGAAAAATCTGTGTTTTGCATGTCTCGACGTATTACACGTTTTACAGTGGTACAAAGATCGCTATCGCTCGATCAGGATATACGAAAGAACAATGCAATGTGATTATGCTTCCTGCAACTACGAAACGAAATCGTGATTTTATTCGAACGTTGTTATAAATAATTCAGAATGTCGCGCAATTGCGTCGCATTTTTCGAGAATCTGTATACCGCGAGTTTCATTATCTTCCGAGTAGCGAATTTTCTGCATTTGTGAAATGTAAATATAGAGCGGGGTAGAAACAGAAGAATCAAAGAGTATCGCTGCATTTTTATCAACTTATTAAAATTTCTGAAACGAGAGAAAAAACGAGAGTAAAAAATATTTATCCGGTTCCAGCATCTTGCGATTAACGCAGACAGTTCTTTTTCTGCATAAAAATCCACAGTCTATCTACAAGTCTTTGAATGGTACAAAGATCGGTATCGTTGGATCGAGACGTATACAGAATAAAACAGAACATTCCGCCTATAACTTCCTGCAGTAGCGTAATTAAACGATAACGTTATTCCTTGACGTGGTTACGGATTGCGGTAAGAAATCTGCGTCATTATTTTGCTTCTTCCGTGTTTGTTTTATAGTTTATTACAGTTTACAGTTTATATTGTTTCTTTTAGTTTATAGAAATGCAGAATGAATTCGCTGTGATTGCGGATTAATCTCTAATCTGTACATAATATAATTTCATAGTTATCAACAATAAATTCTTCTTAAAACGTAACGACGTCGATACGCATAATCTGAAAGGTACGTTTCATTCGCAGGGTAAGATTGCTAACAATTTGCACCCTGATCTTCAGTATCGCGATAGTCCTAATGGGAGCAGTGAAAGAATACTGGCAGTTGGTTGTTCTACGAATGATATTAGCCGCAGGGTAAGACAAATGCGATTGTATCTACATATAAAAGGCCAGCAGGTGATCAAATTATTAGATTTACGGACGTTACGGTGCGAAAGTTAGATTTTTCAACTGTGCGACGAGCAACGTTGTCTACAGTGCTGCTAAACGCGCATTTGTCACTTTGAAATGTTCGATAGAATAAATGATAAGAATCCAGTGTAGCGAAACTTTCGTTTTAAAAATTACAAGAAGAGGTTCTAACAATTTGATCGCTCGCCATAGCTAATTTGCCTTCTCCATTGTATGTACATTCTTGTTTTCGCGTAGAGAGGCTGGGTGCAATCCTCTGGCTACAGGTTTACTGTCGGACTGGTTCGCGGAAGAACAAAGAGGACTTGTCATGTCGATTTTCAACTGGGGAATCTATGGTGGTTACGGCATAGCGTTTCCCGTTGGTCGCTATGTACCAGCACTGAACATTGGCAATTTGGTAAGACCGATTTCTATTCTATCTGTTTACGTAGCTGGTAGGCAGCTGCGCGAACAAATTCGAAAGAATTTGCAGATTTCTTTCGAATTATTTGCTTTCTCAAAACAATACCAAGTATACATATTTTTCAACTCTTCTTTTTACCATTTTGAATCCCATCTACTCGGTAAAACTCGACAAACTTATAGCTGTTCACTAATAATAAACGTTTGGTTGCGACCGGCGCTGCGCGAATATCTGGTATTTTTTTTTTTTAATTATTGAAAGCTTAATTAGAACTCCCCATAGGGGGTTATAAAGCTATACATTAGTAATATACATCTTACATTTGAACATTAGTAATGTAGGTACAGTAGAACACATTAAGTATATAACATATTAAGTACGTAACTTTAAATCTTTAAATTGCATTGCTTGAAAAACTTGAAAAGAAAATAACATGCCTCAATATTCGGTTCACAAAGCAACGATCTGATATTTAAAGGTGGAAACAAATTAAGCTTCCTTAATTTTTTCATGAGATCAATTCTTTGAGATTCCAACAAGGTACATTGCCAAATGATATGGTTAAGATCTTGAACCTCATTGCCGCAGTTACATTTGGAATCATCTGTTATATGTAGTCGTGAAAGAGATTCTATGACAAAATGCGATGAAAAAGTTGAAGAGCTTGTCTCGCTGGAACGCGATCGTGCCCCCATAACGTACCTCAACGCACCGCGTGCTCGTTTGCGTTAAAATTGATTTCTACAGGGATGGAGGGCGTGTTACTACGGGGCTGGAATAATCGGGCTGATTATAGCAGCTTTCACTTTGACGTTATCCGAACCGGAGAGAAAGACGATCGGCGAAGAGGGAACGAACAAGGATGGGAAAAGAGTACCCATTTGGAAAGTGATCCTGCAGCCGAGGATTATACTTCTCTGCTTGGCTGCGAGCATCAGGCATTGCGGTAAATTTATTCAGCGTTAGCGCAAACGATTCAAATGCATTCGAGTTAATACATAATTAGCGTCCACTTAACGGCGCCACTAAAAATTGCTGTACTATTATTGAAATAATTGTTTACACTATCAGATATGTCAGTATCTAACCAATTACTACACATTTAAGTATTGTATGAGGTATTATATCAATTTCGTATTTATCAAATTTAAAAAATCATAGAGAATGGAAATATTGTAGGTCAGAAGAAACGTTTAATTTTCCAGTTAAAATAGCTCCGAGTGCAAAGGGTTAACTGTCGACGCTTCGATTCCTTGCGGTTCTACTAGTTTGCTATCTGCTATCTGCTATATGTATTCGTTTATATTCGTTTATAACTCAATAGATTTTTCAATGTGGTGAATTAATAATTCGCTTTGTCATCCGTTGCCCGCTGTAAAGATGAAATTGCTACTCTATAAACGATCATTTGACCTTTCACAAAATAAATACTCTTCCGATTTCCCAGGTGGCATGTGTTTCGCGTACAACTGCGATCTCTACTACAGAGATTACTTTCCCGACTACGATCTCGGCTGGTGGTTGTTCGCCGTGACAATTGTTATAGGTAGCATCGGTGTCGTAGTCGGCGGCGTTGTCAGCGACAAATTCGTGGCGAAAATGGGAATCAGATCGAGGGTGGCTTGCCTAGCCATAAGTCAAATCATAGCAACACCGTTCGCATTCGGTTCCGTGTACTTCAATCCCCTATGGGCGATGATCACTCTTGGCATTTCTTACTTTTTCGGTGAGTAACACCAAAGTATTTGTAGCATCCTCAAAGCGTTGCATATTTTTTTCCGAAATTACAGTGTTTAACCCTCATCCGTCCCTCGTGTCAAGTTGACACAGTTTTCCCGAAATAAGCTAGACCGTTCTGTTATTTGTAGGTACATTTTTCCCGAAACTTTATGTAACTTCTATTTGTTTGATGCGGAACACATAACCGAAAAATCTAAGATGTAAATGTTAACTCATGAATTTGACTAAAAAATACATCGATTTTTTTTTTATTTTGTATCACTGTGTCAATTTGATACCGAGGGATAGATTCAATTCGTGAAATTGAGGAACGGATGAGGGTTAACAAAATTTTCGAAAACGTGCCGGAAAAGTTACTTCATTTTCCGACGCGCGACGTTTTAGCCTTCAGTATGCTACAACTGGGTACGACATATCCTTGTCGTTGCATTCTTTCAACACTTTTAACTGTTAACTCCGATCTCGAACCACTTGCAGCCGAGATGTGGTTTGGCATAGTCTTCGCCGTAGTGGTGGAAATCGTTCCTCTGCACCTCAGATCGACCACTATCGGCGCTTTCTTATTTGTGATGAACAACATCGGTGGAAATTTGCCAATACTCGTCGAACCGACCAGAACGGCCATTGGTTTCCGGGAATCCCTCTATATATTTTACGCTGGATTCTATGGTATCAGTGAGTAATCGCAATTCTTTAACGATAAGCGCAGAGACCAATTCGCGAGATCCGTTTCACATGTTCCCATTATCCTTTTCCGAAAATTCGATATGTCGACCTTGATCGAAATCATCGTGAACGCTTATTTCAGGCTCCATCATGTTCTTCTTGACAATGTTCCTGATGGACGGAGCACCCAAGGAAGAGCCTGCAAAGTCAGACATCGCTAGCAAACCTGAACTAGGATACGACAATACAACGTTTAGTCACGACGAAGGGAACGTACCAACGCTAGAACTTCCCCGATTGTATCCGCAACCGCCGTACAGAATCGAGAACTCTAGGCTATAGCGTAACAAACTGTTCGAAATTGTAAATAGAGCATCGGGAACGAGTGTCTCGATGCGTTGTCTGTCGTATGGTTGTCTGTTGCCGAAAGTCGACAGAGTATCGCGCGGCAGTTGTGTCAGTCAGAGTCGAACAAGAAACACTTAGAAATTCGCGTCTTGCCGAAATGCTGGAACTCTCGTCTCCGAGGATACTGATTTATTTGCTCGGCGCGAACAAAGGGAACCGGACGACCGCGGTCTCGGGAACAAATAAAATGAGACGGGACGGGACGAGCATTCGGTGGCTTTATATTTTTGTAACATGTTTTTCCAGTATCACCGTTCGTATCAGAGATGAAAGTATTTTTACATTCGCGTGAAAAACAGCTTGGAAATACAAATAAGACGCCACCGTTTAGTCTCGTTTCCATTGGTAGCACCTCGCCGACAAGATACAAACGTCACAATAAACATTCCCGTAGATATATAAGAATTGTTATTTCGGACTTTCGAGCGCACTTTCTTGCTATTGTTCTCGACAAAGGGGAACATTGGACTGCGCAAGAACCGCGCGAAAATAAGCCGAACTCTGTCAGTTTCCTTATACATATAAGATACAAGATCAAGCTCGATGGCTTTGTCGAATTTCATCGATCCGCGAACGTCTCGATACGCGTTGCGAACAATTTAGTAGAGCCGTGTTCGCTTGCCTCTGCGATTTGTCATTCGGCTTGAGAAGCGAACGGTTCAGTTGGCGTGAATGTTTCGACAAATTGCAAACAGACGATCTCAGCAAACGCATCAAATTTTATCCGATACCGTCGCTTCGCAAGAAAACTGACAGAGTTTCTTTTTATTCAATAGGAGAATCGAGATCGTTGTTGCGTAGGAAAATTGTTAAATCGTTAATGCGCTAAAGAATTTAGAATCTCGTTACTTTCAAATTGTCGAAACGATCGAACAGAGAACTTGTACGCGGATCCTGTTGCTTGCTTGCGACTTGCGACTAATGTCGAAACAATTTTTATTTTACACGTTTCATGAAAGTCTATCGACTACGCGAGTCCGAATTGCACAGTTCCGCGTAGCGTGTCAGACTGATTGTTCATCGGTTCGATGCGTTGTAGTCACTACAGGAAAGCCACGAGTATCCATAAGGCATGCCTGTCCCACGAAAATGATCCAGTTGGTCAACAATGGTACGCTTGTAATTTGTTTAAGCAGTTCGTACCATAATGTCAAACATTCTTCGAAACGATTCAAGCATAAAATAATTGGAATAATAAAACGGATTTTCAAGTTTCCGCTGTTGTTTCGTCGATCGTTCGCGAAAGGAGGGTGTAAATTGATACAACGATTGTTGGTGTATTAAAAATAAGTTGTTTAATATACACGTATACACGTGTCCACACAGAGATATGGAAAGGTACATGTTCAAACACACGCACACAGACACATCAACGCGCCAGCAGCCAGCAGCCAGCAGCAACGCGACACGCGATACAAAATGGATTGATTAGATATCGAGACTCGTTGTCGCGGCGCTTTTTATATGTACAGTCTATTTAATATAAATAAAGGTACTTGTATTTGTAATGTACAAAATAGTGGTAAATCATCCTTGACATCCCAAGGCTTCGCGTACGATTTGTCATGAAATGTATACATATTTACACGGCGGCGCCTGCGGAAATATCTCGTCGCGTTCATCAATAAATAGGTCATCCAAGTGCTATCATTAGACTGCGGATCTTTGTGCACGTGTGTGCATTAACAAAAACGTGGTAAAAACGAATACAATATTTTTACGTTGACCCTCGGCAGTGCTCGACTCTCTTCAGATTTGATCGTGGTTTCACAACTTTTTCTGGCCCGCTGCCCTCTTTCCAAAGTTTCTACTGTTTGTACGAGTGAAGCGTCTCTCTATCAACAGTTTTAAACACAATTCGGCTTTTGCAAGTGTTCAATCTTTCAAACAAATCCGACTACTAAATCTTCAGAAAAGTACAGCGAGTCGATTGTTACAGCCACGACAAGAAAAATTCATTTTTTAACCATTTCGATGAATAATGTTATCCACGTGGATTCAAACGTTGATCCTTGATATAAAGATCGCTGCGGCATTTTTTTGCATTTATAATGATAATGTGAAAACCGAATGCAAAGCGGTAAAAACATTTCAAGAATTTAAAGAAAACGCGAAGATCCGCGATCCAGTTTCAAACATCACAACGCTATTTACACTCGATCGTCGTTATAACCCACGAAAAGGAATTAAAATGTGCAACGAATATAGTTAAAAATCAAAATATCGAAAAGTTTGTCGATAAAGAATGGACACAGAACGTAAAAAAAATAAGGACTCCATAAGTACGTTCGTTTTTTTGAGTAACGTTCAAAGCTGTTCCTTTTCGTAAGTTTTATTGCCTACTGCTAACCCTGAAGGGTTAATTCTGAAACGTCCTGTATATACGCATGCTCGTATTCGATGATTATCAACTATCGACACCGCCTACTCGATAAACAACGCAGCGCGCGGCGGATCGATGCCTTCGCATAAATAAAAAAAAAAAAAAACGTGGTAAAATAGAAGAAATACACTATCGGTACAGACTTGTAAATATCTTATCTTAGTATCTTAACGATTTCATAATTTTTTTACGAAACGATCGAATAATTTGGAACAACACGCAACATTGCCGTAACACTCGATCTATCGTTTAGGTCTCTTACTTGAACAGCGTTACTTTTCACAATTTCTTTCTACATGGTTTCTACAAGCGTGTTACACGTGAACAACACTTAATCCGATTATATTCACTATTTGCTATATGTATTTTCAATCTTTATAATATGTATACCGTAAACGTTATTAGACAAATTAATGTATCGTACATGTTGGAATTGAAAAGATTTGAATGAGCCTGTATACGACAGTGATAACAGCTATATCATGAGTCGGCAGACTTTCTAATACCAGTCTACTTTCATCAAGACAATGAAAACTTTGAAAATGTACAATAAAACCAAAAATGAAATCCATCTCGAACGAGATTATTTTTAACTTCCCGATTTATAGGGAAGTTATTGTAATTACCCCGAAAATCGAAAATCGAATTTTCTGACTTGTTTTCACCAAGGGAAAGTTGCGACTAGATTGAAAATCTTTTCGGAAAGCGTTAGCACGTTCTCCGCGATACATGTACAACTGTCAGAGACATAATCAGCTAATACGAGAGAACCTAAAACGATAGACTAAAACGTTTGACTATCGGTGGGAGACGAGTGACAAAGTGATCGTAAAACTATGATAGTATATGGTATGAGAGTTTCACTCTGGTTTCGATCAGGTTTCCTGAATGTTGGAAGGCAGTCGTTTCAACTTTTAGAAAAATCGGTATCGTTTGCGATACCGACCGAGAGGAACTAGTTTACGATGTTGCTTAAGTAAATGGACCTTGGTCGGACCTTGATCAACCTCATTAGCACCCGGATTTAATCGCAAAACGGAGCTTATCAGGTTTTTCATTGACACAAAGAGCTGATAGCATTTCAGAGAAATTTTACAGAAAATCACTGAAACCTGAGGTTTACGATGCAGTCTTTGAGAGCTCGCGTATTTTAGCAATTGTAGTTATCTGACAGCAAATACGCTTAATACTTCTTTCTAATCACCAAGGAAGTTCTTTCGGATTACTCGAACGTTTGAATGTTAGTCGTCGAACACGGTATTTAACTTTATCGCCTAAAACAATTTCGCATTGTTAATTCTTTAGCTGTCACGCCGCCTGTCGCGACGATGCCGTTCGCCGTACATACGATAAGTAGCGGTAAGTAACTAGAATGTATTACTTATTATTATGTATTCAGTTCTGTTACTGAGTAATTTTGTTTAAGCGGCGATCGACGTATTTCATACTCGTAAAAACTCGTCCGTTTGTAAAAGCATCCGATGTTCTCGAATCGTCTCGTCGTTCTCCGTTAAAGCGAAACGTAGTTTGCAGTGTACGTTGAAAGAAACTAAGAAACTAAAATTCTCTCCGTCTCTTTCGCGCTCTTTCTCGTTCATCCGTATATATTACGGTATGCGCTCAAGGATTCATTTCGATATCGATCATACGTATCGCGAAACGCCAACGATGCGATTCGTTAAAATCTAACAATGATCGATCGGTCAGCAAACTCGTTTAGTCGACGTACGATCGTTCATTCATTCATAGATGCACGCACGTGCCAGTAAATCGCGTTCACGATGTGTTTGGCACCGATTCGAATGAAACATACTTTTAGCGCGATAGAGTAACAAATAGAACGACAAAGAAAGATAATTCTTTGAAGATCTCTTTCTTATTGTTAGAATTGAAAAATCTCGAATCATTTTTGGAGTGTCTATATGTACGGAAGCGTTGTTGTTATTACATAGAAACGATCGTCTCGATTGCAGTAGAAATGATTAGATCTATAATTTATACTTAATACGTGACACTCTATTTTCACGACTTTCGAGGGACAATACAAAATTTAGATTCAAATGTTATACAGATTTACAAGATTTCATTAACCGTATCTACTGGTTATATCCTCCGAATTTTGTTCCAACTCTGTTGCAACAATGTTTCTCGCTTTATCGGTTTATCGATTTATCCCGTTCAACGGTATACAAAGTATACATATTTTTGACACTCTCTGTACACGATGTAAATTAGTGTCATTGTCGAACGCTTTGCGTATATTTCTGACGAGCGCAGCACACACGTGTACTCGTAAATGCAATTGTATTAATCGGATATTGCACTGTGCACGCATCGTCGTAGAAAACCATTCGAGTTTAGCAACGTTCGGATATTTCCGTGCATGTTTTGGCTTGCAGACCAAACATTGCGTTCGACGCGCGACGAATAACAATTCGTCCATAACAATGGACGTCGGAAGCTGCAGGAAACGTGACGAGTAACGGAGAGACTAGTAGACGCAGCGCGTTAAGTACTCTGAAGAATCAGAAGAATAGCGATCGGTACCGGAAGACTAAAGACTACGTATCGAGTAAGCCGAGTTAGGTGGGTACGCGATGGGAACGTAAGTACTCGATACGGATCGTTCAGCATTCATCCGTGGACGCGCTGGAGATCTGAGTACTGGCTCCACTGGAGAAACTGCTTCTGCACGTTTCGACAGCTAGAGCAGTCTCGGGCACCTGTACGAACTGCACTTTCTCTTTGGGCCATCGGTTCCGGCCGTACATGCAGTTGAAGATGTTGTACTTGTGGTCGACCTCTAGATGACTGAGCGTGCTGCTGTGTCTCCGCTTGAGCACCTTCTTGGCCATCAAACTTCTGTTGTTCTTGTAAGACAGTTCGCGTCTGAAGCAGAAGAACCGACGCAGCTCGCGTTTGACGCGACGCGACCGGTACCCGAACAACAACGGGCTGATGTAGGCGGCCAAAATTAAGAAACTGGAGGCCAACGCGTCGTATTTGCGGGGCAGATGTTGGTCAGTGGGTCGAGGCAGATTGTTCATTACCAACAGTATCGCGTACGGCGACCAACAAATTAGACCCATTACTATGACCAGGGCGCTTATTCTAGCCGCCCTGGTTTCCTCGCGGTGTCTAAAAATGGATCCGTTGCTGATTCTGTCCTTTAGCAAACTTATGTAGCTCGCGGTGCTTCGGACACTCGACACGCGATGCAGAGCCTCGCTCTTGCTCGGAGCCGGCGTGATCGTGACGATCGGCGCCAGCAAACAGGCGGACAGCTCGGTTGCATTGTTGCAACCGGTGCCGGCGGCCTCCCTCTCAGTCTTGTTGCAGATTGTGCTCGGGCTGTTGCACCGGCTAGGACCGATCCCTCCGCTGGCGAACACCGGCGTCGATTTACCTTGTTCGACGCACCGGTCGTTCGGTCGTCTTCTCTTCGTCTCGTCCACGGCGCAACACTCGTCCAACTTTGACTCGTTCTTTTCCAGCCGCCGCGCGTCTATTCGATCCTCCCGTTTCTCGTCGATCTCGCTCTTCGGACTCGGTCGAAAACCACAGAAGGGCGAGGAGAGCTTCCCGTCGTATCGAAATCCATCCTTACCGAGAACATCCAACGACTCGTAGCAGTCGAAACGAGCGTCGTCCTCCGAATCGCTGTTCTCGACAAAGTTCTTCGAGCTCCATGCAACCGGCCTGCTGCTCTCCGTCGCGTCCTCTAGAGACCTTCCGTCGGGCTTCTCCAAACAACTGTCTTCATCCTCGTCGGAGCCGGAGCCAGCTTTGATGTCTCGATTAACGTTCTCCGAGGAGATTTCTACTCGGTGCGAGCCAACCGTGAAGACAATCCCGGAGGTAGGTTGATCGTTGTCAACGGACGCGGAGACTCCAATGGGCTCGATCTCCAACGGCGGGGAAAACGATCGTCTTCGAGACACCTGTCCGGTCGGCTGCATGGTCTCGCTGGTCTCGTCGATGGACGACAGACTGGATATCTTCGGTAGCTTACGGAAGTCGTCGATGGTGTCGGCCTGCAGACGTTGAAGCCTGCCAGACCCGTACTGCTCTTCGCTGAAGCTCGCCGAAGAGAGGATCGGCCTGGATCCGCTTCGTCTCGCTCTTTCCGAGTTGCGGTGTGCTGCTACATAAATGCTAACGTAGATCCAGCAGACAGCTGCGAAAGGAAGAATGTACGCGAAGATACTGTAGACCAGTGCGTAGATGAAACCGTAAGTGATCGATTCGCCGACGAATGTGTCGAGAATCACGGTGGTGTTGTCGATCAGATCGATGTCGTCGTTGATCCTCGCAGACTCCATGGACTCCAGGACTCCGGGAATCGTGGTAGCGATAGGTTCACCGAATTCCGTCACCGGTGTCGTGAAAGCAGACTCGGTTAGGCTACGAAGAGTGCCGTTGAAAGCTAACGAACCGTTCCCACGGTCGCAAGAGAGCCAAAAGCCCCGAGGATTCGGGTTAAAGAACGCCAGCGAGCCGAACACGATCGAGATCAGCCACGTGGACACGATCAGGATGCCGCATTTCAGCTTGTCCACGCGAGCACGGTACCGGAGAGGATCCACCACGGCGAAGTATTGATCCACCGCGATCAACAGCACCGAGAAGATCGACGAGGTCGTCGCGACGGCGATCGCGCCCTCCGACATCGCGCAAACGCTTCCGATCGACGTCCCGCCGACTACCGCACGCGTGCTGGACGATGACGAAGAGGCGTCTATGATCATCAGCGGGTTCATGATCGCGCACACCAACAGATTCGACACGGTCAGGTTCATGACGAATCTGGAACAGATAACAAGATAACAGAGGCTGTTACGCTTGGACGGAGAATGTTGAGGAACTTGGGGATTTCCGGGATTTCGGAGAAAATAGCATTATACTAGTCGTATTCGTGTTGGCTATCGTTAGACTGCGGATTTCATGCGTCTGCTATAACAAAAACGAAAGGGGCAAACACAAAACGTTGCATTATAGTCAGCTTATGAATGATTGTTAAAATGATCTTGAAGAACTTCATTATTCCGTTATTTCACATGAAACTCTGCTGGTCCACTTATCGACAACGCAATACGAAGAAACCTCGTCAATCAACATTTTTCACACTGTATAACGGTAGCATGAAAATAATTCGAAGATGCATACATAATATATACATATAATGACTTCAATCGAATTCTACATTTTATTTGAAACACATTTGAACTATAAATACATATAAATCCGCAATCCAATCGTCGCATTCCATGTGTCGGAAGGTATTTTTATCGTTTTCCTTGTGCGAACAATTCCATTACGAGAACGTCGGCAGTTTATGAATAATACATCATCCTGCCGTTCTCGATTCTTAAAATCTATCCAAGACCTCATGCAATTATAATTATCGAAAACCGAATCAAATAAAGAATGGTAAAATAATGGTAAAGGAGTGATAACAGTAAAGAATGGAAATTTGACGAGCACATAGAACTGGAAAATGCTCGGACCGTTTAGTATCAGCACGAACAAATGAAATGCGTAAATGAAACGATAAAAATGATACACAGAATGTTTAGCGCGAATACGAACGAATACATAAAATGCATAAATCGACAATAATGATCTGAGTAAAGATCTGGAACAAACCTGTTGGATATCGTCCGCAAAGACGGACGGACGAGGAATGCTAATAAAAGCGTGACGTTCAAGAGGAAACATCCGAAAAGGGCGAAACTCCAGATCACGATACTAGGATTGTCCCACCATCCTTCTAGATCTCCTAGATCCGAGACCGATCCTTCTCCAACGATGTCTGGCGAATCTCCAACCATTCATGTATACTAAATGTCACACAAACCTAGAACAATAACGAATCCTGGTATTACACGCGAAAACGATTCGTAGGCGAGTCCGAGCTGATTGGTTTCAGATTAATCGCAACGCCTATACTTTTACGTAACCAAACATGCACTTTATAAAACTCGACAAGTTTCGTATCAGGGCCAAATCGATGAATTCTGTATCAAAATCAAAGAACTTTCGATAGAAATGAGATAGAGCGATTAAATTTTTTTTTAAATGAAAGCTGAAACTTTGCAGAATATGGGATAATTATGGAGATTATGGTTCGAACGTTTTTTAACCTTGAAAAAATAAAAATTTTAATTTTTAATAATAATTCGATTTTTTGGAAGATCCGGAGGTCGTAGACAAATTTTTAGGCCGTATTTGAAATCAGCGTGAAAAAATCTACGGGAAATGATATATAGCATGTTCCCAAAAAATTGTTTTCGCGCTTGGTAGTAGAAAAACCATAATTTTCTTGAGATTGTGCAAGTTCAACGATTTTTTTCAAGGATAAAAAACGTTCGTACCACAATCTCCATAATTATTTAATATTCTGCAAAGTTTCAGCTTTCATTTAAAAAAGATTTCATCGCTCTATCTCATTTCTATCGAAAATTCTTTGATTTGGACACAGAATTCATCGATTTGACCCATAGCGCGCCGTTCCAGTCGAAACTGGACTGCCGATCCTTAATAGATCTTACAATAAGATATTTCCATTGCCTTTAAAACATCCGACGTATTCATACGCGAACGTAAAGTTCTATCAATATATTGCAAGTAGAATTCGAACTTGATTAAACTCGTCGAAAGAAAACTAGCAATCTTATTTTCATTTAATGCATTTTTAATAAAATGGAGCAACATTTGTATAAACTGACGACAAACTCTTATCGACGCTTGTGCTGCCGTGACGATACTTCCGTATGACTGATTCACCTTCTTGTGCGAACAAGCTAATTAATCGAGCCCCAGGACACATCAAAGTAAAATTGCGAAAGTCACACGGTGACAACGATTAATCTATTAACAATCTTACAACTGGCAAATCACTTCTTCTGCTTCGACTTTTTTTTCTACCGTTCGAGCAGTTTTTAATCGAAGGCCGTCCAGTTGAATCGAACATTATAATGCGCATCTCAATGCGAATTGAACCGACACACCTCGTAATGATCGCGTATAATGATTTAACGATGCATCGAAGCGTTCTTTTCCTTTCGTCGACAATGATTTCCAACTTCGGAAGAAGATATCGTTCCGACAGCTCTCCGTTATTACCCTCTCCTGGGTAACGTAAAAAAAAAACTAATGAATTTGTTTATTAATCGGTAGGAATGTAGTTACGGTACAAACTAATAGAAACGAAGACTCTTGATTGTTCGACAGAATACGATAAAATTTCGGTGACGCGATCGCGGTCGATCGAGCGCGAGCGGCCAAAAATCGCACGAGTGCGAAACGAACCGATTTTTGCGATGAAAAGAATATTCCGTGACCTCAATATATTGCAGTAAAGTGCTGCCCGTAGGTTTATATTTAGAGTTAACGGATTTTCCCGTAGGCACACGCTATGAAAATATCCGTGTGGAGTGTCGTGGTATGCCTTACGGCTTACGGCTTACAACCGATTATTATTCCTGCATTTCGACTAATGGATGCTCCCATAACACGAGCCTGCACGTACGCTGTACGCCATACGCGAACAGTTGAGGTGAGGCATTGAAAATTCATTCGATGACGTTCGCTCTCGATACTACACCGCGTTTACGTTCGCCGAGTATTTGCGGAACAATTAATTGCAATTGTTTCTTCGAACTCGTTACACGTACTCTGCAAAGTCCGCTAGATTTATCGTGTTGACGCCTTGACGGGAAAACGTTTTAAACAACAACACTTGACGCGACAAACAACAAATTATTTCATTATGGTGTGTGCTGGAATAATTATAATTAAACGATCGTCTACGAATGATCGAAATGATCGCGCGAATCCCTGTTTGCACTGATCCCTTTGTACACCTGTACACGTTGTCATTATTAAGTTAGCCGTTCGCTAAAATCATGCGCGTGCAAGATTTTTCCAAGAAAAACTAAACTCTGACATAATATTTCTGTTTGCTGACGTCTGCCAGAATAAGTTCAAAGTCGCGTGAATGTAGCATGAACGTGGACACTGTTCGCGTTAAAGTACAAACTATGACACTGGAAACGAAGCCAAGAGGAGAAGAGGAGAAGCTATAAACAACACAATTTTGAAACTGTTGTAAATGCTTATAATGTTAATTTATGATCGCCGACACTCGATATCGGCCAACAAAACCGAGCCGATGGCAACGAAACCTGTAAAAATTATGAAAACTATGCAAACTTGTTCCCACTGTCAAACAAAAATGCAGCCATTAGATTAAAAGCGGAATATTTTCTAAAAACTATCAGCGTATATGCGAATGTCTCTTCGCGACGAAGAAGCGAACATTTGTTCCGGAAAAGCAGACGCATGATAATGTTTCTGTGAAATCACGTGATGCCCAAGGATAGCGAAAATGTCAAAGAACAGCGCGAAGCGATAAAGACACGTGCAACAAACAGACTGAGCGATTACTTTGAAAATTTCGATACGACGGCTGTCGAAGAAATGCTTTGGTTACGCGATAATGTCATCGCGTCGCTAAATAGAAATGCGATAGTCACCGATGCTGCAATATTAAGTTGCCGCTGTCAACTTCGCGGACAGAGATTTTCATGTCGATGACAGCGCGCAGATTGTCCGACAGTGTTATTTCAAAAGGCAGTCTTCCCCCCTTCCCCGAGACGAAATACGTGCAAATGTCTTTTGATGTTCGTCGAAGCCATTTGTTGGCCAAAATGGCAGTGGACCACCGTGTGTACGCTGTATTTTTCTTCGGTTCGCGATAACAGTCGGACCGCGGATATTCATGCGGAATAAGAATTGTCTGCATCAAGTACAACAAGCGAAAACCAACCAAAATTTCTTTTCTTTTAGTCTTTCTTGCGTTAAAAACGCAAATAGAGATGTAATATGTTGTTTCTGAATGGAGGCAGTGAGGTCCAAGTATTAAATTATTGTATGTTAAACATTAGATGTTGGATAACGATTGTTGAAATTCTAAACTGAATATTGTATCGTAAACATCAGATGTTAGATTCTACATATCCTATTTTCATCATAGCTGTCGAACGTTTTATACTCAGCGATAATTATCACAACTCGTTTGGATAGACCATCTGTTGCTAGGGGACTCATCAGTCAAGTCGCTCGACTAATGTGAACGGGACTGAACGTAAATTAATGGAGCAGGAATCTTTTACTCTTCTGCTCTTCCGTCGCGTCGCGTTGGCCCTGCTAAAATCTATTTTGACTGAGGGTTTCTGAAACTTTCCATGACTTCTGAGCTCGCGCCGACCAAGTCAAATGGATAGTTGTTTATGTTACGTTTGAAAGTAGATCAATCTGCAAACACTTGTGTACAAGAGGCCTAACAAGCCCATGAATCTTCATTTGTTCAATCTTCAAAAACAAAAAACTTACATCCCGTAATTCGAACATTTTCATCCCTAGAATAAATCAAAGTGACGTACCCAGGGGTGAGCCAGGGGGCCAAGCCCCCCCCCCCAAGAAAAAGAAACATAACACTGGAAAATTAGCTAAACCATAGAATACCTGCTTCCTCTCCGATTTCGATGATTTTTGGATACGTTATATGTAAAACTAAACATTTTTAACAACTTTATATATATATATATATATATATATATATATATATATATTCTTATTATATTATACATATATACATTATATGTGTAAACATGAGTGGCTACCGTTGACAGATATTTCTGCTTAAAAAAAAGGGTCATTTAGTTCAACTCGTCCCCCCCCCCTAGATATGCTGGGTGCGCCACTGATAAATGATACCTCCAAAAATTGAATTCCAACAATTGAATGAAAACCTCGAACAAGGGTCTACGTTGCATTGACATATTGTATAATACATTAGATTGGACTTAAACTTGAACCTTATTCAAGGTTTCCGTCGGCGTGGTCGGCAAAGTAAAAAAGAACTAAAAGTTGATCGTACAACAGGCGTTTCACATAAACTGAAGTTGAAACTGAAATTGGCTGAAATTGGCTAATGAAATAAGAAGAAAAATCGCAATTATTTTCGCACCAACCTATAATATGTTCTCGCGTCTGAAGATGCATTCGCGTGCGTAAACAGCTCGTTCGAAACGTAACAGTAATAAACGAGGAAAAGCACAGTGGGAGACCTTAAGTTTAGCATCGAAAACAAATGTTGTACGCGCCTCGTCGAGGAAAATCAACACTGTTTGACGTCATGCGTCACCTAATGTTTTTTAAAACGTTTTAAAAACATAATTGCGTCCGCCCGCGTACAGTTACTACATATTGCGTTTACTGTTGTATCGTATGTATCTTCCATTAAGTTGAACACCTTACGACCGGACGTAGAAAAAACGAACGTAACGATAGAAATTGTTTGCTTTCCAAAGGCTTCTGAAAAGTTAAAATACTTTACAGTTTACAGTAAAATTTCAAAATAAAGCATTCTTACCGTGTTTGAAATTAAAAATAAATTACGTCGGAAATTTAATAATACACGAGAATGTAATGTCTAGTTAAAACGAAAGACTTTTTTTTCTTTTTGTATATTCAAAAGTTTTTCTTTTTAGTTTTCACAATTGCTGCTCGAAGCTGCAGCTGTATTTTTCTGCTACTCCTGCACGGTAACCATCTTCATTCGTGAAATCATTGTTTCCTGGAGCTGCAGGAATTCTTGGAATTCCAGGAAGACTTTGCGAGAAATGTGACGTGGCAGCAATAAGAGAAAAGGAAACAGATAAGTAAAAAGGTTTGTTTTCAAGATAGAACCGCGTTCGAAACCCGAGCAATAGTAATTCTTGTTAGCTGACTTGAGAAGATCGTATGCCAATTTTAACGAAGTCACGATTTACGATGAATAAAAAACGTGGTAAAAAGCAGGACTCGACTGTTACGATAAAATTATCAAATTAATCTCGAAAATACAAAAATAAAATAACAAAATTATGACGCTATCTATTGTATTACGTGCAGAATAATTGCGAAAGACGATAATTCCTTGTGATTTCAAATACTTGTCCTCTAAAATAACCTAAAATTATTGGAACAACATACGATCTGTTCGCCGATTCCTGAACTTCACGTTTGTTTGATCCAAGTATCGATTGTTTTTGCGTCGAGCCGTGTTTTCTCAATTTCACTGCTGTTTTTGTAATATAAAAATATACAACACGTAAAAATAGTGGACGTTCGGGAGAGTTCCAAAGAACAGTTTGTCAGTTACGACCGGAATACAAAAATTTTCGACATCCTGTTGACTTTGTAAATCTCTCAAGTTGAATAAAATACTTTTTACTATTCGTTGTACCTAATCCGATCTGCGTCGATTTTATAAATACTTAAACGATCACAGGTTACAATTGATCTAGTCTACGAGCGTATTGTACTACTTTTTTTGCAACCAATTGTATAATTATAATTATATGATAGCGTACCGGGAAAAAGTTGGCAATCATTAATAGGATACTGGAAATGACACTTGAGGTTGTAATTAGTAAGTTAATATCTATATGTAAAAACCAAGCGAAGTCCCCCATCGTTAGATGACGCATTGGCGATTCATTATTATTACATACGCATGACTCAACTGTAAACGTCCATTTCGATAAGATCCATTTACATCCATTTATATCCATTTACAAGACGATTCTTCGAAAGCTGCTTATCACATTCTCCTTTAAAGATTACACGGGTACCGTTTGCTTCGCAAAACAAACCGCGTTTTACAATGTTTCCCTTTAAAATGTCAATATTTATGGATTTTTTCTTATTTACGTTAAAATACTTTTCCGCAAGTTCCCACGAATTTACCATGGACAGAAAGTTGTAAACGTGAAATACTGTTCTGAAAACTGTTCTGAAAGACCGCACGAACGTTTCCAGTCCGACCTGGACCGTTGCTATCAGTGCTTTTTAATCATGGCAGGCTCCATACTGTTACAGCCGTTACAGCCGTTACAGGTGCTAAGTTTAGCTGGCAAGTTAATCAGAATGATCAACTTGACTGGTACACGTGATGGAATGGATTCGAAACAGATGTCATTATACTATAAACGCGTTGATTACATTGATTCGGAGTTCACGTGGACGAGACTATCATGCGAATTGCAGATGCTTGTTGGAAGACACGAGCTCTCTCAATTATCCGTATAGTCTGAAAGAACTGTTCGCCTACAGGTGAAATACATGATCGCGACACGTGTCTCCCTGATCCATACAGATCTATGAAACGTATCAATTTTCTTCGAGCGGCGACCAATTCCTCTCCGAGCATAGAAATTATGAAATTATTTGCCATTTTGATTGCCTTGTTCTAGTACTCGTTCACGTGGAAA
This sequence comes from Lasioglossum morio, assembly GCA_916610235.2. Taxonomy (NCBI): domain Eukaryota; kingdom Metazoa; phylum Arthropoda; class Insecta; order Hymenoptera; family Halictidae; genus Lasioglossum; species Lasioglossum morio. The sequence goes on from OU744327.1 coordinate 9,388,655, forward strand.
TGGAAATACTCCTGTAATAAATACTGTAATAATCATTTCGTCCTGCCATTGTACGAGGTGTACAGTTTATTATACACATTAGTTAGAAATAACCCGCTAACTGTTTGCAACAGGATACTAGCATCAAATTGGTTCAAACTTAGTGAACCTCCGATATATATCACTGAGGAATAAGCATTTTAATAGTTTGTTGTAGCATATGATCGAACCTGTGCGCCGATAAGAAATTACTTAGTTATCAAAACATGGAGATCGATAATTGAATACCTCTGTACTAACCTTTTAATTTAATTTTAACTAACCTTTTTCTATAACTAGTTTATTAATCGTTCAATCTGTCTATCGTTCAGTCTGCATCAATCGATCGAACAGTTAGCGAACTGTACAATGATACGATCCAGTCAATATTTTTAAACAGTTTCATTCGATGAGTTACAGATAAGATCTTTTAAGGTCTCGCGTGGTGTCCATGACTGCACCAGTCCTTTCCAACCAACTTTTTGCAACAAACGATTCAACGATCAAGGTTCTGATCCTTAATCCACGATTTCTATTGAACTGTTCGGCACACACACACTACCGTACGGCGCACACGCAATCCACAATTCCAGATCGTTTTGCTACTTGCCCGAACGATTCGTACGGATACAATACCGAACGACCTTGATCGATCCAGCACACGAATTGGTTAACGATGCATAGCGGAAAGTGTATGCAGATTTGCAAAATGAATCATTCAAGTAGATACAAAATATAACAGCAGGTGAAAGTGTGCGGGAATTTGTATTACAGTAGAACAGACAATTAGGTTGCAACGGCTACCAATGGAAGCAGAGATAACAAAGGACCTAAGACTTAAGAAAACGAAAACAGCAAGATCTGAGAAAAACAAATAACCCCTCCGCTGCGGGCATACCGTGGGCTATTGGATATACCACAAACTATAAATACTATGTATAAACTAATAAGACAAACCGACTATCTACATCGAAAACTCAATAAAAACAAATTGGTAAATAAAAGAATTTAACCGAGCGAGCTATTGCTGCCATAAAATCGTCGCGTCGTTCAATTTTTATAGCTGCTGACAAGAACTGTTCGACGATAAACCCGTCGAATCGATTGTTTAACGTTCTTATTGTTGCACGATCGATCACTTGCCGACCCACGGTTCGCTGATCGCCGTTCCAAGAGGTAGTTAACGGATAAAGACCGTATTTTGCTAGTCGCCGAGTAGGCAGGATTATTTCTGCGGCAATCGAGGGGAAATACGCTCCCCCTTATATCTGACTCACGCGTGCTTCCGCATTTGTTGTATTTCGTGACACGTGGAGGGTGCCACGAGGCGTATAGATTAACTATTGTTCGTCTCTACTGTCGAGGGGAAGCTCAGGGTTGTACCATGTCGATTTCGATGGAATTCTACAGGCCGATGGGCGTACAGGTTGTTTCGCAGCGCGTGGTACACGTGTCGACGATCAACGAGAAACATAAGAGCGAGCAAAGAAAAAAAATTGGCAAGTACGAGCGATGAATTTAACGTTGACGTTTGAGACGAGTCAGGCACCGGATTGAACGCGTGTCTTTCCTGGACACGAAACATGTTTCGTCATCGTAAAGCTGATACAATTAAAATAAGTATTTTGATATTGTTGGAATATCTTGGTTGTTCCGAATTTGATCTGCTCATTTTTCTACACTTTCAGAAATTTTCCAATTGATTCGAAGCGCATTAAAAGCGAAAGTACACTTTTCATTTTCGGTCTCTGCGCGGAAATGCTTCAACTTTTTCCGTTGTCCGAACACTTTCGACCAACATTAAGCACATTCGAGCACCCACCATCGCGAGAGCAGTGCTAAAAATGTACGGTCGAAAAGGTCAGAGCAGAATTAGTTTTGACTTTCTTAAATCCTAATTTCTTATACGTCTCGTCCCGTTCCGTCTCGTTCCATCCCAAGGAGAAGTGTGTCAAGGTGCGAAATCCCAAGGTGTACCGAAGCGTACTCGGGACAATCTCTGTTTTCTTTGCGTTTGCTCGATAAGATTATCAAGGAAATAGACAGACTTCTTACGAGTTCTTTAACATTTGAATACCCAAAGAAAAAATTGATCATACGGTAAAGCTTTGATCTAAGAAAAGCGAATATCCCTTTCACTGCGGAGCATAACAATGCAAAAGCGTTTATAAATGATTTCAATGGTTTGCATAAAATCCGCAAAACCTCTGCAGAGGAAAAAATTAAGAGAATTTGCAGAGGAGCGGATCGAATAACTCGGCGAAAAGTAGCTATAACGCGAGACATTTATACTTGTCTTGAAATAGCCGAGGTATATAAGTGTGAAATCTCTGTTGTTCGTATAAGCAATGCGGTGATACTGCACATTTATCTACCAGATAGTCCTCGCCGACACTAATGACAATCGTGAATTTGTTGCACCCACAAATCAATTCTTTTGTTCAAGTTTTTTCCTTCTCCTCGAATGCGTTCCATGTATGATACGCGTATTGTCGAATCGCTGAAATCGCTGAAATCGTTGTTCATTATCGACTTTCGCGTCACGTATGCAAATCATTCTAACTAAATCATCCCGGAACGATAATCGTGAAAATTGCGTGTCACGTGACGAGTCCCGTGAGCACGAAAGAATTTTTCTGCGCGCACAAAAATATCTGATATCCTCGCGCGAGTATCAGCTGACGCACGTCGAGACAAATCGCGAATTTGTGGAGACATTTAACAAGTTGGCCGTTTAATGCGTTTGAATGTAAATGTCTCGACACGAATAGCGTGTAAACAATAAACGAACTAATTATCATTGACACGGATAGAAATATACAAGGGATGCTCTTCGATGTTAGCTGCAAGATAAAATCTCTTGAAATAATAATCATTGAGAAATAATCTTTAGAAATAAAACTTAATGGTTCGATTCTGTCCATCGCGATCCAAGTATAGATTATCCTAATCGGACAATAGTTTAACTGATTTACATGTGCTCATTTTTCGAGAGAACGAAAACTCGTTTCATTCATATTAGTAATAAACATTGAATCCTAAGAAAAGCAAAACCCTGGCAAGCACGGTTTTAGGACTCTTAAAATTGACTTAACGACTCCGGTCTGTAGATATTATACGGTTTAAAAGCCACACCGTATTTCGTTTGTGGTCTTCGATCGTACAAGAGTTTCTTTTCAACATTTCTTTATCGAGTACACAAACTATCGCCTTATGCAGTCGATAAACCAAAATAACTGCAAACGATCGCATGAGTTTGTAATGTTTTACGATTTTGTCAGGTTTCGAAATTTCACTTTTACTTAGTGAATAGAAAATTCGAAATTTCTACGAAGAATATTGACTGCATCAAAGTCATTTCCATCTAACTGTAATTAACATATGGTTTCAACGAATCTGAAATACATCAGTCGAAGAATTTCCTCTGACGTCCATCACGTAAAAAGTGCAAAATCTTCAAGGATGTTGCGTCAATATTGTATTAAACTCAAGGCACAACCGTTGATTAAAGCAACCTGGTTCGTGACTCGGGGATCGAGTATTTTACAACATTGGAAAGAGTGTATCAACTCAATTCGAGCGGTAGGAAAACGGTTTTTTCCACTGAATATACTTCTCGATCGAAAGAGAATCAAACTCTTCGCAAGAAGCTCCGCTAGAATGATACTCATAATTTATTTATCTGAGAAATGCCCAAGAGAAATCATCTCTACAGCCAGAAGAGCCAAGATAACTTCAGTACGTAACTTAAGACCAGTGGTTCTCAACTTATTTCAAAAGCAATATACAAAAATCTAAATAATTTATCGAGTTCAAATGAATTCGAATAATAGTTTCAAATTCTTCAAATGATTTTACAGTTCTTTATTTAATCTATTCGTTTATTCGGTTGATGAAGTCTTTCTAATCGTTTTATTCACTTTTCGTCTTTAATTACGAAGGAGACTTTTTTAGAATATGTAACTCTTCCTCTAATACGTATTGTAATTTTTAGACGTTTTAAAATTATTTTAAAGAGCTGCGATATTTTTGTTTGCTTCGCGTTGGTATGATCTGCGTGAGTCACGTATGCTTCGAAAAAATGTATAACTTCTGATTATACTGATACTCGATACTGTAAGCACAAAGAATTGATTACAGTAGAGAATATAATGACAACCACGCAAGTTATAAACTCGTATATGCGGTTACCGTTAATAGCTCTCGTTGTAACGATGTAACGATCGAACAATTCGGTATTCTTTGCAGCAGCTGCTCATCAATAATTATGATGAGCTAAATGAATGTGACACTCGATTCGTTATCAAAATGCCGTCTCACGGAGAACTCAATATATCTTTCTGCGTGTACGAAATGTTTATCAGAGTCTCGTACAGCAATGAACTGCACACCTAACGATTATAAAAATGGATAAATGTTTAACGGTGGCGTCGCGGCGCGCGTCGTTACGGTCGCAACCTGCAACTTTTTAAATAGAAGTTAGATGCGTGTCTACGCATACGATATTGTTAGAATGTATATCTACTTCCGGCTGCGTGGTGGTACCGTAATGTACACGGACACGTAACGAATGAAAAAATAAAAGAGTACATATCACAGGTGGGGCGCGGCGCGGTGCGGTGGCGGACACGATGCCGAAGAGCGTTCATGCGGGTTCCTGGTTCACAAACCGTGGTTAATGACGTAAATTTCTCTATTTAGACGCCGCGGACGTTCCAAATAATTTCACACTTTAATTTTACGCCTCGCGTTATGTGCTGAACGCATGCCGAATATGTGGATGTAGATGGGAATCAGATGTGTACACAAGGCCTCCGCGTAATTCATGCTCTACGGCATTCACGCAAACCTCCGACAACATTGCCAAAGACTTAACCCGCGGACAGCGGCATGCGGCAGCCGGGTACATTCTGACCCAGAGATTGAAATTATTAGATCGTTGCGTAGGACGAATTGTCCGATTTTCGAAGGCGAATATTGCGAAGCGTTTTTCGCTTTGGAAGAAAGAAAATTTTTCTAGCGACCATACCGTTCGCGCATCGCCCCGCGCCCCGCGCCAGGTTAGAAGACGAATGTCCTACGCGAAACATCTGCATAATAATAAATCACAATAGCGGAGGTGTCGTTTTGTCGAGCGCAAATATACGGTGACGATGCACCTCTCAAATAGGTATCCACGTGCAAGACTGGTATCTACAGGTAAACTCGGCCCGCAGGTTGCGCATTAATTAGACCCAAAGCCGGTGACTGCACGTGATATAGTGTACTTCGGCCTTACAATACAATAGAAGAACAAACGTAGTTCGTCAGCAAACTAGAGAGATCCAGGTAAGTACATCGAATGAACAAATACAGGGAAGCAATAAATAGATGTAATTGAAACAGTAACAATCTTCCAACTACAATAAGGTCTTGATGTAAGAGAAACCCTCGGGTGCGTGCTGTCTCTTAGATCGTGTACGTAGAAAAGGACCGCGTGCGCGCGCCCGAAAACTGACTGCGTTCGTAGTGGTTCACGTCGCTGTAGTCGAGCCCGTATTTCGTATCCGTATCGGATGACGCGGCATATTTACACTTTACACTGCTCGGTGACCGAGGCAGTTCTTGGCCCCTCGCAGGCCCCTCGAAGGCCCCTTACAGGCCCGTCGCATCCCCCGCAGTGGAAGGGATACGTATTCGTTTTCCGTTCGGTTCCCATCCTCTTGAGGTAGGGGAGGAAAACGTTTGTTCATGTTTTAATAACGGAGATATACAGAATGAATACAGAATGAACGCAATTTGAAAGATGCTGACATACTGTGTTAAACCGATCTAATCGCAGCATCCTTCAATTAAGTCGTGTTTCATTCTTGTATGAATTTTGTATATGAATATGTATTTTGATTCTTTTTTTTCTCAGGCACAAAATTAGTTTCTATACGTAAACATCTGCAAAAGCATTTCAGTATGTAATGATGTAAATAAAGAAATTTATTCTGCAAAGGAAATCAATTTTAAAGAAACATTTCCAATGAGAAGGATGTAAGTGATTATGAGAATACGTTCAATGAAATAAATATCCTGAATCGGATGCTTATCGGACATTCCTGATTATACATACAGAACGGAATGCGAATTAGAAACTGAAGAACGATGGAAGCGATTACGAACACGTTGATCGAAACAAGTGTCCAGATTTTATAGAACATAACGCGTATTAGAGATTTGTAATGTTGTACCTATCTGGAATCTAGAACGAGCCGATTCGAAAGAAACAGAGGCACGCGTTTACGCGTATCAGCACCTAATAAAGAAGTATAACTAGAGTGTGAATAAACTGTATAAACAAATTTTACCGATGGCTTGCCAACTCATCGACGCACACGTGCAGTTTCAAAGTCCTTCAGCGCTGTCAAAAGATATGAGGGTGGCATGAATTAATCATTGGGACAGATCCCTCGTTTCTACTATTAAGTAGGGATCGTTTAATCGGGTAGAATCAACTGAATTATTTAAGGATTGGATAGATCGTAATAACACCTACGATAACGTATCAAATATTTTTCTGAATTTCTGCTGAAGTTTATCGTAAATTGAATTTTTAACTGGACAAAACTTAATGCGGATAACGTATCGTGAATGCGAATAGTTGCAATAACATTTATTAAACGACATCGAGTCACTACTACACGAGCTTGGTGGAATGTTACTAGTCAATGCAGAATTCTTAAGCAAATGTAAACGTACAAATGAAAATGCAAATGGACATGCAAATGTATACATATAACTACACATTATGATAATTACAAAAGCGAGATCGTGAACTAATCTTCCAAAGCTTGATTGCAGTTTAATAGTCTAATTTGTTAAGTATGAGTTAAAGCGGAGCAAAGTATATTATAAATATACCGAGAACGTTCAATTATTTTAAATGAACAGTTGAAACAATAATGAGTTTCACGCATTCCCCCGATACAATATACGAGTAATGCTATATGCTAACGTGCTATGGATCATTCGAAACCGTTCAATAATTCCCTATTAATACACATTAATACCCATTAATATCAAACAATTAGATTCACTTCAGTGTACGTGCTCGAATTTTATCCGAATGACACATTCCTTTCTTGATATCGATACCGAAACCAACACTGTAACGAGTGCGTTTGATTATTTTCTATCGCTTCGAGACATAGACAGAGGCCAGCGTCTAAACAATATATGTTCTATACAGTATAGTAATGAGTATATATACTCATTGTCAATATTAATATAATACAACTATATATACAGGGTGTCCCAAAACTACCCTAGGAGCCGAAAATGGGAGGTTCCTTGGGTCATTTGAAGCAACATTTTCCTTTGCAAAAATGTTATCCGCGACTTTGTTTAGGAGTTATTAACGAAAAACACGGACCAATCAGAGCACGACCTAGACGCGAGTTGGCACAGACGGCCAATGGACAGTTGGCGCACCGAGCCGATTTTGCCAACTTGCGTCTAGGTCGCGCTCTGATTGGTCCGTGTTTTTCGTTAATAACTCCTAAACAAAGCCGCGGATAACATTTTTGCTAAGGAAAATGTCGCTTCAAATGACCCAAGGAACCTCCCATTTTCGGCTCCTAGGGTAGTTTTGGGACACCCTGTATATACACACATTAATGCTCTCATAGAGATCGTAGATTTATTATTAAAATGCGATTTGCACTTCAAGTATTAGGTAATAGGTTGACAGGACCGATAAACGATTAGGATCTCGGACACGTGTCTACCTTATGATTACCAACACTTCTCCTCGTGGCGTTAATTGAGCAATTGTCCGTCAAAATCTATATGATGAGTCACGGACAAGTTCATGAATTTCGTTTAGCACGTTTCGGGCTCTTTGGTTTGCTTGAAAGAATACGTTTCTTTTTCAATCGCCCGGTAAATATATAACATAATATATACATCAAACTGTTCAAGTCTTTTTGATCTTTTTCGACGGAAACGCGTTGCATTGGTTTGTAAGAGAAATTTCAAAGAAAAATGGGGCGATCGATTGATTATCGTGATACATATTGTTAACTGCAGATATCGGATCCAAGTGGTCATGTTTTGCAGTTAGCAGACTGTTATCGCATGCGACTTGCATTACGCATGGTCATAATGGAGGGTAGTCTAAACAGCTAACATTATCTCTTAACCTTCTGCCTAACTTATAACAACCTTCAGACAGTTGAATATTTTCAGCGATATATTTTATAATCAGCAATACTCTTACTTAATTGAAAAATTTCATTCCCTTGTCGCACACCCTCTAGTTTACGTGTCTGATAAAAATACCATTTAAGCATCTTTTTAAGAATCAGCAGCTGGCTTACGAGTCGCGGTGTCGTGCTGCGTTTCAAGTTCAGGCGAATGAGATACACTGCTGACCGGGTTAGATTTCTATCGAATATCAGCACTAGCTGCACCGTACGCGAAAGAATGGCATCAACTTTTCCACGCAACTATACGACGGATTTCGAAACAGTACTTTTCCAAGCTACTTCGATTTCTAATAACCTATCCTAATAATAAAGCCTCGGCGATACTGGTTTATACTTTCTGGCCGGCCTCTCATCAAATCCTCAAATCCTCGAATCCCCGAAAGTTCATGGGCACCGTCCGAGACTCTACGTGTATGTACCTATTTTCTCTTAAATCATCAATGCCTGAAAACTGAATAACATTATCAGCGTAAGAATAAAACTTTATAGCACTATAACATTTTTATTTCTCCGTACACTTGTTTCGCAATAAAGTCTACGTGGAAGCACGCGAAGCCTCTTGAAATAACACGATATAATTGCAAGTTCTAACTTCTAACAAGAATTCCAAGGTAGCTAGAATTCCACGGAAATAGCTACATACATATTTTTTCGTATGTTAATTGCCTCGAAGCTAGAACACCGAGCGCGTGCTATTCATTTCAACCCAAATTGGACAGTTTAAATATGTTCGTAAGCAATTGTCGCGATCGCCAGTCACGAGGGTGTGTTTTTCAGGAAATTTTATCCGTTCCTCGAGTGTACCCAAGGAATTCGCGAGCGGATTCCGATAATTGTTTCCATTGCTTCCAAAGTCAACAGCTGGGACGAAGAAAGGAAAATTACCGAAGTGAAAGAACTCTTTACGAGTCCATAGCCGGCGTCGGACAAACCTCGCCTAATTACAAGTAGGACCACGATTACTATCGTGCTCGACATCGTTTTCGAGTGGACTCGTTCAATTATTAAATTCAATTTTAAACGATATCGTTAAACTTTCTTTCAACTTGACTTTAAACTTTAAATATAAAATATACAATTTCGATCGATACAGTTAGCAAACGAATACAGACAAATTTTATTTCAAATAAAAATCCACAGATTGGATATAATAACAATTGGTTCGCAATTATTTGTAAATAATATGGTATTCTACAATTAATATGCTTGCATCTAACTTTCAATGTTACAACCATGCTATAATTTCTATTAATTCTTGCCGTAAGCCGTAAACCGTATGCCGAAGCCATGAGTTATTAAAGAATCAGTGTTATCCAGGGTTAAGTGGTAGCTGAACTACGATCGTTCTTTGCGCACCTCTTACGTCTTACACAATACCACGTCGAGATTGTGATCAGTCGTGAAAGACATCTACGTCGAGTATTCAAGTACGAGGACAATAGCAGTCTGTTCACTTGATTCGCGGGATCGTTGACATCGCGAACGATGCAATCCGATCGGCTATATGGCTACAACAAACTCGAGTCTGAACGGTCTGCCAACTGCCAACAAGGATTTATCCGACGATCGATTACGTAAGAGCGCAAAAATTTAAACTTTCTTAACGCTGAACGCGGTCTCGGTAACACCGATCTCATCGGTTCAGATCCTCGGGGCCTTGCTCGCTTGCTGTTTAGCCTTTCTATTTTTAGTATTTTTACGCGTCAACTCCAGTGTGTATCGCTATAATGGATGTATCGATACAATTTACTGATTTTACTGAATTTACCATGATCCGCGGGATTATGCTGTAGCCTTTCCCAATGTTTCTCCAGATTCGTTGCTAAACTACCAATTGTATGTATTCACAAACGTATACAACTGTCCGAATCAACGGAGTGTTTAATAAATTACAGTTGCTACACGGATGTTTAGTGTTCAAAACAAAAAAGAGCTATGGAAATTTCACGGTAAATCTATAGGCGATTATTTCAGAATTGTTGGGAATCTGTAATGCATGGATAGGGATTTTTTAAAAATAAAACTAATAGTGAAAGAACAACTGACCTCCAGTACTGAAGGTTGGTGTCTAAAAGTTTCGGACTACACAAATAGATTAATAATCTATTATTCGCGAGAATATTCGTTTTTCAAATTTTGCAAAGGTATGACCATTCTTATTTTTTTACCCGTGCAAACAAATACGAGCACATTATCATTCGCTACAGCTTTTCTTATTATTTCTTTGAGATATTTAATCGGAAAACGTTTATCTATCGGTCGTTAGGGAAACAACCGTCATTCAGCAAGAATGCTCGAGAGAGTTTGTCCGTATCGCGTGTTTACCCATATTTTCAAGCATGCGGTACAATCAAACATTTCCAAACTTTGGATCATGCGGTCAATGGTTTTTAAGTGTTCTATATTTACACTCATTGTAGTAGGTGGAAGTAGCCGTATCCAGAGTACTTAGGATTGTGCCTTTTATACTTTGAAGCTATATCATCCCTCTAATACAGATACATAAACCGAGACATAAATTTCAAAATTGAAAGCTGCGATTCAACATGTAACCTTATATTTTTAAAGAAGGCTTTACCATCGAAAATAAGCTGCAAGCAATTTTGCTGTCAGACAATCCTCGCGTACAATGATTTATACTTTTATACTAGTCGATCGGCGCGGCGGCGGAACTTTCTCACGAACCAAGTTAAAATACAGAGATCGAAATTTCATTTGAAAGTTTTAGTGTCGGTAAATCATTTCGCTAAAAAACTGCATTTGCATAAATATTCGCGATCTAATCGTTGTCGATACTCAGGAAATTCGTTTTGTAGCATAATGGGGGCTAGTAAATGGCACGCTAAATGTTTCTACTGTGCATAATTTACGAGAAGGAATGTCGATGGCGTAAGGATCGTTTAAAACAATCAGAGCAGAATGTAGACACATTGTAGATAATAAATGGTAACTAATTTGACAATCATGCGATAGTATTTTGTTCTGTTTTGTTTAGTACATAACCTATCAGAGTGAAACAATTTTATATTCCAAGTGCGAACGATTCAAGTCATTCGAGCGATACCGTATCTCGCCGCGCCTGGCGATGACACAGCCAATGAATACTGAAAATTGATCGCTATGCACAATTAAGTACATTCCATCGACGTTTTCGGCAACGACGAGCTCGTCAAGTATTATACATGGCCATCGAGGCTACATTATACGCGAAAGTTTTTTTGTTTTGTGTGCGCTGAAGACGTCAACGAAAAGAATGCCTGCTATTCTTGCTTGCAGCGGAATATTAAACGCAACATTTTTAGTCTATTTCTGGACGCATTTCTAAGCAAACGAATTCATCTTTAAATATAAATCATCTGCACAGATTGAAATATTTTTAAGCTACAACTACAATCGAACAAAAATGGATTAGCAGGTTGATAGTTATTTAGCCATACAGCATATTTTTAATTACGTTTTAATCCGTGGGTCTCGTTAACTTCGTGCAGAACAAATACTTTGCAGTTATCTATTCTATCGGAAGTCGGATAATTAGTCTTACTAAAAATGAGAAAATTAATCGTATGTTCGAATGCGTTGCACAAATAATATCTTATACTCTCGGATTGCTTCATGCTTCGTTGCATCGTCGTTAATTATAGATCGTGGATTTTACATTTCAAAGTGACATTCGCAGAGCAAAATCATCGTCGAAAGTGGCTGTGGCACTTGAAATTTCCATAAAGCTATCGTGCCTGTTGTGTGTTAACAATATTTATTCTATTGCGGTGGGATTGTTTTGTTAAAATTTGTATAATATATAAAACTATACTTTTCTCATTAAGAATTTCAACAATCTATCAGACCTTCGCTTAAAAATATTCGTCCAGAGATTCGACTTGAAATATATTTTTTAAGAGCAAAAAATGGTGATCATTGCCTAAAGAAATAAACAATTAATTCCAACTAATTCATATTGAATTCGATCTTTGTTATCAAACTAAGGAAACTTCTATTTTCTTTCCGGAAGTCTGTCTGCTTTCTCTAGCACCGTCCGCCATTTTTAAAACAAATAAAGGGCGGGAAGGCGTTTGAATTGAAACTGTCACACCGATATTTTAAGACAAGTAGCGGGTTTAAATACATAATGTACAAGTAGTTTCGCTTTTAAGTCGACGCAGAATGAAGTTTCAATTGCCGTTTTCTCGATTGTTGAACTTTGATATTTGGTATGCTGTCATACATTATTTACAACTCGCTGTAAAAGCGAATCAGGTTTAAAGTAGAATCTCATTTTTCTGAAGTACGTTTTCCTATAAAACAAACGTGTGTGCACTTATTGAATAAAAATTGTTATTCTCCAACTTCTAAAATCTATACAAGCCACCGATCTACATTTTCAAGACAACAAATGCATGCTTGAGAATGAAGAGAAGATAAATCCATAGAATACATATACAAATCAAATTTGTTGAATGATTCGGATAAAAATCACATTTTCTCTAACCCTTCGTATCCTGAAAGTCTGAAGGTTCTCTGGGTAGAGGTTGCTAAAATTGTAAGTCGGTCTAAAAAACGTAGCATTCTCTCCTATAGTCGAATTGTATTTGACAACACTCGAAATAGGCTTACATAAAGCAGCTCGGACATCGAATCGAAAAATCGTTATTTTCGTTATTAGTTCACCCGGTGAACGCGCACTAATTAAAAATTCGGGAACACTCACCGAACGAAATTCCTCGAGCAAAGAGAGGAGAGTTTACGCCAGTTGCATGTTGAGTATGCTCGAATCGATTCACTGTACGGTGGATCGGTTCGATCTTTTGAAAAGAGAGAACGAGAGAAAGAGAGAGTGTGTGTGTGTGTGTGAGAGAGAGAGAGAGAGAAAGAGAGAGAGAGAAAAACCACAGGTTTTGTTTTGGGCAGCGTGTAAGTAAACTGTCAAACGGCACCGTTGCGCAGGCACTTTCCCAAAATCCGATGCATCACTGGCATGTTTCCGTTACGGGGCGTGCGTGGTACACGGTTCGCATGAAACGACGACGACGACGACGAGAGAAAAAACGCCGTCGGCAGAAAAGGTTTGTCTCGAAACGGGACGCTGCCTATATACGATAAATATAAACTGCAGCAGCGCGAACGATCACATCGCACAACCAGCGTTCCTCGGCAACTGGTCGAACAGAGGCGAATTGCGAAAGATTCACGAACCGGACCGGACCGTACTTACCTCGTCGCGGCCGAACTCTCCCGTCCACCGACAAGAGACGCGCTCTGATTGGCCCGTTTCCCCGTTCGTCCCTCGAGCGGACTGGACGAAATCCTGCCCTGCCTCCCTTTCTCCTCCCACCCCGACACAGTTCCGTGCACCGTTCCCGGAACCATGAGCCATGAGGTAGAAACCAACGCAACGGTTCGATTTCGACAATATCTAACTGTCCACAACTCCGCAATGGGAACCAATGGAAACCCCTCCTAATTCTTCTTCTCTCCTGCTCCATTTTCCTATCGATGTCTTGCTCTCGCTCTCGCTCGCGATTCGAGCCGCGTATAAATATAAATAGTATGCTCTCTATCAACGCCGATAACCCGTCGACGGAGGAAATATTTCTGTGGAAGCGCATTTATTTTAGGTATCAGCGATTTCATTCAGTTCCATTTTGCCAATTTCTAACTGCCCACGATGCCCGGGAAACCCTTCTCGTTTCTTTTTCTCTTCTTCCTCTCCGACTCTCCGTTTTGCTTCTTATTCGCGATTCGTGCTGTATAAATAGTATAGTATCGACACCGATGCTTGGGAAGCTGGGCACGGTGTAAATATTTCTGTGGGAACGCAGCAAACCATGAGCAATGAGCCGATTCCATTTGCGCGCGATTGTGTCATTGTTTGCACCTTTCTAGCATTCCACGGTTGTACTTGACGAGTGCTATACTTTTTCACTAAAAACACTCATAAATGTTTAATCGAATCAGTAAATAACTCGAAGAAACGAAATACAAAGTGTATGTAAAATGCAGTTATTGTGCTATTGTTTCTACCTATGTGCAATCAGTTTGATACTGCAGTATAAAATATCATTGAAATATTACATACGTCTAAAAGTAAATTTACCATCGGTATTCGCTAATCAGGAATTTTATGAAAATTACACAATGATGTACAAGCACAAAATCTGACCGTTACATGTTGTTTTACAATTATTACAAGATTGCTTGTACACTGTTGTACACGCTAGAACCAAGAAATTTAGTTAATCGTTTCTAATAAAAGCATCTTTCTAATTTGAATGAGTATAGAATAAACAATGTGAAAAATGTGAATTTAACATGTATATATCATTCACAAATAGAAATAATATAGAATATTACATGGAACAGAGGTTCTGTGATTTCATTCTAAAGAAGAATAGTTTAAAATGACTATGAAAAATGCTTTAACAGAATATTACCCCTCATTTGTATCCGGTGAATTACCTTCCTTGTGCAGCTTTATCTTGTTAACGTTTATTTGATTCGACGGTACGTATCCTTCAACCAGAAGACTATTTATAGTATACCTATAAAATTTATAATATTCAACGATAATGTCGTTTGGCTGTGAAGCTTATACTGTTTTCAATGTCCTCGACATTAATATTTCTATGCAATTTATTTCCTGCTCAAAGTACAGATTTTACTGCAGACTTTATTTCCTGGTCAATTTTTAATTCTTAATGTCGACTATATTTTTTATTACCAAATTATTTATTACTTCGTCTACAGCTGTTTTTACCATGTTTTTTATTGTATTTACTCGCAATCATGAGGTATCTGTTGATAATACCTATTTCTCCCTTAAACTCTTTACCTAGTATCGTTTATATAAATGCTTCCTTTTTTGACTCAACTTAACATTTCCAGTAATATTCTTATGCTTGGTTGATATTAGTCCTTTTTTATACATTTTTCTTGCAACTTCATAATCATATTTCAAACTTGCTATTTATGTACAGGTAGTTTATTAAATATTCTTCTCAGTGCTGTTTTTAAAGAACCATTAATACAACTTTTTTCTCCTTCTAGTACTTTCTACTTCGTTCTGTTTTCTTCATTTTCCATTTTACCCGTTCGATTTTCATGAATTCGTTGTTTGTTGATGCTTTCTGCATATTTTAATCAATTGTCTCCCATTGTTACTGTAATGAAAAAGTATAAACAGTAATTGTGTAGCATAAATATCATTGTATATGTAATGAGATAATTTTTATTGAAGAAAGATGAATGTTGTAAAAATAACCTTTTCAGGTAACAGTGGTAACACTATCAATGGCATTTGCTGTTACACAAAAACAATGAATAGCAAATCAAAAAGCAAAATACCGGTTTTGTTTGCATTGTTTATAATCGGGACCTACCAGTACCTACTATCAAAAAATCTTGCACCTCTTGCCATAGTAATCTGTGGTTAGACTAGGTTAGACATTGCCATAACAACAATAGCGACGGAACTTATCCCAGCCACTGATATACATATACACTATAGATGCGGTATCTCCTATAAGCCGCCTGCACAGCTTTATGTCCCTAATTGAACGTAGTATTCAATGCCAGCGCCGTCTTAACTTAAACCGGTGTACTAAGGGAAATAGCGCGAGTTTCAAAAATAAAGTTTATAAGATTGAAATAATAGTATGTTATAACATCACAAGTTTTAAAAATTTCCTGTTGTATTATACATTAAAGCAGTCTTTAAAAAGTGATCCGAACACAATGAACTACTATTCGTAGGCATCCAATTTTCCTGACCTATTATTTTGATCCACTGTATACGTATACACAGTGCTGCATCTTGTGGAAATCTGTTTTATCATATGGGAATTAAAACAAAAAAAATTATCACTATTGAAAATTAAATAGAAATTATGTTACCTGTACAAAACTGTGCAATGATGCCCTTTTTTTGTTGTTACTCAAATTTTCGCAATATATGTATTTACCCATTGTTATCAACTGCAATGAAACGGAGTATAATCAAAATCACATAAATGCTAGGCTACTTGTAATGCTTTGTGTTCCATTATTTTCTGTTTTATAATATGGGTCTTGGCCGTGCCTATCATAGTGCTGCCCCCTACTCTAGTGCTTAGTTTGGACTGACACCACCAACACCAACTGACACCGACTGGCACCGACCACTTCGAAGCAAAAATAAATCAGGAGTATTTATTTGAATCTTTACTTGAATTTTTATTTTAGTTGATACAGTGTTCAAGCAAATTATTGGCAGCTGCTGTGCATCTCCGGAAACAAGAAATTTTTGTCTCTTTCTTATACCAAAATTCCAAGTTTAAATCCTAGGAGATCACTGATTCGAAAGTTGTGCGTGTTTAGAATTATTGGAAAATTTCAGGATAATTCAAGATAATTTTAGATAATTTCAAATGTTTTGCCGGGTAAGAATGCCCGCCATGGGTGTATGTAATATCGGAGAGGAAATGTAATCCGTCGCACGCCGCTTACCGAACGGTGTCGCTAGGTGGCACCACAAGAGCACGGCCATTTCTAACTTTCAAACACGCATTTTGAACGACTGACCGCTTGGGATTGTCAAGCGTAGATGTTTCGCTTTTTCTCGCCAAAATCTACAGGATTACATAAGAATGTTACCAGAGGTAAAATTTAATCTTATTTAATCGTGTTCGAATCGTGTTGCCTTCTCGCGATAATTTATTCTCGTGTCATGACGACCAATCCTATTTAAATTCGTTTCGTGGTTAGAAGTCAAGTTTATTTCATTTTGGTTCACATTTATTTTGATTCTCTATTCAAATCAATTTAAATTGAATTGTTTATTTGCTATTAATTCTGATTTAGTTTCTGACTGTTTGTCTGTTCTTTCCAGTTCTTTCTGTTACAGATTTCGCGGGAAAAAATCCATCGATCGAAAGCATTGATGCTATCGATCTATGTATTCGAGAATCGAAATTTAGACGATCGAGACGCAACATCATGTCGCACATTTTTCAAGCAGGGGAAGACGCGAGGGTGAGTACCGTTTATCTTCCCAGTATTAAACTGTTTCTAAAACTCTTCTTTTCAAACTATTAATGAAAAATTAATAAATAATTTTATATATATATATGCTAAATATTTGGGTTGTGTTTAATCTGTTCTTTAATATTGAGGATATGCAGAGTTTAAAAATGGAACAGAAATCTTAATAACACTTTGTTATACATACATTGCATAATTATGTCTGTTATGAATGCAAATCTGCGGTTTCGATAGAAGACTTAGTAATTATGTAAGGTTATTTTCATACAATAACTTGTTACTGTTACTGGAGCTTAGCTTGCCGTCATATTGTGTTTCTTCGGTCAAAAGCGAAGAATGGTACCTTTGTTCTTACAATTAGTCTCACTTCCTCCATTATAATCACCATATTTTCTATGGATTTATTTAACGCGAGACATCCCACTGTTACGCAACAGCTTGATTCATGTAACAATCGAGATCGAGTGAATGACACTAGTGCGGTAGAAATGAAAGTAGAAATGAAATAAAAATCATATTAAAAAAAGAGTCAATCAACGAAAGTAGTGTAAAAATGAATCATCGACAGATGACTCATAAATTGTTAATATCCATGCATGCGGAGAAGGTTACTGATTTTGTCCGTATTACTGTGGGAAGTGTCGTCATTGTTTGTGAAAATCGTTTTATTCGTGCGTATAAAAGTCGATAATTTACTTATTGGAAATTCTAATTCCTTTCAAAATTAGATATAGTAAAATATTTCGTTGTCTTCCTACGCAGCTTAACTTTCACCTTTAAACAATCGAATCGATTGTTCTATTATTATAATAGTGCTGACGGCATAATATTATAGTTTACAGTTTATAGTATAATACGGTGAAGTGTGCGAAGTAATGTATCTACCTGAAAGCAGATTAGGCAAATGTTTCCATTTCAGCGAACTACTTGAAATTGCCATTTAGCGGTGTGGCCAAGTGTTCGAAATAAAAGTTAACTTTCGAGGATTTATGTTTTGCGCGAAAACTTTCTGAGAATTCAATTCTACGAGACATTGTTCTTGAAATAAAAAAATTCACAATTATGATACATTCTATCGCATCTATTAAAAATAAAATACGCAGCCCACATGATTGCACTCGATCGCACTCGATCTCACCTAATAACACTATGTATATATGCATGTCTCTCCCATTGTTGCTTTGTATTGCATAACTCGCACGTTCTGTACACATGTGACACGCGGCTGTATACGTGTGTACTGTACTTACATAATGTGTAATAACAAACACTAACGACATTAAAATCGTCAGATCGTTTATTAAAAACAAATTACTAAAATTTCTAATTCATTCGTTTCTCATTCATTTCGATTTATTATAAGTGACATAAAACAAATACGTTTCATCCCTTTGGCAAGTATAATAAGTAGACTGTAGACTATGGATAGACTAATAGACTACATATATATGTATGTCGTGGACTCGCAGCATCCATAATTAATCGGGTCATAACGCAGTAAAAAATTAGCAAGGTTTAACAGTTTTTTAGATTTCGGTTCAATTCTCCTAGAAATGTCAACGAGGAAAACATATTTTCGTTCGACTCCAATCTATGCAAAACAGTCTATAAATATGCATATATAGTGTCTCAAGCTATTAACGAATTATTATTAGAAATACAATTTCATGTTCCTTCATCTTTCTTCATGTTGGTTGCAATGTAAAACTGAATCAAATTCTATCGAATTCAGCATTCTACTGGTATCTTGAAATGTATTTGTTTGTATTACCCAACAATAGCATGCACTATGACAAAAACATTATATACAATTGAACTTGAAAGTAAGCAAAAGCAAGCGAGTTAGATGAAAAGATGATTAAATTCCTAAAATTTAAAATTTTGAATCTTTATATGTCCTTGTTATTCACCTATAATATGATTCCACCACCTACAGTCCAACAATAAGATATTGTTCGGCCTCTGCGTCGCGTCGAATGAAGGCGTAATTAACAGGTCGACGCGAATGATCAACTAATAGTAAGGTTGCGATTACATTCCGCGACTGACACTTTTATTGCAATAATTACGCCAATCATCTATGTAATATCACAAGCAACAGCAAAATCCATCGCAAAACAATAATCGCGTCAACGCGACGGTTAAAGAGCAAAAAAGTTAAAAAAACATCTTGAATTGTGAACGATTCTGTCATCGTTTACCTGATTACTCGTATATGTATATTCAACAGGCACGTAAATATCTTCGAAATAGTCTTCGGTGAAACGTGTCCGAAGCGAGATCGTAACTATCTTCTAATAGCATTTTATAGCAACGATCGAGGGTCTCCCTCGTTGCTTATGCATTTGACCGTCGCGCGTCGTCGCGTCGCGTCGTGTGTCGATCTGTTCTACGACTAAAACGAAAGTTCATGCGATAGATAATACATTACTCGATAATACATTACGTCCTCGATGTTCACGTAAACAATTTATATGGTCGCAGAAGTGCGCAGTAAAGTCTGGCCCGTTAAAACGAAATATTTGTACCGTCAACTCTGTGCGATTAAATGGTCGACGAATATTGCGCGCTAGGTTGAATTTCATTTCGATTTTCGACGAACGTCTAACACTGTAAATTTCAAAAAACAGCGCAATTTATGGAGCTGGTTTGTAATTCGATCGTATTCGCTTCCATGAATTGCTAAACTGATTTCGAGGAAATACACATCGGAGACATCGCAGCTAGCTTATCTTTCTCCTTGATAAACTTCTCCAAATTGAAAAACAATTACGGAGCTCGATAATAACGAAGAGTATCTTGAACCACTTGAACCACTGTATTACCGATTAGGATATCTAATACGCGGAGACACATAGTTTTCCACGTGGAAAACGAAAATGAGAGACGAGGAAAGAGTTGGAGAGTGTCAAATGATACGATCCCATAACTCGTGAGTTTGTGTACGGAGCATTGACGACATCCGCGTAGAACGCATAGGCGGCATAAAACTATAAACTTTCACCTGCACAAAGAACCAGTGGCATGTTTCAGGTCAGGGCAGACCTTTTCGTTCAACATAACAATGTCGTATAGTTTTAGCTTGGCTTCTCGCAGAACTCCTGTTCTCAGCAGGTTTCGCGAGGCATCATCGAATTAAAATTGTGCATGGACACAGGCTGGAGCCCACGAACAAGGGCTGCATATTCAGCGACGATGGAGAATAATAGGAGTGGGAGGGTAGATGACCCCGGAACAGAGAGATTGCAAGCATAAGAAGGGAAAAGAGTGTGTCGGAAAAGTGGAAATTTTACATTCAAGTTTAAGAGCGGCGCGGCGTCCTCTTTTCATCCGACAACCGACACCTCGGCAATAAAATTGACAGAGCCCGGTTTCTTTTTATTACTATGTTTATCGCATCTCGTGTAGCAACTTATCGTTTACCTGTCTACAGAGAAAATAGACGATGAAATTATTGCGTGGATCTATGCTGTCAGGCTCTCGCATGGGTCTGCTTAAACCGATTTCAGCCTTGAGAGCAAGCGGGGATAGATATCTGAGCATGGCTCACGCAACAAGCAACAAACAAAATACTGACCCAACGTTGGATGGGCTATCGTGGTTCAAGTTCAGTTTGTATCGTCTCGAGATTGAATCTCACAATCGGAGCATCCCCGAGAAGCCAGAGAAGCCAAGCCTCTTCTAGAGGCCCGCGAAACGCAAAGGTCATCTCGTTTCTCAATCCGAACCTCAAAATGCTACGTTCCACCGCTGGAAGAAAGGGAAATCTGGAATAAAATTAATCGAACTTTTCAAAATTCAAATACCAAATGCACAGGCAGCTCTATTTGAAGTGGATCGGTGGATCGTGTATGAGTATTTCCTAAACTTGTTACGATAGTCACGCATCTTATCTAAGTGGACGTGCCTCTAAGATGTCAGAGTGACCTTTGATTTTTTAAGTGGAACTATGTAGTTTTTGTACGCGTGCGTTCGCTCGGTTCATAACTTTATCGGTATTTATCATTGTTATGCGTTGGTCTTTGAAGGTTATTCAAGATCTAAAGAAGGGACTTTCTTGCATCAACTAAAAGATAACTATATACATACATAAAATGTAGATATATTTGTAAGAAATCTAACACGTTTTATAAGTGCCCGATATTAGGTGCCGGTTATTTCTTTAAATTGAAAAATTACAAAATAATATACAATTTTACATATTTTCGAAAACCGTTATGTAAAACGTCATGTATTTGGAACTCGGAGAACTCCCCCGATCCCTCCGATAAAGAGCCGCAAGAAACCATAACTTTAAGAAAATAAGTACGACGGACGTTCCGGAGGCTTTGCTTCGACTTCGACAGACCAAACATCTTCTGGCGGGTAAGAGAAAGATTCAATAGATATGTATGAACCTGGGATCCCTAGACAAACAGGGTTCGTGCTCAATGGTAGGAAACGATGACAGCGCAAAGCATCCCAACACCGCGCCGCGCCGACGAGGAAGAGACCCTGGACCACTGTACACTGTACCGCCCCAACTGTACCGAAAAACTCACTCAACCCTTGCAAGGGACGTCAATGGGCTGCTCAAGGCTATTCTACATCTGTAGAATTGCTGGAAGGGAACAACAAGCGATCAGACAGACAACGGGAACAGAACGAAGCTCGTAGGCCATCTTGCGACAGCCGTGCAGCTAGCGGATGCCGAGTTTGTAACAAAACAAGACTCCCTCTCTTGTTGCAGGGGCTTGCAAATGCTCCACGATTAACTCGAAGAAAAAGATGCGATCGTCGCAACGCATTTTATAAATGTTTAACACAGGCTCACATAAAAATATTGTGAAATTTCGACCAATTGAAATTTTTACAAAATTTATCATGCGATCTAGTAAACTAATTCTTTTATTAGGTTTACGGGAGTCACATTTACGCAATTTACGAGAACTATTACACTTTTCCTTCGCACTACAAGTGCGATATATGTATGTCTATATTACAACTTGGCGGGCTTAAAAATACAGTTTTCAATGATTCACGAGCATTCAAGAGCATAAAACGTATTCACGTATACATTTATTTTACAAGTTATTCTACATGTAGGATTGTTCATACTTTTATACACGCAATTATGGTATGTATATCCAGTTCTAAAAAATTACTTAAAAAAAATTATATTATATTAGATTTCCATCTGTTTCTTCTTCTTTTACAATGTTGAACCAGTGTTCTACGTGTTATATGTATAAGAATATTTCTATGGAATAATGTTTATACCTGTTTCGAGTTTCGGAGGTTTATATTTCGCGTACATCTATCTTATTTAAAGAATATCTGATTTCTGTGCCAACCAGGATGGAAAAATATAACGTCCAAATAAACAATTACAGAAAACTGTTTGTCGAGCTTTATTTTTTAAATCGAGCATCTGCGTATAATATTGGTATAAAATAAAATGTTTTCGAATGGGAGAACATACAATATTCGCGTAATCGCCGTGTCACATAATTCTCACAATCAGTTCACAAGCTTTGGCTTTATTCGTGTTTATGACGTGTGCGAATTTTGTGCAGGGAAAAGGAATCGATGTGGTTGCGAGACTTGGATGGTTCTGGTAACAGATGGAAACAGATGATATTTCATTCGATACTGCGTGTATATTCAGTATATTGGTGTATATCGCAGTCCGTTTCGCAGTAAAACGGTTCCTTTCCGCTTTCCGGCCGACGATACAGTGTACCGACTTCTAAGGCGCATTTTCGCGATTCTCGTAACGCGCATCTTGGTTCCCTGAACTCTCTGGATTTACTTACTCGAGCTTGTATTTTCAACCGTTCGAAGAACCGGCTCGAGTCAATTTGTTTTTGGCACGTGAACGACAAGATTTCGAATTCGAGTTGCTGAGAATCACAGTCGCACGAGTTCCCGCTTCGAGATCCAGACAAAAGAAGTCGCTTGTTCACCGGAAATGCATTGTGCTGAATCATAAATAGACTACACACAAACTTCATACTTTTATAAAACGTGCGAACAATCGAAACAGAACAATGAGAAGAATATATAATAAAACAAGTGGTAGGAGAATTTCCATATTCGATTTCTCGAATAAAAGAACTTTTAATGAACGAAACAATGTACTATAAAATGTTTTCGACCAATTTAGAGATGCACGAATAACACACAAACCGGAGTTTGGCGCGAACCGTCGACGATTAAGGACGTGTTATTGCTGTCGTGCCAAGTGACGAGTGTGTATACTTTATTTAAGGGTCTTATTTAAGGGTCTGGACTTGAATCTCTAGTGTGTGTAACTCACACACCGCTACGTATATACGTACACGAAAATGTAAGGTTTCGGCATTCCGAATGGCATTTCTCTAGCACGCTCATTTCGGTGCTCTACTCGGGCACAATCGCTAGATAAAAGATGAATCTAGGGGGGACCCATACTGAAATCGCCTATTTTTTGCGTTTTCGAAGTGTAATTTACATTATTCGGCAGCCCTTAGGGAGCCGCAAGTAGCAAAGGGCGCACGATAGTGCTGCCGCAGTCAAGTGAGATGCATTTTCTTCAATATCGAGAGATTTAGGGTTCGTTTAGAAAAAGTGACAGGCGTCCCCCCTTGCGGGGATACATACAATGTGAATGCAGCCTTCATTACTTTAAACCTTACGTATTTAAACGCATAGTTGGCGGAATTCGAGAGTACATTACAAAACGGAGAGTTCTGGCAAAGTATAGTTTTGTCACTTGCCACTACGAACGCTTATGTCTGTCTCCGATCATTCAGTCACTGCAGTTACGGGCGACTCCGCCCGTACTCGGAGATGCCGGTAAAACAGAACGAGAAAAAAAAAACAAGATCAGGAACAACCAATACAAAATTACAATAACTTCCCTATAAATCGGGAAGTTAAAAAAAATTACAATAACTTCCCTATAAATCGGGAAGTTAACAAGATCAGGAACGACTAATACAAAAAACAAGATCAGGAACAACTAATACAAAAAATGTATTCAACTCTATTCAACTCTAAAAGAAAATGTGCCCAGCTCCCCTACTAGACGAAAATGCTAACTCAGCTTCTTGTAGCGGCCACTCGTTGGTTTTGGCGTGACCATCTTCAAGGTCACATTGAGATCCACACCCTTAAATTTCCGCCTGCTTTTGCCTTGTGGCTATAGCTGGTGCTTCTGATAACAGGGGCATTCGTTATTAATTTGTGTTTAAAGTTATAACGTTATTGATCATGATTTCAATGGAGCAACAAAAAATCAAGTCCTATGCTCAAATTGCGCAGCAAGCGCAATTTCCGACCAAGGAACAGGCTATCGTTCTGGATTCGTTAGAAGGAATACCGATACAAGAATATACAGTGGCAATTGGAAAAATTATTGACCCAAAGAATATCCGTTTTGTGTCAAGAATCTCTCATGGACGCGTATGTTTATATTTGAACACGAAGGAGAATGCTGATAAACTTACGGACTCTCATTCTAAAGTGATTATTCGACAACAAAGTTTGGAAATACGTCCTCTTATCTCCAAGGCTAAACGTATTATTATGTCTAACGTGTGTCCTATTATTCCGCATCATGTGGTTCAGGAAGAACTTTCCAAACATAATATTCGAACGTCATCTCAGATCAGTTTTATTAGAGCTGGAATGAACGACCCTGGATATGCTCACATATTAAGTTTTCGCAGGCAGTGTTTTATTCACCCAGATGACGTAGCCAATTTGCCTGAAGTATTGCAGATTAATTTTGACAGTACTAATTACTGGATTTATTTGTCTACAGACAAGTTAACTTGTTTCCTTTGCAAGGAGGAGGGGCATTTAGCTAAATTTTGCAAAAATACAGACACCCCTGTCCAACCATTAAAGAACATATCAATGGATCAAGATTCCATGGTTCCGTTAAATAATGCAACATTGAACGTGAACGTAACTCAAACGGAGGATAAAGATGCATTGTCTCAAGATAACTACGCTCATCAAGTCATGCCCCCCCCTTCAGCTAAGCGGCCTTTCCCTAGTACTTCCTCATCTAATGACAATAATAGTTTCTTGTCTGGTAACACTCAAGAAAAAGGTAATCTAGCTATCGGGAAAAAAGTGTTAAAAAAACCAAGAAAATCCCCGAAATTGGAAATATCTAAACAAGACATTGTAATACAGTTACAGCCTGCTAAGGAAAAAATTCTCGCTGAAATTGATAAGTATCAGATCGATTATGACAAAATGGTAGATTTTTTACATACCAGCTACGATAATCCGAATACCTTTGCTAATGCGCTTAGATATACAAACGACATTCCAGCTTTTACGGCTTTACTTTCGGATGTAAAAGATGTGCTTACTGAACGTAGGTTAAAAAGTCGTATAGTAAGAATTATTAAAAAGCTTGTGAATACCGACCCTGAAGGGAGTTCTAGCACTGAATCATGCTCCCTTGAATCTCAAAAAGCGTAATTCAGTGATTGATAACATATCATATTATGTAATACATTCATATTCTATTAATACATTATATTTCTAAGCTTAGCAAATGGACCTTAAGTGTCTTAATATTCTATTTTGGAATGCCAGAAGTATTCTGCGAAGATCCCAAGAAATTCGATTTCGTCTTTCTAAAGTGGACATATTTATTTGCGTGGAATCCTGGATGTCCTCAACAGATAAAATTAATTTACCTGACTTCTTTATCTTTAGAAAAGATAGATCTCACTCTAGGGGAGGTGGGATTTTAATAGCTATTCGTAAAAATCTTGTTTTTTCTGAAATAACTAGAATCAAATCTCCTGATGAGTCTGTTGAATTGTGCGGTATTCGTGTTCTTAATCTTAATTCTCCATTAGATATAATAGTTTGTTATAGAACTCCTGGTATCACACTTACAAAGGAAGATTGGAATACTATTGTCCAGAATGTAGATAAAAATAATGATTGTATATTTATAGGCGATTTCAATGCTCACAACAAAAATTGGAACTGTCTTTTCACTGACAGTAATGGTATAAGGCTGGAAAATGCTGTTGAAAATAATAATTGTTACGTTGTGTCAACGTTTCGCTTCGGAATTTGCTCAAACGAGCTATTTATCTAACGTATTGTACTATTTCAAATCATGTATATATATTTACATCTCACACGCGGGACCATACGAATCGGCGATGGTACAATAGCCATCGGTGCGAGCGAACGCCGACATACCAACAGCAATCACAGGTGCAAATACAGCCTACTTAGGTAATGATATTTAGACGTCTAATAATAACTTGTCTTATATGATCAAGACAATTGATTTCACGCTCCACCGAATTCTTATGGTCCGCGCTTCCATTATAAATATGGCAAGATCCGCGATCAGTTCTCAGTTCTCTGCAACAGTTTCTTGGCTTCACTTCGCGAGTAATCATTAGTTCCAAATTCTGACCTGGTCGTGTCGGATCTTGCCATTCTATACTTTGCTATTTCATTCTATTTCCATATCTTGCTATTTCAGCATATTTCATTCTATTTCGTTTAATTGCGTTTATTCCTTAAATTTCTATTTAGTTAAGTGGTTAATTTAGTTATTACATTTATTGTTATTCTATGTTACTCTTAGTCTTAGATTCTAGTCGCGCCGTCTAATTTAGTTTACTCTGTATTTTCTTATTCCGCCAACGTGCATTGATTTCGTTTATTTTCCTTTTCTAGTTATCGCGTTATTCTGTACATATTCATCTTTTTGGGTCATTATATTTTGTGTTAGCTACGTTAATCTTATTCTTTTATTTTTCGTTTTCTTCCCTTGTATTCGTCAGATCACGTCAGTGTCGTCGTGCGCGCTAGTGTGTGCGAGAGACCATCGGCAGTCTCTCGTTTCATTCGTCTCGCGTTATCCTTTTTGGTGCCGTATGCCGCGACGCGCAGGTCGCAAATATCAGCTTAAGAAGCTGTTCAGAGAGCTGTACCGGGAGGGAAAAGGGACCGCGTACGACGAGAACCTCGGTATCTCCAAACTCCCGCGTATCCTAAACGACGCCGCGTTCACGGGTATAGCACGAATCGTCTCCCAGAAAGAAATCGGAAATATCGAGGCACCCGAGGCTCCTCCACCCGCGAGTCCTTCCCCGTGGAAACTCGTGCCGATCACGTTCGTCCCGAGGTTCCCTTCGCCGGAGCACATTAACACCGAGGATCCGCGTTACGAACGTTACGTTGTGCGTAGAAAGCTCGCCCTGAGGTGGTATAAATAGTTAAAACGAGAGTGAGTGCGTATGCGCGGTACGGTGTCGGTGTCCCATCATCCCGGTCACCTCTCATTTCCCCAATCCAAGTAAGCAACCGTTAGGTATTTTACGATACAAAAGAAATCGGTGTCCCGCCTTGTACGTCTGAGCCCACCAGGGCTCGGTACAATCGGGGGAACACTGGTTCCCGCGTTCAGATCTCTTCTCCACGCCGAAAACGCCGATACCTTCGGCTCTAAAAATCGGTGTTCCGCCTCGTACGTCTGAGCCCACCAGGGCTCGGTACAATCGGAGGAACACAGGTTTCCGCGTTCTGACCATTCCCCACTCGTCGAGAACGTCGATATCATCGACTCTAAAAATCGGTGTCCCGCCCCGTACGTCTGAGCCCACCAGGGCTCGGTACAATCGGAGGAACACCGATTCTCGCGCCGGTTTTCCCCAGTTGCATATCGAAACGTCAAGAATACACATCTCTAAGAATCAGTTTTCCGCCTCGCACGTCTGAGCCCACCAGGGCTCGGTGCAATCGGTGAAACACAGATTCTCGCGTTTCGATCCTTTCGCGTTAGAGACAAAACCCTGTACCCGCTCATACGCCGTACCACGATCACCGTGACGTCAGCGGATCGTCAAACCGTGCCTTCGCGATCGTCACTAATCGCGGGAACCTCCCCCCCCCTCTTCTTGATCGCGACGTGACTCGGTCATCCCTCGTTTCCTCCCTCGCGCGGACAACCATCATCGGGCCTGATCAGACGTGGACGTACCTGCCACGTGGATCAAAGATCGTAGAAGAAATATATTAATTGCGTTACGATCTCCCCCCCCCCAAGTAGGTCGTAACATAATCTTTTTTTACATAACGACAATTCCAACACACATATTGATCTCTATAGAGCTCAAAAATCAAATTTAGATTTAGTTTTTTCTTCAATTAATTTTTTGGATAAACTAAAGGTTAAGGTATGTGATGAGACCTGGGGCTCAGACCATTTCCCAATTTATATTGAAGTGAGTAATGAAAAAATTTTCTATGAAAAGCGTTCGTTTAAGCTTAAATCTGTTCGTACCGATTGGGACAAGTTCAGCTGTATCCTTAAGGATTCACATGACTATTTCCTTTCTCCTGATTATATATCACTTTCTCCTAGTGTTAAATATGATACTTTTGTTAATTCGGTTGTTAGTGCGATCGAGTGTTGCACTCCGGTGAAAAAACCTGCATCGTATTCAAAGAATAAAAGAAACCCAGTTCCCTGGTGGGATGCTGAATGTGATAAAGTTAAAAGACTTCGCACAGCCTCGTTTAAAAAATGGGAGCACACACTTAGACTTGAAGACTTAATACAATACAAAAAAAATTGTGCGATAGCTATTAAAACGTTTAAAAAAAAGAAAAAGGATTGTTTTAAACATTTTGCCGAAAGTATTAATTTTCAAACCAATCCTTCATATGTGTGGAATAAATGTAAGATTTTTAAAAATTCTTGGGTTAAAATAACACCTCAACATTCGTCTGGCAATGTTCAGGATCGTATGAAGATGGAGCTTGCTTTAGATAAAATATGTCCACCTTGGGTCCCGACTGACCCGAATTGGCTTCCTCAGTGTGAACAGAACCCTCATTTTGATTCACAATTTAGTTATTCTGAATTTAACATTGCTTTGGCCTCTAAAAGAAATACGGCATCTCCAGGTATGGATGGCATTGATTTTTTCGTTATTAAAAGCCTACCAGAGGAATTCAAAATCTTGCTGCTTGAGATTTTCAATGAAATGTATAATCAGCAGGAATATCCAGTAAGTTGGAAAAATTCTTATATTCACTTTATTGCTAAATCTGATGGGGTGGGCCTTCGCCCAATATCCCTTACCTCTTGTTTAGGTAAACTTTTTGAGTCTCTTGTAAAAAATAGATTATTGTGGTGGGTGGAATTTAATAAGCTACTTCCTAGTAGCCAGCACGGTTTCCGAAGTGGTAAATCTTGTCTTGATAATTTAACTAACCTTACAATAAAAGTTAAAGAAAGCTTTGTTGAAAGGAAGGATGTTTTGGCAGCCTTTCTAGACGTCCAAGCAGCTTTTGATAATGTCAACATAAATATTTTACTTTCCAAGCTCGCTGCTGTAGGTTACTCAATTCCTGTTCTCAAATTTATACACTTCATGACACATGAAAGACTGATATTTTCTGCTCTTTCTAGTGACAACCCAAGACTTTCATTTAAAGGCGTTCCTCAGGGAGGGGTTCTTAGTCCTCTTCTATATTTAATTTATGTATCGTGCATCACTAATAATGTTCAAAACTTTGTCTCAATTTCTCAATTTGCTGATGATATTGCAATTTACTACAAATTCAAATCCATAAAAAGAGGTACTAAAGTTATTGAAAAAGCTATTAAAACTATTAAAGATAATCTTTATAACCTGGGATTAGATCTATCTCCTAGTAAAACTCTTCTTCTTCATTTTAATAATAAAAAAATTCCACCTGGTTCAGTTTCGATTAAAGTAGATAATTTCACTGTTAAATCCAGTGATAGTGTTCGTTTTTTAAGCATTATTTTTGATTATAGAATGACATTTATTCCACAAGTTGATCACGTTATTAAAAAATGCTCGAATGCCCTTAATATAATAAAATATATACGTGGCACGTGGTGGGGATCTGACCCGTCCACTCTACTCACTTTATATAAAAGTTATGTACGATCCATTATAGATTATGGGTCTTTTGTGTACTCCCCTAAAAGACGAACTATCTCTGATAAACTTGAAAAACTGCAATTCGCTGCAATTAGATTGGCTATGGGATATCGTAGAAGCACCCCTACCAATATTATGTTGGCGGAATCTAAGCTCCCGCTGATAAAAGAACGGTTCATGTTTCTGTGCAACAATTATCTTGCAAAACTTCACTCAAATGAAAGTTCTCTTTGTCTTCAAGTCATTAAAGGCTATTATAATAGAGTTAAAAATAGAGCAATTAGGTCTAATGATATTTTGAGTTTCTGCATAATTTATTTTCATAAATTTTCTAATTTAATCGAATCTGAAAATAATTTCAATATCTTTTGTTATGATTTCAAAACGATTACTACTTCAATTCCTTTTGATTTTGAATTTGGTTACAATCTCAAAAAATGTAATGACCGCGATCAGAGAATCAAGAATTTGATTGAGGATCATTCTGCTTTTGCTGTATTCACTGACGGTAGTAAAATCTTAAATACAGAATTCGTTGAAGCTGCTTGTTTCTGCCCTGAGTTAAATTATCACGTAACTAAGAGCGTTGACTATAATGCTTCTGTGTTTACTGCTGAGTGTATTGCTTTGAATGATGCTCTTGATTTAGCGATGAGCTATAATAACCAAAACTTTGTTATTTTGACAGACTCCCTTAGTGCTCTAGTAAGTCTGAAATCTCCTAAATTTAATGTTAGAACTAATAGATATATCTTGGAAATTAAAAGAAAATTTAGTCAATTTCATGTAAATTCCAATAATCACTCAATAAAATTTTTCTGGATTCCGGCTCACTCGGGAATTTCGGGTAATGAGAGGGTTGATGCCCTAGCTAAAGAAGCTACTGTTGCCAGCTCTCTGAAGATCTCTAAGATCCCATTTACTGACTTATCCGAAACTTTTAAGAGGGATGCAATTTTAAATTCAGTTAAAACAATAAAAGATCAAGGGCTACATAAGGGTAAAGCTTATTTTCAACGATTCTTTAAAGATATTCGTTCACCTTGGTTTGGGCATAAAAAGCTAACAAGACAATGTATTGTTACAATTAATCGATGCAGGGCGGACCATTACCATATGGCTGCTTCACTTGCTCGCATTGGCATTATCGATAACCCCAATTGTAAATGTAACCAGGAACAGGAAACGCTTAATCATGTTCTTTGGCAGTGTGACCTATATAAAGATCAGAGGATCAAATTTGTCCATAACCTTATTAGAGCAGGCTTCCAATTGCCATTGCACATAGGTTGCTTAATAGCTGAACCCAACATTAGTGCTTGTTTATATATAATAGCCTTTTTAAATTCATGCAATCTACGTGCTTAAGTATTTTTGATTTTTCTATTGCTTATAATATTTTTGTTATACTATACTATATACTCTGTACTTTGTTATATAATATTCTGTACTAAGCATTATGTTGCAATAAATCTCATATGAGATTTCCAAATTAAAAAAAAAAAAAAAACACACAAACCGTATACACCTAGATGCAGGTTTCTTAACAGCAAACACAAAACGTTCATTCCTTCTGCTGATCGTTAAGGATATCTGCATAAAACTTGAAAGCCGAAAACCGACAATATAAAAGATATAAATATAATTTGTACTATAAATACTCTCCGCGACAGATAAGATATGAGCGGAATTGACCCTACACTTTTTGTTGACACGACTTGTTCCAGAGATAGTCCATCACGTAAATAACAAGTACATATACATGTATGTTCATTTCGCTTGTTACCAAGAAAATGCGTTTTCAATAGACAAGTCGTAATTACTGTTAATTCATTAATATTCATTAAACACGTGCAT
This sequence comes from Lasioglossum morio, assembly GCA_916610235.2. Lineage (NCBI taxonomy): Eukaryota > Metazoa > Arthropoda > Insecta > Hymenoptera > Halictidae > Lasioglossum > Lasioglossum morio. Next base: position 9,420,711 of record OU744327.1, read on the forward strand.
GTGTCAAAATGGTAATAGCAATAGCTCTACTTTTTACGGCACTGTTTACGTTCACGTGTACGTTTACACGGAACGATTATAGACTAGTACACGCGTTTTTTTCTATCGGCATCTAATTTTGGATTAATGAAATTTTTCTCGCAAATTCGAAATCAGGGGAATAAATTCTTCGATACTTGGAAATATGGCTACGAAAGGTTCGCTTTCTCACACCACGTTTGGATTTGTTCTTTTCACGATACTTCGCAAAGAAGAAGAAACGATGATCGCAAACACAAGGTGAAAAAAGGTTACAGAATCTTGTTTACAATTTATTTTGTTTGAAAACTTGTGAAAGAGATGCACTTTCCGAGGACAATGAAAATCTACAGAGTGCCAGAGAAATTACGGCATAATTTATTTATTATACTGTGCGACGCCAATATCGGAAGAGGTCAGCATAAAAAGTGAAATTCTGGTATTTCAAGGTCCATTGAATTTTCATTAATCCTATCCGCTGAATCGTTTTGAAATTAGCATTTCAGGAGTCGAAGTTCAGACAGTTGATTCAGCCATTAAAATCACAGTAGCAAACAGATTAGAAATACGTATTTATTATGTTTGGCCATTCCACAAGCCTACAGCGGTTATCTGTCGGTGTTACACAGACTTATGCGTACTTAACAATTTAAACGACGATGGTCCTGTCGATTTCTGCGCGAAAGAGACGAGTTTGCCATAAACAGCGTAAAAAAAGAAATTGCGAAATAGTGCGTCTGGTCGATCAGCGAAAGATGTCGCGCAAGATGTGCGGCTGCGAATGCGTTGAAATCGCTCTGCGACAGAACAAAGATGGGAAAATTGAAAATACCTTTTATCGTATACGCCGGTAAATAACACGCTGTCTTTCGTCAAATTCGATATATGTATTTAGTAGTATTTACATTGGAAAAAATCGGTTCTCGTACGACGTACGGGATTTTGCGGGAACGGCGAGAGGATACGCTTAAACTGAAATGACATTACGATGATGAGTTCGTTAAATCGTTGGTGCACGTAGAGTTTAGTTGACACGCAGGCGCGTAAAGTTTCGAAAACGTTCCCGTGCCGTTGTTGCTGCTTTTACATAGATAATTCAGGAACTTCCGCAGCGTCTGCGTCTGTTCCTTCGGCACGGTGAATAATCACTGGCAAACAACGTGGCGCACGATAAAGAATCCGCGACCTCGCGCACTACAGCTCGACAGAAATCGTTCATAGCTGTTTTCACGCGCATCTCGATTTCACTATACCGCACTATACCGTCACATACCTCACACATGCGTGAAGCTTCTCTAACCCCTTACCTTACCCTTTACCGTATCATTTTTTTCGCGATTGCATTCACCCAGGATTCGTCACGAACACGATTCGTGTACCAGGAGAATGATCAAAATTTGCTCGACAAATGGTGTGTGTACATATCGCGTCGATTGACTGATACAAAGGTATAATAATATTGCATTTTAGTACACGGTCTACGATCCATGGTTGACGGCGAACGAACAATGTTCGCGTTCATTAACTCTTGTGTCGATAACCCGTTGTCCGCTCTCAGCTTTTTTTATTCTCTCGTTCTGTGACACGGTAATTTCTAAAGAATCTTTTCTCGATGCATATCTTTTTAATAAACATTGCTCGCTGCAACATGACATAATACTATGGTTCTCTTTAGTTTATAACGTTTTCAAAAATCCACAGTCTAGTCACAACAATTTAGTATAATACATTCGAATTGATTTTCCCGAAATTCATTCTAGCAATGACATTGTTCTTCGAACAGCTAAACGATGCGATGATTTAGATTACAAAGGCCCGGTTGATGGAACATCTCGGAAAGTGTTGATGATCGACACAAAGGTTCCACGCTTGCCAACACCGTCCGACCAACTACAGGCAAGGGGTTGTTTAACAAAAGATCGTGTAAGAAAGAATCGATCAACGTCGGACATCTCAGAGTGTCCCGAGCGACGTGGATCGAGGGTCCCAGCGAAGGTGTCGCAGCTAACAGAATTGAAATGCGAGATAAACGGAAACGATAATAAATATTACAAGTATGTATGTACAAGTGCAACCGGTCCCCTGTCGCACGTACGCACGCACGCACGCACGCACGCACGACCGAATCGCAGAGGAAATTCTTTCTAGCCGGTGCGGCGCGGAGCAGTGTCTCTGGCGGTTGCCAGGTTAAAGTTAACGGTAGTTTTCGCGCAGAAAGGAAAGAGAGCCGGCGGTGTGCGCGCAGCGAATCGCAGCCGCTTGGATGCGGATAGGTATAATCTCCCACAGGAAAACAGCTGTCCTTCTTCGTGTTTCATTGTGCCTGCGGTGTTCCTTCGGCTCCAGCTTTCCCTCCCTTTCACAGACTTTTATTCTCCTTCGAGTTTTCCTACCTCTCTTTATCCTCCGGTCTCTGTGTCGATTGAAAGAAATGCTGCGATTGGTCGCAGCTGGATAGGATCGATGATACCGCCGGCTGCTGGGGAGCCCGCTGCCAACATGGCTCCTCTTCGCGATCCTTCGAATTCCAGGGCCGCGGCCGTGACAACGACATCGTTCGCGAGCAAGTCTAAAACCGACTTGCAACGACGATTCTAGCCAGCCGGTCGGATGGTCCTTTGGCGTGGACGCTCCTCAATCGAAAATCGTACGGTCAACGTTTAATCCCGCCAAATCCGTACGTACCGTGGATTGGTCAATTAGCGATCTATGTATACCGGATTCGGTCCGGGCCAATGATCTTTGGGTTAACGGCCTCGGAGCGCGAGTCGATCGATCGTTATCGGATGCTTCGAAGGCTTGGCAGGTCTTTCGCATCTGTTCGACCTCGCGATTGGCCGCGGTCTGTCCAATCGGCGATTCATTTGCACACCGGACCTGGATATCAGTTTGGTCGTGTCGGTTCGCACTGTTCGCACTGTTCGCAAGAGAGGCGTTTATGGAACGGAGCGGCGTTCCTCGGTGGACCAGCGGAGGTTCCAGCCCAACACTGTTCGTTTGATGGAGAGAAGAGACCAAGGAGGAAGAAAGCTCGCGCGCAATAGACAGCAGCGCGCTTTTACGTTTATTTTCCAGTCCTCGAGGTGCGAGACGTGGAGGCGCACCCCGTTGGTCGTCCGGCTTTCGTCCGGTTATCGGCCGTCCGACACGCGACGCGCGACGCGCGACGCGAATGACAAGCGAGACATGTCACGATGCGGTGACTGAACACGGTCGAACACCGGATTTTTAGATCTCCTCTTCCTCGACGATCGGCAGGCTGCTCTGGTGCATCAGCGGGCTGGTTCTCGCCGTGAAAGCCATCAGCCAGTAGTCCAGCTCCTTCTTGTTCTCCATGAGAAATGTTAACGCGATAGGCGAGTCGAATCCCTTCTGTCGGACCAAGAAACCCTCGTCGCCGAAACGCTCGATCATCGTGTTCCTCAGGTTCAGCACACCCAGGGGCCTGCAGACTTTCTTCTGCGGGTAAATCACCGCGAAATGCTCGACGCTCGTCCGATAGACCTTCGCTTGCACACCTTGACGATGGCCGTTCGGACCCACCAAGGTCATGTAGCCGCTCATGTTCTCGGTGTTCCAGCACGAGTCCACGTTCGAGTCCTTTAGACTCGTCTGGCTCAGCTGCAGGAAGTTCGTGTGCATCGCTACGTCGGCTGGCATCTTGCTCCTCTTTTTTCTTTGCTTCGCTTCGCTTAGCTTTCGGTTCACTCGAGAGTCTGTGAGACTCGGTCGATCGATCAGAAAACTAATACACGGCCCTTCGAGACTGTCGCGGTAAGCCAATGTCGAAACTCATTGAACGAAAGCACAACGTGAACTTGTACGGTGAACGGACTCGCGTCAGAACGCGTCGCGCACCCAACACCGATACTTCTCCGAGCCTGAGCTGACTGTCCGACTGTCCGTATGAACTTTCACCGCTACTATTTATATAACCATGCGCGAGTCCCGTGTGCCCGTGCGCAGGCGCGCTCCTGCGCACGCTGCCCATTCCGCAAGATGCACTGCCGCTGCCAGCCAGAATATTAACATTCAAATATGTAATTTCTTTGAAAATTAAATTGGTCGTCTCCAACACACCAGTTTATTTCGCTAAATGATATTTTGAAACAATCAGGCGTTAATCTCTATTCGCACAGCAAAATGTTCTCTCGACCATTTAGTAAATGGCATTTTATTTTATGTTTTTTACTGTCTCGTGAAAATTACTGAGAACGATGCTTTCGTTTGATGCAATGATAGATACGTATACATATATACCACATATCTACTTACATACCACGATACGAGTGTCTTTTCGACAGAACGACAGAAACAAAAACAGTTTTGTGGCCACGATGGTTATTATATCATCTAAATCTGTTTTCAAATCGTGATGGGAAAAACAAGTAGCACATACAGAAATTTCAGAGTTTGAAGAATATTGTTTCTTCTTTTAATTTGTTATTCTCGCAGCCACTCGATGAAAAGGCCAATTAATTTCTTATCTGTTATTCGAAGATCATGATACAGATAATGTATTTGCCAACCTCCGATATCTGAGCACGTGATTGTCGTCGTTATTACTACTTGGAAGTACTTCTTTGTTACACGCTACAAACATCCATACGAAAATAGAATTGGAACTATAAATAAATAAATAGAGTCTGTGCAGTAAAAGAAATATATGTATATATTTATTAGTTGTTGCAGATTACAAGAATTCAGAATTACATCAATCTATGGATATAAATAGTAATCTATAGAAGTGTTTTATTTGTATATTTTCCCGAATTTCTCGGGGTCAATTTGTTATCGTAAAACAAAATTAGATATTTTTACGGTCGTTATAAATAACGTATTGCTTACACAATTGTTAAATCGATTTGTCATTTATTTTATCGGAGATATACGCGCCGTGAGGTTATTTACTTTTCAAAAGACGAGCTTTTTTTAATACAAGATGAATCTGCGAAGGTATATACACAGGTACATGCAGTAACTTACATAGTATTCTAGCGAACGATTTTATGTAAGAACGGATTAATAAAATCGTTTATATAACCATATGTATATAAATAATATGTATATATATATATATATATATATATATATATATATATATATATATATGTATAAATACAGTGTGTTCCACATTTGGACATGGATGTGTTGTAATCGCATAATATATATCTAATAAAATACACGAACAATATATATGCATTAATGTGCAGCATAAATGTGCGCTGAAATTGCACTGAAAAAGCATTAAAACATTGAGTTTTGCTTGCATTTAAATGGATAATAAACAAGCAAAAGGATTTGCTGCAATTAAGTTTTGTTTTTTCTAACCGAATGGTTGCAAATACGAGTTTGCCCGCGCGCTCACAGTCTATTCGTTATTGTTTGCTTTTCGTCACAGTATTTTTGGCGAATGGTGCAGCAGAGGCTCGTATGTTGGCTTTCGGTGCGTATTTGCTTCCCAGATTTAGAGGAAGATATACGCACTCTAACTGGCGCAGGGTATGAATCAGAGTTCAAAGCATGAGTGTCCCTTTACCGAATAGCTTGTTAGCACACTCATCGGTAGTTTTTAACCGTCAGCTATTCCTCCCATTATTTCCAACTGTTTCGAAACAAATCGTTTTCACCATGACCCACGGTAGAATCGGTTACTAGTAATCAATCATAGATATCGAAATTTATTTCTGTGGCCTTTACGTGACGAATTTTGTTTTACTTTTGACCCAAGATTTTAAACCTTTCTTGACAAGACAACCATTATCTTGTTTTTATACATGACCTTCTCTTAATTACTTGCAATAAGTACTGTAAGAGTAAAGAATATACATTTCTTAATAAAAACAATCAAGATGTAAATTTAATTTTATTTAACTTTGTGATTATAATTACAAATTTTTAAGCAACAATGTTCATTATCCAGGCATTATACTAAAAAAATTTTAGAAATGAGTTCGAATTTTGGTTGTGTTAATATTCATTGCTATTGCGTATCAATATATTTATATTATATTATTTATAATATTTTGTAAAATGTTAAATGTTTTCGATGCGTAAACTTGAACCACTTGAACAATCTAAATGTGATTGGAAAAGACAAGTAAGGCCATCTACGGCGAAACGTCCAAGCCATCGTGGGCAGTTGGCTAAACGCGGGTGTGGGGGCAGCACTATATATACTACTAATTTTTATTTATTAATATTTATTTATCCTTTAATAATAATGCAATATAAAAGCAAAGTGTTAATGAACTTTTTAAAAAAATATCTGTTATTAGATATAATTATAAAATACTACTTTTTCTTTAGGTTATGATTCAACTTTTATTCTCATAAATGCAATATAAAAGTATTGTTATTTAATAATTGTATAATATTTCTAGTATAATAATTGTTATTTATGCTACATACACATGCTTATTGAACGAATTGTTCGATATCTCTAATGAGTAAATATATTTGATAGTAAATCTTATAAAATCTATTCAAAACTCCCGCCCATTAAAGTTCGACCAATGGCTCGGCGACTGATTCAGTTAACCGAATTTAGTCGATAGGTATACGGTATAAAGAATTTAATATTCTTTGTAATACAGATATTTATATGTATTTATATACTATATACGTAGTAGCAGGTAGTAGGTATACATAAATACCTATAAACATACTATAAGTCATGCTATAGGTAGATGGCTTGAACAACCAATCGCGAGTCGCGACCTCGGAGTTACCGCGTCGTAGATTTTGCCGCGCAAACGTTGCGACCATCTCTTGTGGTATCGTTAATTGAATGTCGCTTGGCATTTTAATGTTTTCGATTAATCCCTGCGTTTGATTGTTCCAGTAATTTGTTCGATTAAAGTGACTGACAACTAAAACACGAGATATTCTACGTTTATAAAGTTCATGGTAAGTACTTACTCTATTTATATCTAAATATAATTCTATGATAACACGTTACTTAATTGTTGATAAACATTCGAAGTAAGACACTATTTCCAACGGAAGTGAGTCGCAATTTTCATAATAATCTATCGTATTATTAATTTCTATTGATGAATTGTTGAAATCATTTTAGGTTGTGAATGGAATGAATGGAACGAACAGAGTTTAATACTGTGTACAAAAGTTCCATAATCATTTAAACAACCTGATATTAACGTTATTATACGGTAAGAAAATTACAGTTAATCCATTTTTTCTCATTCCATTGCATTATTCCATAGACTATCTCGATATATTTATAACTTGCTGCTGTTTTAGATAAATCTCTGAAAAATGATCGAATCTGATCAAAGCGATAAAGACAACCTTAACGACTCGTTGGATAGCAATGAACATACAAAGAAAAGACTACGCGAAGATAGCTCGGACGATGGTAATGCGCATTCATCTCCCAAAAAGTTATGTACTTCAGATAATAAAATCACGTTGGAAGAAACAAAATTAGAAAACAAATCAGAGATAAATGGCAGTGTAACGAATATAAAAGAAGATACAAGCATTGCCGAAGGAGGCGTGAAAGACACAGATATCTCTACTAATACAGAAGATGAGAAAGATACAAATATTTCTAGCAGCAAAGAAGATGTAAGATGTACAGACGCGACAGAAAAAACACTTTGTAATACAAAATCTGAAAATGAAAACAAAGATATTTCTACTATTAATAACATTAAAGAAACCGAGACTGAGAAATCGACCAACAATGAATACAAGGTAAGGAGTTACGCGTGCGTAAGATATTTTATTCCAATGTATAATGTGCTATATGTAATACTTTCTTCCTTTTTCATATAAAAGGATAGTATTCCCGAGACAAATGCAAATTCAAAGGAAGCGATTGTAAAGAACGAAGACACAGACGAAGATGAGAAAAACAGCAAACCTAGAAAAAAACGTAATAAATCGCAAATAGAAGACACGGAAGTGGTCGAAGGATTAGAACTTTCAGTGGAATGTGCGAGCGATAAAGAATCTTCGAGTTCGTCCGAATCCGAAAATGAAAAGGACAAAAAACCTAAACCAAAGACAATAATTATTAAAGCGAAACCTAACGATTCGGAACTCGACGTTAGTACTTCCGAAGCAGAAAAATCAGATTCACAAGACGCGTCCGAAGTGAAACCCAAGCAAAGTACAAAGAAAGGGAAAAGAAAGGCTCGAACTTCTTTCAGTAAACCAACAGACGGTGATTCCGAGGAAAACGACGATGTTTCCGACGAAGATTATAGTCCTCGAACTAAAAGAAAACTTAAAAAAGCACAGGCGAACAAAAGGAAATCGTCGTCCTCCGAATTGAAAGGAAGTTACGATAGAGCGAAGCAAATAGAGGAAAAAGTGGTAGAAGAGGAGGAGGAGGAAGAGGAGGAGGAGGACGGAAAGAAGAAGGAGGTGGAGGAAGAAGAAGAAAATTCTGATACGTTAGATGATAAGAACACAAAGGAAGTTTCAAAGACGAAAAAAATGAAACCAAGCGAGAAGAAAATAGAAATGCTGAAAAAGTACATCAGAGCCACTGGAGTACGTATTACATCGTACAACACTATTTGGGCCGGATGTAAATCTGCTGCTGCAAAGATTCGGTGTCTCGAGGAGTTGCTGGAAAAAAATGGAGTCAGTGGAAGACCAACTTTGGAAAAGTGCAAAAAGGCTAAAAAAAGAAACGAGAAACTCAAGGATATCGCCGAATTGAATATGAACAACATTATATCGGAAGGTTAGCATAGATTCAGAATTTTATATACATAATTAATGTAATGCATTGTACATAATTAATCTAATGTTATGTGAGAATAAGCGTGTATAATATACCTAAACTGTAAATAATCGCTAATTATGGTATATTAATTTTTTAGGACGAGTCACGCGTGCTCAAAGAAAGAGAGAAACCCCTACGGAACATCGTCAAGCACACTCTGCTTTAAAGAGAGTTTTAAAAGTTGTTGATAGCGATTCGGAATAATAAAATGTAACAAAACTTACGAATTTGATACTCGAAAAATGTTTCTATTAGAATGATGTACATGCATTGATTATTGGGCTTACGTTGCTACACTAATGTTATGTTGCTGACTGCAAGAATATTGCAATGCATTCTTTGCTACAAAATAATTTCTTATCCTTAACTGCTGTTCGAGCTTGTAATAGATTTTTTTTACAAATATAACAGCAAAAGCAAACACCTGTTGCATGAAAGTTTAAATCTTTTAGAGCAACACCTTGCTGATCCGCAGCAATTACGTTGTCGCACGTGCTACATGTTTTTGCGTATGTTTTTTGATAACACGGAAGGCATAGTGGGCGATCGTTTTCTGTTGTATATTGTTTTCCAGCCAAAGGAATGTCGCAATCCCAACAACAAAAATGATTGACGTGATAATTGTGCCCTTCCGCGACAGTATATTCTCGCAAGAAAATAAGCTGAAAAATTGAAATTGAAATAAAAGTTACACTCGAAATCCTAAAACATGGGAAAATGTTCTATTATATTTGGATATTATTATATAAGAAAATACAATGATTACCTCGTCACAGGCGAAACATCTAGGAATTCCCATCAGCGACGGTAAATCTCTTCCACAATATAATTTGTTTTTATAGTAAAAATATACTAAATCTACTAATAATTCGTTACAAGTATCGCACACGAAACATCCAGGGTGCCACATAGCATTTTTAGCTTTTTCTGCAATTACAGCCACATCGCCAACGCGTATTGCTTCTTTGCATTTATGACATTTTTCTTGTTTAGCAGGATTTACTCTTAGATTTTCTATCGCACCCTCAAGATCTTCTGGTTGATTTGTCCCAACACCGTAAACAATACTTTGGCAAGGGAATGCATGATTATGTAATTTTTCGGAATGAATGATAGTGGACGGTACTGTAAAGTTGTCAAACTTTGCTTGATGATTATTTGCGTTTGAATATTGTGTACACGTTTGAAACGATGTGATTGGTAAAGATGAATTTTCTATCGAGTTCGAGTGCGGTGTCATTCGATCCAGAGGAGTTGACGCAAGTTTTTCCGACTTGGTCCCAGTTATTTCATTTTCTCCTTCTGTTTCCGTAGATTGATCGTTGCCTTGTGACAAACTCGATTCACCGGATGGATATGTCGTTCTCGTGGTATCAATAATGGTTTTTACGTCGTCGTTCTCGGTATCGTTATTTGTACCTTGCGACGTAACGTGATTTTTCAACTGGTATTTATCACTGGTGTCGAAATTTTTTGCGAAACTCGATGTATTACATGGCATTTGCGGTTGGTAATTTCCTTGGTTGCCATATTTATTTGTAAGTTTCTCTCGTATGAACATCAAACCCTTTCGATCTAACGTACTACCGATTATATCGTTGGTATGTATCGTACTAGGAGGAAGTAATGCATCCGCTAATATAGATTCTGCGATAACGTTTATCGCTTCATCGTCGTTTTTATTGTGATCCATCGATTTTGAATGCGAAGACGAACTCGATGGATTCTCGAGTTTACTTAATTCTTCGAAATATTCAAACGAGTTCCGCGGCAGCGTAACCGATTCCGAATCGAAACATTTCGAACGATTGAAATGTTCGCCCTTGACTGGTTCCGACTTGACTATCTCGCAATTGTTAATGATTCCGTTCGATTTCTCGCGTATGGGGCGTATGGGTATCGCGTCAGAATTATTTAGCGTTGCTGAAACAGAAACAGGCAACGACGATTCATAGATGTTTAATTTTCCGTGCAGGTCTTTTTTATATGGAGTTTTCGCCATGAAACTACTCGGTGTACGTAACTGAACCATGTTAATTTGTGGTGCGTCGTGTTTATTTTGTGGACTACAGAGTTGCATGTCAGTGGCATTGACGGGCGTCATTAGCAACCGATCGTACGGACGAGCACTCAGCATCTGTAAAGTAAAAAGCGAATTGACTCGTGTCGATGGTACGATTAGAATTTTGTCCAATTCGATTAATTTACCTTTGTCACTGCTCCCTGTCCTACGTATTTCTTTATATTTTCTAGATACTTCTCGAAATGTTTCTTCTCTTGTTCGCTTAATTTATCACAAACTTCGTATTCTATATCGTGAAGAGGCAATTGCTTCTGCAACAACTGTCTTCTCAAGGCTGCACCTGCTGAACCTTTGATGGGTAGTTTTTCCATGGGTAGAGCTTTCATATATTCCGTAGCAATTTCTTTTGTTGTATCCGGCGGAATCCATTCGAACGCTTCTTGTTCTTGGTCCTTCCGATTATGTATACGTAGCACTGAAACGAAGCGCATTACAATATTAGAAATTTATCAACTTTACCAAATTTACCAACATGCAATCTTGGTTGCTTCGTATACAATGTTATGCCATAATATTAACAAAAGTACTTACACGTTGGTTTCTTCTTATACTTTCTAGAGGACCCAAACAGCAGATCGAACTGTGGGAAATCTTCGTCGTTTACGTCGTGATCGTCTTTACTGCATTTACAGTTTTTGCAAGTCTTTCTCCAAAAATGTAAATCCAAACCTGGACATGTATCTTTGCAAATCACGCAAGAGGCTCCTGCTCCAGCTTCGTGAGCCAATCGAGGCTAAATAAACATATATAGTTATATATTATAGACTGCAATATTCTCGAAGAGAAGGTATCTTTTATGTTACAAATAGCAGTAAGCACCAACAATAAGTTACCAATTATGTTAACTCAAAACTATGCGTTGATAATTTTCTAAATATAGTTGGGCTTTGTTTCGATGAAAATTTATGAATTATTCGATAAACTAATGCTTACACATAAAAGGAATTGATCGTCGAATGATCAAAATCAATTATTATAAACATTAATTATCTTACCCTTTAACTATTAACTCTTCTTTAGAACTCTGAATTCAAGTCTTATTATAGATACATAAATATATAGAAATTATGCTAGTAACGATAAGACAGAAAATGAATATGTTCCTAATAAGATTTTTAAATTGCTGAGGCTCACCTTTCTTTTTCGATTTTCTAACTCTAACAACCATTTCGGGTGATCATCATTTGCTCCTGTATCGGTCATTTTTAGTCAATTGTTTGTCCAAATATTTCACTACACTTGTCGAGTTTGACGCGAATCCAAGCAATCGTAAAGTTTATTCGATACTTATCAGTGAACCCTACGCTGATTCGGTTTCTTCGCATTCCTATAAACGCATGACGTGACTCATCGCGTTCACCGCCGATGTCTCATGCGCGTACGAAACCATCGTTATCGTGTTTTACCCTCGTATTTACCAGATTTGTTTTCAGCGTCTTTAAATATTCTATCTCGGACACATAAAAACGCCTTTCTTTACCATATACTGGAATACTTTGGTGCAACGCATCAAACACTCGACCAACCGACCAACCGACCAACCGACCAACCAGTTTATGTCATCCAAGCGGTTCAAGTACAAGCAAGTAAAAGCCTGAAACTTATACTACTAAATAGCTTTTACAAGGCTACGTGATCCCTTGAACCACTTGTATCTCATCTGTGTTTACCACCACCAAAACAGATCGTTTCTGCAAGATAGTAGTGGTAAACACAGATGGGGTACAGGCAGCTGGCCCTGGCGGTAGGGGGTGGGGGAGAGGGGGATCTAGGATAACATTGGATAACACCAAGGGAGCGTCGATTCATTTATCCTTCGTGACGAAATATATGAGTAAACTTCATGTTTTTTTATCGTTCTAGACCGAAAATTCTTTTATTTGACAAATACTATAAGTACACATAGGTGTGTAACTTCTTAAATTTCGAACGCTCGTTAAATAACGCTAAATTTCTTTTTATAGAAATAACAATGTAACATTCGATAGTGTTAATTCACTTTTTCCCCGAGTTACCATATGTTGTATAGTAAAGAAATTTTCATTTTTGTAGACTGAAAAAATGTAAAATACAGGGTGTTTCAGTTCTTCGAATAACTTGGATAAACCTTGGATCCAAGCTTAATGGTCATTTTTTGAAAGTTATTTTCGTGAACAAATAATAATAACATATGTACACCTATATATGGTAGGTACATAATTATTAGGTACGTAAATATGTAATTTCGTATCGAGAAGTTTCTTTTATACAGTAAATAAAGAAAATATGGTAAGGTTAAGTGATTTGATTTCCCACGGTTCCATACAGCCGAGACACCCCGTATATTCCATTACCTGTAGGTACTTACACTTATATAAATATGCGCAAGACAGTGTTATAAAAGTAACTGCCTATCCATGTATTTACAAGTATTTACCTTAGTATTGCGTTCACACTGGTCGATAGTTTCTTTTGTATACGCAAGTAAAGGCAAGGATTCTTGTTTCACAGATTTTTCATCCAAATTAAAGCTAAGATCGATCAATTCCAAAAGCAGTGTCAAATTCTTCCTGTGATATCTAAAATAAATTGTTTTGATGGATTGAAATATTTGTGAAAATATATTTGACAAATTCTATGCATTATGAATACCTTTTTCTTTTTTAATTTTTTTATCAATGCTACGTCTTTGGCAAGCTCCTCGATATCCTGTTGACTTATTTTCCGTTTTGACTTTTTCGTTAAATCCGTGGACAGTTTTTGTTTCATTTTTTTCTCTTTTCTTTTTTTACGATTCTCTTGTTTTTCCAGTTTTCTCTTCTTAGTCGCAGACCAAGGTTCGGTTTGTTTGTGTTTACGTTTGCACATAGTCGGCCATACTCCACTGTCTTGAAATGTCTTAAGTTTCACTAAGCGGTTTTGCTCTTTTTGCTTATTTAAATAAGCGATTGAATTAACGTCAATATCTTCTTGCCTAAACGATGATGTATCTCTTCCTTTAAGTTCAGGCATCCGAGGCATACGTAACAAGCCAAAGCTCATCGCAAGTTTTCCTAGGTCGATATCTTTTAGTCTCAGTATTAAATTACATTCATGCTTATTGTATGCTTGTATATACGATACAAATGCTCTGTTAGCTTTATCGAAAAGTAATCGATCTTTCTTCTGTAAATTCCTCATACATTTTAAACATTTTTCATATAAAGGTATAGATGGTTCTATATCGACTTTCTCCAAGTCTACTTTTTGATTCCGTTTAATAAAATCTACATACGCATCTTCTGTTTCCAGAAGGAACAAAAGTGCGCTTCCTTTGTTTCCGATTCTGGCAGTTCTGCCACACCTAGAAAAGAACAAAAATAGATCCTGATCTCGATCATTTAAGCTTGAAGTAAGCGATCTACGTGTCGCGTATTATACGTTGATTATCTCTACCTGTGCACAAAGCTACTAGCCGAGCAAGGGGGATCGTACTGTAGTACCCAATTGATTTCTGAAATATCTACGCCACGAGCCATTACATCTGTACAAATTAAAATACCACTTTCGATACGTCGAAATTCGTCAAATATTTTGTACCTCTTATTCTTCATTTTACCATGTATCGCAAGTACTTTAACTGACGGCAACATTCTAAAAATTTCATACGTTAAAAATAGTATGTCAAACATCTCGCTTGTTTTTAATAGGAGAAAAATGTCCGAGACAAACATTATCTATTTGGAAAATATTACGACGAATATAAAATTATATTAGTTATTGGAATCACTATTTTCAAACTATATAATAATAGTTGTCTCAGTTCTGTTTTCTGGTCATCCAAAATAAACGAGTAAATACAATAATTTTACTAAATTACTCGAATGTAACTTACTCCTGAACAATGTGACTGAAATAGTCTACATAAGCGCATGTAGATAAAAAAATCATATACTTCAAATTAGTTCCTTTTCGTTGTATAAAGTCTATCATCGTGGAAAATTTGTACTCTGCATTCACGATGGTATAATTGTTTATTAAATTCGATGGCGTCGAAATATTTGCTTTTTCTTTAACAGATATTAAAGCTGGATTTCTTAATCCTGCTCTAATTAGTTGCTGCAGTTCTTTCGTTTGTGTAGCAGAAAATAAACCTGTTCTTCTGAGACGAGGTAAATAACTTAATATTGTATCTAACGACGTGGAAAAACCTAAATCCAATAATCTATCCGCTTCGTCTAAAATTAATATTTCCTACAAAATAAAACAATTGGGATTTCGTTTAAAATAAAGTGGCATGTTTCTGTAGAAATGATGCTTTTAGATTTTAAAACCGCTTACCAATGATTTTACACGTGCAGCCAGATTGATACTTTTACAATTTGATAGTATATCTTCTAATCTACCAGGTGTTGCTACGATAATGTTAGCACCAGCTTTAAGACGCTCCGCATCTTCCGCAATCGTTACACCACCCACAAGTAACATTTGTTTCAAGCATGGAAGGTTATTTAAAAATTTTTGTAGCACTTCGTATATTTGTACTGCCAGTTCTCTCGTAGGGCTGATTATTATTGCTCCAACCTCCGTGGGTTTCCACATCTGTTTTTGTTTCTGTTGTTCATGAAAAACAATGACGATTCGATAACAACTCTTTCTTCGAGTTGAAATACATGCAAAAAATATTGTATAACTACCTGTAAAATTTCTAATACCGGTACCAGGAAAGCAACAGTCTTTCCACTACCTGTTACCGCTTCCGCCGCAACATCCTTACCTTTCAATAACAGTGGTATAGAAGCTGCCTGTTAAATTTTTTAGAAAATCCATAAATACTACTTCATACGCTTCTAAAAGTATATTTAGAGTCTTGAAACGTGACTCTACTATAAAAACTGTGTATCCTATTGTATCGCTTTTACCTGTACCGGTGTCATGTAAGGGTATTTCAATTCTTCGATGGTTTTTAATACGGGATCGCTTAAAGGTACCTCCAGTTCGTTCCAATTTTGTGTTTTCATGGTAAGTTTTATTTATTATTTCAACGAAAGTATTCAAAATCATCTGTTATTATCGTAGATCAACGTAAAAATTGTGTGCATTCTTTATCGATAGGTTACGTTCAGTTACGTTCGACAACTTGTCCAAACTTGTCCACATATGGTCCATACTTGACTCGATACTGTTCGATAGTCGATAGTCTCGATATTCTCGATCACGGTGCACCAGACCACCGACGAGATACTGTTAAAGACCGCCAGCCTTATGGGAGATCGTGTCACTCGAATAATTCGGTGTTTTCTTACGCCCTCTAGGATGTATTCTGACTGGAGTAAAAAACAGAAGGCCATCGAGGTGATCTCGTCGGTACAGAAGGCCACTGAGGAGATTCTCATCGGTCAGAAGCAGTCAGAAGTGGTCAAAAGGCAAATTGTCACGCAACCATCTTGACAGCAACGAGAGATTGTTAGTATCTCTCGGTGAAATCGATTATCACGAATTGTTACATTCTGCACCGAACATATTCCAAGTTAAGCAGATATTTCAGATGATGTTTTAGTGTCGGTTATTTAAGATTTACAATATTAAAAGGAAAACTCAAGGACAAAAGATTTCTAGAAATATTAAGAAAGCATTGAAGCATAATTTTCGGAAAATTACCGATTCCGACTTTCAATTTTGTATGAGATACCTCAATTTATGCTTTCAAAGTATTTCATAAACGAAAATTATTACCTTACACTTTTTCATACATAAATGTTTGAAGAATCGATCTGTGGAAAAGGAAATATGTTGAAGAACAGACTACGGGAGAGTTTACTGTAAACAATTAAAATGGCAAAAGAATTATTATAGACATTGAACAGATAGAATCAATAAAATCGTAGTATTTATGTTGAATAAATTAATGCGAATGTGCATGGTTTAAAAGTTATTCTGTATCTCGAGTTCTATTACCTATTTTGACTAAAAAATTAGATGGTCAGATAGTCAAGGGAGTGCTGGTTAACATCGTTGGCGAAATGAATTGTTATAAATATTGAACAGCCAGAAATAATAAATTTCTCTGTGAATTGTATCGAATAAATTAACGCGCGCGAATATTCATGTTATAAATGTTATTTTATACCTTCTGTATCTCGAGTTCTATTGTACATTTTTACAAAAAAATTAGGTGGTCAGATGGTCAAGGGAGTGGTTGTGGGCATCGTTGGCAAAAGGAATTGTTATAAACATTGAACAGCGAGAAATAACAAATTTATCAATAATTACTAACTGGGCGATCGAATCGATCGATGATAGAGGAGTGGGGGGAGACAGCTAAGCGAGAGCGCTTAGTCAGTCAGTCAGTCAGTCGGGTCGACGGATTCGTCAGGGGCGGACGGGTTGCGGTACCGGGTGTGCTAGGATGTCCCGAGAGACCAGGGGTAGACCAGGGGTGGACCAGGAGTGACCAGGGATCTCCTGGTAAGTTTTAATTCAAATATTCTTGCATGCTCGTTGCTTTGTTCCCTTTCAACTGTTTTCACTGAGCAATCATTTTCAATATTTGCCTCCAATATTCTTATTGCAATTTCCAACGGAAAAGAAACTTTCACAGTTCACTGTTCGAAACATTTTTATATTTCTGATGTTGTACTTGTGTTTTTATTCCTGCTTTTGATTGTCAAATTCGCACTTCTGCCTATCTAAATTCTCGACAATTACTCGACGTACTTGCGTAACTTTCGCTCGCATTCATTCTGACTTACTTCTCGGGTCTCTTGTGCAGCAACCTCCTCGTGGTGAGACCTGGGCAATCGGCATTATCCTCTATTCGTAAGAACTTTGAGTATCTTACGAATAAAGGATAATGTCGAGCTAATAGCTGCACGTATACAATTTTTTATAACAATGTGTAATGGAATTTAAGAACGGCAAAATGTTACAACATATTTCATTGAATTGATTATGAATTTACTTTCAGCTAGCTCGCAGTCGGCCAAGGGTACATACATGCTTTCTTCGTTTATCCTTGGCAACATTCAGATCGTTATTTCAAAGTTCTTGTTCAGTCAGCGAACATTCCAATTTTAATTTCCGCTTTTTCAACTATTCATTTTGGAACTTTCACAAGTTCCACTTCGAAAAATTTTTACATCTTGTTGAAAATTGGTATTCCTCCGATCGGAGTTCCCTCAGGGGCTCACTCACGGATGGGGACCGTGAGTGAGTACGGGGAGTCGCGTCCCTGGGGCTACCCGAATCGCCTATAGGTCGGTTAGACTTGCTCACGAGAGTTCGCTTTTTCGTTTGCTCACGAGAGCTCTTTTTCTGGTTTGCTCACGAGAGTTCTTTTTCTGGTTTGCTCTCGAGAGCTCGTTTTCTCGTTTTCTGATTTCCTCTCGTCATCTGCTTTCTTGTTTCGTCTCGAGTGCGGAAGTTTGTTTTGTCCTGGTGAGTATGTTGGAATTCGCACTCGTGTGCAGGGTGTTGTCTTGCATCTAAATATGATTAGTCTGTTTCAGTTAGGATACAACCGCCGACGTCTTTCAACATCGACGAAGAGGACAAACCAAGAAGAGGAAGTCACACACCGAAGAAGACATCAGCGTATATTTAAGTTGCGTTAGTCAGTAAGAATTTATTTTATGCGATAGTTATTAAGTTTATAAATCGTCGTTGTATATACGTCGAGTAATTATCGCCGTAAATTCACTTTGTTCGTTTTTTTTTTGACTCCGACACAGTCTTCTACTGTGTCGGACTACTTTGTTCGTACGTAGTATGTACCAGATCAATTGGTACGGGAGTTCGCGGTAGTTTTTATATTAATGGGGGGGTCGAGATGCGTTGTGTCCGCTCTTTACCACTCTCCCGTAAAATTTTTCCACCCATGTCCGTCTCTGGCGGCAGGTGGTTGGAGAAGTTGGTATTGTTGTCGGAACTCCTCTCGACCATTGCTCGCGTTACCCTCAAACCAGAGCCTTCTGCTCTGGTTTGCTTAGTTTTTCTTTCTTTTCGAAAGAATCAGAGCCTTCTGCTCTATTAGATTTTTCTCTTTGAAAGAATCAGAGCCTTCAGCCTGATTCGATTTTTCTTTTTGAAAGAATCAGAGCCTTCTGCTCTATTTGATTTTTCTCTTTGAAAGAATCAGAGCCTTCAGCCTGATTCGCTTTTTGTCCCCCGTGGATCGGGGACTTCTTCTCCGATTCACACCCTTTTGCTCCGCGATAATTACTCGACGTACTTGCGTAAATTAGTATAAGTACTTCGTTGTAAGAAAGGGAGCCAGAAGGAATATTGCATTCGTTCTGACTCCCTTTCCGGGTCTCTTGTGCAGCAACCTCCTCGTGGTGAGATCTGGGCAATCGACATTATCCTCTATTCGTAAGAACTTCCAGTATCTTACGAATAAAGGATAATGTCGAGCTAATAGCTCCACGTTTACAATTTTTGATAACAATATGTAATAGAGTTTTAACCTTGAAAATATAGATACATATTTCATTAAATTGATTATGAATTTACTTCCAGCTAGCTCGCAGTCGGCCAAGGATACATCGATGCTTTCTTCGTTTACCCTTGGCCACCTTCAGTTCGTTATTTCAAAGTTCTTGTTCAGTCAGTGAACAAGACAATATATTCTGATTTTCCAAGTATTCATTATGGAACTATCACAAGTTCCATTTCGAAAAATTTGTACATCTTGTTGAAAATTGGTATTCCTCCGAATGGAGTTCCCTCAGGGGCTCACTCACGGATGGGGACCGTGAGTGAGTACGGGGAGTCGCGTCCCTGGGGCTACCCGAATCGCCTATAGGTCGGTAGGGTTGCACTCTTGTGCGGGGTTGGTTTGGCTCTCATGAGCTCGTTTTCTGGTTTGCTGACGTGAGCTCTTTTTCTGGTTTGCTCTCGAGAGCTCGTTTTCTGGTTTGGTCTCGTCAGTTGGTTTCTCGTTTGGTCTTAAGTGCGTAATGTTGTTTTGTTCTGGTGGTCATATTGGAATTCGCACCCGTGTGCGGGGTTTTGTGTTGTGTCTAAATATGATTAGTCTGTTTCAGTTAGGATACAGCAGCCGACGTTTTTCATCGTCGACGAAGAGGACAAACCAAGAAGAGGAGGACACACAGCATAGAAGACAGCAGGGTATAGTTAAGTTGCGTTACTCAGTAAGAATTTTTTTGTGCGATAGTAATTAAGGATATATGTATATCGTCGTTGTAAACACGTCGAGTAATTATCGCCGTAAATTCACTTTGTTCGTTTTTTTCTTTTACTCCGACACAGTCTTCTACTGTGTCGGACACCTTTGCTCGCAAGTAGTATGTACCAGATCAATTGGTACGGGAGTTCGCGATAGTTTATATATTAATGGGGGGGTCGAGACGCGTTGTTTTCGCTCTTTACCACTCTCCCGTAAAATTTTTCCACCCATGTCCGTCTCTGGCGGCAGGTGGTTGGAGAAGTTGGTATCGGTGTCGGAACTCCTCTTGACCATTGCTCGCGTTACCCGCAAACCAGAGCCTTCTGCTCTGGTTTGGTATTTCTTTTTGGAAGAATTTTTCTCTTTGAAAGAATCAGAGCCTTCTGCCTGATTCGCTTTTTGTCCCCTGTGGATCGGGGACTTCTTCTCCGATTCACACCCTTTTGCTCCGCGATAATTACTCGACGTACTTGCGTAACTAAGTATAAGTTCGGCGTTGTAAGAAAGGGAGCCAGAAGGAATATCGCATTCGTTCTGACTCCCTTTCCGGGTCTCTTGTGCAGCAACCTCCTCGTGGTGAGACCTGGGCAATCGACATTATCCTCTATTCGTAAGAACTTCCAGTATCTTACGAATAAAGGATAATGTCGAGCTAATAGCTGCACGCACACAATTTTTGATAACCATATGTAATAGATTTTAAGACTTGCAAATATAGATACATATTTTCTTAAATTGATTATGAATTTACTTCCAATTAGCTCACTGTCGGCCAAGGGTACATCAATGCTTTCATCGTTTACCCTTGGCCACCTTCAGTTCGTTATTTCGAAGTACTTGTTCAGTCAGTGAACAAGACAATTTTAATTTCTGAGTTTCCAAGTGTTCACTTTGGAACTTTAATAAATTCTTCTTGGAATAATTTTTATATACTGTTGAAAATTGGTATTCCTCCGATCGGAGTTCCCTCAGGGGCTCACTCACGGAGGGGGCCGTGAGTGAGTACGGGGAGTCGCGTCCCTGGGGCTACCCGAATCGCCTATAGGTCGATCGGGTTGCACTCTTGTGCGGGGTTGGTTTGGCTCTCATGAGCTCGTTTTCTGGTTTGCTCACGTGAGCTCTTTTTCTGGTTTGCTCTCGAGAGCTCGTTTTCTGGTTTGTTCTCGTCAGCTGGTTGTTCGTTTGGTCTTGTGTGCGGATTGTTGTTTTGTCACGTTGGTCATGTTGGAATTTGCACTCGTGTGCGGGATTTTGGGCTGGGTCTAAATACGATTAGTCTGTTTCAGTTAGTATACAACAATCGGACGTCTTTCATCGTCGACGAAGAGGACAAACCAAGAAGAGGAGGACACACACAATAGAAGACAGCAGCCTATAGTTAAGTTGCGTTATTCAATAAGAATTTATTGTTTGCGATAGTTATTAAGATTATATATCGTCGTTGTAAACACGTCGAGTAATTATCGCCGTAAATTCACTTTGTTCGTTTTTTTCTTTTACTCCGACACAGTCTTCTACTGTGTCGGACACCTTTGCTCGTACGTAGTATGTACCAGATTGATTGGTACGGGAGTTCGCGATAGTTTATATATTAATGGGGGGGGGTCGAGACGCGTTGTTTTCGCTCTTTACCACTCTCCCGTAAAATTTTTCCACCCATGTCCGTCTCTGGCGGCAGGTGGTTGGAGAAGTTGGTATCGGTGTCGGAACTCCTCTCGACCATTGCTCGCGTTACCCGCAAACCAGAGCCTTCTGCTCTGGTTTGGTATTTCTTTTTGGAAGAATTTTTCTCTTTGAAAGAATCAGAGCCTTCTGCCTGATTCGCTTTTTGTCCCTTGTGGATCGGGGACTTCTTCTCCGATTCACATCCTTTTGCTCCGCGATAATTACTCGACGTACTTGCGTACCTTAGTATAAGTCCGACGTTGTAAGAAAGGGAGCCAGAAGGAATATCGTATTCGTTCTGACTCCCTTTCCGGGTCTCTTGTGCAGCAACCTCCTCGTGGTGAGACCTGGGCAATCGGTATTATCCTTTATTTGTAAGAATTTCAAGTATCTTATGAATAAAGGATAATACCGAGCTAATAGCTGCACACTTTGAATTATCGTTAATATTGCATACTAGAATGTAAATTAATATCCACGATTATTTCAAACCTATTCCCTTCCATAACATTTTGCAATGATACGTTCCCTCAGAACAAAATGTATTATTCATGCTTGTTCATTTGATTTTTTTATTAACGCGCATGTCAATTATTATTAAATGTTACATTCTCCGGCATATTTGAGACGATGTTTGGCACTATTTTGATACTATCCTTGTCGGTGGTGGAACTTGTAGCGATGTGGTCTTTCAGATCACTGTAATTTCCACGTTATCCCCGCGCCCATTTCGCCCACTTTCCGTCCCGCAGAATAACACGGTCTTTAACGGTATCCCCTCGGTGATATGGCGGAGAATTCGTGATGATTCGCCTCCTCACCGGTGCGTCGCGACGAGAATCTTCTCACTGGTCTTCTGTACCGACGAAATACCGTCGGAGGCCTTCTGTTTCTCTAGCTGGAGCCAGAATATATCCTAGAGGGCGTAAGAGTCCACCGAAATATTCGGGTAACACGAAGTCCCGTAAGGCTGGATGTCTCTCGTCGGTGTTCATACTCTCGTGAGTAATTGATTTTCATCAAGGTTTCATTTATTGTATGAACTGTTTTTTGAAATTCGCTTGAAAAGTACTTCGATTCGCGTTATATAATGCGTATATTTGTAATTAAAGAAGTTGTATAATCACATAAATGGCCAAAAAAAAATTGGCAGCGGTGGGATTCGAACCCACGCCCCCGAAGAGACTGGTGCCTTAAACCAGCGCCTTAGACCGCTCGGCCACGCTACCACACGTGTGGAGATTTCTTACAATACACAGATAAATATACATAATCTGTGTTCGAAGAGAAATCTATTTTTTTTTGTATATACGTACTATTTCATTACTAAAAAAATGTTTCATATACAGTATATTTCAACTATATGAACTCTTTGTATATCGTACCGAAATACGATACATCAAATTGTTTATTGTCATGTTCCATATAGGTGTCTTTAATTCTGTATTTCCTTCAAATACCGATTTTTGTTGTCAACAAATTTCTATCGACTATTTCAACTTTCATGTAAGTTAACGTTTCGTTACGTTTGAATTAATAACGACGTTTTCAACGCGCGCGCCGCGAAATCGTGATACGGAATTGTAAGTTGATAATTGGTGAAAAAAACTTTACGTCATCGGTTTCCCCTTCGCAGTCCGATTTCTGGCATCTGTAACGTACAGCGACGCTGCACGAAGATTAGGATCCTGCGGAGAGACAAATTCGTAGTTTGTTGGCCACATGTCGTGGGCGTAGGTTGCCGTGGATTAAACAAAGGCAGTCTCCGGGCGGGGCTTTCGATCCGTTTGGTCAGCGCATGCGTGGTGGTTTGCTATTCGAGCTCTGTGAACCAACATGTTGTATACATGTATACAGAGAAGCGAGAGGAACGAACGAACGAACGCATCCCTATTTTTTCGCGACGGCCATTTTGTACGCCGACTTAATATTCGCCTCTCATTTTCTCCCTTCGCATCTGTAACTTTATATCAGCGCGATGAAGTTCAATTGTCACACTGGTGGTCCTTTGTTCTCATGGGCCCTCGTAGCCCGTAATCGAGTCAGTTAGCGCCCTTACGCAGCGAATACTAACAATTCCAGAGCGGATTAGTCATCGATCTGTAACAATTACCGATCCTCACACCCGTCGATGACAGGTGGTTAATGGAAATTGAAAGTTAATCCGATCAGATCTCGCACTCTTCAGTGGCGCTGTTTTGACAATGTCTACAGAGCCGCCGTGTAAGGTTTCGTTCCCTCTATCTGCTGCACAAATTGCAACAAATGGTGCTTTCTCGAATATTGATATTAATGCGCCTGCATGGAAAGACATATCAAAAAGTCGATTGGAAAATGCACCAGTTAACAATTTATAGTTGTTGTAACTATAAACACTTCATTTTTTTTTTTAATGGAAATAAACTTGATTCACCGTTGCTACTATAATTCTCTGGTGTTGTTTCAAGTAATGTTGTCAGTTTTACATGTTTTATCCAATAATACATATTTATCTATTGTGTGTAACGACAATAACAGTAACCGTACCACGTGTCACTTTTATAATTATTGAAAGATGTATACGAAGATGTTTCAAAATAAACGTTTTCATCGAAATCAAGATAAATTTTGTAATTTTTATGAAACAAAGTCACATTTTGTGCTTGGCATGGTTATTGTTAACACTAAACCCTATTTAGACTTTGCGCTGTTCTTATTACATGTGCTCTACTGAAGATATCTATTCACCATTTTCCACGAATGCCACATTATTGTTTCAATAATAATACGATAAACATTTTGACACCTGCTATGTGACCGGCTGCGGTAGTTTAGTGTTATACATACATAGAATTACTGCCGGTCATCGGTGACCAGCATCGAATCAATGTATTAATACTCTACATATTTTGGGAAATCGTGAATTAAATTCTTTTGAGTGTTTTACTTAAAGCCTAGGACGACGGGATATTTTTGTAACTATACAATTGATGATGTTCGGGATATTTTGCTAAATATATTTTTGATGGTACTACTTATACATATCCCAGTTAGTCGCTCTGTTGTTCCTAATTAATGGAGCACGTACTAGCATATTGATAATCTGAGAAGGAACTGTTAATTAAACGCCTGTTTTCTTTCAACCTTTCCGTTTGTAAAATAATGTGCAACGTTGTTTGTATGTCTATGGACAACGTCGTCAATTTCTTGTATGCATTTGCACGTAAGCTGTGAATCCTACTAAGAGAGGAAAACACGATGACTAGTAAGAAAGCCAAGTTTAAACACAATATGTAAAATCACAAAGTTCACATATTTCAGCCTTGAAAACCAGAGACTTCTTCGAAATAAAACACGCAAGTTAAGAAAACAATTCAATGTATTATACTTTCCATTAATAATACGACCAAGTAACCAACAAAGCATTACATTTACAAGTTGAATGATCAGGTTCGTTTCCATCCGGAAATCGACGGAAAAAGCTGCACGACATCCGAGCACTCGACGAAATTAGAGCGTACCGTGATTTCGTAAGAGTTACCACGCTTCCCAAGATCCATCTGTCTCTATTGGTCGGTGAACGGTGCACGCGGTGGATTCGTACCAAACGAACGTCATTCCGGGCGCTGTTTAATTAAACATTCGACGGTATTTATAGTAACGATAAGGGAGTTGATTAATCGGGAGCTGGGGCCATAATGGAAAGTCGGTGTGAGCGCTTGAACACGACCGCGTACGTCTGTGCAAGGCGTAGGAGCATCCTCGTGGTGAATTAATCATTTCAACAGCTGCTGTCGCATTAGTAAGAGCGGATAAGACAAATGAACGTCGTGGAGCTTGTTAAGACGTAATCCGAGAGATGTGTCTGCATCGCCTCCCGCTTCCACCGTCACCACCATCACCCATCGCCGTCACATCCGTCGTCTCATCCGGGATTAGACGCCTGTGTATTGAGTCGCCATTTTCCTCAGCGATCCCACTGTGTTTACCGGGGAGGGCGGAGGCATTGTTTCCCTCTGGTTTTTCGTTCTTTCCTGCACCGGGGAATTGGCGAACGATTTTATTGGACCCATCGGAAGTCGATGAAGTCCGGAGCTTCGAACAGCTTTGCGTGTAGCGCAGGAAGTGCGAAGATACGATCTTCAGGCTCGTTCGTCTCCAGGTTGCGCATTGTCAGATGTCCTTTCGTAGGTACCCACAGGCTGCTGGCTCTCCGATGACAGATAGTGTCAATGCGGGCGCCGTTAAATGTCACCTAACGCAAATCGCGCGGAGACCAGGAGATCTTCATCTCGCCCCTTTTTGTCGTGGGACCAATTTGATGGCGGTATTGTATAACCCGACACGGCACTGCTGTATGTCAATGCGAAACATGCTTTTCCTGTTGCACTTCTCGGACTAGTCTTGTCGGATGGGTTCGAATAACGTATGAATCTTCTGGGAAAGTATTTAATTGATACCATGAGTTTTGAAAAATTTCAATTACGTACACCGTGTACAAATCGGCAGTATTTTTATCATTATTTCGGATTGTTCGCTTTTATCTTTAAATCGAACATACTCAGTGCAATTCATTCTTTGTCTTCCATTGTACTTTTGTTTAAGCTCGACTTTACAATTTTACAAATGCTGGTGTACAGATAATCCGAAATAATTACAAAACGCTGTCAATCAGTACATGTTTCGATAGTGCCTAGTACGTGTCAATGGTCCCAGGCCTAACCAAGACCTTTATAAGGTATTGGTGCAGTTTATACACTTTGTTGATTTTTTATGGGGTTGGTTTAATCTTCCCATGGCTCTTGCTCTAAATTATATTAAATGATACATTTCATAATGCTATTTTTCATTGTAGTAGTCGATATATGTTTAAGAAATTTGTTATTTCTAATTGACAACCTACTTGAGTAAACTTGGTTCAAGGAATTAGTTAACTTACAGAAATGTATATTGAAGCTATTTCTCTCGAGGAACATTATTTCACTTCTGTCATAAGTTTCCGAACACTTCGATTCTTTCATACATGATACTATTGTCCTTTTTCATACGTGATGACAGCATTCAACTGTGTATTAAGTTATGTAAAATATTTTCGGTAATTTTAACTGAAACGATATTTTCGAACAGTTATCGAAGTGAACAAATGATATCAGCCCGAGTTTTCTTATCGTTCTAATTCCGACAGATTATTCAACACGTACGACATAAAAATATCTATCGAGCACCGTGAATTCTATTACCATTGTAATTCTTGGCGACTGTGTTTGTTTAACCGAGAAAAAACTTGCCGAGCAACTCTCGGACGGACGAAAGCATTTGCTAATTCACCAGTATCAGAGGCCGTTCTTTTTCTAGCGCTCCGAATAATTTTAATCATCGGGCTGATGCATTTGCGCCAAACTTTGCCAGCCTTTCTCTATCCGGATTGTGTACACGTCTCCGACTTTTCAAATACAAGTACGTAGCCGAAGAAGTTCTTCGACTCTACTTCGCCTTTGTCAGACCGAGTAATGCGCCTCTCCATTTTGTCATCCCCTAGCGGGGTTTCAATGTTGTAACCATGGAGACGTCGCGTTCCCGCAAGGGGAACGTATAAAGGGTGTCGGGCGTACGTAGGCAAGTATGGTGAAGCTGCCATTGTTAAAATTCGTGGCTGTGGTACGTGTCCAATTTGATGATAATGAAAATACGATACAGTTGTAAGCACGGCGCAAGGGACGTTCCTTCGAACGATTTGACTCCGTCATGTTAGACATTTTATTTTCAATAAAAATAGCGCAGCTTAGCGCGTCCTATCAATTCTTTCCGATTAAACCATACAGATAACTGTCCAGCTAGGGGGTGTTCTAACGCCGGACACTAGCTATATCTTTAACAATTAAAACTTTACCGAGCTGCTCGATCGTGTAACTTGCAACGGAACAAGAACAAACAATAACCACAGTTTCGTCACGTTCCTGTCGCGTGTTCACAACGAAGGAAATCCCTTGATTGTTGTGTCTGTCATGAATGCATACGTCATGCAAATTATAAACTATTGTATCGATTCATTTTTGTGGAACACGTGTGTGTCTTTTGGTAAGTAATTTTTTAATTTACCTTTCTACATTGCGCATAGAGAATTGTTCGGTAAGGCGTTCACTGTCCTCGAGTACAGAACAATTTCCTCGATTACAGTATAAATCTCAGTATTGTGCGTTCCTTCTTATACTATTTATTATTTCGGATTCAGTGTTTCAATACACGACCTGAATAGCATCAATTTTGAAAATAAACTCCGGATTGCTAGAACACTAGAGACGAGGCAGGGTCAGATAAATCTACGTAGTTTGTGCAGAAAGTAGCGAAGAAGATTGGATTCGGAGTCGTCAGATGAGGAGAGGGAGGATTCTTCCATTTTTTCACTTAAGGGGAGAAAGTTAATTACCCTCTCTCTGCTAGTACCGGTCACATCTATGATAGAAGCGAAACGCGTCACGTGACCGGGACGAATCGTGGGAAAGGTAGAGTGGGGGTACTTAATCTGGCGACTCGGATTCGATTCAATGTTCGGACTGGCAAAAATGAGCCCACGAGGCTGACGACAAATTATTATTAGTAATTTTTTATTGTGTGTGGTACTAGTGGATACTTCATGATTTTTTAAAATAAACAAACCACAAATAGCTAATAGCAGTAAATGAGTCTTGAATGTATATTCAAAGTTAATTTCAGTTAATGCTTACACAAATACTGATTATTTTACACATAATTCTTGTTAATGTATAAATGACGCAGCATAAGAAGTAAAATATTTTTAATTTATTTATGAAAAACCGTATGCGTCCGGCATTATGGGAAATACCTCTACAGATAACTTATCAGTTTAACGGTCCAAGTATCATCCGCGCTCGTGATCATAACGCAACCGGATAATTTGCGAGTTTACGAGTGGAAAATGTCGGAGCCAGAGAACTGAATGATTGACGAGAAGATTCGCACTCGAGCCCGTCAATCTTTCGCCGTTTCTCGGCACGTCCTCGGCGTTAAATGGCCAATCAATTTCATAGGAGCCATTAAGGGACTCTTGATTCGTAATGAGACTCTCGAGAAGAGTCTTACGATCATCCCCCATTAGGACAATAGAGAATAATAGAATTTAACGGAGTTCGTGCTTGCAAGATTCGGTGTAGTTCTGTTTCCGAAATGTGAATCGGTTTTTTAATCACCAACACGATCCTTCTCCTGCATCGATACGTTACGTAAGACCCGTTGTATAGCTTTTTTTGTACACTCGACTCTCCGCGCACAATCTTTTCCAGTTGATGAATTCGTAAAGCTCGCGACAAATGCAGAAACGTGTGCGTGAATGGATGGAAAAAGGAGGGGGGAAAAAAATAGTCGTCAACACTTTCCAAGTGAAGAAACCATTTGTTAGTTCTGGGCCATGTCACGAATGCAATTAGTGAGTGATTCGTCAAGCACTGCGAAGTCCTCCACAGTAATAGCGAAGGGTCCTCCAACTGGTCGAGTACTCTTCCGGTAGCGACTGCATTTTGATTTGCGCTTCAATGTGCTTCCTTAGAGTGCAAGTTCGCTTTAATGCAAACCAACGAACTCTCCCTCGACGGTCAATCTTTAGCTCCACCCATGGGCTCGCGCATTTTCCCGCAATAAACTCTGTCACGTGTATAACTGTACAGCAGCACCTTGATTATCCAAACTGAACAGGGGATCATGAGTGTTCGAATATGCGAATAATTACGCTGTGGATGTTTATCCAATTTTCGATTTTTATAGGAAAATTCGAGGAAAGTGGATTTCTAAAATCTTATCTTTAGAGGGGGCAGCCTTTGTAGATCCAAGATAAATAAATTGTCCTAGTTTTTTATTTTGCTTGAGATCATAAGACGAATTGTGCTGCGCACAATGGTTGGTATTTTTCATCTTTGAAACGATTACATTTATATTTGTAAGGAACGGAGACGGTGGAAATTCGGAGAAAGAGGATCTTTTAAAATCCGAGTTTTGGTGAGAACAGCCTTTATAGATCCAAAATAAATAAAAAATTGTACAGAATTTTATCGAATTTTATATTCTAGCATTTGTTGAATATTTTTATAAGCCTTATAATGCATAAAGATCGGCAGTCTAGTTATAATGTTAGATTCGATGTTTATTCATTTATACAATAAATAGGGTTGTATATGGATTCAGATATTTAGGTTCATCTGAAGTATGTTGGGATACTAAAGACTTCGCACGTCGGAGGTTCGGATAACCGAGGGACTACTGTATTCTTATTATCGCGCAAGTTTGGCAAACTTGCAAAACTGAAACGAAGTGGACAATAAATAATCACAAAATATCACGTTCGTGCGAATCATATTTTTCAAGATAATTTGTTTGTAAAAAGATACAGACAAGATCAAGAGTTGTAATACTGGTTGGAAGCAAGAACGTTCGTCCGACGGAAACCATATCGCCGAAGTGGCGCTCACTTTTTGATACCTACCACATTCATCATTTCCAAACCTCTATTGAAATTGATCATTTTATCACTAAACAATTACTACAGTAATTTTTGCATTTTACAAAGCGTATCTAATTAGCCTACGACTGCCCATTTTTGGCAATTAAAATTGTTCTGTTTCAAATTAAATGCATAGAAGTAAGACTCAAGTTTGTATAATGAATACGTTTGACAAATGTTTATAACATTCTTTCGCAACAAGTTTTTATTCATAAATGTACCCTGGAAATAAACGTTCGAAACAATTAGAGTAGTCCATGGGGAATCGGATTATTTTCTGTTTAATGGTAAATTAACAATAGTAGAAATTTAGAAAGCTGGGTTTTTATTAAACACGCGTTATACTTACACATTTAAGTAGATACTGCAAACTTAATAATAGAGAGTAAGAGAATATTAAAAAATCTTTTTTCGCAACTTATGTAACACAAAAATGTTACAATTATTGGCTACAATTTTTTAGGTTAACTAGATTATCTAAAAAAACTCAATTTTTATAAAAAAAAACTTTGAATCGACTACCCAAGTAACCATTTTCTGCATTTCTTTCAACAATTTTTTAATGTTCCTCTAAAAATATTACAACACTGCTCTGAATATCCATTCTCTTTGTTCACTATTATATCGAATTATAGTCTCAAAATAAGAACTTGTGCAAAAAATTTGGAACAATAAAGTTTTGAAATGATTTATATATTTTAGTTGGCTACAGAAAGGTTTAACAATGCACGTAAATAATAATAATAAACTGACGTTACTTGATAAAGTACTCAAATAGAGCGATGAACTTTAATGAATAAGATGTTTTCCTTTTTGATCGATGATCTTTTGCTAAAAAAATAAATAAAAAAATATTTTATAGGTTAAAGTTCATTGCTTGAATAAAGAAATTCGGTTTTATTTCACCTTAAAATACTGAAATTCCTTTCTTACCAACCCAATAAATACATACGCTGTACAAAATAGTAATATAGCCGAATTTCCAAAATCTTTTCATTTTAAATGTGAAATTATAATGTATCTTAAATTCACGCCAAAGTTATATTCTCACGAGTTCAACTCAATAATAGGTACTAACTACCTAATGGTCTATGTATAACAGTTGGCGAACTATTGGAGTAGGTATACATAGAAGAGAGGAATAGCGCAAAATACGAACAATTAAAATGCTCGGTTCTCTGACGGTACAAGAAATATACATAGACTGAATGATTATTTTAGTCCAATTCACCTTTGTCATTCCCTCTAGGATACATTTGTGTATTACTTGTGATATAGTCAAGAAATAATTAACGCGTCTGTGAAACTGGAGTGTCCAGCATCTTATTTGCGATGTATGGTGGCCGAATTACTATACTGAAAATATACGATAAGATAGTCTTGCAGACGCATAATGCAATAATATTCCATATCTTCTCCATCAATGTTTACTCCCACTTTTGTTATTTGCATTTCACCTTTCTTTGATCACTTTCTATTATTTCTTTCTATGATTTTCAGCAACATTCAGCATCTTTCAGAAGTATCATTATAATTCCATAATTGTAAAATTAAAAACCAGAAACCGATCATTTAACCGTCGGGTGGTAGGTTTCGTGTTAATGTGCTAACAAGCTGGAAATTCCATTTTGTTCGCCGACAATTGTAAAACGGTAGATTGAATAGCATTTGACCGTTTCCAGATACAAATCGTTGTGTTCGAATTACAGGACATTTCTTCGTCGTTTTTGTGCGCGGTTATTCTATCTTAAGTAGCCGATAGGTGTCTGGATGTATCCAAAAACCACAGAAAATACTGAAAATCGTCGTTTAGTGTTTCGTGTCATATACTCCTCTCTTGACCTCGGTGGGAAACGCGTGTTTCTTTTTTGTACCGGGGATGATCCGATTGGTCGTTGTCGCGGCTGTTTACACGCGCGGGAAAAGCGGCAACGATGGTTAAAAGGTTTCCCCGTGTAACCAGACTCCCATTAAAGCAACACCCTTTGTAGCGAGAAACGGTATTGTGGCGACATTATTGTGCGCGGCACGGAGCACATTATAATTCATTGTGTTTCTTACACCGTGGAACGTTCTTTGGCGCCTAGCACAACACCTGGTAGGTGTAACGTTGCCGCCATTTTCTATTATAAGGATAATTTGATACATATCGCGGCCTGGGACTCACAATGGTCCCTTGCTAGGGGTTCCTCCAGGGCTTGGGCGGTGAACTCGTGGCGATACTTCGCAGTAAACGGTGGTTAAGCGAGTAATTGAATTACAGTAACCATCGAAATCACGTGGAAAAGTAGCCTAACACATTTTGTTACCGTAGTTTCTATTTCTAGCCAGAAACCACGTTTTTATTATTAAGATACGAGGGCAAGAATATGAATTTTACATTTAAATATTAATGTTTCGAATTTCAAATTGCAATACGAACCCTTCCACAGCGGTGACTGGGTCCATTTTAACCCAGAATATAGGAACCACTCTTGGACTGCCGATTTTATGCATTTATAGCAAACATGAGCAGGTGAAACACAGATAGAAGAAATATCAGATGAATTTATATTGGTACATTATTTACAAATCAATTAAAACTATTATGGAAAGAAAACTATTTTTATTTTGCATAAAGATCCGCAGTGTATTTACTTAGTTTCTGCTGATTAAATTAAGAACAGCTGTTGTAATAGAGACAGTAGCAAGACTAACATGTCTACAAGAGGTGCCACCAAAAATACATTCGAAAAATTGATAAACGAAGTATTCGTACTGATTATATTATCAATTAGAATATTACAAGAATGGTTCACCCTTACGTCCAACATTGAAATATACGTGCTGAAAATTTGTTTTACTTTTTTATTTTACTTGGTATCATAAGACGAATTGTGCTGCGAACAATGGTCGGAATTCTTCATCTTTGCAACGATTACATTTACATTTGCAAGGAACGGAGGCGGTGGAATACATTAGCCGGAGCTTTCGACGGTATACATATACTTTCAAGGTGCGTATCGTACATACGCCAGTTGTATCCGCTGGATTTTGGTCACGTAGAAACCCCATAACGAAGTTACCCTAGAAGCTCCTTCCACGGGCGGACCATCGTACAGCGTGTCTCGATTCCAAGAGCTCTGTATACTCGAGAGCCTATAGAACCAAACTCAATATGGCGGAGTCAATTGGACGTTCCGTACTTTAGGGTTCTCTCTTTCTCTCTCGCTCTTTTTCGATCCATCTCTGCTTCGCCTTTCCCTTTCAACCCCTAAGTTTCTATCCCGCGTATCTGGGCCCCTGCTTCCTCTTACTTTCGTTCTCTCTCTCTCTCCCTCTCTTTTGGTTGCGAACATAATAGTGACACAATCGACTTTGAAACACAATCGATAGTTACGGAGACCGTCGAGAAAAAAATTCATGGCTCACCTACTCATCGACTTTGAATAGCACACGCGGAGCCACCCTCATGGCTGGATCAATTCCCACTGCGCTTACGTTGCGCCAGCATGAAGATCGCGCGCGGCAATGTAAGGTCGCCTCCATTTTGTTTTCGATGCGAAAAATCCAAGCAGAATCCGTGCGAGACTCGTTCCAAGCATTAATCTTCCAGTAATTACAACTAGACTGTTGACCTCTATGCAAAATAAAAATGTTCAGTTAAAGAGTTAACTAAATACACATTAATTTCATCCCCTAATAATTTTGTACACTTGGACACAATATAACACTATTTTTAGACTTTTCTAATTTTTCACTGTTTTATATTTCACCCAGCCAAGTTCTTCATAAACGCATAAAAATCCGCAGTCTAGTCATAACTTTGTGGATCTTTATGCACAATAAAAATTGTCCGAGTGAATCGTGGGAAACGAGTGAAATAAAAGTGTACCTGCTCATGCAAAAATTTTTATAAGTCGAAAATAATACGCCAACGTCATTCAATTCTTCTGATATCTTTACAGTTTTGTATTTATCCAATTTATTTTTGTCATGAATGTATAAAATCCGCAGTCTAGTCATAACGTTACGAGTGTTCAAACAGTTTTCCGGAAATGAGAAGCGTACTGTCTGCGTCCGTAAAGAAGGCAGTCGGAAGGAATGCCGGTTTGATTGATTGTTAACTACCCACAATATTGCTATTGGTCGAAGGTTTTCGTATTGTTTGGTATTCTCGAAAATCACCAGTCCAAAGACTTTGGAAGGTGCTGAGTCTCTGTTCAAATGATTCAGAGGATCCATGAATGATGTGAAGGCAGCGAGTCTCGGGAAATTTCATAAAAATTCCGACGACCGGGGTCGCGATGCATCGCTATGGCGACGACCGTAGACGTTGCAAAGAGCGGCGCTCATTTGTTTGTCATTTCCTCGTGGCGACTCGCGGAAACAAAGGACGAGGCAGAAAGCGGGAAACAAAAAGCAATCCGGCAGCAGCGTCGGGCGAACACTGCGAACGAGTGCGAAAATGAGGAGGGCGCGCGGCATAGGCTGATGGGGACACCGTTGTTGTTTCCTGGCGAGGATAGAGGAATGAGGCGGCGATGGGACGGACCACGATGGGGTTTCGAGCAGGAGCCAGAAAGAAAGGTGAATGAAATGCCGGGAATTACCTGTTCAGAATCGTCATTTTTATTTCATTTCCGCGGAAAAACTCGGCGAGCAACGGAACATCCGCCGAAGGATCTTTGCTCCGGCGAACCGATCGCTGTGCCCAGACTTTCTCGAGATTGAGGGATATTGGAGACCGTACATTTTCCTGATTGCATAAGACTATGATAGATTTTTCTTACGTATTTACTGTCGCCGTAAGAAACGAATACTCTCTCTCTGATTTCACTGATCGTTCCGGTTTGATCGAGAAAAAAGACGAAGATATTACCGTCGAAATGGCCTACGAATTTCGTTAATGTCCACTCAGAGAACACTTAAGGCCGGATCCTCGTGTAGAGGATAAAAAAATAAATCGAATTTTTCAGAATTTTTATCTTTGCTTTTCTCAACAAAATAAACGTGATTTTCTCGAAACTACTTTTTTTTATAATTGGCGGGCAAGATAACTTAAAAACAATTGGACCAATCGAGCTGAAATTTTACACACATATCGTTGATTATATTTTCTAGTAGATGAACTAACAAAATAACTAAATTAATTAACGAAAAACCTCCTTTTTTTTGTCTTATGAAGGTTAATTTTTTCGGTGAAAATCGAACTTTTTTCAAATCAACGCCAATTTCACAATGATTACTTACCTTTCGTGAGGTTCATCGACAAACTGTGTTCATAGAAAGTAAGAATGTTTCTTAGTTTTTCCTTTCAGATCCACAAGAAAGAAGGTAAAGGGTCCGCGATTATTATACTAGTTTGTTTTGTACTGACAAAAAACATTTTTATACTATTTAATTAACCAATAACCCTGAAGTTTCGAAAGTGAATATTAAATTCGCATTAATTTTAATAATTTACTTCGGGATCCCCCTTAAAGCTGCGTGGCCGCTGAAACTTGTATTTCCAAATCGTTGTTTAAAATTAAATTTTGAGGAGGTTATGTAGAATAAATTCAAATACATTTATACGTATGTACTTCGCTTCGATTAATTTCTTGACTCCAGAAAAGCGGATGACTTGTTAACGAAAGAGATCGAAAAATTGAATTTTTAATTTTCTTTGTCTTGAAATTCCTCAATTAATTACTGTTTTACTAGGAATAGTTTTATTCAATGTGCATGTGTAGTAACAATAGTATTACGTAAGAATATCTTGGAGTTTCTGCAGAAGAAATACCAGCGAAAAATTGACACTTCCGATCCGCACGGTGGAGGGTCAATGTCAAAAATTGGTCACTTCATGCGCAATAATTTACTGGAAATGCAATTTGTTTCCGCATCCATTTAAGACATCGCGGTTTGCTGATTTCGAAATCCACGCGCGCAATTGAGCAGTAACGATCGTGCTCTGTATTATAACACAGTGATCTGCATCGGATGGCTCGACAATGGCGATAATATCTGTCGCTAAGAGCGGATGTATTCACCGGAGAAGAACGTCAATAATGACCTCGACTGTCCGCGCGTCTCGTTAGCAACGATGACTCTTCCACTTTTAAAATACGGGGGCCCAAGGTACCACTTCTCTCCGTCTCACGGTAGCCGTGGGTCGATTACACAGCCAGTGGATATAAATAAACCCCCGTAGAAATTAGTTTATGGAGCGTTTCTTTCTCATACGCCTCGGATTAGCCGTCCGCCTGCTTCTGGCACTGTGACAGCTACGATTTTAAGTACGACGCCTCTGTAACGACTGTAAACTTTAATTATACTTCGTGTTGCGCGGATCCGGCCGCGCAGAACGGATTCAATTTTAATACGACCATTAAGTAATTATTTTTTGCGTCGCTTCTACATCGCCACAGTTACCATTCGAACGAAACCGTTCGGCGTTTCTTTTATTCGATCGTACATGGAACTTATCTGACAACGGTTTATTTATAACAGACGTGCGTTCTCCAGCCAACTGAGAGCGACGCTGCGGCGGCGCGGCGTTACACGTGTGGCATTTAATTCTGTCCGTGTCGCTTAACCGTTCCTGCATAGGCTACTTTCGAAATACTGTGTAATAATTTATTTTATTCCCATGAAAATTATATACTGACCAAGAATCTTGCAGTCGTCATTATTTTCATTCTTGTAACAGCATAACAGATTTTTTTAAATCAATTACGGAGCATAGAGTAATACCGCCAGTAGTAAGACCTGGGTAAAAAATATTTCAACTAAGAAATACAAATATTTGCAAATACTATTTCTCACAACGGTCAATTACTAAATAATCGTTTCAAATGAAACATATGTAACGCAGTTGTGAGAAATAGTATTTGCAAATATTCGTATTCCTTGGTTGAAATATTTTTTACCCAGTAGTTTCTGCCAGTAGTTAGCCATCTTGAGCGCTGTTATTATTCATATTTTATAAACTTTTGTATGAGGACAATATGTACATCATACTAGATGTACTATCATGCAGCCCTATAGTTTGATGCTGAACATATTGTTTACCGTCTGCCAAGGAAATGCACAAATTTTTCAGATGCAGTCTCTTATATTTTGAGTTGCAAGCGACCTTGATTTTCCTTCTTCGAGCGTCTTCGGAGTTGAATCTATAACAGAGCTTGAATTATTAATTGTCGTGGCATTTTTCCCGGCGTGCCTTCGTGTTAATTACGCAGAGATTCGGAGGAACGTGTTCGTACGCGGATGGCTTGCGCGGCGCGATACTAAGTAATTAACAGGCACATTATCCAGGGTATACGAAGTGTTGCAACCCCTATAATACTCCTCTGCGCTCCCTTTGGATAAGGGAACGGGAGACCCATTGACTTCGTTCATTGATTTTACGTCAATCTGCAGAGAACACCCTTGTGGGGTCTCCGTGATGCATTTACCATACACGATAAGAGCTGCATGGGGTTCGAGGTGGGGTGAAGGGAGTGCTCGACACACCCCGTCAAAGGGAAATAGAATAGAAATGACCCCCCACGGGACTCGCATTAGGGACACATGGCCGGGCGACAAAGCCCGATTTTCTGACAACCCTCCAGGATCTTAGGCATGTATACGGTTACATAACGTTACGTGCTTGTCACCCTCCGAGGATCCGAGGGGTTGGAACGAGGGGTTGGAATATACACACGTACCACCCCTCGAGAGCAGGAACGCCATTTTGTACGTTCAGAATGAAACGGCGGACGGACATTTTTCTATTGAGGATCTCGGCCCTCCTGGTCACCAGTGTGCATCTTATTGAAGTTAAGATCTCTCGAGATACCTTTGCTCCTGTTAACCGTTGTCGCGTTAGTACGCGTTTCGATAAGATCGAGCAAACAATGGATCTCGAGCGAGCGATGCGCGCGCGAATCTGCCTGTTCTTGTAATTCCAACGACGCGAATGGCTAACGACGAGCTACGGAGTCGAAACAACGATTCTTTCTCGAATTGTCCGAGATTGCACCGATGGCGGATCCGCTTTCACGGCTCGAAGTGCTGAAACGACGGGGATTGATCGCAGCAAATGGACTCGACGAAGCGTACCATGTAAACCGGAAGATTTGTCGATCCATATCGAGGCTCCTATGGACACCTGTTGTGTCACCAGGGATAGTTTTAGTTTCGTGTTATCGCGACCAGTTGAGTGAGTTTTCGTGTAAACTCGACATATCGGAGCTCGGCCGGGGATAAAGGTGGGGTTGACGAGGGGGAGTGGGAGGGGCGAAACGGAGCGGAGCAAGAGGAGACAAAGGTTAATTTGGTACGAGCTGTAATCCGTCTCATCCGTCGGATGGAGCACCAGAACGCCGGGACGGATGACAGGAGCCCGGATTACTGCCTTGTTCCGTCAAGGATTATATCGAGCGCGAAAAAAGGATTAATCGATATTTCCACTCTCCCGACGGTGCCACGTACTTTTAATGAAGTCACCCCTTGACCGTGCGCGTCTCTGTGTGCGAACCGCAAGAAAGTCAATGTTTACCGACAGGCCAACCACAGGAGCGAGTCACTCTTGCCGGATATTATTATGGACATTACCGCGGATCAATCGGATCTTCTTTTCTTCGGTTGAAACGAAACAATTTTTTTCTTTCGATTCGCGACGCTATTACGCAATTCGAAGCGAATCGAAAATCCGGTGAACACTCGTCCGGCCAATTAGCCGGGGAAAAATACATTTTTGGCGAACGCTATCGCGTGCAGGAAGACGGCCACCTAGAGTATGAAATTTTGAAAATGGCCGTCTTCCGGCGGACTTCAATTAACGAGGTACAGTGCCGGCGCTGCCGCCGCCGCCGCCGCCTCCTCCTCGATTTGCCTCGCCACGGGGTGGAAACGTGCCCTGGATCGCGATGTTACCATTGTTCGCCACGGTAACATTACGATACGCGTGTAACCATTGCGGGGCTGGGAAATCGAGGCCCCGGCATGGCGCGTTCGTCTCGTCGTTAATATAATGGCGAAAATGGTGAAACGGTCCGACATCACGTAGAGGTAATTCGGCACGTGTACACTCGTCTATCAAATTGATTTCCACACTCTCCGTCCTTACGGGCACGTTTATTTCGTCACGTTTGCCGGACGCTGGGTAATGCGGCATCACGAGTAAATAACGAGGATAGCGAACATTTTATGGAGAATTTGTTGCTTGTTTTCCAATTCCTTCTTGCGATGAAATGTCATCACCATACACCATCGTTATACTCCTGTTTTTTTCCATCCTACATTCTATTACTCCAATTTGTCGACATGCTTTTGCTAACCACTAATTTCACTTCCAAAAATTATCGTTATTACCAATTTTGAAAACTAAGCATTCGGAAGCAGCTATTTAACTCTTCACGGACGCGAATCATTTTCACATTACTATCCAATGTATACTCACTACTCAGTACTAAACAACTGCAGTGGATCCAGAAAGTATTTGAACACTGAAAATAATGTCGATATTTAACCTGTGGTAGTGTCGTAAAACACAATAGTACAAAAATAAATTTGTACTCATTTCAAGAGCTTAAAGCTTCCCCTTTCGAAGAGCATCATTCATTTTATTCTAAGATCTTTTCGCATAATTTAGACTGTTAGAAACTGAAGATTTAATTTCCTAAAGAATTCTATGGTTTGAAATCTCTGAAGTATTATACCAATTTCGGGAAGAAGTTGGAAGAATTAATTTTCGAATTAAAATAGCTCCGAGTGCAAAGGGTTAAATAAAATGGTTGCACAGTTGTGTTTGCATGCTCGTGGTATAAAATGTAAAATAGCAAACAACT
Source organism: Lasioglossum morio (assembly GCA_916610235.2). Taxonomy (NCBI): domain Eukaryota; kingdom Metazoa; phylum Arthropoda; class Insecta; order Hymenoptera; family Halictidae; genus Lasioglossum; species Lasioglossum morio. Next base: position 9,460,671 of record OU744327.1, read on the forward strand.
AGAGACCGTGTTTAACTGTTAGAAGTTCCTGGATATGAACGACTGTGTTCGACATGGATCCTAATAGTGGAGGCTGTTCAGATGGGGCTCGGAGATTTCAGGTAAATGTGCGTCTGTTTACAAAGGTCGTCTTAATGGCCGCAGGAGATTGTAGATAAGGTGTACTTTCCTCTACAGATATTCCGGCTTCTGTAAATGATCAACCGAGTAACAAACGGTAGCCAGAAGAGGCTTCGAACAGGACGTGACGAGACGCATTTTGGAATGTCCGAAAATGAAGATCGAAGAGTAGAAGGCCGCAACCGTCGCACCGCTTCGTTGTTCTGGTCCCTAATTGACCCGCGTTAGCAGTCAATTGGGAGTGAAATTATAGTTCCTTAAAAAAATAACGATTATCCGTCAAGTAAAAGGGGTGCAAACACACAATAATTATTTCGGCTTTCGGTAGATAGATAATTTCGACGGGCATCCTTCATCCAACATTTCTTTATCAGGATAAGGGTAGGATTAACCCTGCAATGGTATCCTAAGGTCTGTATTGCACAATTGCAAATATGAAATTTCTTTAACTTTACTTCTTAAACTATACTTTTATACTTAAAACTATCGTAGTTAATTTTTATGGAACTTTAGCGAATTTTAGTAAGATTTATTTGTTCTTAACCCTTATCCATCCCTCATTTCACGAACCGAATCTGTCCCTCGGTGTCAGATTGACATAGTGATAATGATCGATAAAATAACAACAAGTAATAGAATAGTATAACTTATTTCGGGAAAGCTGTGACAAATTGATCTTCGTCCGAAATTGATTGGTTTACTAGTTTGTTAATTATGGCGCACGACAGTCTAAAAGACGTTAAAAAAGTTACAATAGTTACTCTGAGAAAAAATTCTTAAAACCCACTTGTTTTCACTGCCGTTACGCGAGAAGCTCCTCTTAATCAGACCTGGCTAAAAAATGTTCCAACTAAAAAATACAAATATTTGCAAATACTATTTCGTTATTTAAACTAATACTAAATTACTGTTTCAAATGAAACATATGTAAGACAGTTGTGAGAAATAGTATTTGCAAATATTTGTATTTCTTAGTTGTAATATTTTTTACCCAGGCCTGCTCTTAAAATTACTGTTAAAAATAGGGAATTTCATATACAACAACCTAATAGGATATTACTTACAATTACAGGTTAATTCCAAAATATCAGTGTACAATAATTGACACAAATTTCGTTCTATTCGCAACCGCGATACATACACACCGTATACCAAGATAACGTTAACTGGCAGAATCGACTGCGGACTAAACAGTCAGCGCTACTAAATCGGAAAAAAGGGAGTAGGCGTTGAAAGAGAAATTCAAAATTTCCCAATCATTAGTAATCGGAAGTTAATGACGCTCTTTAATTGTTCCGATCGAGCACTGGAAACCAAATTGATTCGCGAGATTAAACGGATGCGTCGAGTTTCTGTAGCCGATGAAACCGTGCCAGCGATTTATCGGGTCAAAAGCGTCCGTAATAAGGCGACGTCGAGGGCCGGGCTGAAAATGTATCTAGATAAAAGCGGTCGCATTTAAGAAGAGATCGGAATCTTATCGGCAATGGCGATCGTAGTCCGCGGTGGGCCACACTCGAGTTGGCCGTTTAATTTATCGAGCATGATAAATGGTGGGACGGTGTAGTGACTAGCCGCAGGGTTGGCTGGATTAGTGGTGGGGTAGGATGAAATGGGGCGGAGTGTTGCGGGGGGCGGGGGGGGGGGGGGGGGAGTGGGGCGAGGGTGGTGGGAGGTGGGTGAGGGGAGAGACACGACGATGACGATGATGATAATAATAACGGTGGTAGTCGTAATAATAAAGACCGGAGAGGGTACTCTTTGCCCATTCGAATCCAGCGTGTGGTATTCCAAAGGGTCTACTTAGCATTCGGTGTCACGTAGAGCCCACGGTTTAATACATCAAAAACTCCGGAATCCGTCGTCTCCTCTCCCAATTCTCCTTACCGTCGCGACACCCCCGGGAGGGTTCCCCGGTATTCATTTGTTCAGACTTGCAACCCTCTCGAGGACGGTGCGTGCCTTTTGTTTTGGCCGACACGAATTCTGATTGGATCGTTCGCCGGGCTCTGCCGGCCATGGCAGCCTTTTCCCGGGCTAGGGATATCGGGCCAATAGCCTCCTCGAGGGCGTTTCTGGGCGGAGATTCAAACGCGTCCTACATCTGTCGCTGTTGTCATCATTATTATTATTATCCATCGTGGCTCGTTGGATGTACACCTTTTATGAGCTTCCGGCCGAACCCGCAACGCTGGTAAGGTCGCTTTCCCCCAACGGTTTGCCGACTTCTCCAACAGATGGCTCTGGCTGTACATTTTTCGGTTGATTTTGTTAAACTACCCCGCACCGCGATAAGCTGATTAATAAATCATTCGTGTGCTATTAATTACATGTTAGAAAACACTTTTCCGACTGTACAGTAACATGATATTTTATGTATGTCTTCTGAGGTAGCTAATCCACCGCTTTACATTTTTTAAATCTTTATTTACAACGTATTATAACTCTGTTATTTAAGAATATTTTCTTTAATGATGAGGATAACTGTTTAAAAGGTGAATACGGCTTTAGAGAATCCATCGTACGATTAAAATAAATATAATTTAAACTGAAACGTTTACCTTCTTTGTACATGCAAACCCAGTTTGTGCACTCACGCTGTGTTGTAACGAAACTCAGTGGCGTATGGTAATAAGAGCCTCAGCGTTCTCAAGTTGCATACTTTAAACTACACATTCGTGAGATATTAATACCTCCAGTGTGGATACAGTGTTCAATTGAAAAAAAACACAACACGAGTTTTCACCGCGTCTCATTGGAAGTTCCCGCAGCTGGTGCTCGTACAAATTCAAATGCCCACGATGCACTTGGTTGCAAGGCATATCTGTAAGAATTTCTACCAGGAATATATCGTACAACCTAACTTCAATAACATATACGAACGGTTGAAAGAAAATCTACAGTTGCTTTGACCAGCTGACATATACGGTAGTCTCTAAACGAGGTTGTCAAGGCACAAGTAAAATCCGCCGATAGAATATTCCGATTAAGTTAATGGAGTCGATTACGTGGCTAGGCACGAGGAAGTATAATAAGATGTGTGATTTTTTCGTCTGTATCGGCAGCATCGTGGTTATTAGCAATGTCTAATTCGCTATCGTCGAAGTGCTCGCGCGACGGGTTTGTAGCATCGTAATTGATCGACTTCGAAGTTTCGATCCAGCCTGTTGATCGTGGGAGCAACGGCGTTTCTTGTCGGGTAAGTGAATTTCGCGTGCGTACACATACCTATCAGCAGAGTGTGCATGTCGGGGCGCCATGACAGAGACTAAGTCGAGCTGAACTTCGGCACGATTCATCCTGTCGAAAGGTCAAAGGTTTTAATATCCTGTGTCGGACACCCACGTGGTAGCGATAATTCGAATTAATAAGCGCAAATTGGCGAGCCGTGGCTAATACAAGCACATTTCGGGGCTGGCTCGATGCGCTTAGCGCAGAATGTTTTAACCTCGACCGAAATGGATTCTCGGAACGTATCGAGACAACCGATCGTGACGGACAGCTTCCGCGGTCCTCGGAATCGCGCGTTCAGAATTTAATACTCGTCAACTCCACCGTGGCTGGACCAAATACGGCCTGGCTGCGAACTCTAGCCGGGTTCAGCTGTAATTGTTATACATCGATATACTCGATTTAGACTGTAGATTTTCTTTTAAAATAACAGTTTTATTAACTGTAGTCACCGCCATTTTCGACAATTTTCGACCAACATTTCAGATCCTGATGGACTCCTTTTCCGTAACAACTGCGTGGTGTTTCTTCAAAGAAGTTACTGTCATTCGTGTACATATGTACACAGCATTTTGGAGTGCGCTATTCAGACGTCCTTGATTGTATTGTGTTTCTAGATAATAAGTGTTGAATAACGAATCTTTCACTTTTAATCAATCATTGAAAAACTAGATTCTATAACTGCTGTACTACTGCTTTCGCCAGCCCGTTTCATCTAGCTTCTTATTTATCAATTTCTATGGATATATATTTCAAGTCACCTCGTTTTGTATTGAATTGTTTCTTTGATCTGATTCGAACAGCTATCAGTTAAATGAAGTTTAATTATACGCTCTATAGCCTAGATTAAAGTGCAAGGCACTTGAGGCCCACTTAGAAGCTTTAGTTACAAAACTTATTGCGTTTCAAAACCAATAAATCGTGTGCATATTTATTCGATACCTTATCATTCTAGAAATTATGAAAATAAGTCGATTGCGGATCTTCATGCAATATAGAAATTGTCTGCGTTAATTGCAAGAAACAGGAGCTGTACAAACATGTATTCCTCCCTATAATAATTTAGCTGAATCACAGACAATATGATTGTATTTTCACTACAGTAGAACCTCGATTATCCGGGCCTCCGATGTTCGAATTCTTTATCGTCTGAATACTTTCCACAAAGAATCAGTTTGCTTTAAACCAACCCATACACCACACGATTTACTGCACACTTCAATACGGATTAAGTTCAGCACTGAAACTATGTAATTGTTGTATTATCCGAACAATCGTGTTGCACTAATTAGCACAGATAATCGAAGTCCTATTGTATTTTGTGTTTCGCCTACCCCTTTCTGTCATAAACGCATTAAATCCGCCGTCTTATAATAAGTGAAGAATTACCAAGTTGAGTAGCTCAATAATACAATAAATTGTCTATATTAAGTGGAAGAACCAGGAGCTGCATAATCATTTATTCCTCCTCATAATCATTTGATTAAGTCACACTAAAGATGATCGTATTTTTAAAATCGTCTGATATCCCTTCCTGTTTCGTATTTCACTTACATTTTTTGTTGTCATAAATGCATAATAATCCTTATCTAATAATAAGTGAAGAATTAACAAGTTGCGTAGCTCAATAATAGAATAAATTGTCTATATTAAGTGCAAGAACCAGGAGCCGCATAATCATGTATTCCTCCTCATAATAATTTGATTAAGTCACACTAAAGATGATCGTATTTTTAAAATCGTCTGATATCCCTTCCTGTTTCGTATTTCACTTACATTTTTTTTTGTCATAAATGCATAATAATCCTTATCTAATAATAAGTGAAGAATTAACAAGTTGCGTAGCTCAATAATAGAATAAATTGTCTATATTAAGTGCAAGAACCAGGAGCTGCATAATCATTTATTCCTCCTCATAATAATTTGATTAAGTCACACTAAAGATGATCGTATTTTTAAAATCGTCTGATATCCTTCCTGTTTCGTATTTCACTTACATTTTTTGTTGTCATAAATGCATAATAATCCTTATCTAATAATAAGTGAAGAATTAACAAGTTGCGTAGCTCAATAATAGAATAAATTGTCTATATTAAGTGCAAGAACCAGGAGCTGCATAATCATTTATTCCTCCTCATAATCATTTGATTAAGTCACACTAAAGATGATCGTATTTTTAAAATCGTCTGATATCCTTCCTGTTTCGTATTACACTTACATTTTTTTGTCATAAATGTATAATAATCCTTATCTAATAATAAGCGAAGACTTGACAAGCATAGTAGCTCAATAATACAATAAATTGTCTATATTAAGTGCAAGAACCAGGAGCCGCATAATCATTTATTCCTCCTCATAATAATTTGATTAAGTCACACTAAAGATGATCGTATTTTTAAAATCGTCTGATATCCCTTCCTGTTTCGTATTTCACTTACATTTTTTGTTGTCATAAATGCATAATAATCCTTATCTAATAATAAGCGAAGACTTGACAAGCATAGTAGCTCAAGAATTCAATAAAAAGTCTCGTAACGCGATGAAAAAAGTTTGGATCGGGGTGTAAATGGACCAGAGTTTGTGTCAAACAACGGATTCCGGTGAACAGTGATGTAACTCATTTTCGATGTATCGCGTGGACTTGGGGGCCGGTGAAAAAGACCGCGTCGCGTGGTGTGCTTGAAATGAATATCATCCGTACACGGTGCGTGGTGGGTTTGATCTTCCGTCGGTCGAACTGCGTTCTCGTATTGTTTCGCGCGTCGACGCACATGTGTGTGCCGGCAAACGGCGCGCGGCAACGACGACGACGACGACACGACGCGACGGAAAAAAAAACACAGTAACAGTGGAAAATGTCGCTTGTACACGGACGAGAGATGCGTCTAACAGTTTGGTGTCCCGTTGCCGGGGCCTGTGCGCAAATGACACTCATTTGTACCGATAGGGATCGTTGGTCGTCTTGCAAAAAGCGCGAGGCTTAATGACCGAGATGCGACCATACGATATCTCGTCATAGATCCGTCAGCGATACGGTGGCAGGGCTCAACAATGCGACCGGCGGAATTAAAAATGTATTATGCAATGTGCTGTCCGACTCGCGTTCCACGTAATATTCCCCGAAACCGAGGAAGGATTGACGGTGTTCTCGATTTTGTACCTGTTTTCGAAGGGACATTGTTCAACCTGATATTTGGGAATATGATCTTTGCTGATCGCCAGACTGCCAGATTTTAAGCAATTAAGAGAAGAATTTTCAAATACTATTATATTATTTTTAACCTATTCAACATATTGAGAAGGATCATATATTTCTGCATCCCTCCAGTTTGTTGCAATTTAGGTAGAACATTTTTATTTTGCTCGAAGAATTTTAAATTCCTTCCGAATCAGTATCCACGTTTCTTGTTTGATAGTAGAATATCTATGTTATAAATATCTCAATTTGACGATTGAACAGTGCGCAGAAAAAAATTCAATGTGCCAAGTAACATGGAAACATAAGGGAACAAGTAGACAAATTTTGTAGAATTAAATGTGGATTCCGTTGTTTAATCTGCACCCGCATGTGTGTTACACATCGGCTTATGTTATCCAATGATAATTAAATGATAATAAGATTATATAATGCTCCTACACTCTGCGTAAGCACTATACATATTTCAATACCATGGGAATGAGAACTGTCGAGGGTAGAACATCCATTCTGTTATGCGATCAGGATGATTATTAAAATAGGAAATCGTAATCTGTATTTACATCAATGAATCATCCCGGAACCATTCAGAACAACATAATTAACTTTTCCTCTAAATCCACGAATCATTAATACCATTTAGAAAACATTATTAATTATAAATCAGGGCGAAAACAATTTTCATTTGACGAACTATGATTACCTCTTAACATTTCGTAATCGCTATCCATCTGTGGAGCAGACCACACAGATTTAGATCCTGTTATTCAATCGAATGCGTTATGCCGAATGCTAGAACGATAGCGGATTCTGTTTCGATGATTACGTTCGGTTGCAGAGCGATGATAAGTTGATGCTAATTACCGAAAGGCAGTAGGTATAACGTTTTCCTACGAATAGGGTCGAGTAACGAAACATTTGTCGGCGCGCACGGCTGTAGCAGATGATGCAAGCCGAAGACAATAATTAGCGGGATAATTTGAATGATTGTATAGAACGCGAGCTGTGTTAATTATACGTACGTCGATATCGCGCGATGCGCCTCACCGTATTATCCGATTTATCGCCGGCGGACGTTTAGACGGATGCGCTGCGCGCGTTGTTGTGCACGATGCATAATGCAGCGTGTCGCGCATTGCAGCCGCGTTTAAGCGCTCCACCGTTCCACGGTTCAACGGGGTCTTGAAGAAATCGCGAATTCACCGCGCACGCATTGTCTGCGTACTACTCGAGATTGTACTTTCAATCGCTCCGAGTTGAGAACAAATCTTTTGCTTGATTACCGACTTAAAACGAACGGAATGCAATACTTTCGATTCTGTTCGATTGTTACAGATCCGACGTTCGTTTCGAGAAAAATTAATCCATTCGATTTCACATGATTTTCTAATCATTCAACAATTTCTCAATGATTAACGAACAAGCTTTTAATCCTGTTTATTTAATACTCGACAAATTTTAATGGATTTTTACAAGAGTTTTATAGCTACCATTTAAAGAAATTTATTATTCGTAACAGCCTTTTTACTTTTGTTTAATCTCCGTGTCAAAAACGGGACAAATTTTGTATTCCATTAATACGATAACCGACAGCCGAAAAACTGATAAAAATATCACAAAGCTGAAATACTTTTTTAAGTAGCAGCAGCATGCAAGCAGTTTTTTTAATGTTACTAAATCGTAGTAGATGTTTCATTAAATTTTACTTAATATTGTATAAGAAAGCAGGAAGTATAAAGACAGCATATTTATAGTACATTATTCTTCAGTATAATAATATAAAATATAACAAACGCTGTGCCCCATTTTGTACGGGCTGTTTTAAAATCATTGCCCCGTTTGCTTCTCTGCACGACCACGAAGCGTGTTGGTACGGTAGTAGAGAACCTCGATTATCCAAACTAAATAAGGAAACAAGAGTATTCGAATGATGGATAACAGTTACTGCTAATTAGTTGCAGTGCTAGATTCGAAAAAATAGTGTTTCACGTAGGTCATCTTAGCCTGACTAATTTACCTACAAAGCATGTTGGCGCGTTACAGTAGAATCGCGATTATCCGAACTAAACAGAAAAACAATTCGAATGATAGATAATAATTACTATCAATTTTTATAGTTGCAGTGCTAGATTTCAATAAATAGTGTTTTATGTACATCATTTCAGAATGGTCTATGTTACATGTGAAGCGTGCTGGTACGGGACAGTAGAATCTCGATTATTCGAACTAAACAAGAAAACAATTCGAACGATAGAGTGGTTACTATCAATTAGTTACAGTGCTAGAGGTTTCGTGTGGATCTTAAACTATTTACATATGAAGCTTTTGGGTAATGGAGTTTTCTATTTACTTGTGAACCGTGTTAGTATGGGGCAGTAGAATCTCGATTATTCGAACTAAACAAGAAAACAATTCGAACGATAGAGTGGTTACTATCAATTAGTTACAGTGCTAGAGGTTTCGTGTGGATCTTAAACTATTTACGTATGAAGCTTTTGGGATAATGGAGTTTTCTATTTACATGTGAAGCGTGCTGGTACGGGACAGTAGAATCTCGATTATTCGAACTAAACAAGAAAACAATTCGAACGATAGAGTGGTTACTATCAATTAGTTACAGTGCTAGATGTTTCGTGTGGATCTTAAACTATTTACATATGAAGCTTTTGGGATAATGGAGTTTTCAGGCATTAGGGGTTCGGATAATCGAGGTCCTACTGTACTACAAGTTAATAATTAATGAAAATTAATGAATCGTATCCTAACGACACTGTAGTCGCGTGAATTACTTGACTTTTAATTTGTCGTGCAAGTTTTGTTAATCCTCGACAGTAGAATATTTCCGTCGCAGTTGAGTGCGCCGAGGAGCACGCTCATTTCGCTGGCTTCCGAGATTGTTGTCGCGAATCGAAGCGACCATTCTCTCGTTATAAATCAGCGGAATAAACGCGTCAAGATTCACGCGCGCGTGAATATTCGTAGTTCGGGAACGCTGCGCACAGGATGCTTTTAGCATCGGTCGAGACGCACTACTCGCAAACTCGCCTTCACGGGACCGTTAGCGAGTTTTTCTGACTTTGCACTCTCTGGTCGACGGAAAGCCGTCGCGTCGCGCCGTGTCTCGTCGTCGTCGCGAAGTCGGAAAGAGAGACTCTCCTCTGGTCCCAGCGAGGAAGAGAGAGAGAGTGTGTGTGTGTGAGAGAGAGAGAGTGAGAGTGAGGGAGAGAGAAAAAGAGGGTGATACAAACAGGACGGGGGAGCAAAAAAAGAGAAAGGTGAGAACGTCGCGGCTTGGCAGAAGGAGTTGAAAAATGTCAGCCGGCAAATTGGACGGGGGTTGAGCACGGCAGCCCCGACGTCAAATAAACATGCCAGGACGAGCAATTTCGAATATTAGAAGGTCCCGCAGGGTAGGTGCATCCTGTGTCGGGCCGCGTGAGCTACGGTGATGATGTTTGACCGCAGGACGCATCAGGGACTCACTTGCGCAGCCGATGCAATTGCATATGCCGACCGCAAGGTAAATGGGCACTGGCTGGTGGGAATTAAAGATTCTTGGTGGAACGACTGTGCGTTCGAATTGTGTTCGATGGACATCGGGACGCCGCCGCCGCGATCGGATGCCGACCGATTTTCCACGGTTTTACGAAACATGTGCGCGCACTTGGCGGTTCGCAACGGTAGCGTTGCAGGACGTTGATGAAATCGTTCCGACGCTCTTGCGATTCAGCCGTGATAATATAACGGGCGCTTTTAGTGGATGCTCGGACGATGGCTTTTTTCCGCTCGTAACCAACCTTTATGTAAGATGGAGTTAAGTCGAGGAATTTATATTCGAATCTCAAGGGAAAATTGCATTGAAGACTTGAAAAATGCTTTGGAAAAATTAGCCAATATTGTATCACTTGAAATATGTGGGATCTTCAGGAAAATTTGATATGTCTTTTTAAAAAAGTATACGTGTATAGTAGATAAAATCTTTCTACATCGACTAGCCAGTCTTAAATAAGTATAGGGTATTTTTAATTTTAAGTAATATGAATAGTAATGCAAGTACTTTGATGATAAATATTCATCTTACAAACACTTCCAGTTTTCCCCAAATTCTTTACAACATATTTGTAATATATGTGAACGTCTTACACGATCAGGAAATTTTTCTACAAATAGACGCACGTATTTACATGTAATTTTACGAAATTCGCCATAAATACTGGATCTACTTTCCGCACTTAGATTGATAGAATTTCTCAAATTAAATATTCGTCGTTTCAATGGTACGTAACTGATGTTTGCAGTAGAAGCGTACAACATAACTGGATATTTGTTTATATTCGACAATTTATATGATTTTGAAAACCTGTGTCCTGTTGTCAAGTTCAAAATATCCAATTATTACCTTTTACCAAATTTTGCTGAAGAAGATATAGTAATACTACATATATTCGACATTAACCCTCCGCTGTATCGGTTCAATAAATCTACTCTTATGTCTGAATTTTTACAATACGTTTACATTTTTAATTTGTTTTTGTCCGGTGTAGGTTAGTACCAGCGACCTCAGTCGTTTAGCAAATTGACTGCCACAACTTTTGACCATAAAAGTCACATAAATTCAGCACAACTTATTTAATAATACAAGAATAGAAAAGGCAACTGTAGACTACGGACGTTTATGCAAAATAATAATTGCATACACATTAATTTCTTTTCTTAACAACTAAAATGTAAAATGTGTCAACAAGTAAAATGCAAAAATCATTTACAACGAAGTTATTCTAAAACAGCTCCGACTGCCAAGAGTGAATTTTATCGGTAGCAAATGTGCTGATCGATCGAACTTCATTTTATCACAAAATGGTTATTGCTCTCCCGTACAAAACGACTAGAAATGAGATCGTAAGTATGGGGTATTAAAGTATTTTAACAGTAAAAAAGAGTAACAATTTTCTTCATGCAACTTCACCGTCCGACACTTAGGTAAACTGAAGAGTTAATGCAAGAGGATTGCCGAAGGGACGGCCGTAAAAGTTGACATTGTTTACAGGATGATGGAGGGACCCATGCATCACAGGGAGCACGAAATACATTATATTGTTAGCATGCAATCAGCTCCAGTATTTCTCTGCTGGTTTCTAGCGTATGTATTTCGGTCACGCAATCCCGCGCCATCGAAACAAAGCTGTCGCTATTCCGACGATATTCGACGGGTCGGGAAGACGAAAATCTTCGCGGGGTCGCAGCGAATTTGAATAATCTTCGAACGTGGAGGGTAGAAGGGTGATGCACCCTGTAATCTCGGCCACGTGCAACACTGGCGCAACGATCGAGGGGGAAAAATGGCACGGAGCCGCACGGTCGGGCACACCAGTCGATAGTAGTCGACGAGCCGAGTGATAAGTATCTAATAAGAATACGCGATAGGCTTGTAATAATGCAGCACAATGGACGGCGATGTGTCGGGCGGTCGCGTCACTGAAAAATTAATTTCCATTTACCTGCCACGTATCAAGCCGGTGCTTTTTCGCGTGGGAATGTCGAAATCGAGCACCGCGAGTACAATTCGCCAAATCTAATTTGCGTGCGATCGAACGCGGGACCTGCTTAACTGCAGGTTCCGTCGAAGAAACTTTGTGCACTGCGACGTCGAGAAAAGTTCGCGCGATTACTGCATTTCTCACCCGGTGAATTAGGTGCCCATATAACGCGCCCTTTCTGCTTTCCGGTTTATTTAACCAGCTCGTTTTGTAGACATCTGCGCAGCGACTTCTGATGTGGATTGTTGGAACGTGAAATATTACTTCTTTGGTAAATATTTACAACAGGCCCACGTCTTCCGATTTTGATGAAATTTAAATATGTTATAGATTCCGACATTTTGAACAACTTTTTCCTTTTCCAATATAGGGGGGACGCTTTTAGTTTTCGAGATATTTCAATTTTTGTCTGTATTGAATTTTTCGTATTTCTACACGCTCCATGGCAACGTAAGCCTGTCCCGGTGCGGCGTTCGTTTACGTTTTGCCGCTGTAGAGATGAGGGAGAAACCAGGGGGGCGGAAGGAGCCGGCCTGACACCACACACACCCACCCACCAGCGCTTAATACGCACCCAGTGTTTCTAAATTATACTCTAGATTTTTACGTATTTTGATGTGCTGATTAGGAATATAATAGTGAAAATTGGATTAGGTTAGGTTAGGTTATTATTTATTATTGCTAATAACCTAACCTAATTCAATTTTCACTATTATATTCCTAATCAGCACGTCAAAATACGTAAAAATCTAGAGTATAATTTAGAAACACTGAGTGTGTATTAAGCACTGAGTGGGTGGGTGTGTGTGGTGTCAAGCCGGCTTCTTCCGCCCCCCATGTTTGTTCATCATCTCTACAGCGTCAAAACGTAAACAAAGGCCACACCGGGACAGGCTTACGTTGCCGTGGAGCGTGTAGAGATACGAAAAATTCAATACAAACAAAAATTGAAATATCTCGAAAACTAAAAGCGTCCCCCCTATATTGGAAAAGGAAAAAGTTGTTAAAAATGTGTTGCTGCATAACATATTTAAATTTCATCAAAATCGGAGGACGTGGACCTGTTGTAAATATTTACCATTTCTTTCATTCGGTTGTAGAAATAGTGGCTTCACTTGATCCTGTATGCTTACAGATTTCTCTGAGCAGCAATCGATCCAGCATGAAATAACACCAACTTTTAGCATACACAAGTCTCCCCAGCGACTCTGTTATGTACGCGGTGAAGGTATGTACCCGGAAATTCGGCTGATCATTCCAGACGTAAAGACTAGTTTCTTCGCATTTTCTTAGGCGATGAGGATTATCGGGGTTCGTTCGGCGAGACTGGTTCAGATGTGACAGATCAAGATACAGTAAGATTTTAATGGGAGGCAACGAAACTACAGCAGGAGACTGTATCATAACAATCTCTGTCAGGCGTCGAATAGTTCTAAGTTCTCAGCACGAGCGCAACGGGCACAACGATACCGTTACGTGTACATACAGTTCCCACAGACAATCTCGGGGGATGTCCCGTACACAGTGTATACGTAACACGGCATTCTCCATCGAGCAGATTCGATCTGTGCGCGGACAATACGTCTCGGGGAAGAGTGCGGCTCTCGTTTAAATTGTAACGCCTAACTTGAGGCGAGCGAGGCAGGCACGAGAGCGCCGGGATCATGCCGATAGTGCCGATAAATTCAAAGAAGAGCAGCAGGAGGAGGAGAGGGTCCATCGAGCTTTCGAAATGCCAGATCCATTTCGCGCCAGCTCGATCTTCCCTGGAGGGCAACGGTGCCGTAGGATGTCGCTTATAGGCGGACGGGAAGAGGAAGAGGGGGGACGTCTGAGGGCGAGGATGAGCTTAAGGAGAGGGAGCGACCGTCTCTCCTTCTCTCTCGTTCGCCAACCCGATTGCGCCGATAGTGGTTACCGTCGTGAAACGGGAAGTGGTGGAGGGGTCGAAGAAGGGGGCATGTAACGCGTCGACGACGCGACGTCTCGACGATGACTGGTGCATCCTGGCCGGGACGCGAACGAGAGATGCGTGATTCTGAGAAAAGGCTCCGGTCTGCCACGCCGCTCAGGCATCGTCCGATAGAGTCATCACGTGTCGGCGCTAGGATAGTGGTTTTATTGTAACATATCGAACGTGGATATCAGTTGGGGGCCCACGCTCGCCGTCCACGGGGCCCCGGACACGTTCTTTCAGGCCGGCGGCCATCAGGAGAAACGAATTGCGGGGCTAGTTGTCCTGTATCGCAGCGGGGCGCTTGAATGCACGGTGTATGATTGATCTGACACGTAGCTGGAGCACACGGTGCCCTCATCGCACGTACCTGGGTACTTCGATTCGTCTAACTCCTGGATCCTCTAGGACTCTAGCTTTCTCTCACCCTGTTCCATCTCTTTTCCTCTCGCTCGCGTTCTCCCTCGCGGAGCGCACGGATGTCGATACTTGCGAGGATGCGCGAGTGACGTCTTGTAATAGAAAACCGTAAGGTTGTCCGGGATTCGTTTACCGTACAACTTCGCCGTACGTCTCGGTAGAAACGGTGCGAGGCTCTTCAGAAATCGGATCGAAGATCTCCGTGGTTGTCCGTGCTATCGCTCGAAACCACCGGACCGATTTATTGTTCGCGTTTACACGTTAGAGGAAACAACCGTCGACTAGACATTGATTCATGATGTATCGTCTCTGTGTAATGAGCCTCTTCGACCGAATACGCGAGAGTATTTCAATTTCGAAAGTGGTCGAGACGAATTCTGGTTACCTATTACGTTCTCGTCGCGAGTCGCAAGAACATCGAGACTATGCTTCTAGTAATGACAAACAATGAAGTTTTTATTATTTGAAGAGGTGTCTGGAAGAAGGGCCTATGTCAGGTTTTTTTAAAATCTTATAGGAGCGCAATTAGGAACTTATTTTGCTTGAATATTTAATAAAACAAACCGTAAAAAAAGTCTTTCAGTTTTCAGTCTTTGTCCAATGGAAGAAGAACCTATGTCATTTTCAGCTTGTTTTTATTATTGCAATTCACGTTTGAACTCGAAATTGCGCTCCTATAAAATTTTAAATACCTGACATAGACCCTTCTTTCAGACACTCATTTTTAGTTAAGCAGGTGTAATTTCAAGCAGTAAAAACACAGGAAGAATTTAGATATACTGATGTTATACGGTTTTCTACAAATTCAGGAAGAAGTTTCATGCAATTCTGGTAGAAAATGTTTATTTTGCATAAAAATCCGCTGTCTACTTATAACGTGTACAGGAAAGGGTTCATTTAACATTCCAGTGGTTTTGCTAGTGATTTGGTTTCTAGTGTTTATTTTCTATTTCCGACAGATCGAGGGACACGAGCGAGATTGATCGCCGGGTCAACAGATCAGTTTTCCTTCGTTAACGACTTAACAGTACGCCCGCTAATCTTCAATTATTTCAACTCATTTTGACGAATCGGTGCCCGGCGGAGTGCAGCAAGGAGAGGCCGGGAACGCGCGAGACGTGTTAATTAGAAAAATAACGAAACGCGACACGCGGTGCTCTCTGCGGTGCTCTCGCGCGAGCAAATGCATTATCGTAAGTACGAGATTGCGTGTTTCAATTATGAGACGGCTCGCTCGAAGGTATATTGGGTCTGTTTCCATCCTTCTCCCCCTGTTGTCTTTCCCGGTCCATGCAGGGAGAATCGCTTCATCATAATCGGTCATCCAGCGTTTTTCTACAGAGCGGACCCCCCGCTGTCGCTACGCCCGGATATCTTAGCATCGAAATGCCGCGCTGACAGGCAAAGAATTTGATATCGTGATTAGCTCGTTACGGCATTGTGCGTTAACGCGTTGCCACGGGCCCTCGGGGGCCCCTTTCGTTTGTTATTTCACTCGAAACGCGGCCGGGCTATACAATCGACCCGCAATCGAAGATGCGGAGTAATTGATTTCGAACTCCGTATGCAAATGACGAACTGTGTTTTCGGCGCGATGCAATGTTTATTTCGATTGTCGCTGCGGACTCCCTGCCTCGACATTTTACAAGGGGCTTGACGCTCTCAGAATGTCGGTCGATCGTACAGAATAATTAGGAAATCTTTCCAGACAGGACCCTCGTTCGTCTTCAATGGTGAAAACGGCGGTTGCAGAGCTTCTCTTTAAATTGGAAATCAGGAGAACCGACTATTGCGAGGAATATTCTAAAAATATAAACAATTTTACAATAACGCTACACACTCTTGAAAGATGAACCTTTTCGTTATTGCATCGTATTCTACTCGTCAGAAGGAACAAATAGTTCTCTTAGAAAATGATGGCAAAGTTTTTTCATGATCAAACTGATTTTATTTATATTATATTTTTATTCGTCAGTCAGATTGTATGCGTATAATATCCTCAGTCAGGAGTGTATGTGTATAATGCGCTATCGATGAAGCTATTGGAAAATATTTGTTTGCGTGTGAAGTATACCGCGAATATGTATAACATAAATAAAATCAGTTTCACAATGAATAAACTTTATCATAATTTTTCTTACGTTTGTTAAGTTTTTACCTATGGTCTTTTTTTTGTACTACTAGTCCTTGTGATGAGTAGAATAAGACGCAATAAAAAGGATTGTTGACCTTCTGACCTTGAAATTACGTTTGGGGAAGCTTTGTTATGTACATCAACCTCAACTAAGCCGAGAGATTAGAATCACGTTACGATAGTCGTGAGATACATATGTGTGTTTGTGTATAATTGCTTTGCACCCTGCGCATAAAGACGACTATGGAGTTGTACAATACGAAGTCCGTTTAATATTTGACTGACCCTCGTATTACGATTAGCAGAAACATTTCATTCCGAGCACTTGTCGTTGAAGTTCTTGATCAGTTATTCTTAATTCCGTTTCCCATCTGTCTACACGACGTAGATCCTAACTTGACGCAAATTGAATTTCTTAATATCACTGGCTGTCGCAAGGTATTGATTGCTCCAGTTGAACCGGGCATCATCTTTCGAGTACTCTTATTACAATATTCATTCGATAAAGGTCAGAGTTCACGGGGCGGACGGCTCGGCGACTAGGGTAAAAAAGAGAAAAGAGAATCGGCGAAGGAGTTTCTTGGCAGGGCTATCGGGCAGATCGTTTCGGGGATTCGCGAAGTGAGCGCTCGAAGGTGTTACACAGGAACTCGAACCCCGGCGCTCTCTTTTATTTGCCGTTCGAATCCCTTCTTTCGGCAGGGGTGCAGCCACCCCGTTGCTCAACCATGGCCTCATTACCAAAGCAAATATTTTATAGTCGAGCCCTCGGTGACGGCTCCGAGTAAGAAGCCGAAAGGAGAGAGACGAAATGCCGCCAGCGGAATCGATGCAAAAAAGGCCTCGAATAAAGCGCGAGTTCCTTTTTCCTGTCTTCCAATCTCTGCCCCCGAACCCCCGTCTCCCTCCGGCCCGCCTGAGCACGGCCCGGCGCGGCGGCGTCTCCTCACCGTGGGCGGCGGAGCAACGGGGGAGAATAAAAAGAATCTCTTTTCACTGGTTCTCCCGATTTACCTTTCAACTCGCTTGTTTTATATCCACTGTCGACCCCTTCCCTCGTCCTCCCCTCGACTCGTCGATATTCCTAGGTGAGGCGATCGGCGTTAAAAATTAGATAGGTCGTGGCCTCCCCTGCCGCCCCTTCGCCATACGGTTTCCGCGCTTCGCGAGTCGAAAGATGGAAACGGGAAACCGATGTCGAAGCGAATTCTTTCGTTTTATCATGAAAGTCCGCGCGCGCGCGAGTGTTGGCAAGGGGATGGAACGGAGCGGCGCGGCGGCGGCGGCGGTTTGATATTATTACTGGAACGCGAGGCTAGAAACTTGATTATCGGACGCGTTTGATCGAAACTAAAAACCGCGATAGCTTCTGGTTCGTTTGGCTGGCTGGTACGTTCTAGAAACACTTTCGTATCTTTCGCGAATCTGTTCCGGTTTCTAGAGAAGAAGAATATCGTTCGTTAATGCGTCCTGTTTCGTTTGTTTCCTCTAATGAACATTAATTAACGATTTAGCAGCCGTAGAAATTCTGTTGTATTTAACCTTGTTTGCTTTGTGAAAACTGTTGCAAATTAATTCTACTGGATCTCTACGAAATAATTGTTCGAACCAAACAATACAGAAAGTGACGAACTGTAAGAAAATATAAATCGAAAATGAAAAGTGATGGTTCTGGTGTAAAATAAATTATTTACAATTTACTATTCATCCATCAACTTTTTCTTCGCAGTTTCGACCAATAGTAATTAAAAAATTTCTAATATCTCCAAAAAGTTGGAGTCGTTTCGTCCAATTTTAAAGGAATTATTTTCTTTTAAATTTTGCGGTACAATGACTAGACTGTAGATTTTTATGCAAAATAAAAATGTTCTGCATCGATTGTACGAAACAGAAGTTAAATATGAAAATTTATTCATTGCTTAATAGTTTCTTTTTTACACCAGAAAGAACATAATAATATTCTTACGTTTTTCGAATCTCTTATTGTTTTACATGTCACTCAGCCAATTTCTTCATAAATCCTATAACAATTCGAAAGCTATAATAACGACGAGTCAGTCTCACGATGAAGATTCCAAACAAAATCTACTAAATACGAATGTTGTGCCTATATTTTAGAACGAAACAAAATTCCATTAATTTGCGACCAATATTTAAGCATTAATTTAAATATAGGCATACAATAAACATTTTCTTCCTATTTTGTGAAATGATTGAGGATAGAGAAGTAGCCGTAAAGAAAATCGTGCGGCAACGGATCATCAGAGTATTTTGCATGCTATATGTTGTCTTTATTCTTTACAACGAAGCAGACGAGGATGAGAACGAGACGACGGAAGAAGTAACGATCTGTTTCTGATATGGCCAAGCCATGGGTTCTTAATAGGTCGACCGGTCTTCCGGGTAGAGGAGCCAAAATGATCTTCCTTCCGTTCGAAGGTGATGCACGTCGCTCGATCATTTCCATAATACGCTTAAATTGATCCTTTAGACGACGGTGGCGTTGGTTGGCGCAGTGTATCCTTTAGTATTCGATTGAATCGTCAATTTGTCTAGCATTATCCAGGACGTAAGGAAAGGAACGGAGGGGTCGTGGCCAGGGGAGGGGCGGGGAGGCACGGAGGGGAGCAAGAGCGAGGAGAGGCAAAGGCGGACCTAGCGTCTCTAAAGGATTTCGTGTATTTAGGATAACAAGCTGCTCCGCCCCCGAATTGGTATGCAGAGACCCACGAGTAACTCCTTTATATTGACATATCGTGGAACGTGATCCAAATACATGCGACATTATACCGAATTGCGAACAAAGCTGGTGCCGGGCGTAGCTACCGCTGCCGCAGCAGCAGCCTCGTCAAATTGTCCATGAATAGAAAACAAATCGTCCGTAAGGCAAATTCGTGCCCCTTCACCCCCTTCGACCGCCTTCTCCTATCCCCCTCGAATTTACGAATCGATTACGAATGCAAGTCGATTCTGCCGACATCGGACCCGAACCGAACGTTTCCTCCGGGTTTCCTTGTCGCGTTCGCGTTTACGTTCGCATTACGTCACGCGGGGATGGCGGTGGTTGGTTGGCTTGCGAGGTTTTACACGCATCACGACCACACCGGTCCCAACCGACATCGACGGCTCACGAAACGTACAGGCGAAAAAATAATAAGAGGAAACGAAGGTGCTTTCCGCGATCGTGCCGACCAAATAACAAAGTAACCGAAGATGGATATCCGTTTCAAATATTCACGCCCTTTTCACGCCGCCGCGTGAAATTGATGCATTTAGGAACCCCTTCGCTGGTAGGCGGACAGTTACCGCCGCATAAATATTGCCAAGAGCCCTGCTGACCACATGGCACAGATACGGCCCTGAATAATGTGCGTGGATGCGTACGTGTCCGCAGGGTAACTGAGGGTTTTTTAACAGCCGAAACTTCGGAAATTGGTCACATTAAGTGTGACTGAACGGAAATTCAAGTTATTCTTTTTTCAACGGGTATGACTCCAAGCGTCGTACATTTGTTAGTCGAGAGAAGTCAAATATCTATTACCTCTTAGACACCTGCCTACTAATTATTACTCGACTGCGGATGCTTATGCAAAATAAAAATTGTCCGCATCCATTGGAAGGAATACAAACTAAATTGAATATTATTTCTTGCCTTAATGATTTTAGTGGAGGAGAAATCATACATATATTGACATCTTCAATTTTAAAAATTTTTCAACAATTATGTATTTCATCTACTTACCCAGTTTTGCTATAAATTTTTTAATGATTAGATAAAAAATCCAAGTCTTACTCTATTTTCAATGTCAAGAGATAAATACCTATGTAGCCCTTGTCTTTTGCAATTAATGTAGACCATTTTTATTTTGCATAAAAATCCGCAATTAACTCGTCATGTTTCAACCCAACATTCTGCTCGCATTACTCAAATGTCCACAAAGTCGTCTGTTTGTATGTTAGTGCTATAAACGTATATTTGCCATAACTGACAATTTTGTTCGAAAATGTTGATTTGATACTCACTATTAGACTAACATGCTAACTGCCGATTCGGCGACCACCAAAGTTAGGTACAATCAAAACAATTTACATATATAATGAAACAAAAACAGAAAAGTTAAAATTCATGGTGTTAATTACATCATCAATCTGTTTAGAAATTCTTTTGTGAGTCTGAAGAAATAATCCCATTATTCAAATGTGGATGACAATCAAAGTGTAGGATACCTAATTCAAGAAATTAATGATTTCATTGTTTAGTATTTGGCACATACATCACCCGGAACATTATAAACATTTGAGTTTCACGCAGAGAATATGGATGAGAGTCGGAACAGATCTTGTTGACCTCAAGATCTCAAGATAAAGTGGGTATAGTCTTATTAGATAGTTCTTATTTTTAGTAAACATTTTTTTTTATCGCTACAGTACTCGTATATAAATAAAGTTTGTCCAAACGTCTCACAAATTGGGACCCTCAAGGAAAATTCTCTTGGCTCCGAAGGTCTCTTAATGAAGACTCTTTCAGAAGTAGATCGTGAGCACAGAGTTTACAATAAGGTTTCGCAGTTTGAGCAGCATACTCGGTATCCAATCAAGCTTCCATTCGAGATGTTTTTATTTCCCGACGACGTGAAACGTTTACAAATCAAATTCGTCAATTTTTGAGGGCCGGCTCCAAGGTAGAAATGCTTTGCGCCGATGTGCTAAACCGAAAAGTTTCGAGGTAGAAGGATTGGAATGAATCCTAGTAATCTCATGCGAGTCGTTAAGACGTTGGGCCGAATATTATATCATTGCCACCGGAAAGTCATAGAGCAATCTAACGCCTTTCAAGGATGCTTAACGCAAACCAACCAAGAATTTCCAAGATATTCGGAGGTATTTCGGTGCAACGAAAATTTATACGACGGTGTTAGGCGCAGTGTGTTTACCTCGCCATAGTTACATCACTCTCGTGAGGTAGGAAGCGATATTTGTTCAGGCATCCCAGTAGGAAATTCAAGGCGACTAAGAGATTATTCGCGGCACCCGTTGCGTGAATATATAATAGCGCGGCGTGTTTATGTATCCAGCTATGACAGGCACTTCCGTTTCCGTCGAGCGTACTTGACTTCGTTCCGTTTCTGAACCCGTAAATGTGTTTACATCGCACTGTCGTCTGTGATTGGTTCCTCCTAAACACCATCTCGTAGATCTCTTGTTTTTCACGAATATTTTCACATTAATTATCATAGATTCAGTAATAATTCACAGATTATCTACCGGTATTTATTTCATCATTTATGGAAGTTCATGGCCCATGGCTGAGAACTTCTTGGAGATCCTCCAGCAGCAATTGCAACTTCAATCGCAAACAAACAATTCAACCCCAGAAACGTAATCTAAAATTTTTATTTGGTATTATAATGTAAAAGAAGATTTTTAAGTTTTCTTCTGCTTACTATAGATTAAGTAATTAATATACATATTAAATCCGCAGCTAATAACCATTAGCAGTTCATGCGACGTAAAATAAACAAAATTTAACAAAAAATATATTAAATGTTATTTCTCAATAATCTGTTAGGGGAGACGCAAGAGAGACGTTGTATGTGTTATGAGGAATCGCTTCGATTTTGTTTAATTTTCATGTTACTCAAGTATGAAAACAAAATACTATCTCTTCAAATACTTTACGAAAAATTGCGTGTAAAGTTTTTCGTGTCTCATAGATTAATATTATTTACAAGCGTAAAAGAAACAGAATACATTAAGTAACTATTTCATTATGTAATATGGTTCCTTACTAACTAAGAAGCACAAGAGTTTTGAGTTTCCCGCAAAATGAGGAGAAATTCAGGAATTGAAAGGAAAAGAAGTCACCCTCTCTCTGCCAGTACCGGACACACATGCGCGACAGAGATGAAACGCGTCACGAGACCGGGCCGCAGCGAAAGCGTGGGGAAACAGCGTCGTAGAAGGGGAAGATAAAGTAGGGGCACAAGTCTTAATTTCGCGACATTGCCGCGAGGTATGGGAGGGATGCAACTCATTCTTTGGTTTGTATTGTTTAGTAACCCCGGAACATTACACTTATTGTTTGTGGCATGTACTAAACATTCGGGTCTCAGAAACCCAAAATTCTTTTTTAAAGAAAAAAGCAGAAAATGTGAATATATAATGGTTTAATATCTCACCTCACTGTTTCACTAAAATGGAAACAAGCCATTCATGCGCATGTTACATTATAATTAATGACGCTCTGAGTTTCTGAGAACCACAGTGCAGTTGCAGGGTTAATAACTTGGATATTACTTGTCACAATACGAAATAGTTGCACGTTTCGCATAGAGATTAAAACAATTTATTTTTTCTTACAATAGTACATCTACATTGTTAAGGCCCTTAGTCTTAAGCTAATCAATGTACCTCCTTGAACCACCTAAGTAGATCGAGTGCTAACGTAATAAAACCACAACTGGGTCCGACAATTCACACAAATGCAACGAGTTGTCGTGCATGTGTCCGGTACTGGTAGAGCGAAAGTAACTTTTCCCCTCAAACAAAAATCAATATATTATTTTTAATTAAGATATTTATAAAACTAAATTGAAAGTGGAGAGAACAATTGTATTCGTATAAAAATCTAGATACGAACGAGACGTACAAGGTGAAGCTGCCTCCATCTTCTTTATTATTACATTCCTCATCCCTGTTGTGGCTTCTGTTATTATAGTAGACTTCCGTATAGCGCGATCAACATATTGTTTATTACTGTATATTTATTGCCACATGAAAATCATATATGTATACAGTCTTTGTAAATAGTTACGTCTGACAGTAAGCATTATATTTAACCCGTTTGCAATCTAAACATCCTAATTAATTTATTTGGATATACGACAATAAAAATAACGTGGTATTTAACGTGTTGAAAATACTTACGTAAGAAGTATTGATGTAACAATTTCAAAGCACTACGAAAAATATTACGTTGTCGTGAAACGTAGAAGTGTTGCTAAAACGGTTGTAACAGATTTTGAATTATTAACAATATTACCTCCGCCACACTAAAATACAGTATAGCAACATTAAACTCCTGTAACTTTGTTCCCCAGTCTCCTCTGTTACAGAATTGCAAGACAGTGATTTTATTAGTGGAGCAGCATGAGTCTCGCCGGACAATATTTCATAGCAACGTGTCCTAGTCGTTCGCCATTCGACACTCGTCAGGAAAGTCCGCACTCGAAACGGGAGTCAGTAATTAACGTTCCACGACGCGTCGCCGTTATTAATTCGAATTTAATTTCTGCAATTATTTTCAAGCGGCTGCTCATTATGGAGCATCATTTGTTTTTCGTTTTCCACTTGTGGTTCGTCCTTCCGGCCATTTTCCTTCCACCAATTTATCAGGCTCCACCGTTCGCTCGTCCATTAACTTAATTAATTTTTCTTGAGCGGCTACCGACTCTTTCGACCGCGGAAAGCAGCGTGGCGAAGTGTCAAATTAACGAACGTGTCCTGAAAAATGGAAGGCCCTGTGTACGCGGCTCGGGTGTTAATTGTTTTGTACACGAACACTAAAGTCGTTCGAGAGCTCGCTCGCGCGCGCGCGCGCGCAGACGCCAGCGCGGCCTAGCGAGTCGAATGCCAACGGTTTGTACGCGGCTAATCGCCATCTGTTCCGCCAAGTGACTCGGCACATTGCAATATTGTTAATTATTCAAATTCAGGTTGTAACGGCACGCTTGCTGGAACGCTTGGCAATCTGATCGGAGCCGCGTTACCTTATACACACGCACTTACTTCACACCTCGTTATTCATCTCTAATTGAATTTTACAATGTACATTCACAATGTACATCGACTCCCCTGATAACTCGAACACTTATTTGAAACGCATCACTCAGATCCCTATCTGTGCCCCTTCCCTTCGATTTCGTTGCACTTCTCCGTGGCTGGTGGATGCCGTGCGACTATCCAACACCGTCGCCATACTTGCTCCGATCATTGATAAAATCACGCGAACCCTTGTTTGCATCGTTCAATAAAATATGTCGTTTTCTGGTATACAATTGCAGAACCACTAACTCCAAGCGAACTGTATGCATCAAATGATATCGAACAACAGTTAGGTCTGGGTTAAGTTGCAAATATGAAAAAAAACTGTTTAGACTGCTACAGAATTTTCAGAAGCTGTCTTGAGGAAGCTAGTGTTCAAACGCTAAACATAATCGAACAATTATCTCTGGCGATAGGAAAAATATTGGTACCGACATACGTTCTTCGGAGCGAGGTTTAACCCTTTAGGGAGGACGACTGTGAACTATATTGCTTACTGACAAATATCTCAAAATTTATTACACGAGACCAGACTGATTAACCCTTGTCCTTTAACCCTCTACACTCGGGACTATTTTCATTCGAAAATTAAACATATCATCCGACCTAGAATCATCCCATTCTATATGACTTTTATCATTTTATGAATATGAAATTGTTATAATATACCATATCTAAATGTTTAGATCAACATATTTAATAATCTAAAGAATACTGTGAGTAACGGTACAGCAATTGTTAGTTCTAAGAGTTGAACCAAAATGAAATGGTAGAGTTATTGGAGATTGCATGGGATACAGTAAATATGAACTTGTTTCTAAATAAATCATAATGTAAGGGATTAAGTAGGATTCCACTTCGTTCATAATTGTTTACTCTCAAGTAAGCCAGAAAGGTCTAATTAATTATCATATTACGGTAACATTCGTGACATTACACGACGCAGTGGTGGAGAGAGAAACCACGAACGGAGCGGCATCGTCGAAGGGTTGAGGGTGAAATAATCCAGTGAATCCCCTATGGTTGATGAGCCGAAGTCAGCCGTCAGGTGGAACGTTTGCGCTATTGAAAACGAATGCTCCGATAATTGGAAGGGAAAAAGTCAACATCGTTCAGGAAATGTCGTGATATTTCTACGAGGTATTAGCCCGTCTTATAATTCCCGGTGGTCGCACGAGCTCGAAGAACACTGGGCGTTGATCGTAACTCGAGCGGAGGAACAGCAACGACAGCGGCTGCATCAGCAGGAGCAGGAGCAGGAGCAGCAAGCAGCGGTGCAGAGACAAGAGTTGGCCATTTCTCTTTCTCTCTTTGGCTGTGCGTATGGTATATCATTGGTTCGGTCTGGGCGGAGTACGGCGTGAAGTTGGCGCCGCCAGCGATAGATACCGCTAATTATCGATCGTAAATAACGTCGCGGGGCGCACGGCAGCCCGATCCTATCGGTTCTTCGGCCGGTTTTCACCCCCTCAAGTTCCGTAGCCTTTCGATGATATAGGTGCTGCCGCATCGGCTCTGAAACGGGGTTGGTCGAGGTGAGGCGAGACGAAGCGAGGCGTCGAGGAATGGGTCCCTCGGCTCTGACGGCGGCGTTCCGACACTGCCAGCAGTCGCTTCTCTCAGGGTGGCTTGGATATATTACAAGCGGTGCTCCGTGCACGGTTATTACAACGTGTACGCGGTTATAATTGTGGACAAGAGGCCCATCGGCCTGCAACGTGTGATTTGTGCACCCGTGTCGAGGCGAAACGGCTACCTGGCACGGTCGGCTCCCTACGTGCCCGGCCGCGACACTTATGCACACGGTCCCGCGAAAGCCATGATTTCCGTATCGATTCCCATCCCGATAGTCGGCCTCCTTTCTCGAAAGGAATCGGCTTGTCGCTCGAAATGTACGATCGACAATGCTAGGCTGTCCGGTAAACATAAATAGTTGGTCCCGTCGTCACGGGTGTTCTCTCTCGATCGATGCTCGAACGGACGCTGCCAATTGGTCGACGCTGAATTTCTGTAACGGAACAGACTTCGGACAGGCTTTCATAAAATCTAATCTGATTGTGTGCTGCCGGGGGACAGATTGAAAGAGAGCACGCGTTGTTTCCTGACGTTTAATCCTCTTGATTGCTGCGTAGCGGTTTAATTTGCGAACTGCACTCCTTCTATTTCACGCTCTCTCTCTCTCTCCCTCTCTCTCTCTCTGTTTCTCTTTTCCTCTATCTCTGTGCCAGGCTCTGGTCGAGATAGCCACGGGGAATGCGGTATCGATTTTTGTCTTGATACCGTTCCACGGTAGTTTCTTCAACGGTGTACAAAGGACGAGCTAGTCGACCGTGGTGCGAAGTTCGACGAACTTAAATGGAAACGCTGAGAATTGTCAGCCGTTGCCGCGGTTTCGTTGATCTTTAACTGCTCGAATCGAAGCGGTCGTCACCGTCCCTTCCAAGCGATACCAATGCAATCGTTTCGATAGATTCGAACAAACTTTGGAGTTCGATGGCGCGTTAGACTAGTCCAGCTTCGTTGAGAGAAGAAATGGCAAAGAGCGTGCGCACGCGATCTTGAATCCCTCGTGATCAAGAAACTCTTATTTTCACTGTTCGGTAATAGCTTGCGTGAGACCGATGGCTGTGCTGCAGTTGACACCTTCCAAGCAACGACAGTTCCTTATGTGCCCCACCTACAAGCTAGCAAGCCTACAAGCCCAGGAGAAGTCTCTCTCTCTCTCTCTCTGTCGCGAAAGAGGTGGCCGTTTGAGGGGTCTCGTCGGCTGGGTGTCAAGATAAAAGAGGGAGAGGGTAAGTCGTGCCCTATCATGCGGGGGAGATATCGCGTTACTGGGCCGAGCTTTGATCTCGCGACACTTACAATTTTCCCAACTGGCGATACACCCTTATTTCGCATCGCGCCACGCGAGTCCTAATGAGAGGCTATGTTCTGCACCCAGCCAGGCACCGTCTCCTACCCCCGGTGCCAGGCCACCGGTAATCACAAGGCATGATGGCTCGTTCCCCGGCGCTGTGTAACCCGCCACCCTAGGCCGCTAGTCACCGACTACCTCCACCGCCACCCCCGACCCCCTATCTCGGTCTCTCTTTCTCATCCGTTCGCGTCCGCTTCCGCGCTACCAGCCCCCAGCGACGACGACGAACAACGCCACCAGTTCATTACGTCGTGTGAAATGCTAATACCGGCAGCGTCGCTCGCGTTTACAGTGTCAGGCGATAGCGCGATAATCTGCCGGGCAAACCGAAGGCAATTAGACATTCCGAAAGATTTATCGGCGATGGTTCTTAGAAACTATTCCTCTCCTTTCTAATCGGTATCGGGGATCGAATTTCCATTAACTCGACGACCCGGTAACGAGGACCCGCAGCCGATCACCCGCCGAGCCCCCTTCACACCTTTCCCCATAGCTCGATCGAGGATTTTTCTTTTGCTAGCAGGAAGAAGCGTTTCGCCCATCGTAAACACGTGTCAGAGCCGTCGCTCGGAGCCTTGCCGTAAATACAATAACCCTTTATTTGTTCCCCGTTGCTCGCGGGGGCTGGCCGTGATTCAACAATACTCGACGTGTAGGCGGCAAACATCACCGCCTCGCCGGGCCACTCGCCCCCGGCGATTTTCGTGAAATTCGCCAACGAGAATCCACCACCTATCGAAGATCCAGGGATGAACGGGCCCGGCCGTGTCGAAGCGAGGTACGAGCACGTGAGCCCCACTGGGATAAACGAAGACACCGCGCCGCTCGTCCGACTGGATGGAAGAGTGACGCGTGATGAGCTTCAGGAAATCTCGGCTATGATGGCAGGAGAGACCGAGACCGCTGCTACAGACCGAGCGAGAACGTTCGTGGACACAGAGTAAACACTTCAGAAGATTGCCGTTTCTGCGTTGCAGCCTTTCTATCGCGTCCCACCACGCGGAAATCCTTACTTTCCCCGAAATCCGTAATCTTCCTGAAGGGCACGGATTAATTCTCTCGTCTTGTCACGTGCACCGAGTATTAGGCGATCCGGCTGGAAGTAATCATCGCCTCTTTCACTCGCGGCTGCAGACATCTCGCCTGTCGTTCGAAATATGTTTAAAAGAGATTTCTTTCGGAGACAAGCGAAGGAATTACGTTATAGATTGTAATCAGAGTGAGTGCCACTTCGATCGAAACAGTTCGGTACTCTTATTTTACTAATCTGAGATGAAGTGGAATGGGATACATTTTTGTCAAAAATAACGTTCTTTTCGGAAAGTTGAGAATATGTATACGATATTTCGTCTCCTCAGTGTTTCAAGTTCATTTACCAATCTCCCCTTCTCTCCACTCTCATAATTTCAGTCTATTTCAACCTAATTTTCAGCTTCCTTTTCGGAAAGTTAATGTTTGCTGAATGAGAAATAAAATCATTCAGTTGAAATAAAAAAATCACATGGCTGACTCATCGTGTCAATTTAACCATAAGTGGAAGCAACATTTTTTAAGTAGCAAATTTTGCTTAACGACTGCTCCAGCACCTGTCTGGCTCATCCCTTTCGGTGTTCTCTACAATGAGACACGTATTCAAAAGAAATAATTTACATTGTTTGCATTTGCTTGCATTTCTACGTCGTATTTATATTATTAATAATATAAATTTTTCTCGTTTCTGTTCATTAGTTACTATTATATGATTGGGTCTTATTACAAGGTTTGTTTTTACATGAGGTTTCCCAAGCGTACGTGATTGATTAATTGATTAATGAAAACTTTAAAGTTTCTTGTCAGTGCGATGGAATTCTGAATTTCTTTATTGCACAATTTAGTGTTGTACAATTCCGAAAGATGTGAGTTGTTGTTAACATCACATTGTGCTAATTGCACTTGCTTGGAGCTTCACGTGACAGCGACATACTAATATGGATTAGTTTCAGATCAACTCTCAGGCGAGTAAGGATTGTTTGGTCACGTCTATTAACCTTTGATTGGACGGACACGTGGGGTTCCGTAGACCCCAGTCATCATAGCATTGTTACTTCAATCGTGCAAATTTTCAATGTGACGTTGTTGACTTTGTTAAAAACAACAAACATAGGCAAAATATACTTGCGAAAGATGTAGTGTCATTATTTGTTTCGAATATAGTCCATGTTATGCCAAAGTTATGTTCAAGATTCTGACGAAAATTGATTTTTTTTAGTGAATATCTCTATGTTGCTAAATTTGTTTCTTTTTTTAACTCAAAGAACACAACACATAATTGTTTGAGATAGACCGAGAAAGTTGAAGTCAGGATTTTAAATAATGGTCATTGGTGGGTGGGTACCCCGATCATGAAACAGTGTGAAATTTTTTGATTATGAGCAACAGGGTTAAAGTTAATATTAATTCGTTTCGAAGATATATGTCCTATCCGGCTGAACGTCTGGTTTCGTGCAGGTGGAATGCTAAGAACTCGTTTGGATATATCCTTAACCTCCGTGCTGATTCTGCGCTTCACGAGGCCGCTGGGGGAGGGTCCTGAAGGAGCAATTAAGCCTGAAGTGTTTCCTGCAAGGTGTGACTCGTAGGAACGGACGGACGGGAACGAGAACGCCAGCCACCTGACACGAGAGACGACTTCTCTTGCCCGTCAAACGGTAGTAATTCAACTTTTATTCGAGGAGGATGCAATATATTCATTGGTACGTCGACTCCAAGTCAGGGGACGACGCTTAGCGATGCCTGGCGACCGAACCGCCAGTCCCCGCGAAACTCTTCCATCGGACAGCAGAGTGAATGGAAAATAAGGCTCGAACAAGTGCTTTCGGCGAAAAGCAAATGGAGGGATC
Organism: Lasioglossum morio; assembly: GCA_916610235.2. Taxonomy (NCBI): domain Eukaryota; kingdom Metazoa; phylum Arthropoda; class Insecta; order Hymenoptera; family Halictidae; genus Lasioglossum; species Lasioglossum morio. Next base: position 9,490,886 of record OU744327.1, read on the forward strand.
GACGTATTACTGTGCAACTGGTTATTGTGACAGGTTTGATACACTCCGATGGTGGAGTCCCGACTCCAAGATCAGTCGTGCGCGAAGCTTAAGTGGATAAAACTCAACTCCGCCCATGACGTCCTCCGGAAAATTTCGGGGCCAGTGCTAATATTTTATCGTCAATCTATTTTCTGAATAAACTTAAAATGTAAAGTGGCACAAATTCTGGTATTTTTTTTATTTCATATTCACTAGATCACGTACCTTGCAAATATATTTTGCAGTCAAATGGAGATAATTTTTAACATACTGTTCTTATACTTATCTTATATGTTCTTATCTTATACACTATAAAATATTGTATCTTTTGATTTCAGTTGTTAACTTATGAATTTTGTTAGCTGGGTGTTTCATTCGCTTCTTGCTATGTTACTTTCTTTACAGCTACAGTGATTAGAAATTCTTTATCCTTCACCCTTCGATATGTCACAGATGTTACGATAATTTCTTCATGATTTAGATTCCTTGATATTTTCTGTAACTATGTTTAAATTGGAGAAAATTCAAATATTAAATAATAATCTGAACGCATGTACTCAATTTTTTGTATTGTCCCTTACAGTCAGTACGTGGTTCCGAATATCGTCCCTGAGGGGTTGATAATTTCTTAGTGGAGAGAGACAATTTACATGTATGTCTACATTTAATTTGGTGCTTAAATATTAATAGCACACGAATTTTTATTTTGATTTTAAAAAAATGGGAAACAATGATATTTAGTCTGTCTGAAGTCATTGTTGCGCGGGAAGGGGTCGACAAGTATATGTGGATTTGAAATAAAATTCTAAATTGGTGTGCTTAATTTATAGTTCTCGACGAAAATGGTAGAACGGTATTACTAAAAATAGTGAATGATAGAGCTGCATTACACGTTTTATCAACGCATCTAACCACTGCTGTAAATTGTAGGTTCCAGGCTGCACAGCCCAGGAGAAGCAATATAAACGTTTTCACAAAAGAAGGGAACTTTTAACCAGCGCACGGAGCGAGATTGCTTCCTTTGTCTCTTCTCATACGTTTTGCCCGTTACGCTTCTTCCCTATTGTGTTTCATTTTTCCAGTAGAACATCCAGTAATCGTGAGAAATTCAGCTCGCTGGTTGTATCACCGATTTTCTCGACGACGATGGTTACATCGGATAATCAAACAAACGTTCTCTTTTCCGCCGAGAGAAATGACGAAGACAGTCACGGACGCGGCGAGCGTTTCGTCCGTGGCCGTCGTCGTCGCCCGGTATTTTCTTGTCCTCCGTCTGCTTCTTAATTGCAGGCATAATAATCACAAAGTTGTCACGCTGGCTACGTGCTCGTTCGCGGCCCGACCAAGAACTTCTCCCATAGGCAAAAAGAGAAACAGAGAGGAATAAAAAGAGAAAAAGAGAGAGAGAGAGAGAGAGAGAGAGAGAGAGAGGAAGTTGGCATAAAAGGGAGAATTGAATAAAAATTTTGGTCCGTCATGCCTCGGATAAATCTGAATTAATTAAGCGGTTTCGGACTAGACTTTCAATCGTTTCTTTCTCCACGCTCGGGCACGCTTTTTGTTCGTTTTGTCCGCTCGTTCCCGACGCTTCGCATCGACTCCGACTTCGTGCGCGTTCTTTTCTTTTTTTCCACGTCGAGATTTCGTGGTAACTTAAACGCGGGAGCCATTCGGTAGCTGATGGGTTAATTGAGAGTCGAACTAGCCCTCCGTCACAAAAGGCTTTCACGCGCTCAAGATACCATACGGTCTCGGTCGTCTCGTCTCGACGAAACCGTGCTTCTATCCGCCACTCTCGGTTCTAGAACAACGACGGTCCGAAACGTATTTTCTGTCTCACCTACTCTAGCTGAACAGTAACATTCGAACCCGTGTTTTTCGGCCCGCCACAATGGAAAACGAAGCTGTAATAACAGCATGAATATTTCATCTTGTGTAAAAGAGTTTCGCGGGCGAAACCCTTTTCAGCTGGGCCCCAGCTCTCGACCTTTACGGGTCATCAGAGACCGTTAATTGTCATCAATAGTGGCGAATTTCGACGTCCTTGAGACTGGTTCATCCATCGAGAGTAGAACACAATGTTTCCGCAGCTTGCGACAGCATCCGGTAATGAGACGTCCCTACATCAGGTTCCTGGACCAGTTTGTCCTCGGTTCACTGTTTTTCTTTGCCTCCCCTCTTCCCCGCAGCTCGCGCGCGATGGACGATGGTCAGCCGAATGGTTAAGTAACTGGTTCGTTAGAATGTTTATTTGCTTAGGGATCCTTTGTCAGGCCGTCGACTAATGTTATGACGACCTGTTACCGTCCCCGGTTTCTCGGCTGGTCGCATATGCTTCGCGCGCGTAGGGGACGCTCTTTCAACTATTCTGCTCGCCTTTCGAAAAATCTCACGTTCCTCCACGCTGAATCTTCGGCAAAAAATCATTTCTCCTAATACTCGTCAATCCGGTTCGGAGACTGCCTAGCCTAATTATGGCACGCCCGGGAATAACCCTATTCCTCAGGAATAATATTAGATACAATTTTTGAGTTAATTACAAAATTGTGTTTTACAAATATTTTCTCATCATTTTTGGATTTTAAGGTACTAACATTTATGAAGCGCTGTACGTCTTCATAAGACAGATAACATAATCTGTAAACATATTAGGGAACACAATTAACGAGCATCTTATTACTATGTTTTTTCGTATTTTAATTAAAGCAAGCTTTATAGTTGCAAGATCAACGTTATTTATCGGACTGCTGATTGCTCCAACATAATTTAACCGATATCAATTTTAAAAGACTATGACAGGTGTGAAAAGGTATCGAATTGCTTAAACTATTGAGACACGTGGTTTGGTTTCAATAAACTACAAGATTTCAAAAAGGCACCGAATTAGTAATTGCGTATTCCATTTGATTTTAGTTTATATCAAGTGGTCCTCAGTTTAATAAATCAACGTTCGCTGACGATCCCGCGTATCGCAGAACAGGTTCGAGCTAAGATGGAAATGAAGATGTTTGGGCCGTGAAAATTCCATTCATCAATTATTATTCGTCGACGCGCGGGACAGTAGTCGTTCATTAAAAGCGTACATACGAGGCAGCGTTGGTTGCTCAAAACGAAAAAGAAGAAAAAAAAAAAAAAAAGGGAAGAAAAATACGCTAACGATACCGCTGGCGAACGTGGTCTGAATACTTGGGCCCGCGCTCTCTTGTGTATTCGTAATCCCCCCGGTGTCTGATTCTCGGCAGAACGCGGCGTCGGGGAATAATACAAAGTGTGAAGTCACCATCATGCGGATGGTAGTCAGGTATCGCTTCTGCTTCTTATTTATATAAATGACCAGCGCATAACTCGAGGCACCCGTGTGGACTAACGCGCGCCTATTTCCACGTTGAATGCTCCGCTAACGTGTCGACTTGATGATAAATTAATTGTGGAACGGGGCGGATGTTACGGTTAATCCTGCGGCATTCTTGGAACGAACGCCCCTGTTTATTTCCGGTTAAGCAGAATTTAATACGCGGCCGCTTTCGTTCCGAAAATTTCGGAACCCCTCGAAGGATTTTGGCCACGAATCAATAACTGGTTGCTTCGAGCGACAAAGTGGATCGTCACGGTAGTCATTGTTGATTCGATACGGCTTTTCAGCGCTATCTGTTTAAAAGGATCATAATCTCGATTCTTCGACTACCGTGCAATCGATCGCTTTACGCGATTTCATTTCCCGTTCATTAAGAGAGCTCCCTTATGATATTAACATCATGCACAAATGGATTTATGAAAATATTTTAACTTCCAAGAGGTCAATACCTAGAGTAACTTGAGTAACTTTATATTTTTTAACTTGGAAAGTTAACGTCTCACAATATTAACATTAAACCTACCAGCACCGGTGAAAATGATCGGTTCCACATTTTTTATTATATAATTATTCAAATAATAAAAATGATTTTATACAGAATGGTTTGGTAGAGCACGTATTACAATAGGGGCCGCACAAAATCCAAATAAAATCAATCTTGTCATTTTTATAAGGGAACATGTACCAATTACTTTTAAGACTTGGTCGGTTTAGCGTTAACATGTAGTAATCAACGTTTGATATTTTTGAAGTTCCAAGCAATTTAAATATGTGATTTCGTGGGAATGTTTCTCATTTTATTAAGAAAATAATAGGACACCTATTGGTACGCCGAGCACGATCTATTTTCCACGCTAGTCGTGGAATCTTCTTTTAAGTTGTTCAATCTTGCACCAGGACTCATCAATAGCCGCGTAGCTCCAATATCAAACTGCTAAAGGCTTTCCTTCCGCAAAGATGCACGGAGAGACTCGTTTCTTCATTGTGTGTATCCACCCTCGAAATAATAGGCCGCTCAGCCATCGAGCTTGGTTAACCCCATTTACTTTTCATTCAGGGAAGCAGTTCGGTGTTCCTTTTGTCGAAAACAATCGTGCCGGTCGTCGCTGCCTAACCCTGTATCGGCAGTCTTCGGATGGCGAAGGCGGATGAGCTTGGTCGCGTACGCCGCAGTGTCTCTCATTTTCATGGAAAAGAAGAGCAGAACGCGACGACGACGGATACCCGGGCACCCCCCCTCCTGTACCTGTTTTACATTATTCGTCGGTTTACGGGGTAGGATCTCGGTCGGGCAGCGATCGAATCGATTGTAATCAGAGCCCATCGAAAATCATCCAGGATCTGACTGGGTGTATGGCAGTAACCGATGAATATTAACCAGCAAACATCGGTGCCCTGGCTGCCGATGGAATGAAGCGTAGTCAGAGCAGCGAGAGTGGACCACGGTGGAGTAGCGAGTGCCAGAGTAGGAGGGTACATATTCATGACGTTAACGAGCCTCCGTCGAACGTTTAATTCCGCCAACCGCCTGAGTTGGGTTAGGGTAACTCGCTCGGCAAACACGAGCCCTAACTAACCGTGCATCTCCCGGTCTTGTTCTCGCTCCAACCCGCTCTTACCGTCTCCCTCTCCCTCTCCCTCTGTCATCTCTCGCCACCCCGGCTATTGTGCTCGCATCTTTTCTCTCGTTCGCTCTCTTTCGGCCTTTCCGCGCCCTGTCCTCTATTTGTCTTTCCACACCGCGAAAGAACAACTCCAACGGCGACAGCAAGTGCGCCCGTCGTCGCTGCTCGTGACGTTTATGAATACAGGTATTGCGGCAGTTTTGTTGGGGCTGTTAACAGAGGCGGTTAATCGCGGATTGAACTCAAATATTCATTAACGGCGTAAAAAGCTACAGGCTTTTTGTGATTGGCTACACCCGGCCACCGGCGCGCGGTTTTATTATCTGAATCGGGATGAAGCACTCGTTCCTCGTTATCCGGGAATCAACTGCAGAGATTCTCATTTTCGAATTTAACAATCGTTTGAAACGAAATCTTCGTTATTTCTAGAACAACGAGTTGTGCTTATCGTTTTTTGGTTTTTTTGTTTGTTTTTCTTTCAATTGGTTCTGACTCGATCACGAGTGAACGAGCACGGGCATTAGCTGATACAATGGCTACTGTTCCAGCATTATACGAACGTATACGTAACAGGTTTATTTGGTCACGTTTTGTTTCGAACCGTATCATCTATCGCGTATCTAACCGTGGCGAGGTGCGATGATTCGTGTCTATTTACCTCTAATCGTAATCCCGCCCGATCAAAATGGCCGCTAGAGGAACGCTCGGCAGTCTCGTTAATGCGTTTCGCATCGATCAATCGCGTCCACCGCTCGATAATGCGAGACACCGCGGCAGCAGGTAACTCAGGTAACACGAGAACTAGAAACGAGCACAAGAAACGGCACCAGCTTACGTACATTCCAGCGATCGGATATCTGGAGCCCGCCTTCTCTCAGGACGTCTTACTTATAATACCCAGCGCCCGGACGAGTCTTGGGCGAACGTGTTACAGGAGTGACTTGCGACTTGGTAATTTCATCCCTGGCGTGGTGCCTCCCTTTCCTCTCCTCTTTTATTTCACGAGCCACTATTCTCAGCATCGTCGTCGTCATCATCATCATCACCATCATGATCATCATCATGATCATCATCATCATCATTGTCATCATGATTATCATCGTCATCATTGTCATCATCATTATCATCGTCATCATTATCATCATCATCATCATCATCGTTCACGGCATTCTACGACACGGTTTTCCCTACGCCCCAACTCCCACCCCTTTCTCGCGCGTCACAGTGATCGTCATCGTGTCATTCTATTTGTACGTCCATTTTACATATGTATGTATATCAACCACGTTTTGACCAACACACGACTTCGAGATCTCTAGCGAAGAGAGCGTCGTGTTTGCCTACAAACAATTCACTTGAACGTAACCTGCGTTCCTCGTATGCGCTTTCTCCTACCGCCTCGACCAACCCTCTTCAGTCCTTCGACGTCCTTGTTACTCCCCCCCCCTCCCTCTCTCTAGAGTGGAGACTTGTGACGAGGCCAGTTAGTCGGACGTAGACACCTTGGAACGAGTGTTCCCACGTGGAGCCAGCACAAGCCTTATACTTTGAACAATCATTGCAGAAGCAGAGTTCTTCAGACCGGACAACCTGAAACGCTTAAGACAAGGGAGCTGGTACCCGGTGAACGGATAACGATTGGGCCGGATTCATTGTAGCTGCCTAGAGACAGCAACGCCTCGATCAACTCATCCATTATTAGGGGATTCTTTACAGATTATACGTGTCATACTTGGGTAAGCGTAGGCGTAACATCGTTCCAGACGAACTCTTTTAATGCGGATCAGTGTATCCTGTGCAATGAGAGAGAGAGAGAGAGAGAGAGAGAGAGAGAGAGAGAGAGAGAGAATGGAAGGGAGAGAGAGAGATCTACCCGATACCCGAGATCCATTTTGACAGGTTGCCCTTTTGTTTTACTCGATGGATGATGATGATGACCGAGACGGTTTCTCGGACCAGCACCCCTTGTTAGAATATAATATGAGAAGGCCTCGTCTAGATCTCGTGGGCGGCCGTAGGTGGTGTTAGTGTGGCGCCAAAGATAATCCTTGCGATAGTTTCCCCTCATCTTTCCTTCACGTCAATCAGGATTGGATTCGGTTTAGAGCTCTCTATAGCTGAACCCGTGGTATCAGAGGTGCTCAAATGGAATCCAATAATCGTGTACAGAGGCATCATCGCATGAAAACATCGTGTGTTTCGTTTTCGAAAAGATGTATGTATCTCTTCGCGATTCTACAACAAACAGACGATCAATTTTTCTTACAATCTCCCCAAGACTGTTACTAATATATGTATACTTTCGACTGGTTATCCTCGAAAGCGTATCCGAACGCTATTGACCCAGGTACACTTGCACAACGAATTCACTTGAGGGAAAGAAAACTCGCGTACACGTTCACAAGCGAGTCAGCAAGCCAGCCTGGGGGTGAGTTAGAGGGTAATTAATGGCTATTTAATTCCTAATCCAAACGCGCGGCTCTGCCGACGGCGCGCTGCTTTTGCGGTAATCTGCAGTTCGTAGCCGACTTCCTCGAAAACAGAAATACGGCCAAAGACGGTCTAATCCGGCGCATCTTGGATTCATGAATCCCTCTGACTCTTTCACGCGTCGCGCCACCGCCGTTCTCCACCTTCTCTGCCTCTTGCTGCCTCTTCGTTCACCGGCGCGACGCCGAGATACTCCTTCCCTACCCTCTCACCCGGTCTATCCAATCGGCCGACGGCCCCACTCTTCCACTTTGTAGAGAGCTACTTCCATATTTACATGGGAGGTAGTCGCAAAAGCGAAGTTAGCGGGGCTAAGCTGATTTAAGCATTCGTTATTATAATTCTTGGAGAAGCAGCAGTGCTTTCCAGCTCGGGAGCCGCTCAACTTCTAGCGTGGAAAGAGAGGCGCGGAGAGAACTGGCGCGAAGCTGCACGGCGGCGGCGGCGGCGGCAGCTAACCGCTAAAAGGATGCCGAGCGTCAGCCGTTGTCGCTCTTTGCCGCCTCATCTCGCATGAATTCTAATTTCTCCTATGAATTATCCGAGAACCGAACTTCCACGTTCCCCTGATTACGTTCATTGTGGTCTACCTGATTTCTGTTGTTTATGCTGGACCTGGCTCGAACTTACACACACCCGACGATTAATTGTTAACTGTAAAGCTTAGTCCTTGCGGATCCTCGCGTGCATTTTCAATTCTTCGCGCGTTGCCCGCTAAAAAGGGGACTTAATTATGAACATTCTCCGGTCTCTCCGGTCTCTGGAGGGATGAAACTTATTAAATTTACAGTGCACCGACGCCGCCGCCGCGACGGTGCGTTCGACGGTCAGGTGGTGAAGCAAGGCCTGGTGATGATTTTTTGATGAATCTCGCCATTAGACGGTTTCGTGATAATTAACAGGCGAGAGACACCTTTCATCTCGCCTCTTTTCATCGTGCAGGCTTCTGCGGGTTCCGCATCACGGATTCGACGGTAATTAAGTTCGGTGTTCGCAGCACGCGTGGTTCTAGCCTAAAGGTATCCGTGTCCCGACACGGTCGGGACCGGCAACTTCGGAATCCATCGCGCACGATTAATTTTCACGGGGTCCTCTGGGCGAATTTTAGGCCGGGCGATCACTTCGGTCCCGTTCCCCCGTCCGTATTCTTAATTAATAACCGAGGCAGCTGCCCTGACGCTGACGTCATTACTAGCCTCTTTGCCTTTCCTCCTCTCGTATCCCTTTTCTGCCGCGTTCCTTTTTTCTTTTTCTTTTTTGTTTTTTTTTTCAATTCCCATCCCCGCTTATGAGATATCGCTAATATACATCACTAGCGCCACCAACAGTGTACCGTGGAAGGCCTTAATGAAGCCGTACACTGGCGTCCGCCATATTAAATCCAACCTCCGAGCCCGGCAAACGCAATGACCTGACGAGATGATCGCGCTCGAGTCAGACGAATGCGGCGCGCACCGTGACATCCGCCAAACAAATGTCGCTCGTTGAAGCATTTCGAACGCTGTTGTATCGACTAGGTGCCCCGTTGTCACCCCTCTATCTTCCCCTTTCCACGAGAAAAAGTGGTAATCGGCTCTACCTGCTTGGCAACGCGTGGCTCTCGAAACCGACCGACTCCGTTCCTGGATGCACGGTAATGGCAGCGATAATGATAATGGTGATAGAGGCTTTACGGGTCGTCAGAAAAACTGACGGCGGAGTATGCGTGGAAATGGATGAAGTATAGGCGAGCTTCAGCGGCGGATGGTTAAGTGTATTGACTCAATCTACATAGTTTGTTGGACACGACGAATCGAGACGATCGGTTCTATTGTTATTGTGCACTTTCGATTCGATATTAGCATCCTGCGTATCGGCAATTCTTCTACGAAATAATAGACATTAGCGGTTCCCGTAACGATGAAACTACACACTCCGTTACAAGAGCGAGACGCTTCTAAACGAATTAATGGATCATTGAACGCTACCGAAGCTGAGAACGTTATGGTCGAGGAGCGATCAAGAGCCAGCAGGCGTCCGGAATGACGAGGCAAGGTATCTACGATCTTTCGTCGAGGATTCCGTTTGTGTCGCGGTTCCGACAGAGGTTAGGCAACCCGGGACTCGATAACGAATGGCCGGTCGTTACGGTGAATGTCTTACTTGGGGCCCCGAATGACCGACGGAGACCACTGGGATAATGATATTATTACGGCCATCTTGATTCTCCTGAGCCATACTATCATCATACGTCAGCCGTTGTGCGCGGACGCGTTGAATCCACGCCGTATTACCGGCATATATTTCCTTGCGTGTCCTGGCCGGCCGGTTGCTTTTTGCCAGCCGGTTACAAAGTATGATGATCCCGCGGAAACGGGCTTGATGAAATCATCAGGACACGCCAGATCGTGGATCGAGTTAATATCGGGCCGGAGACGGCTGCCAGGCGAGGCGTCGCCGTTACTTTCGCCAAGGAATCGACTAATTTCGTCGGAAGCGGCAAGTCCAACTACCCATCGAATCAACCGAGCACCACCGTCTTCGACGGACGTCCACCTACATTTTTCGAGTACAGTGGAACCTCTATCGTTGCACGAAAGGGAACCGAAAATCTACCGAAACGAAAAAAGTATTACTTAGCCACCACAACCCCAGCTCGAGTTCCAGAGCTTTTCGTAGTGGTAATCGCTAGCGTACAACGAGCGATGTTCGGTACATATTTACAACAGGTCCACGTCCTCCGATTTTGATGAAATTTAAATATGTTATGCAGCAACACATTTTGAACAACTTTTTCCTGTTCCAATATAGGGCGGACGCTTTTAGTTTTCGAGATATTTCAATTTTTGTCTGTATTAGGTTAGGTTAGGTTAGGTTATTAGCAATAATAAATAATAACCTAACCTAACCTAATCCAATTGTCACTATTATATTCCTAATCAGCATATCAAAATACGTAAAAATCTAGAGTATAATTTAGAAACACTGGGTGCGTATTAAGCACTGAGTGGGTGGGTGTGTGTGGTGTCAGGCCGGCTCCTTCCGCCCCCCTGGTTTCTCCCTCATCTCTACAGCGTGAAAACGTAAACGAACGCCGCACCGGGACAGGCTTACGTTGCCGTGGAGCGTGTAGAAATACGAAAAATTCAATACAAACAAAAATTGAAATATCTCGAAAACTAAAAGCGTCCCCCCTATATTGGAAAAGGAAAAAGTGGTTCAAAATGTCGAAATCTATAACATATTTAAATTTCATCAAAATCGGAAGACGTGGACCTGGTGTAAATATTTACCCGATGTTCTACGGCACTATCGGTTGGATTAGCCTCGCTTGCGATTTCAGCTTGCCAAGTGTCCGGAAGACGAGGTTAGAAAGATCATTTCTCGATGAGATTTACATACGCAGGAAATCAACGAACGGATCTTCGAAGTTGAGTACGGTCAGGACGAAAGGAAAACCATCACCACGAGGCGGGTTCTCGGAATCCATTAAACGTCGGTGCTCCGGACGTTCCGAGCGGAGTATTGCTTTAGTTGGCGCCACAGTATCGATAAAGACATCCCCGGAGGACGGGTCGCCGAAGGATCACGTCGTTTAATTATCGCCTCAACAAGCGCGAGGATGCACGCGCACGTCCACGCAACCGAGCAATTTGCTTGACGAATAAAAAAAAAAAACTCACCTCCATTTTCCAGGAAGCAACGCTCCCTCGGAACCCGGGAATCCATGAATTAGCGGACACGTGCCATTCGCAGCACCTCGGGCCACGAGGTGTGCAATTATCCGCACGGAACACGTCTTTTAAGGACTCGGCCCGGTAACGCAAGCTTTCTGCGTTCGTTCGCGAAATGTAGGTCAGCCTGTTTGTCAATCAATCCTTAATATAGACAGCCTTTCCCCTCCCCTGCCGGTCCGAGTGCAGTCGGTTGCGGTTCGCAGTGGCGAGGATGATCGTTTTAGCATTCAACACCCCCCCGGACTGCGTTAGGTCGTTGTTTCGATGGCTTGTACAAGGGTATTGGTTAAACGATTGTTACTTCGCCACGCAATAGTTGCGCAATGGGAGATGCCATTAGATACTAACCATAATACCATCGTTGCGGAGCTCTACATAAAGTTTGTAACAGGAGATTCGAGTTACAGTAAGCAAAACAGAAGAATTTTATTTTTTATTGGCAATAAGTAAATCTTATAAGGTTATGATGTTGTAACTTAATGGGAAACTAAATAGTTTATGTAAACATGCGATAAGAAAAATGCAGTATTTATGTCCCAGTATTTTAATAATGGTACAGTGTGATTAAATCGGTAACGGAAAAAATACTTTTATCTAACAATATGTAAACCTTATAAGGTTGTGGTGTTGTGAATTAACAAAAAACTAAATAGTTTAATTATCATGCGGTAGGAAAAATGGAGTATTCATGCCCTCGTATTTTAACAATGTATGATATGTAATACATATATGTATAATAGTGTGAATATAGCGAAAAAAATAGTGTTTTTGTATATTTTAATTGACAGTAAGTAAATCTTACGAGGTTGTGATGCAATGCACCGTAGACCCAGCCGCATCATCAGAAACGAACCACTACGTTGTCACGATATCTGTCCATAATCTTCGTCGGTCAGCGATACGTCAGACATCGATTCGATCCGGACACTTCGAGCAAGGTGACCAGCGTCTTTTAACGACAGGACGAGAGCGAAAGAAGCGACAAATTAACTAGGCTGCGGCTTGACCTCGTTGCTCGTCGCGGAGTCGGAGTACAGGGCCGAGAGATACAAGGACGGGACGAGAAACGGTAGAAAACCTCGAGGATGAAAAGAGGCGGAGGTCTGCCAGTCCCAGCATCCACTCTGATGAACTACTCTTTGATGAACAGTAGTTCCCAATTGTTTCGCTCGACAACCAGTCGAGAAATATTTAAGGGAAGATACCGAGCTGTGAGAGCAACTGAGAACCACTGCCAACCACTGATCTGGATAATAGGAGTCCTAAGTCCTTGGAACTGCCGTATAATATTCGGCCAGACAAATACACTTTCGTTCGAAATGATTGAATTTCTATTATTTTTTAACTGGCTATTTGACTTTGCAGTCAAGTGTAACCTTAACCGCTGCTGTTACAATGGTTGTTACAATGGTTGTTACAATGGTTGTGGACTGAAATTCCAAATTTTCACTGGTTAATTCTTAAAAACGTTAAGTGGTGATCAGTTTCATATTAAAAAAAAATTAAATTAAAGATTACCAGAAGATCACATACGAAAAAATAATTACAATTTTAAGCCAAAGAGAAAAAAGGGTGTTGAAAAGTCATTTTGGACAGTATATTTTATCATTTATTTATTATTTATTGTTTATGTTTACACGTATTGTATACAATTTCACGACAAAATTATTCTTCAAATCTTCCTCACTATGTATACATGAAATGTTTATTTCTGCTCCTTTTCTTCTCCACTCTATGGTCTTCATTAAAAAAGGTCATTAAAAAAAGTCGTTTGTATTTCTCTGATGGTTTTCAAACGTTTTAAATTATATTTAAAATTAATAGACGGATATATTATATTATATAAATTAATACCGGATTTTATGCATTTATGACAAAAATGTGTAGGTGTAGTTTGAAACATTAAATGCATTAGACGAATTTAAAAATACTTTTATATTATTCGTTCAACCTATCGAACATATTAAGAGAGGAAATAAATTCTTATGTCAGTCCTATTTGTTGCGATTCAGGTGGAAAATTTTGATTTTGCATAAAGATCCGCTGTCTAATGGTTAAACTCTGACTGCATTAGTTTCGGGTCTAATGTTACTGGGAGTTACTGAGCTTCCGATGTTAATGAGCTTTCCGCGTGTTTTTTCATGACGCGCCGTATACTATAAATCGTCGACGTAGTCGTTGACGTTCCCGTCGTCCTCGAGCAACGATGCCGCACAATGAAACATGAAACGCCAAGTTGGGCCCCTCGCCCCACCGGGGAGGAACTTACCGATTAACTCATTTATCAGAGGCATTGTTGCCCTCAATGAGAGGATACCGGTCGCGTTTATTATGGATATCGCGTTATTATACTAACCTACTCGCTTTTGTGCGGCGATATAAGTTTTCCGGTCGGTCGTTTGTTGACCCGCTATTGGGGTGCCTCCACTGATCATCACCCGGGATCATTCTTTTCTTTTTTTTCTATACCGATGAACCTATACCAATCGGTTCAACAGTGGTTTCTCTGCCATTTTCAGAGATCATCGATTGTTCTCACTTATAGACAGAATACATATCTATTTTCAAGTACAGCCGAACTTCGGTTATCCTACGCAACCTTCATTGTGCGTACATATGGTACATTGAACCACGAATGTATTTGAATTCACTTTAAAACAGAATAAATTTTTATAATCTACATACATCTACAAAATGCATATTTTAAATTTTCATTACGGGCTCTAACAAAAAAAAGTTCTAAACCGTACCTATTTTACTTTTTCATATAATTCTTATTAATTGCAATTTTTCAACATATTTTTTGTATGTTACTTGATAAATCAATTCTTCTAATTTCTGAAAACAAGTCAGGTCGTTTGGTCAGATCATAAAAAAATTCTAACTAAGGGATCTCCTGTAAAATTTATACATATTTTTACATTTTTTACGTTTTTCTTGTGCATGAGCGATATGTTCCAATGTTAATCCTGGTTTGGGGTGTAATCACACCCCTACATGTTTTCAGTGAAAAATGTAAAGAATAAACTTTGACTCCGTAAGTATTTGAGTTTAGGTATGAAAAGATTAAAAAATTTAATTCAATATACGAAAATTCTCAGTAAATAAAAATAGTAAATTTAATTATTTAAATTTTTTGTGAAATAGGTAGCAGATAGCATTACTAAGAGGATTTTAGAAATTTTTCATTCAGTAATTTTCCATGTACGTTTTTATTAATCGGGGGTGCGTTTACATCCCTATACGCAGAGTGAAGTACGCGAAAATATGTGGTCGATTTTTTGAACCATTATTAAAAAATATATAGAAACAAGTAAATGAAATAATGGTGTTTCAAATGGTTATTATTAAGGATTCTTAAGTTATATTATTAGGGATTGTAGTTAAAAACATTATCGTTTACAGAATACTAATGTCTTTATCAGGCGGTGTTTATATAGGACGAATTACTAAAATTAATCGAGTACTATTATTTAATAGAAGAATAGTTTAGTCAAATTCACAAGGTAAATTCCTGAAATTTAAGCCTTACTTATATTATAAATTACTTATAACTAGACGCCGGATTTTTATGCAAAATGAAAATGTTTTGCACTGACTGGGGGAAGTAGGAATAACATAAAAATTGATTTCATCCCTTAACGACTTTATTACATTAAAAGCAATATTACATTCCCAAATTTGAAAAATTTTTCAATTTTGTATGTCACGCAACCAATTTCCTTATAAATGCATAAAGATTCGCTGTCTGCTTATAACACTTAATGATTGCAATTTTTACTATTCCATAAAAAGTATGATTCTTGTAAATTCTTAGGTCCACCCTTCAAATGATTATATTATGAGACGATCCTTCGTTTACCGCTGTAGATTGCAGGCGATTGTGAGATTAATCTGCAATTTGTATCGTAAAACTGCCGGCATCATTAAGAAGATTTTAATCACCGACTATTAATGTCGCATTAGGAAATCAAGATTGATCATCGGTAGGCTCATTCAGGCTTTTAAAGAGCACTCTTTTTCGTGATTCACGTTTACTCGGGAAGCCAGGATTGCTTCATTAGAAAATATGTAAGTCTCTCTTTGTAAAGAAGTACGTTTATCATAATGCAGACACGTAGTAGTCCGAGAATTAATAGTCGGTGACAGAATAGATCCTATTAATCAAGATTAATAAAGGCTACGTGATGGAGTAACGGGTTTATAATCTAGAAATATTCGACCAGTTTCATGGAAGATTAAAATTTGTTTATGCAATGCTAATTGATTACTTCCAATTATCGTGAAAATTACCAGTACGTTATACACACACATGTGAACTGTAACTCTACTCACAAAAGTAAATTCAATGTTTATGTTTTAACATAAAGGTAAATTCTATAATATATAAATAATAACTTCTCAACATAAAAGTTTTCAACATAAATATTTTAATAGCTGTTAATTACATAGTTTAATCGTTATAAATAATCTTATTTGATCATAATAATTAATGTAATTAAATCGTCCAGTTATATAAATAAATATAATAGCCCTAAGTAATATATTCAGGCTTCTTCTTTTTTCAATATTATCAGAACTTTAAGATGTTTCACGTTTAAGCTGGCGTATCGTGCCGCGGAAGCTACTTTTCATAGCCGACTTACTTTTAAAGTAATTGAACAATTCGATCAGATTATAAGGGTTACTTTTATGCCTATTAGGCGTATACGCAAATGCCGCAAGGTTTGTAATTTGATTTGTATATTACACATCAAACCCAAAACTGTGTCCACATTTGTTACCGCACCTGATTCTGTTACCATGACATATTGCTCGTTACATGATTTTCTGTTCCGATGTCGGTGGGGTGAACGGTGGCAAGTTACAGGTATTGGCAGCAGTAAACAAATTATATTAAATTAAAAAGGGACCCCGAACCGAATATCGTTACCACTTCAATGAGATTCCGAGTAACGAGGTGCGGTAACAAATGTGGACATACATAGCTTGACTTTTTCTTGAAGAAATTATTTATAGAATTCAAATTGTAATGAAAAATAAAATGTAACTAATATTCTCTGGTCTCCCATAATGAATCACACATACACTTCTATTTTTTCTGATGAAAATTTTCAATTTTTAAGCAGTAATGTATACCCCTTCACCGAGCTTGATGTGTAGAATTAAAATTGTAATGGAAAATAAAAAAGTAACTAATATTCTCTGGTCTCCCATAATGAATCACACATACACATCTATCTTTTCTGATGAAAATGTTCAATTTTTAAGCAGTAATGTATACCCCTTCACCAAGCTTGATGTGTAGAATTAAAATTGTAATGGAAAATAAAAAGTAACTAATATTCTCTGGTCTCCCATAATGAATCACACATACACTTCTATTTTTTTCTGATGAAAATTTTCAATTTTTAAGCAGTAATGTATACACCTTCATCAAGCTTGATTTGATTGTAAACTAATGCATTGAAACGTTTCATTTCAAAGGAGAACGAAATAGGGTATGCAATGGAGTATCAAGCCATTGATTACTCCCATTTAACAAGCTCGCCAGCCTTGAATTATAAAATCGAGGGGGGTGAAGTTCCATAGCAGATTCGAGCATCTTCCATTGAATCCTGCTGTGTCGATGCCGCGAGATCAGATGTACATACACGCCTGCCGGATAAGTATCAAGTATACAGGTCGAGGCAGATATAGTCTGCCAGTATCGACCGGGTAGCCAAGTTCAACAGCCAATCCTCGGCTGCGCGTTAAAACCACGCCCTTTATTTCGCGGTTGCATTAACCGCATCTCGCTGTCTGTATTTAAGTCGTGTCAGGATGCTTAAACCATTTCCGCCGCCAACGGGGGAAAAGCGAGAAAAAGAATTTCTCGTCGATCCGCCAATCACGTGCAACGAATTAGAAACTGTTTGTTTGTCGCGTTTCTTTTTCGCAAGCTCGTCCATTCAGAGAATTCACGGATTTCATTGAGTCACCAGGATTTTAAATGTAGCTGTTCATCATGGTTTTTTTTTGTATCATTGTTGTATCACAGAATACTTATAGCATAGGTGAATAGAAATTGATCGAATTTCGACCTTGCTGCTAATGAAACATTTTGCTAGAATATTATGCACTTCAAAAAATGTAATGAAAAAGTTGTAAAAAATACTCATAAACCATAAAAATGCTCAGTTATGCTATTTCGACATTTTCTTCTTCGGGTTACTGAGTTGTTAGTGAAACAATTATTTTTAATACTAGGGAAAACTATGAAATTATTGTTGCGTGCAAGGGTCGCCAACCTATTCACTAACATTGTGTTCACAATAGGACGTACAGTATACGTACAAAGGCAAATCGCAAACGCGACAAAGAGTTGTTTAAAATGTGCCATGAAATAGTAGACAGCGAATTATACACATGTATGCAATTATCACAAACATGAGTAAATGTAATTTAAAACAGTAAAAATATTAGAAGAACTTAGAATGGAATTAGAAATATTGCTATATTATTTTCCTGCATTATTTTCTCCAGTATGTTGCAATTCGGGAAGACAAATTTTATTTTGCATATAGATCCGCTGTCCAGTGTTATTGCCAAACACTTAAAGATGGCGAGAGCTCGCGTTCGTCGTATTGAAATTGCAGAATTAGAATATTACTCGGATAAATAATTATGCATTTCGTTGAAATGTTTAGTAGCATACCTTCTTGAAATTTTTCCAAAATTTTCAAGAGTACAAAATCAGTTAATACCATCTTCCTTTTCTTATTTAACGAAAGTTTGTAAGCAACAGAGAAAATTACAATTGTCCATGAACATTATTTTTACAAATTCGTCAGCACAGAGAATTCACAAAATCCCTTCGACGAACGAGGATTTACGCCGAATGAGGAAAAATCGCGATCTCGATTGGAACCAGCGATGTTTATTCTGGATCGCGGGAAATTAATGGCGGCGTGTACTCACGATCCGTGCAATTGTTCATGGGAATTCGTTGCTAACGAACCAGCGAGCACTAATATGCCAGCATCAGAGAGATCCACTGATTAATTGAATTCATTCGATCGTAACGAGAACGAATAATTACCTCCAACGCGCCCGTATACTACTATTACAGAAGACGGTCTAGATGAATAAGAATGTCTTTTGTTTATCAGTTGCTTTTATCGAACTTGTTCCTGTGAAATACGAGTTAATTATGGATGACTAATTTCACTGTTTCTAGTTATTGGTTACGTCAATCGCGTAGACTCGAAATGTTGCAATACTAGTCCTGTAAAAATGATACTATTAATACAACAATTGGACGGAAGCATTTTGTTGCTTTTTGAAATTTGACTTTTCTTAGTATTCCTTGAAACTGTATGTCATTTCTAATTAGATTTTTTTATTAATAAATGTCATTCTTAAATTAATCTACAATTTGTCGATCGGGTATTCCCATTTAAAGTGTAAACTTTACGAATTTCCCATAAAACGAATAAAACTAAATAAAAATTATTTGTTCTTATCTACTTTAAACATGTAGTACGTTGCATAATAATAATAAGTGTGCAAAATATAGCCACCTTCAATGATTGTATTAACGAAATTGTAGCAGCACTCACAAGGTCGTTGACCTACCATTTTTTAAAAAATCAACCTGTCGGAATGGTGGTCGATTTATTATGCTTGCCAAAAGTTGAGGCGGTAAGGGTGACGTAGCGGTGGTGAATTTCCCGCAATTCACGGCCATTAAAACTCTCGTATTTATGTAAATAAGGAATTTGGTCATTGGAAAGGGAGGGCAAGGGGTAAGAGGAGAAACCTGGTCTCAGGAGCGTCGCAAAGGATATCGGGCGGTGGATGGAACGGTGCGTGGAAGGAACTGAGGCTGAAACGAAGGAACAGAAAGCTCTCGTTAATGAGCTTCCTCACCCTCAAAGCTTTGAAAGCTGGTTACACTCGTCTCGCCCGGGCACACCAAGCGAGAGAGTTGTTTAATTCAAAGCTTCCAGGAAATTACACGTCTGTTACCGTTCTATCTCGGGGGCCAGAAGCTCAAATTCCTCGTCTAATAGCGGCAATAACGTATTTTAATCTTTCCCCTGTGGAAGTGCATTTATCATTTTCCTGTCGTGCAAAAGCTCTCCTCACCTTCGAGGCTGCAATTTGCCAGGTGAGATCATTTGTTCGGAACGGTTTAACGGCGACGCGTCGGATACTTGGAAATTCCGACCGGTGGAAAGTAACCCTTTCACCGTTTTCCAGTAATACGAGGTGTCTTATAACAATTCGCATCACTTTCTAGGTTACACATTTATAGCAGATCATAATCAATAAAGTTCTATCGCGGTTTTACTGTTTATAAAAAATGCAAAAGATTTTTATTCAATTTGTCAAATTATGTTGAAAGGGGCAGGGGTGTACAAGGGTTAAAAGTGTTAATCTTTTTACAAAAATACTAGTAAGAGTAAGTAAGAGAAAGAAAATAAATTCTTAACAATGAAATAATTAATGAGTTACGTAGTCAGTTAGTTAAATAGTGTTTTATTATAAATAGTTAAAAATGGAAGAATCTAAATGAAGTCAAAAATATTAGGAAGACGTCATTGAGCGATTTACAATCACTTGAAAAATAGTGGTAAAGAAACTATGAATACGAAAGTTATAAACGATAAAGTTCGATGAATCCCCTCCAACAGTGCAGTTCTAGTGTATATATGTACCATAAAAGTTGTAAAAGCATATTTCAAGTCTCAACAAATAAATGTACAGCTATGACTAAATATTGAGGTTGGATATCTTACTGAGCTTTGTAGTTACATGAGTTTCATTCAAAAGGGAAACAATTTAATAACGTCTAAAAATATTTATATAAATCACTACCGGAAAAGAACGCTAGTGGTCGCACAAAATAAGGGTGGCACTACATTAGTGGTTGGTAAAATAAAACTTATAATACACATTTTATTTGTTTCCTTATACATACGTCTTGTAGTTTGACAGTGTATGCCTCTTCCATCGAGAAAGTAGGCGAAGTACTCGATTATCGGTGAAGGAATTTGTCGGTGAAGTTACGAGGGTGGGAAAAATTGCGGTTCCCCGTCACGTATCATTGAAAAATTTTGCCAATGTTTTCCGATAGTTTGGCTAAGCTCTTTTCTACTGTCGTGTATCATGACATAGCGTTCGGGGTTTTCGTCGGTCCGTCCACCCCCCCCCCCACCCCCACTGAAAACGGTGGTATTAAAAGAGCCATCTGGACAAGGCACTTCGATGCTAAAGTATTCCAACGAGCCGGAGCTTCGACTTGGCTGCAATGCCGTCACGGCAATTTCTCTGGGGGATGGTTACTTACTGTGTTGGCTTAAACAACATACTTAACCGGGCTACTTAGTACTCACGGGCGCAGACGTACCCCTTGCAATAATAACATTTCACCCCCTTTAATCCGCAGCCTGCTGTTAGTCCTCGGCTAAGTATCTGTCCTCCTCTTACCCTTCATTGTCGTTCTGTCGCCTCCCAGCCGAAATCAAAACACGGAAAAGCCGATACAGTTTTGCGTAATACCCTCGTCAGAAACTTCCTCAAAATGTTTTTCCATCCTGTTGCTGAGGGGTGCATCCTAACGGGAAGGAAAACGAAGGATATCACGAAGAATTGTTTTGCGCGCAAATTGCGCCGTATTTGGGCTTCTAATTAACGCGCTGGACATGGTTCTTGTATTTGTAGTGAAATAAAAGAAATAGTATTCGATGCTGACACAATTGTCATAGTCTATCAACATTGTATAGTCTACAATCATAACTAGACTGCGGATCATTATACAAAATGAAAATGTTTATCATTGATTGTGGGAAGCAGGAATAACAAAAATCGATTTGATCCCTTAACGACTTTGTTACATTAAAAGCAACATTACAACATTTTTGAATTGTGTAAATCTTTTACTGTTTTATATTTCACCCAATCAATATCTTCATACATGCATAAAGATCAGCAGTATAATAATAATGCTCACGTATCAAGATTATAACAGGTAATTTTCTCGTCGAGTTTCTATTATTATTATTATAGTTTCATATTAAAAGAAAAGAAATTTGATCAACCGATTTTGCATCTTTGTTTTATTGAATCGCAGACTGAATTGCTGAGACACGTGTACACTAAATTATTTCTTTTAGGGGACGTACAAATTTTCAATCAGTTTAAAGTATTATTTTACTGTTTTTTCTTCAATAATTTAACATAACAATATTGTGCACGTATATTTGTTGAATGTTGCGCTTCAAAAATCGCAATTTGGAGAACATCGTACAGCTACTATGCACGCCCGAATGTTGAGGCAGTGTGCAGTAGGCGGGGTTTACGGATTCCCATATAAGTTCCACAGAGTTAGGAGATACCCCATCGAACATAATACATAGTAAACCCCATAGTGCTAAGCGGCTTAGTACCTCGCAAGGGCAGTGACGCCTGACATATCCATATAGTATGTATTGAGTCCGGATACGTGACAGCTTCGAAGAACATTTCGGAAACGCTTTTTTGTTATGCCTAGAAACGTTTCAGTCTCGGAATAATAAAGCTCTTGCAAATTCAATTTAACGTGCACGTATTAAAGAATCCTACAATTATTTGACAAATTAAAATCAGTAATCGATAACTTCATTAAAAATATTTCTTGAATAATTTACACTGTGATCTAATCTTTTTTCTGTGGAAGATTAAATTATGTTATTATGATAATCGTAATTCATTTAGTTACTAGATACCTACTTTACAGGTATTGGATTTATTATCTGTAATTTTTAATTATATAGAAAATATAATTTTTGTTATTTTATGAAACATATTTTTAAAGCCTACGAACATCAGCATCGAATGTTCGGTCTTGCTGTCAACGGCTTAACGGATTTGGAAATTTCACGCAAATAACGATTAAAATTCATTGTTGTTCTACAGGGTTTGATAATGTTTGTATAAACAATCTCGAGCGGGAAGACGAGAACATTTCCGCCTAGTTATTGCAGTTAGCTAAATATTTTGTTTTTCCCATAGAACGAGCCAGGGGGGTGATGCGTGACACACCCCCATTGAAATCCTATACACGGGATATACTTAAATTAAACGGACGCCGGTGTCACATTATGGTACAGAATGGCGAGTTATATCTAACCTCTCATTAACCCCGTGTGAACTCGACTATAGAGGACCCTCGGTGAAACGCGACAAACCGATTTTGGAATTCGAAATTCACACAGGGGTAGTTTATTATAGGTTCTGAAGAGTCGTGCGAGACATTTTAAACGATCACAGTTAACGTTCGCGAAAGAAACATTATTGAGTCTTTCAGTCCCAAAAACGATCCCATAAAGTCGAGCCTCTATTATTCGAATGGCCAACTTTCGTAACTACGTGTAATCAAATATATGTATTTTCTATTTCTTAGGTACATTGTATTTTTCGAAAACTGCCTACGTATGTACTCGGCATTAACAAAATAATTCAGTTTAACTGCCAATGATAGGAACCAGATGAACATTCCTTTCTTTCTATAATAATTTTGACGAGTTGGAAATATACATATATTGATATTTTTCGGTTATTTAAATTGTTCTATTGCTTTCAACCGTGTCTATTCATTTCTGTCATAAATGCATAAAATCCAGTCTAATTATAATTAGAACAAAAGATAATTTGAACTAGCATAGATTTAAATATAACACTAACAGATTAGAAAAATCTAAGAATATTGTTATAAATGTTTTCGATGTAAAAATCTATTAAGGGATGGAATGAGTGATTAACTCACTGTCATTATTTCACAATCAGTATTATTTACTCTAACAAAAGACAATACGACATATCGGAAAGAAAGTGGTGATGTTTCCTGAGACACCTTCATTATAAAATGATCAGTAAATGTTTAACTGAACAATTTCTTAAATTCAATTCTAAATATGCACGGTAAAGCATTTGCGTAAACAGTACTACAAACAGATGATGAAAAAATCAGCGAGAATGTGATTTACCGAGCAGCCGATTGTTCTGCGTCACCGTTGCGTCATTACCCCGGCGGCTATCCCCGTGTCACAATACCGATTCCTCTCGGAGCGTGTTCCAATGGCTTTTCCATTCCCTTTCGACGGAATTTTCGACGCGCCCTTAAGCAGCTAAGAGCCCATGATCCCGGCTCCATGGTCGCCGGAAGAGCAGATCGAAAATATAGACCGTCCACGAGCGGAACGGACCGAGTAAAAGGGGGTAGTCGCGCAAATCCTGAAAAACTTCTTACCGCAACAATGGCCGGCATCGATTTTAAAAAGATCCTGCGAAGATTTACCATCACTTTCACACCTCTCCATGGCACCCTAGCGCCTCGCCTAAGACCTACAACAAATACCTGGTGGGCATCGTAATCTCACTAAGGCCTCCCATTGCGGGGTCCCTGCGGGCCCCCATTATGATTTTTCGCAGCATTGTCACGGTGTCGAATCTGTCTACAAATAACCACTAGAGAAATGGTTACTCTGTCGATACTCTTCAACGATCCGTCTCTTTCTCTCCTGGCCACCTAGCCGGAAGGCTCTCTTTTCATCCACTGTCGACGCCGTCTACCTCTACCTCCGGGTGTCACACCCCTCCATCCCTCCCTCGTTCCCCGTTCCGCTCCACGCCATTCAAAGTGGACTACATTATTTTGTTGTAAGGCCCCGGCCACACCGTATTATCCTAACATCTAAATCCGGACAGCTGGATGTCTATCAGAGACTCTCAACTAGAGCAGGCATCCCCTATTAGCACGCCTTTCGAGGCTCGATGCCCGTCCAGGCCCGAACTGATAAAACCGCCACGCCGCCTGATCGCGATCCGATCGTCACGATAACGGGAAAGAGGATTTTTGCGCGAGCAAACATCCACCCCGAGCAGACATCACCCGCAGCTTGAAACAGAACAATGGCGTCTTGATGCCGCGATACCACGCCCCGGCAACCTGCCACCTGCGCGACCAACGCATAAATCATTTTCTTCGTTAACATTTGGGTCAACGCAGCTTCCTTGACACGTCGATGCCTAGTGATGACAACTACCTTGCCATGGCGGCTTTATGTTTATACGTGATCGCGACGCGGTGCAAATCATGGACACCGCTACACACAAACTTCGTCGGAACTCTCTCGATGTCTGTGAATACTCCGGTTTGTTGACCATAACCAATTGTCAGAATATACGTAGAAATTCCTCCTTCATGATACCTCATTTACATTTTGCATTATAAAATGAATGTTTGATAGAAAGTCGTCTGAAATAACTTGAGCATCCTGAAATCGATCGGAACCACAAGCGAGTGATTATAGTAGTTTTGTAATCAGCAATGCGATTGGACAGTTAACTAATTGTCGCGGATAAGTATCGTCTGTGATACAAGTAGAAAGGAGACCAGATAAAAAAGAAACCTGATTAAAATATGAAAATGATATGCGCGTCAGATACCCGGGATTGAGAACCACTTTCTAATGAATGTGCCAGAGGTGTCAGAGCAGCAACTGTCAAAACACGACCAGCGAGACGAGCGTGGCAACCAGTGTGCGACGAGGAGGGACGAACAGGACGAGCGAGAGTGGACGGGGAACGGCCCTTTTCACACCATATTGGATGTACCTTGGAAAACGGTACACGGAGCCGATGCCTATCGATAATCGCGACATTCATCCTTCCATTCCGACCCGTAACCCCGTACAAAATTCTTCCGCGGCTACGTGGCGACACGGACGTTCCAGCGAAGCATTGTTCGAAGCGTTTGTTGCACAACCTTTCGCTCCCCGCACCTTCCGCTCGCTGAATCGCAGACGATGCTTATCGAGAAGGCCGGGACGCTCGTTCCATCTACTCTTTCTTTTTCTTTTTTTTTTTTTATAGGATCGCGGAGAAACCGGGAATTAGCGGCTCGTCAACGTTTTACGCTTTGCTGTTCCAACAAGAGGATTAATGTAGATCGTCTGGTCGGGAGTTTCTATGATAGGGCAGCACGGGATACACTTTTGGAAGAGTGTCGCGCGATTTAATGTTCGTGAGCACTTATATGTGACATTTTTTGAAGAATATTACCTCTAAATTATTAAATAATACGGTAGAACCTCGGTAGTTGCACGACACGGGACTGAGTAAGCCTCCAAGTATCGAGATTCCTGGAAGTATCAGGATGATCAATCAACTTGTACGAAATCATCTTCTCTTCTCTTATTGTCGCCTGTCACGTGTCTTCCGTAACACGATTGACGAGATTCGCATGCAATCATCGAAAGTGCAACTACTGGGGCTCTACTGTAGTCGATCTTGTGTAATCATTCTTGCGAGCTCAACTTGAATTTGACGTTTCACCAGTTTGATTAAAACTTGGCTAGGTTCAGTTACACGGATGAAATAATTGAATATCATCTGCAATCATTCTTTATTTCGACTCGACTCCAAACACGCCAAACGCACAGTTCAGAAGTTTGACGGATGGCAATTTACAACTTCGAGTGCTCCTCAAATGATTTAATACAACAAGCACGTCATATCGTTACATTAATTTTTAGAATGTATAGTGCAGTCCGTTGTTTCTTTCTCAACCCTATTTACTGAAATAGCAAGTTACAAATCAATTGTTCCGTATTTACGTGAGTGAATTCGAACGCCTGTCTACCTGTACACGATGTCAGTCCTAACACTTATCCGTTTAACAAATCGTAAAGATTTCTATCCGCGGAATATCTCCATTCCCGGTGGCGAAACGACTCCATCTTCCAGCAGCGAGGAATCCACCCAGCTGTCGGGAACTTTCGCTGGAAGCAGTGAACGGAGTCAGGACGGAGGAAAGGGTGCAAGGGAAGGAGAGAGAGAGAGAGAGTGAGAGAGGGAAGATCACAGTATGGAAAGGTTCACGGAACGCCGCGACAGAAGAAGGGTGACAGAGCGAAAGAAAACAAGCGAGGAAGGAAGAGAGGCAGCGATGGAGAGACAGAGGAAAGGAGATAAAGCAAGAAATAGAGAGGGAAAGAGGAAGTAGTCGCATGTGGAAGCGTCGGGCAAGGGTGGAGTCGTCGACGAGGTTGGTTAGGCGTGCGCTCTGGGCATATCGGCTTTTTCGAGAGTCTTGGTCGATGTTCCTGGTTCCTGGTTAACCCGCGGGATCGGTTACAAGGCAACTCAGCCAGCCGATTGGTCCATTTTGTCAGCGACACCCGCCCACGCTACGTTATCGCGCGCAACTACTCTCTCTCCTCTGATCCTTTTGCTCTCCCTCGCTAGCTCCCTCTCTCTCTCTCTCTCTCTCTATCCCTCGTCCCTCTCTCGCGTATCTCCGGCTCTCTTTCTCTCTGGCTGGCAGAGACTCGTGTCGATAACCTTCCCCTTCGGCTGATCTCTTTCTCCGTCGACCTCTCCCTCCACTTCTCTGTCTCTCCCCGTTTTCGTCTTCCTCCCTCCGCCCTCTCCGCCTCACTCTCTCTCTCTCTCTCTCTCTCTCTCTCTCTTTCGAGTGTTCCAGACGCGCCGCGCGGTTTGACCTTCGACGAAGAAAGATCTGAGTTTCGAATGCGACTTCTTCGAGTTCGTTAACAGGGAGCCCCGTGACTAGGCGATATCCGACGGCCCGGCACCGTGGGGAACAGCTCCGCAGCGCTTAAATTGTGGGAAGAACCGGCGCGGGAGGAGCGAACGAGGCGAGGATGGATTGGCTCGCTTCTTTCGCGGCCGAAGTTATTTTAATTGTTTCCTTGCGAGAGTCGGAAATAGACTCTCGTCGAACGATAGCTGCGCATCCGATCGACAATAAAAATTTTTGAAACAGGAGAATCCAGACCCGTTGTCCTCTACATATCCCAGATAGCACCGAACGTCCGAAGGACATTCGTTTCATGTCCACTTTATGTCCATATGTCCCACGTCCGTTACGGACGTCCCTCGGACATCCATTGGACCTAAATTTCGGTTATCCTAGGGACATCCGTTTTTTAGGTCCTAAGGACATCCGTTGGACTTCAATTTCGAACGTCCGTGGGACATCCGTTATTTACGTTCCTCGGATATCCGTGGAACCTAAATTTCGGATGTTCCAGGGACATTCGTTTTTCAGGTGCTAAGGATATCCGTGGGACTTCAATTTTGGACATCCGTGGGACATCTGTTTATTACGTCCCGTCGGATATCCGTGGGATCTAAGTTTCGAATGTTCAAGTACGTTTATTTTTTAAGTCTTATAATAATCTTATGTGACAGGTGAGCAGAGTGACATAGTCAGAGTCAAAGCGTCACACAGTGGGGTATTTGGCCGAAAATAAGAAATGTATTTTAACATTTAAAAAATCAAAATGATTTTTGCTTTTTGTCGAAAAAAATTTTTTTCGAAATTTTAAATATAGAATTTTTAATTATTGTTCTTAATTACTAACTACTGTTCTAAGTACATATTTAAGTACTGTTCAACTTTTATTCGAAACATTTTATCCTCAGATTATGCAAACTCTTGAAAAGTAGTGATAATTGAATGCTTTGAGTGCGATGTACAGAGCACTCAGATTTCATTCAGTTATCATTTAAATTAGTATTGTTATTAATATTTATATTATATATATATAATATTATAATAATAAGAATATTACTAA
This sequence comes from Lasioglossum morio, assembly GCA_916610235.2. Classification (NCBI taxonomy): domain Eukaryota; kingdom Metazoa; phylum Arthropoda; class Insecta; order Hymenoptera; family Halictidae; genus Lasioglossum; species Lasioglossum morio. The sequence goes on from OU744327.1 coordinate 9,518,721, forward strand.
TCACATTGTAAGTTTTTTTCCGATTTCAAGACTTTATAGACGATTTTCCCGTTTCTCAGCCAAATACCTCACAGTAGCGTCGCGTCTCATCACCGTGCGTTTACGTGAAGTGAGGTTAGGTTAATTTAGCACGTGCTCCCTGTGCACGTATTCGTAACATTCCAATTAATAAAAAGCGTGTGCAAGTGATTCGATGCCTTCAGCCACTTGTCAGGATTGTGTTGGTGACACTCGTTACTGCGATTTCAGGTAAGCTTTTATTTTATATTTATTTTATTACGTTTTTTCAGTCATTGAAACATTATTGGCAAAACGAAAATACAAAAATATTATTAGGTTGGAGGGAAAATTCTATCGTATTTTAAAGAGAACATTTGAGTCATTTTATAAAAATACATGTTCAATATTATTCAATGATATAATTTCCATTATTTGTAACAATATGTTGCCATTTTTCAAATAACCTGTCAATTTCTGTTTTCCCATGGCTCACTAATTAACATGTGTTTTTGCATTACAAGTAAAATTACCTGCTTATTTAAAATACCACATAGCTTTCCCTCTAACCTAATATATTCATGTTAAAATCTTCCCGTTTATTGAACAATGTTTCTAACCAAGAAATTTTAATTTTCAGATGCAGCGAAGATATCCAAAACATCTATACATCAGAAAGAAAGAAGTGTTTCCATACAGATGCGGCGTACATTAGCAGAGAACCGTGGAAAGAAACAAACATTTTTAAAAGATTTTTAATAATAAAATTAAAAATTTATATTTTATAATTGTTATAAATATTTATTATGTTATAAATTACTGTATATATTAGTGTTATATGTGCTATTGTATTGTACTATGTGCCAAATCTATGTGTTTGTAATATATGTAATTTTGATTAAAGTAAAATTAAAATGCAGAACCCATATTCTATGTAGTTCCTGTAAACGTCCAAATAACGTCCTTATGTCCCTGGTACGTACCAGGGATGAACAAATAAAGTCCGTATGTCCCCAGATACGTCCCACATACGTCCCACATACATCCCAGATTGGTCCGAACGGGACATCCTATGTACATCACACTTTGTAAATCGTACCTCATTCGGACATTCCTGGGACGTATATCGGACATGTTTCGGACATACGGACATGATTCGGACATCCCTGGGACATACGAAGGTCCAATACGGACGTACTTTGGACATCCTTCGGACATCCGAGTGCTATCTGGGATGTACATCTTAACCGGTCCAAATCCGTAACATTTGAACGATCCTTTCTTTCAAAAATGCCTGACAATAATAAATTATATTTTTCTCTTGAATTCTCCTCTGGAACTTTCCACAAACTAGGAAACGTTTGTTAGCTTACAAAGCAGACTGTGCGAACTCTTGAATTACGTTTAATGATCTGTGTTACATTGCTGTTAATGGGCAACTTTCTCACTGATACGAAAAACTGTTATTCGATAGGTATATGTAGAGACGTAGAAAACTATTTGCTCACGTAAGGGCTCACGGTGAAATCGACCGGTCCTTATTCGTCCCGCCGAAGATCACCGGTTTCTGTGGCAGCGTCAACGGCGTCGAAAAGTTTACAAACAGCGGCGCGCATTTAAATCAATTACTTCAATTAATTCCTGTCGTTGCCGGTTTACCGATAACGCTCATAGAACCGGTGGCAAGTCGGCTGCTAGTGCCGGTGATCGTCGAGCCTCAACGGCCGTCAGCGTGTTAATAGAGAGAATTCACGGCGAGCGGTTTTATAACACACCGAGGTTCAAACGGACCGGATAATTGCCGCTAGCCGGCCACATGATTTTAACGCGTCCGGCGATAGTTTCGGTGGCGGATTAACGGGGGCGGCCGGCCGCATAAATTTCTGGTTGGGATTGTTGGGCGTCGGGTTTGTAATGGAATGGGATTGAATGGGCGTGCAGTCGAATAGAATGGGCTACTCGAATTCGAGTAAGTGACAACCACGGTTTTGTTGTAATGTCATAATAATCTGTTAATATATTTTCGCGTGAATGTTATGTACAGGCGCAAATAATAATATTAATAATAATTAATAATAATAATAATAATAATAATAATAATAATTCATTTTCTCCGCCGTATACATATATATATTTATATATGTATAGTTTCCGTTGGTAATATTCTTTTACGTAAGGTTCCTATGTGTACATAGATCGGTAGTATGTTCAATATTTATAAGGGCCGATTATACAAGAAATTATCTAATCTGTTTTCTGTTTGTTCACTGCGTGTATGCGTGTACGCGTGTATCGTACGTATGCGTATCTACAGAGAGAAAGGAAACGCGAACGATAGGACGTTGTCTGCGCATCTCAGGATTCTCCAGCAGATCAGGCTCTAGAGGATCGATCGATCGGTATTCGCATCGACGTCGGTCCCCGAGTCGTATCGCGGCTCGTTACTCCCAGAGTAAAACAGTTTAACGGAGACCAGGTTCATTTCAGAAATGTACACGTCGCTAATCTCTACTTAGGCTAACAAGGGGTGAGAATGTAGGTGTATGCGTGTAAGTGTTCTCTGGTGTGTTGCGTACGATTCGATCAGCTTGTGTCCTCCGCGGATCTCGCTTGTTCCTTTTCGATCGTCGGCAAGCATTCTAATAATTGTGCGATTTCGTTCCGAAACGTGACGAAAAGGTACCCATCGATCTGAACGCGGATTGCTAATGCAACGGATTCGGATGCGAAGAGGGATCGTTACAATTTCATATGGATCACTTCAGCGCGGTCGTTTGATTTTCCCATGATGATCTCAGAGAAGGGAAAGCTCACTTGGTTCGTCGATCACACACCACGTCCGAGGCTCGGGCTCGATCCGCATTCGCCTGTCGAGGATTCAAATTAGCCCGTAATCACGAAAACTCGGGAGGCGCGCACGTCGTTGGAATTTGCGGCGAACAGTCTCCAAGCTACGGTCGCACCGAATGACGCGTTTCATTAATTTCGATTTTTGGTTTCGCCAAAGCGTTGTTATATACAAACTACAAAGTAACATCACTACACTGAGTCTGTTCAGCATGTCGAGGCGTGTCGCACGCGACCCTTGAAACCCCCCAATCCTCTATGTACACGCGCACTCGGTTCCGATTTCTTAATCGTGGGGTAAATTGCACACGTCCGCCAGTATGATCTGTCTAAAACAACGCACCGTCGAATTCGATTATTACTGGTCACATCTCCTCGAAAAGCGAACAACAACATTGTTTCCGAGACGGTACGTTCGAAACGCGTTTCAACCTCCGATCGCGGATTTGTTGTGTCAGATGTTGATTGATTTCTTGCGCCCCCTCGATTCTTCGAACGCTCCTCGAACAGCTGGTTCTTTGATCTCGTGTAATCATCGTGCGTTCCGGAGGAGAGGGGCCGCCTCCGAAATCGCGCTCGAGTCTGATTCGTTCCCGCGAAAACGAGACTCTCTTTGTCGTGCCGTTTCGTGTCGCATCGATTCCGATCGTCCTCACAATACTTCGAACCGCTTCCTGAGAAACTGATGTTCACCGTTGCTCGCGGTCGTCACCGTGGACCGATCCTGTTCCTGTTCCTGTTCCTCCAATACGATTTCGTCGGGATCATCCTCCTTGTCGTATCACGCTGGCGAGAACGGTCTGTGGATCTGCGGCGGTTTCGGGTTCGGCGGCGGTGTCACGACCCTTATCAATCCCTGGCTTTGGGACTGACCCTGAGGAGTCTGCTGACTCGGCGGTGGACTGCCCCGCGAGGAAGGCGTGTGGGGGCTCGGCACTGCGACTCGAAGCGGACCCGTCACCGACAGATTCGTCGCCATTAACGGCGGGCTGTGTGCTTCCGATAGGCTGTCCGACAGACGAGAGATCCCGCCGTCGGAGAGTCGCGAGCCATCCGATAACCTGGATATCCCTTCTGGTAGTTGGTGCGGGACGTGCGGGTGGTGGAGCAGACCCTCGTGCGGGTGCGGCCGCGGAGGTGGCAATCCTAGGGGATCCGGCAGTCTGCAATGAAAAAGACTTCTTTCAGAAAATCGGGATTGCTAAATCCTACCGGACGGTAGCGCATCAACTACGCTCATCCCTCTTCCAACACGGTTTCGATATAATAAAGTACTCTGAGAACACGGTTTCGGTATTTTTCGCGTGCAAAAATTGCGACAACTTCCTGTAGCTTACAACTAGACTCCGGATTTTATGCATTTCATCACGATAATGAGTAAGTGCAATTTAAAACAGTAAAAATATTAGAACTTCGTTACATTGAAATGATGAGTGAGAAATATAAATCTATATTTAGCTTCCGGGTGTTGCGATTGATGCGCAAACTATTTATTTTAATATAAACGTCCGGAGTCTACTTGTAACACAGTTTCCACGTAGCAGATTTAAGAGACTTCGGATACACCCATACAACTCTCTGCATCCCCCGATGTTTATTACTCCTAAGTTTCGCTTGACACGGTTTCGGTACAACACGAAATAAATTAACCCTGTCGTAGGAGGGTTGAGTGTGTTTTCTTCTACATAGCAGATTCAGGGAATAATCTTGTGAAACTATAATAATTTTGTCACTGAATTGAAAAGTTAATTGGTAATCTCACAATATGTAACTTTTAATATAAACGTTATAAGAAAATATTGATAAAGTAACAATCGAAAGAATGATTTAAGAATCAGACTAGTATACTTTATACTTTGTAACCCCTTGACGTACGATTTATTTCATCTTCATCTTTGTGTAATGATTTTACAGAAGAGAAGAGAAAAATTATATTTATTATACGTCTACACTCACTGTAGTGAATAAAAATTCATTTAAAAAGTATCAAATTTTATTTGATTCTAAGAAAAGGGTATAACATTTATGTTTAGTAGTTTGAAGTGTTGATCACGTGTCTGACTCGTTATTAGGGGTTACGGTTGGGTCTAGACTACTTTTACGAAAGTGACCAATTACTGTATACAGCATAACAATTGAAAATTGTTGAGAGATTAATTGATGAAACGTAAAATGATGGGAGGATCGAGCCAATATGAGTAGAAATTACGAGGTAACTGGTTCAGTCCGGTGAACAGGTTAAAGTATGCCACCGCTTCCATCGATAGCCGATCGACTAGCTTGGTGCCCGATTAAGTGTGGTTTTTTCAAGCGATTTACCTCGATCCTAGATCACCCCTTGGTCCTACAGCCTGGAACGGGCTCGTTTCCGTCAGCCTGAAGATCCCGCCACCTGAGATGTTCGGATGATTGTGTTGCGGGCTGTGCGGTCCAAACCGGAAACCCGACGGCGGGAACTTGAAAGCCGTCGCGTGGTTGAATCGAAACTGCGATTGCGACGGATCGAAGCGGAAATTTAAGGATGGTGGTGGCAGAGGTCCAAGGGGCCCGAGAGGAACAGGAGATGGTTGATGAGTCGGCGGAGGCGAGGAACTCGGCGATGGTGGCGACGTTCCGCCGAGAGAAATGTCAGAGTCCTCCGAATCGCTGCCGCCCGGGCCGGGGCTCAGCGCGCGTCTTGTATTCCCGTTTCCTGTGCCAGATTGTTGCTGCATTCTGTAACAGAACGAGATCCCATCACATTATAACGCTTCCTATTACTACAATGTTCACTTATCGAGCTTGTGTGATTGTCCTGAGCGAGATGCGATTCAAATTTCGCCCCCAAGAGCTGTTGCAAGTGATTTTATACGTCGTGAAAATTGTTTTTAATTAACTTCCCGATTTAGAGGGAAGTTATTGTAATTACCCCGAAAATCGAGAATCGAATTTTCAGCAGATCTTCACGTTTCATGGTCATTGGAGTCATTGTAGACTATTTTTATCAAAATGTCGGAATGTGTGTGTGTGTGTGCGTATGTCCGTTACTATGGTATCAAATTTTTCGTTAACGTTTTCTGAAAAAGTAACAACACGATCAGAACTTAGAGCTGATTAGATTTTGGTCCATTTTGGTCAAGTAGTTATTTAGTTTTTTTCGAAAGGAGTTGATTCAACATTGCAATTTATACGAGAGGCGTATCCACCGAAGAAGCAAACTTAACTATATATATATATATATAAAAATTTTTTCTTGAAAAATTCAAAAGACAACATACGTCATGTGTTTGGGCATACTCTATATGACCAATACAGTCTTATAATCAGTTTCCCTGAAAACATATAAACTTCTTAAAACGTACACTAAATAATGATAATAATATACTGCAACTAACGAATCGGGAAGTTCTTTGTGTGGCTCGTGGAGAGTCACACACAAAATAAAAAAAAAGGCATTAATAGCTGTAGGCCCCACTATCAATGCGGACCACTAACCCTCTCGCAAGAGCAGTCCTACCCGCGAGCCACAACAACCCTACTTCGCGAAGCTCGCGAAGCGAGCGAGCAACAACCCCCCTCTAGTTATTATTTTAAATGAATAACATTTTATATCAATTTGAATTTAACCAATTCTTTGTCGTCGATTCTTTGAATGCAGCCTCAGGCTGTTTCTTTCCGTATCGATTACTAGCACATGCAACTCCCGTCGCGAGGTTAATGAAAAAGGTCACCGTCCGCCAATGACGAGCTATGACCATCGCGGAGCAGAAGCCGCGTGGGTGTAAGATCGAGATCAGAATTTTAATTCGTTCCCGCTTAGATGGAGTAGCCAAGTAGGATGTGCGCGGCGCGCTGAAAAACACTTTGTTTCCAGTCATCGTGGCTGTAATTAATGAGCGGGCTCATACTTCCCAGGTGAGCAAGGATTCACGGGAGAGTAACGACGATTCCCGGCAACGACCGTTCGTACCGAGGAGCGATCCACCTCATTACTCGAGAGATTACGGATAGATAGAGAAAATACCGCGAACTTCTCACGCGAGACATCCAGCGAACGTGATAAACGGCGAGCAGGCTTACCGCGATCGAAACGGATGTTCCGACCTGTCGACGTGTAGTTGTAATTCGCCTCGCCACACACGACGCATTTTTATCCTAATCACCCCGGAAAACAAATTATCTTGTCGGTTACGTCCAACTATTTTTTACGCTCAGCTGATATTAGATTTTCATTAAGTTGTTCCATGCGGATTTTTAGTCACTCGCGGTTTATCAACTGTCACGAACTTTCACAAAATTTTAGTGTCTGCAATAGTCTGAACTACCAAGCCAATTATATCAGAAAATAAAATTCTGGTTTAACCCTTTATGTCGATTACCAATATATTCAAGCGTAAATTAATCTGTGATCAATCAAGAACATGTAATATAAGTCTACAATAATTTTGCTATTTGTTAACAGAAATGAAAAATGGATTCTAGGCTTGAAAAGTTACAGCATTCTATTTGTGTGTATACACTGGTAGCTATTCTTATTCGAATTCTTATTTTGTGAATCCAAGTCAACGAAATCAACCGATTATAAATAGTTGTAATTATTTAGAAATGACAACCAAAATTTTCTGAAAACTATTTCAAACTTTAGTCGATAATGGACGAGAGTTTATTCGATTAACAGATTGAAAAGAGTGGATCTGCTGAAGCTTGCGGTAACTCTGAAAAAAAAAATAACAAGATCCTCCTACAGAACTAGAAAACAGTTCCACGCGGAATTAATTACTTGCCAATCCTCTACTATAATCTTAATCCGAATTAGACAAACGTGCGTTCCAATCGGAAACTTTCACCCACGACAGGCTGTAAATATACATTTCTGTGGAAGACAATGAAATGTTGTGGTCGCCTTAAAAGCCTCTTCGGCTGCAGATCGATTCAACGGCGGGCCGGGCTGAGATACTCCCGTATTTTCTTTGCTAATCGAGTTTCGAGCCCGCACAGTTACCACGGTAACACCTCGAGTGATTTCGAACAGGTTCGCAGTTCGAGCGAAGATCGCGCTTGTCGTTTTCTCGCGCTCCGAAAAAGAGAGCAACGGGAACGAAAAAGAGAATCATTCACGAGGAGTCGGGCCGTGGCCGACCCAGCTACCGATATCAGCCGGTTAATCGTTCCCTGATTCTTTGGTGTTATTTGAAAATCGTATTTCCTTTCGATAAATAACGGCGCTTGCTGGCGCTGAATGGATTTCTAACGAGACACGTCAAACTTCTTCGACAACGACGTTTACTCGATTCCAGGGGCGGATGGATGGTTGCAGCTGAAAAGGTAGCTGGTGAAATGCGATTCGAGCAAAGCCCAGTCTCACGCGGGTCCCGGTCGAAAATGCGTCGGACACGCTGGTAATCGAACCCTTCCTACTCTCTCTCTTTCTCTTTCTCTCGCTCTCTCTCTCTCTCTCTCTTCGTCTTCTTTTCGAGCCAGTGCGGTGTCTCGATTCGATGGGACACTCGACGCGTTTTAATTATGCCTTGAGACCGCTCTCGCCTTTGTCTTCGTCCTTTCACGGGACACCCGCACGAGCGCGCCGCGACTTATTATGTGCCAGCCTCTCGCTTTGTTCCGCTAAGTGCTCTCTCCCTCCCCCGATCCCCGAACTCCATTCAGGCGACCGTCTTAATGTCGTGGCATTAAAGTGCGGAGGCTCGAGCTTACGGTGTCAATTTTTCGGCGTGAATGCGACCCGGAGCAGCATTAATTTCTCTGATTCTTTGCTCTGCTCGGAACACGTCTCGACGGGGAAAGTTCCGCCGGTCCGTTTTTTTCTTCTTCTACCAGTTTCGTTGGATTGCCTTGTTAACGATCGAGCCTGTGTACACGCGCGACAGAGAGGGCCTAGCGTTATTCAATTTCGTGGAACGAGTTTTTAGTGCCGATCGTGGCCAGCCGTAATTAGCTGACTCGCGAAGATCGATGGTGCGATCTCTACTGTCGGCAACTGAAACGTTGCGTTCGGGCACTTTTATGAAAACTGCCTTTTAGAAATCGTAGAGGTGAATCCCGCTTATGATCAGTTCTCGATCATATTTTTCTCTCGACGTTGCTATACAGAGATTCAATAGTCACAATTTTATAGGTTGTTTAAATAAGTACCTTTCGTTAGTACAAACGAGATGTAACATATTGGATCCACTAGATTGTAGACAAGAGACACGAAAACGACGAAAGAATGTGTCTATGAACATGTGTCTTTGGAAGGTGCTCTAAATGGCTACCTTCGCACAGCCGGCTTCCTAAGCAGTAGTAATATTTTACTATTAGATCGTTGTAGACTGCAAACGTTACGATGTGTTTAAATAAAGATTATAATTGACCAGTTTATTCGACATCACTTGAAAGTAGAAAGCAATCAGATCTCCAAATTTTTATGCCAAATAAAATGTTTCCGAGTCGATTGTAAGAAATGGAAGCTAGATAACAATTTACTTCATCCAACATATTTACACTTTTATTTTACACTCATTCATTTTTACTATAAATGCATGAAATCCGTAGTCGACTAATTACATATACACTTTTACGTGATGTGAAAACATTATATGATGTTCAATGAAAATATAGCATGAAGCTCATAAATATGGATCACAATCTCATAAATGAAGGTGAGCAATCGAAAATTTCAATTTTGTATAATGAACAAACTTGTCAATGATGTTTGCTTTAATTAATAAGTTATGTTTGTCTGAAGTTGCTGTTATGAATCGGACATATCTTTTTGGTTCGGGTCATTAATGTACAGTTTTAAAGGGCCGAAAAACGAATTGGATGGAAGGCAGATTGAAATTATTCAGCTCCAATCAGTGTACCTTGGCGATCTCGAGTACAAATATGTTCACGGTCCGTCCGGCCCTTAAACTGAACGAGCTCGGAACGAGCTTGGAAACGAGCGTCGAACCGAGAGGATGGCCCCGATGGATTTTGAGCGAGGGGCCACGCAGTTTTTTCTGGGCCCTCATAATATATTCGCGGCATGTGTAACGCGCGTGCACGCGTTCCCCCGAATTCGCGTGGCGAATCGAGGACCGCGTCGAAACCGCTCGAGGAACGAGCTATCACAGGTGATGCGGTGGATTTCGGGTGGTGGTACGATTAAAAAAGAAATTCATCAGGCGTCGCGTCCAGGGGGAAAGTATCAGGTGCAGCCAGAGGAGGCCGCGATGAGGATGCGCCCCGCCGTTAAGTATTTACAGCGGATGACGAGTCACTTTTGTAATCCCTCGTGTATGTTGTAAAGTATTATGCACGTGGACGGCGACCAGAGCTCAAACCGTGACGGAAGCTACTGTAATTACGCGCAAGATGGTGGTGCCCGCGACGTACAAGTCTCGATCGATCTCCGATCAAGGAGCTAACGACACGGTGAAAGGTTCCGCGGTGTCCGTTGACAGCGATGAGAGGCCTCTGCTCAAGATTCGGCCATTTCGGCGACACGAAACCTGCTTTCGCGACGAAATCCTACGCGTACCCCATTGGCTGATCAATTGAGCAAGCCAAAGACGAGTAGCCACTTGCTTCCGAGTTTCACGTAAACGTACGGCCATATTTTAAAACTACGGAATAACAAAGTAATTTGTATAACGTTTCATTCATAACATAACAAATTCTTGGGGACGCAAATTTGTTTCGGAGATATCATTGTCATTATTAAACTGCGGATGTTTATGGAATTTGCAATTTGTTTTAGATATATTTTAAGAAAGTGGTGTCTAATAAAATTTTATTATCTGTGGGAGTAACCTTTATGGATCTGATATAAATAAAAATTCTACTAAATTCCGTCGAATGTTACAATCTAGGATTGTTTGAAAAATTTTTCAGTCTAGTCGTTACTATCTAGCCCAGAAAGTATATAAATTCCAGGCTTCAGAAAATTGGTGGTGACAGAAATGTAAATTTCCTTGGTAGGGAGAAGTCGTTCTACAAACGAAGAGCTAGAACGAAAAAATGTCGGTCAGAGAATTCTGGGTCCACGATCCCCTGCTCGGTTTGGAACAAGTTTCTCCGATTCTCTAGGCGGCGACCGAGCTAAAAAGAGAAACGATCAATTTCAACCTGATATCAGAATCGGATCTATCTCGACTCCGGTAGAGTGACGGGGGATATCATTTTAACAGAATCTACCCCGTGTTGTGCAGCGTCGATTTTAGTGCGTGGTACGGGCACATCCCGTGTCTCCCTGCCCCTCTACCGACGGCCCCTCTGATTTAGACCAACCCCGTGCCATGCTAAATACCCGGCGCACACAATGGAGAACATATCATTCGAAAATCTGAGCTATACGACGAAGGCCTCCACAAAAGGTAACTGGATACTGGTACGAGGAGGAGACGGCATGTGAACAGAGGGCCCGCGATTTTAAGCAACCGGGACGACCCCGTCGTCGTCTCTCTCCGCTGCCCCCCTCCCGTACCCAGCAACCCCTCGTCGCTGTTTCACTGCTTTCTTTTTTCGTCTCTAGCTCATTTTTAATAGCTGCTAATAGAGACGTTAAAACGATACGGGCCCTCTCGACCGACTCGGTTGTCGATGCTCAGTTCTTTCTTCCTTGTGCCAGGCCTGCTACGCCCCCACACCACCTATAACAGTACTCGTCTACTATATTTGTCTTTGGAAAGCTTGCCCTACCACCCTCGAAGACCCGAGCTTCGTCGCGTTTTACCGAGATCTTACTTATAATACCGAAAATTTTCCCTGTCGCCTAACTACGTTCATTCCATGTATAACGGAAATTAAAAGAGGACGTCGGTTGACTCGGGACAAAGAGAAGCCGCGAGGAAAACAAGCGGACACGAAGCGCAACGCACAGTTGCTGAAGAGTATAGGTAGCCCATGATTTGCAGTATTTTAATCCGGGCTAAGATCGAGAAGCAGCGGCCGCAACATGGCGCACGAAAGGAAGGCGAACGCAACCACGAGAGCGACCTCGTTCGACGCGAACGATCGCTTACGGTCTTCCTGTCACCCTGCCGAGGAAACGGGCAAATGTTTGTTCGCGAACAAACACTATCCACTGATGGCCGGTGATCCGGCCTGTCGCACTACGGACAACGAAACCCTGATCGGTACGTGGGGATTTTTGGGCGTCGCGAGAAACCATGTCCAGTGGATTCTTCCACGAATTCTGTCTCTTCTCGTAATATTGTCTATTTGTACCTCAAAAATTCAGAAACTACACTAATTGTAAGAGATATGTCCTAAACAAGTTGCACTTCCTTGACAGAGATGATTGCTCAGGTCATTTGAAGTAACTTTTCCCTTTACCTTTACGACAATGCATTGTTGAGGAGTTATCAACGAAAAACGCGGACCAATCAGAGCGCGGCTACAGCTGAGCGTTCCGTTGGCATTGGCATCCGTCTGCCAGTAGCCACGCTCAGATTGGTCCATCTTTTTTGTTAATAACTCCTTCACAAGCCACGGGAAACAATTTCGTAAAGCAAAATGTTACTTCGAATGACCTCAGGAATCCCTTTGAAGGATGTGCAAGATTTTTGGGAGATTCTGTATATCTCGGTAATATTTATAAATCGAGATATAACAAGTTTTTGTTTCATTGAATGGGAACCTACTATTTCTACTGCTATTTGAAATTCGATTAATTTATGTAAATGATAAATTACTAGACATAAATTGCAACGAACCGGAGCGTAATAGAAATTTATTTCTTTTCTTTATATGTTTAATAGGTTGAACATGATATAACAGTATGTTTGAATTCTTCTAATGTTTTTATTCTTTTGAATTACACCTATTAATTTTCGTCATAAATGCATCAAATCCGCTGTCGATAAATTAGTATATACTATTTACAATTTTGTAATTCGACCGATCATTAGCTCCGGACAACCATATTGCCCCGAAGAGTTTCGAGCGACACTATCTTCCGCTGCTCGAGGCTGGTCATTCACCATGAACGACAAATAATTTCCTACTGTGGCATAGACATTTCGAGTGTTTGCGGAGGTCCTCGAGGCATCTACTACCCTACCGACCATTCCGTGGGAAAAATCCTCGGAAATTAAATCCTTGCTTCGACCTCCTCCGACGAGAATCCGTCCGACAAGACTAATCCCGTTGTTTTAGGCCTCTACGGGCTGCTCCGAAGGAGAAGAATTATTCCCGGTTGGTTAGCCATCGTCGCGTAGGTTGGTCGTCGAAACGAGACCTAGGAAAAATATTTGCAGTCGACCGAGATAAACGAGGATGGGATAATTTTCCCTTTCGGGAAACATGCCATCTCTTGTTACCGAGCAAGTTCTTCCGGTGGAGTGGACCTTGTTCGGCGTTCTGCACGAAACAATTACCGATCAACGATCTAATCATCCGACAGGCTAATTAGCCGTCACGGTCCTGTTCGGAAATCGTTACACGGCGCACGGCACAGTAATCTTCTAATCGTTTGAACCGTTTCGCTGCTCGACGAGGACCAAGTGTACGCGAACCTTCGTACGATATCAGCCACTGGTTTTTCGTGAGCATTCCTGTAAACACTGTTCCGATCGACGCAGCCGGCGCGCCGCGGCGCTCGGCGTAGCGGTGACGGCGTCAGTCGCCGAGAACGTTTAACGCCGCGTTCTCTCGATGAGAATTCCGCGTTCTCATTTAATTTAATGACCCGTTTTCGAGAAGCCGGTCGGTACATACGTCAGAAATCACTCGGTAAATAATTAATGTGTAATCAGACTCGGTTTGTATGCGCGAGTGAAAGGGAGGACACGGGGCCCTGGCTGACGAGGTAGCGAAGGGGGCGCCATCGAGGCAACGCGAGAACGAAGGGTGTTTGCCGGCAAACACCGTTGAGGACCTCTTAACGTGTCCTAAACCTATGCGTGGGGTTCTTTTCGTTGAGCAAAGTGACGTGGAAGATGGTATCGCAGGGATGGATGGCTCGCTCGTGCTCGTCTTTTCATTTCCGTCGTGTTCTCACGAAGAATCCTGAAACCCTGTTCTACAGAAACTTTTCAAGCAAGTATCGATTCGTATTACTAAATGCGTTCTCCGAAGTCACAAACTGTACTTCTCCATCGAATTCTTCCATTAGGGAGATCCGAATGTGTCCCATCAGAAAATTGGTGGACGTTGATAGCGAGACGGTGATACGTTTCCGATAGCTTCTCAGGCAACATCGAAGGGAAAGGGTGCGTGGATGGCGAAACGAGTGCGCCGCAATCGATGTCTCTCAATTACCGCGCGACAAGAAAGAGAGGAACTTCAATGACATCCGATTGAGGCACGCGCCGTCGCTTAGAGGCTCTCCAAGGTTCGAGAGCCCTCGAATTGATTCGAGTCCCGTGGCACACTTCGGGGCAAATTAAGTTTCGCTTCTGAAATATGCTCTCCCTCTTGCTCTCTCTCTCTCTCTCTCTCTCTCTCTCTCGCGCGCATTTTCTCCGCGCGGCCTTCTCTCCCCGTGCTTCCTTTCTTTCTTTTGCCATTCATCTTCGGACGTCTTTCATCCTCAGGATCGGTTCGCCGAATCGCGTTCTACGCACCGTTGCGTATCGGCGTCGATGCGAGAGACGATCTTCTCATTGTCAGTACACGCAAGACGAAAGTGACGCCATTAGAACCGTTCGATTAGGACAACGACAGGGGGACAAAGAGTGGAACCCGGGGACGGGACAGTATCGAGTTCACGAGAAGTTCGAGAAGCCTCTAATTCTTGTTACTCTCAATCTCGGAGAGACCAAATTGTAACATAAGGAGTAAGCGTTAGTGAAGCGAGAGAGAGAGAGGGGGGAGGGGGCAGGGGAGGCTGAGGTGAACAGAGGGGAGCGAGCCACAGCGCCGCCGTGTAAAAAGAGGAAACAGCCCCCGGTAACCTCTCGTTTGCACCGGCGCACGCTCAATTAACCATTTTCAGGGAAAAAATTCGCCGGCCAAATTCTGCGCGACAGCCCGTGAAGTCCGCGGCTCGTGTTCACCGCGAGGCAACCAAGCCGGACGATGAAACAAGTGGACAGAGATGGGAAGAGAGAGAAGCCGAATAGTGGAAGCAAGAGGGACAGAGGAAAAAAAAAGGAAAACGAAGGGAAAGACCGAAAGAAAAGAAGAAAGAAGGGGAAAGTTAGGGAGGTCCATTGAGGTAACCCTGTATCGTTTTTCAAAGAGGCCTGTTTGCGACTCTCTCCTTCTCCGTTCGTTTCGGTCCCTTCCACGATTTTTCATCCCTTTCGCCTTGTCTTTCTTCCGCTGTCTTTTTACCTCTTCCATACGAAGATCGTACACCGGCACCGTTCGGTGTAAGATTTCACGTGTACACACGGGATGGATCAGATTGGCCTGGCCTTAAGCCGTCGCAAATTACCCCGTAAGCCTTTTAGTCGCCGTGTGTGTTTTGCTGGCTGCGCCCTAAACCTACCCCGACCACCTTCTTCCTTCAGCCTCGTCTCCGCGAACCCTCCAGGACCCACCACCCCCGTGAACCCCGCAGACCCCGCAACCCCGCCACACACCGCCGCGTTATTATTTTGTTGCTCCGTAATATCCTTGAAACCCCCGTGGGGCTTTGCCAGGCCACTCTAAAGAGAATCTAACTCGGAGAGCTCGTGGTCTACGGGGGTACATTACTCGACTAGTTCTAAACTCGGCGAATTATCAATCGGGCACCAGCGCGCCCTCCTTTATCCTCTCGACTCTCGGCACAAGAGGAACTTTAAATTGGACAATGGCACTTGATGGCTAGAAGAATGAGGTTCTAGGGGAACGAGGTCGTTTCAACCCCTTTTAGATTTTTCTGCGACTCGATAGTTCCACATAATGTATATACAGTCTGACAAATTTTCAAATCGATAACCTTTGTGTCGAAGGCAGAATCAGTTACACTATATCAAATGTTTTATCCTTCTAATAGAAATGCACTATGTGTGCTAAATAATGTTTAGTTATTAGACTTTTAATTTACAATTAGTACACATTAGTCTATACAGACCATCCTTCTCACAATTTCTTTAACATTGCAAATATTAAATTTATTATCTCCAGATTTTGAGGGAAAAGCTCCAAAGATAAATTTTATAATAAAAACTCTTCGTGCAGTCGATATATATTTAAGATTGAAATTTACAGTTAAAAATTAGCAAAATAGTTCGATATAAATTTTCGATTTGAATTATGCTAGAGCAGTACATAGTAGAATGTGTTAAAAATGTCAGAATGAAAAATGAAGAAGATAGATGGCAAATCCCATACTGCTATCGCGATGGTATAAAATGCAATCTACGCGAAAGCGGAAACAGCTGTCAGATAGTAATAACTAGGCTGCACACGCAAAATAAAAATTGTTTCTGTCAATCGCAATTCGCAGAAACCAATCAGGAATTTGTTATTCTCCTGAATAGCCCTAACAAATCGCAAGTCTTGATATTCTCAAATTCCTGTAGTGTGTATCTACCCATTTTTGTTATAAATGCATAAAATCCGGAATCTATACCAATGAGTCTTGCCCAACGAGACGAGGCAGTAAACGTAAACATAGCCGCTCGGGTCCAACAAAGTTGATGTTACTTTACTGCCTCTTCTTGTTGGACAAGGTATAGCAATAACTAGACTGCGGATCGTTATGCAAAATACAATTTTCCTTTATTAATTACAGGATTCTGGAGTGAAATAAAAATTGGTTATTTCCTTTAACCCATTGCCGTATCATTTTCTTTACAGTTACAGTGATTACAACGTCCTTATCACGAAAAATGTCGTAGAAGAGAAAAGAAAATTTATATTTTTCATATGGCTACATTTATTATATAATGCTTAAATATTGATTACAAACGGATCAAATTTTAATTCAGTTGAAAAGAAAGACGTATCATTCATATTTGTTAGACTTTGTTCAAAATCTTCATGACGAGTGTGGATTATTAAAATACGGCAAGGGGTAAATACTGTTAACAGGACAACCGTAATATGTTGATACTCTTAGATTCTTCTAATGTTCTACTGTATAAAATTGCTGGTGCTCATTTTAGTCCTAAATGCATAAAATCAGCAGTCTATTAATAACCAATAAAAGAAGGAAAGTAGAAATTAAATAAATCACAGTCTAAACTAAGTATTTTCGAATCGAGCTCTCGATCGTAGGGGCCTAGTCGATCCCTAGTCCGGGTCCAGACTATCCATGTCCCCGTAATAGTATTTTGCCAGCCGTAATAGGCTTGGAGACACGGTATCGTCTGCTAAACGCATCTTTCCCAGCCGGTTGATGACCCAGCATCAAAAGACCAAGACGCGTAGCCCCCGGGGGGCGGGCGCGGGGGTAAAAATTTAACGCAATCCCGAGTGATTACCGCGGCTCGCTCTGTGATACACCCCTTATACCATCCACCCCTTGATTGGCTTACATTGTCGATGCTTAACCGTTTCATGCACCAGTGACCGACTAGGGGGATATCATTGCTCGCGATAGGGGTAACATTTTCATAGCCGGGGGCGTTGGTGTCCTCATTGTCAGGATTCAAATGTAAAAATCGTCCCGGAGTCCCGCGTGCGCCGACGATAAAAGGATCGTCGCTCGCGTTGAAACAAGTCTTTCGAACAATCCGCGGCTATTATATTCGGGAATAATTGACGAATCGCGTGACCGATGTCGACCTTGCTGCCACGACACGGAGCGACGCGGCGCGGCGGTTGGCCCCTTATCAGCTGATGTCATAGTTTTCGTAATTGTACGTCTCTTTTCACGGACGTCGAAATTGTATCGTGACAGCAGAAACAGTTCTCCCCGATGTGTAATTCCTTTGTCACCCGAACAAATAATAATGGTAGCTGGTAATGGTTGATGTAGATCGGAAAGGATACATCGGTATCTATCGATCGAGCTTCCAACCTACCTAAAATAACGCTTCGAATCGTGTCATTCGTTTAAACAACCGTTGCCACAAGAGCGATACTTATCCGTTTGTTAGAACGATCGGTAGCTAAGTATGTATCGGGATGTCCCGGTCAATATTACCGTATCTTTGGCCGCTATCCTTTCTGTTATTATATTTATATGCTTACGTTTCGTATCCGCCGCGGCGCCTACAATGTGATATTTTATGAAGATTGCGTATACAGTACCACTTTCGCGCAGTTTATATTAACATAATTATAGAGCTTCGAGTCTCGATGGTATCTAGGAGAAATTCGCTCGAAGCACTCATTAATTTCATAATACATTTTCAAGCGTGCGCGCGCCACTCGATATGTGACCTAATACGTATATTGGAGCGTTCTCTACCACTTAGAAATATTGCATTGCTTCGAATACCCACGTTGCAGAGAAATAAGTTAAACAAATGAGAACGTTAGCTGTTCATGCATAATTATTGTTTAATTATTCCTCTTCGCTAACGTGGGTTAACTTAGAGAATACGAAATCTACCATTTTGATTACTAGAAGATGATCAAACATTTCTGAGCGATACGATGCGGAAAAGGATCACTAGGAATACAATGAAAATACTGTGAATATTGCAAACATGAAACATTTCGTGAATTCAATCGATCAGCAAATATATTTTTGCAAAAATTTGTCGAAGCACGGGGTTTCATGAAGGATCGAGATACCTCCGGTAATAGGGAATAACTTTTCGTGTGCCGTTCGAACGACAAAGAATGTATGGGGGTCACTCGATACTCCGGCGTAGTATAATACGCGCGCCATACGTGCGTGCAACACGCTGCGGCCAGGTATGTACGCGACGCGTCCAGGTCGCCGGAGATACCATCTCATTCAAGGATCAGGATCAGGATTAGAGTGTTGCATTACATCACCGGTTACGGTTATCCCTTAATATACCGGGTGCTTTCTTAACGAGACCGTAAGCGAGCGTCGTATTACGAAAGGGGATGGGGGGGGGGGGGGATTCAACGAGAAAACAAGACGAAGAAGAAGAGAAAGAGGAGGAGATGCTTCGAGTCCTGCTACACCAGCGAAATGGGCGTGCCCCTATAACCAATGTGGTACAATAAGGACGGCATACATATTAGTGCGGTGAAATTGATACTGCTCGGGTCGCACTGAACCGAGGTACTGCGCGCAAACTCGCAGCAGATAACATTGCACCACCAAAGAGCGTGTGCAAATATTCAGCGTTCAACGAAATCGAAAACTTGCATGAAGAAGTAAAGAAAGGTTAGAAACTAGACCTTCAGGCAAGTTTGAAAATGTGCGTAACAACGGCGTTAATGGAATACTCTGTATTTGCAGCTCCAGTTAGACGCGCAATTGCCGCGGCACAACGTTTCGCTGTATTCAATAATTAAAATGTCCGCGTGGCGGACGATACGCGAACGAGAATTACGAGCTGTATCACCTTTGACATTCGGACGAGCGTGTCCGCTGGGTGTTATTACCGACTGTTTCTACTAAACGCGCATCCACGCGAATTCCCAGCTGGCAAGGTGGCTGCATGGTATCAAACGGCAGCCGCGCGTCCATTGTGTGTCGGGAACGAAAGCGTCGTGCGCGTCGGACGTCGACACCGGTCTCGCGGCCGTTCGAACGAGGAAGGCCGGTATCGTATCATATCGCGCATAAATGCCCGTGGCGCAAGATTTACTACGTCTGATTAAGCAATTAAGCGCGGGCCGAGGCGCATCGAGGCTTTTTTTTGCCGCGGGAGAAGCAGCAGCAACAGCAGCAACGGCAGCGGCAGCAGCTCCTCGTTACAAACTCCATCGTCTTGAAGGTGGAAGCTTGCCAGGGATCGGCTTCTCCCAGTCCTAGTCAACCGTCGTTCCCGTTGGTAAATGGCCGTGATAGCTGTCGGTAAAACGGGGAGAGAGAAAGGGGGAGGTAGATAGGTACGTCAGAAATCTCGTCACGGTGTACCCCGGCCGCTAATTGTCGCTATAATCTACGCCGCGGGACCGAAATTCCAGGTTGTTAAAAGCTAACGATTGCGCGGCGACGTGGCGGGGGTCGCGGTGAGGGGGCCACGTTAATTATCCTAGCTAATAACGCGAAGCTGCGCGTTTACCGGCGCGATCCGGACTTTCCATTCTACGCGAACGAAGAGTATTAATGACGACATCCGACACATCTTTTTAGAAAATCGACGTGGATACGGCCTGGCGAGCGCAGGTTCTAACCAGACGATGTTAATCGAGCGGTGATTTATGCAAGCCAGAAGGTTCGTTTAGAAGCGACAGTTCGCCGACAGTTATTTAGCAACGATTAGACGCGATGTCGAATTAACCGAAGAGTACCCTGACGATGCTGTCGGTGATGGCAAAAAATTCGTTTAGCTAATTCCTCTCGACAAACTCGATCTGCGATCGCCCCCTGACCCCCTCCCTTCCACAGTGTCTGCTGTTGATTCATTTTATTAATTTTTCTCATTCCGCGCGATAACTCGATCCGGGGACGAAAGCGGAGCGACGTCTTCGACGACTGCAGAATTAAAGACGTTACCCGGCAGCCACCCCCAAAAATCTCTCCGTTCGAGCGAGCTTCTTCTGTTCTGTCTGTTGCCTCCGGTGGGGTGGCGACCGAGGAAATTGCTATCCCCATAGACAGTGGAGACTCAGCCTCGCCGTATTTATTAGCAACCCGACGACGCGGTATTATCATTCCCGACTTCCCGCCTCCTGCTCCCAGGATTCTCAGCCTCGATCATTTAGTCTTCATCGAATCTCTCGCGACTGCGTGAACGTTTCTTTTGGTTTCTTTTTTTTTTTTTGTATGTCGTTTTCTCCGTTGACAAAGAATAGAAGGACGGTCCGCAGGGAATAAACGTAGCCGAGCAGAAAAATTAAACGCATTCAGTATCCCGGAGGGTGGACCGATGGCAGGGCGAAAGAGAGCACGAATCAATTTCTGACGTGTCGGCCGTGTCCGTGTAAACCAATTTCAGGCAATTTCACGTCAAGAATAGCCACTTCAACAATGAATTGACCCGCCGCGAGGACCTTTCCAATTTTAACCGATCTCGAGAATACTTGCTCGTGGAACCTTCGACGCCAGTCCCGAAACTTGTCCCCCATTCTTACCAAGCGATCATGGTGCCGTCGGAACGGACGCGGTCTTCGCTGATATTTCCTTGACCGAAATATTCTGCCCGACAGTCGCGTTTGATAAAGCGTAATTCGACTATTATGGCCTCGAAAATGGTCGACTCGAGAGCCGCGGGGAAACTTATTGCGTTAGGAAATTGACCTGCACTCACTTTCGAGCACTTCAATCTGTTCAGGTTACTGGATATAATATTTAAAATGGAGAAATTTTTTAACAAATTCGTAGAATCGGTGCTCACTTTCCAATGAGATTTGAATTCAATAAGTGTTCACTAAAGGTCTATTTAGTTTAGCCAGAGCGTCAGAATATCAGTTCAGAATTTCGAAAACCTTTTTTTTCTATGCCACACACAGCAGAATCTCGGCAACCGAGATATCCGTACCGGCACGAAACGAAATTTGGTTCGGATTTCGGGATAAACTGTCGATGCCTGACTCCCTATCCTTAAGCATCGGTGCACTGGCCGGACCGGGCTAAAATAAATCGACCTTTATTTGATTTGTCAACAGACTTCGAACCGGAAGTTGCGCACCGCCCGAGGTGAAATAAGGTTGTTTTTTACGGGGGCGAAGAATTTTTTTTAATAATGCCGCGTATCCGGCTTCATTTTCCCAGAAGAATTACTACTGTCCGGACTATTTTATCGCCAGGGTGTTTTCACAAGAACCCCGTGTCCCGGGTAAAATTAGCGAATCCCTGTTCCCTCGAGGCGTTAGGATACGCATCGTCCACGGGGTGGTTGCTCCGTGCGGTAGGGTAACCTCTCGTGCATGTGCCAGCAGATATTCCTGGCCCCCTTTCAATGTTCCGGCTTCTTGAAGTGTCAAATTTAATAAGCCTGCTATCTAGATTTTCTGCCGACGAGAATACACTCTGTAGCAGCAGCAGCTTTACGATTCGAGATGCTCGATACCCCCCACGTGTCGGTAATACCGTAAGGTCTGGCCAAGGAACTCGTTTCATTTTCCAGATACACCTACCATGCCCCGAACGTACCGTTAAATAGTAATACACCTACGCCGCGTAATTCACCTAGACGTCATCTCGAAATTTATTACGCACCGCACAAAGCAGTCAACCTCGCGTTTCAGGGAAACTCGATTACCGAGGGCGCATAAATTGCTGATGGCTCTCTCTCTCTCTCTCTCTCTCTCTTCCTCTCTCTCTCGCTCACTTTGCCCTCGCCATGATTCCACTTTGTTCCTCTTCGACGTCTGGCTCCGTGGCTTCTAGACACGCTCAGGGAAACGTCGATATTCTGCACGAGTTTCGGAAATCCTTTCGGCATCATATATCTACCTTGTAACATACTCGTGTGTCAGCGAAGTATTCCTAAGAAGATTGTGCAGCTCGTATGTGCACGTACCCGTTTATTTTCGATATTATTTTTAACTAGGTATACGGAACTCGTCCGAATGACGTGCACCAATATATTTAATTTATGATTATTAAGATTATTATCGTATCTTATTAACAAAGTGTCATTACAGGATATATAATACAAATGCTATTTTAATAATCATCTCGCAAGTAACAGTAAATAGTTCTCTAAAATGTGGAAGTCTAACAAAATATATTTAACAATTTAAAGCTCAATTATGCCTCAGTTATTCCTATCCTTGATTTTTTTTAGATTAATAGTACTGAAAATTATCAGTGTAATAATTTAGAGATTATACCATGGAAGTATGAACCGTATTTACCGTAATTAATGTGTAATCATATTATAATGTTGCGGGAGTGTTACCACTTGATTGCAACCGATCTAAACTTTGGTGCATTCAAACGATTTTAAATTTAGTAATTGTTGCTGAATAATCTGCACCTTTTGAAACTTGGATTACTCTCGGTTTCTCTAGACTACACTAACCCCATAATCGCCTATATCGCAGCCGCCCATGGAGTTCGTAGACACCGTAGAGCACTCGAATATGAAACTATAATAAATGTATCCTGCGAGGAATCGAGACACCGATTAATGCCACCGCCACGCACAGCTAATTATCCTTCACGCAACAGCCGAGCCTTTGTTAAGACATTCTCGCCAGGTTGACACACATAGTTGCATGTAGATTAAACGTCATTAGCAGTGACGCGATCGTCGGTGCGTATGCAGGACAACATTAAGGTTCTTTTTTATCCGTCACTTCGCAAACGCTCGACAGCCGAATTTCGCGGGGAATTTAATGGCGAACAAGAGACGCGATAAAATCGGCGAGTAATGAGAATTTCGGAAAATTATCAGAGGCGCGGCCCATCAATCGTTTCCTTGGACGTTTGCAGAATTACATGCAGATTTCGCCACATTTCGCGCGGTCGTTACTACTTTTTTTTTTTTGCTGGGCCCTGTGCAGCTTCGGTTACGAGCAACTTTTCGGGGGGCTCGCGCACACGCACCAGATCTTATCTTCTAGATGTTCACGCCGAACAGGCGACGAGAGTGTTCGAGTAGCTTGCAAGGGTTTTTTAATGTGTCACACAGTTCCATTTGATTTTATACACGAAGGATGTCACGCGCAGGCGAGGACATAGTTTCAAATAAGGTTAGGCCACGACGAACAAACCAAGGACGACGAGCAGAGACGAAATATGTATAAAGAGTCGCCAGTCGTGTCCAGTTATTAGCTAGCGAGTAGATCGATTAACGTATTTTCTTCATATATCATTCTTTTTGTTTGCATATCATAGTAACAAACCCATATTGTTACCGATACGTTGATGGGAGTCCGTTCACCAAAACCCGATCCTACAGCTGTTTATTATGGACGAACTATCGCGATCAAACGTACACATGGAACGGAGAACACTCCACTGCCTCTTCCGAAAAAAAGTTGACGGGACCTGTACATTATTTTCTTTTTTTTTTTTGCTCTTACAGAACTCTTTTTTCACATCCTTTGAACAATCCTACCTCCGAAGTTCCGCCGGAAGTGCACTTTTCACGTACGTAATCGCCGGCGAGGCAACGCCATTTCCCGAGACGAGCAAGAACACTGGCGATCCTTCCGACGCAGAAGAAACGATTACTTGCGGTTTCGACTTTATGGAAATTCGTCGAGGATCGGCAAGGGGCAGAGCACGTCCACGTCAGAATTCTTCGGGTGCGTTGTTGTAACCGTGGTTTCCTCGGTCCGGCGTTTAACGGCAGGTTGATTCTTTTTTTTTTTATGATTTTGTAATGTAATCAGCAGCGCAACCGGTTTCGCTGTTACGTAGAAAGCGCTCCGATTTTTTCTTTTTCCCCGATAGGCACCGCGTGGTATCGCGGATCGATCGCGCACTGCGATCGCCGACGTTGGAGAGGGAACGGCGAAACGTGTGCGAAACGTGTGCGAAACGTGTGTGCGCGTCGTCGGCGAGCAACGAGTTTGTGTAATTCGCCTAGGGACACGCCGGACGTCGGCCTATCGAGGATCGATGACGTTTCCCGAGTTATCGAAGCCGCAGAAGAGCGCGCGATTGGGACTCGCGGGAAGGAAGGGATCTCTCTTGCGGAAACGTCTTTCACCGATCGATTCTCCCCTTTCGTCGTTTTCATTTCGTTTAAACGATGCTCCATTTCGCGATTGTTAACTCCGCGGAACATCGTTTAGTTCTTTCGCCTCCCCCCCCTTCCATGCGTAATCTCGAGACCGGTCGTAAATTTCGTCGTGAACGCGGATCGAGAACGGCTGCCGCATCTAAAAACACGGGTGTAATTATCGCTACTTTGTCCGCCGGTTAATTACACCGTGCTATTACACGAAAAACGAGGCAGCCCGTGGTTGGTCGTCCCGCGTTCCATCGGGGACAGGAAGTGCGCGCGGGCGACCGGAGGAAATCGCGCTTTATGCGATATCCATGCGGCCGTGCGCGATTCTATCGCATGCTGCGGATATTTATGCAAATGCAAATTGTTCTACATCGATTATTTTGTAAAAAAAAAGGAGCTCCCTACCCGAAGAACTTTCCACGTGGTTTCAGAGACTCGATTAAAAATGTTCAACGCGTAAGATCGAAATCTTACTTGAAGCATTTAGCTGTAATCGCAGGGCTTTCAGATATTATGAAATCTAAATCTTGTTGCGGGATTATGTGCATAGAATAAATCAGAGTATCGCGCACCGTAGCTTATTTGCTGTCTTCTTATTCATTTAATTATTTTTTCCGAATATGCTCGTTCACTGTACACAAACTTATAGTAAAATTTTATTTGTACAAGCTGTCCAACCTGTTGACACGTTGTGCACGGCGCTCAAATTGATGAGATGATCCGCTATTATTAAGGAATAAACAGCAATTTTAATGCCATTTGTATTTCCCATCGTGACCATCGGTGTCCCCCTGTTGCTCGCTTTTCCATTTCCGATGTAATTAAAGCGTCCGCAAACCTAACGCGCGTATCTTGCCGCTCGCCGAGGTATCTACCTTTTGCGTAACGCGAGAACGAAATTACTCGGTCCCATTGTTCCATACTCGTCCCGTGTTTTATTCTTTTTTTCCTTTTTTTATTTGTACTCGCAAAACTTCTTCTTTCTTTTTCTCGTAACCCCGTCGACCACGATAACTAGGTGTCTACCCGCGCAAAGTAGCCGAGCGAGGGCAACGAAGAAATTTCGATTCGACAAAACGATAAAACCGGTTTAGAACGATCCCGCTGGATTAATAGCGCTTTTTCTACCGGTCACCGTCGAACGCACGGGAGATTTACACGGGGCGGCCGTCTCGGCTGCTGGACGCGGACCGCGATCGTGTTACTTAGACGCCATGGAAAAATGCGAAATACTGTTCGCGTGAGCATTTACGCGAGGAAATGGCTGTGCCCTAGCCAGAGAACGCGTCTCCTGTTAGCCGTTGCCGCTCCGTTATCGCGGCGGAGGATCTTTCCCAACCCGGCCGCTCGGAAACTTCGGTTTTCTTCGCAAATTGGGGTTTGCCCGTGGCTATTTACGATGCCGGATGTGACACTGCAGCCTTCGGAAGCGGCTCTTTTTGTTGGAACCGCGGGCTTGCCCGAACGTTAATGACTGTTTCACCTCGTCTCTCTGCTCGTTTCCCATTAAGTATTAAGCACCGCAGTTTTTAAAAATGTTCTCTTCTCGAATTGCTAACATACAATACATGCACAGGGTGTACCAGAGACGTTGTACTCGAAAGAAATGATTCTTGAGGTCACTCGAAGCAACTTTTTGCTTTACGAAAATCTTCTCCGTGGCGTTGACATTGGGGCTGAGCCGGATTCTATCCAGCGTAGCCACGCTCTAATTGGTCCGTGTGTGTTGTTTCTTAATCATTTCCTAACAAAACTATGGAGACCATTTTCGCAAAGACCATTTTCACCACTTTGAAGGAAGTACATCATACAGAATGTCACAAAGATAAAAACTACTTTCGTGCCAATGGTCGTCAACAATTACTATGTAAAACAGTTTACATGAAACCGAGTTGAAATTTCATTTTATTCTCCTGACATCGATGTAATTATTCACGATAAGATTGCCTGAAAAGATTGGGAAAGGAGAACGTTCGAGTCCTAATAAAATAATGTATATTCATCGAGCATTTGTTATGGACGCGTCGAAATGGAAAGTAGAGACAAATTGTAGCACACTTTCTTCCCGATTACCCGCGGGTTATAACATTAAACTGTAACTGTCATCTAGCGCTGACTGGCAAGTTTAGTACCCCTGACTTTCAACCGCTATCAGTCGCAGCCTCGCTGTTAACCGATGTAAAGTAATTATTCTCGCCGCTATCGGAGCGGTCGATCAGGAGCGACCAACATGGCGGCAAAGACGCCAGTCCACGTGACACCGCTCTAAACTCTAAACCCGACTCTCGCCTTCCAAAACCGAGGGAACGACGAGAAGTTACACATAACCGGTCGGAGACAACAAGTCGATTCATCTTTCCCGCTGAACAGATCTCACGACACCCATCAGTTGTAACAATTACGCACACCTCGGAGAACTCGATCGCGCTGATCGACCGGTAGCGAGCACGAAGATTGATTTCAGGCTTTCTCTATTCGTCGCTTCGAATCACGCTACGCTACATGGATTCGGAGTAGTCTGTCGCGATTATTCGATACTAGATGGCTCGGCCCCGGCCGAGGTTGGTAAGGAGAACACCACCATCACGATGGCCTTCTACTTAAACGATAATGATCCCTTGGATAATTCGGAGCATACGCAAGAAGCGGCCAACCAGGGTAAGGTTATAACGATCGTGTAACGAAACGCGAGACGAGCCGAGCCGATGCGTCTCTTCGTCTCTTCGTTTCTCCCTACCCTCCTGTTTTTCTGCAGTCTTCTCGCTCTTCATCCTTCTTGCTCTCTATCCGGGTACGCGTCTTCTGGATACACCTTGAAAGCGAACGAATGAGACGGCGATTTCTTCTCGTGGTCTCGAGAGCTTTAACAGGCGTGCAGCCGCCGTTCACGTAAACGACGCGCCGTCCCGTCGGTAACGGAGGGCGAGGGGGCAACGGCGACGGAGGCAAAGGAGATTATCTTGGCCCCGTTAAATGTCAAGAGTAAGTAGCGTGGACCGATGGTGGTTGTCTAATTGACTGTAAAAACAGTGCTCAGCCAGGAGCGTACCGATCAAATGAACCGAGAACTTTCGGCGAATTATCCTCGCCCACCGCAAGGACCCAAGAGGACGAGGAGACCTAGGGAGACTGGGACAGGTCGACGCGGTTCGTTCGTCGATTCTCTATTCCCCCCGAGGGCCGAGCTTTATCAGCCAGCGAGTTTCACCGTGGCTGAAACGCGTCCCGCAATTTCGCGGGATGAACAGGAGGAAATGCTGGCGCAACACCTGTCGTCGTTCCCCGGCTAGTTACGAGGCGCGCACCTTTCCGCACCTTGACGCCGCGTGTCATCGGCAATTTCAAGCGGACGGGAACCGCCGCCGCCGCCACCGTCGCGTTTTTGCGATACGAACGAGCAACGGCCGGGCGACGCGACAAGCGGACGCAGATCGCGAGTTATGCGGAAAATACGCTGCCCTCGCTTCCAAGTTGTCAGTGGCCCGTCACGAAAGCGGTGACGGGGACAAATGTGGACGCTTCTCCGCTCGATTGAGGGTGACGGTGAAATGCGGTGACATTCGCGGACAAATGTGGACTCTCATCTACTCGAGTCAGGAATTCGTGGATTTATTATCCTGCTTGGATGTTTCAGAAACCTAATGGCCGACGGAATACTACCCCTAACAGTATTTCATATTATTTTTTTATTTTATATTGGGGAACGTTTAACGTGTGGGCTAGTTGAAATATTCACAGCGGGTACTGTAATCTAGCGGAAATAGTGTAAAACTACAGTTTACAAATTGAAAAGGTTCATGATAGAAAATGACGATTCGTTTTGATTATTTCATCAAGCTCGAAGATTGTTCAGGGTACACAGTGCTAAATATAAAGATATTTATATTTGTGACTGTTACGTTCATATAGTTATCAATGTTTGAACACATTAGTAATATTTTCAAAGTACACACAGATCCAAAAATGAACGTCTTTTCATCCATTTTGAATTTTATAATTTAAACTTGTTTATAATATCTTGTAAGATATTGCTTTTGTTCAACTTTTGTAAATTCTGTATCAAAACAAACGTATCGTAGATATGCATACATAATTGTTACTGCTACAACCTCTAGAAAAAATTATTCGATTAAACAAATCGGGAGTCTGTCATTGAAGTTATTCATACGGCCAATATGGAAAATATTTCCATCAACGATTCTTCACAATATACAGAATGAGCTAATTAGATTAACGACGGTTTAGTTATCCTTACCGTTAGCAATCTCAAATAATGTTCTATTACTTTGTTATACTATCGAAATGTCTTTATAATGTTCTCATACAGGTAAACAATTCGTCTTTTCATTAATTGACAAGTGTCTCACGACGCCAACGGATGGCAAAAGTACAATATTTAATGATCGTTTGATTTCAGTTCACAACTTGTGCTCACCCCCCACACAGCATCATGAAATTACTTTTTCATCTAGAACTAATAAATAAGACGTGTTGTAAAATTAACGCAAGTTTCTAGATAAAAAAACAATTAGAAAG
Source organism: Lasioglossum morio (assembly GCA_916610235.2). NCBI lineage: Eukaryota > Metazoa > Arthropoda > Insecta > Hymenoptera > Halictidae > Lasioglossum > Lasioglossum morio. The sequence continues at coordinate 9,547,667 of OU744327.1, forward strand.
GTGGTTAAAGAAAGTAAAATGAAATCTTATAATTTGTATTAACGAATACCGATTAAAATGACTTTAATGTTTTAGCAATTCCTATAATTGGAATAATACGGATCGTTGAAGCTTTGCCTAATCGCTGGAAACGCGGAAGAAATACATTGTTGGGCTCACGTGTCGATTAATTGAACAGGTAGAAAAACCAAATGAATGATAACTGTCAGCATTCGAGGAAGAAGTCTTCTCGAACGAATGGAGTCTGCATAAAACTACCACGCGGTTAATTATCCTTTACTAATCAGCCGGAGGTGAGGCGACCGTGCATCTGGTCCTTCAACGGGCCCCAAAGGCAACCACGGCCACGATGGCACGACGATAATCGCAAATTGGATTATAATTTGCAGGAGATAAGTCACGCTCGTCACCCCGACTGCGAAATGGCCAAGACCGGAGAAAGGAAAGAGGCAGGAATAAACAGAGAATCTGTACACAGAGGAAGAAAGAGAACAGGGTACGTACGTACGTTCGTCGAGAGCCCTTCGGATCCTCCCTCTCTTTCTCACCGCCTTCGTGTTCCCCATTCACCAGTGCCACTCTCTCCGTCAATTATTTAATAATTGAATGCGAAGTAGCCAAGAGTCATCGTTTAAATTATAATTCCGGAGCCACTGCACGGTAACCGCACTATACAATGCTCGTTCCACTTTCGATCGAGAAAAGATCCGCGTCTCTTTTCCAAGCCGTCAATTTTTCTCAGTTCCCGCGACACGTTCAAATGCACACCGGGCATCATACCTCGATTAAAAAACTTCGTTTCCCGCGGAGGATCTCTCCAATAATGAAAACGGTAAAAGCGTGTGCGACGATCGGAAGAATGATCTCGGGAACGCGCGCGCGAGAGAAGAGGCCAATCCGTTGGATTAACGAATCGACTTTCTAATCGATTCCGATCAGGATATCGAGCAGCCTAGGTGAGAGAGACTTTCCTCGCGAGGCAATCTCGGTCGGGGGCCGACGCGACGCGACGTCCTCGTCACGAATCGAAGCCGAAGCCGAAGCGCACGATTCGTCGCGCGCTGCCGCTCGTTCGTTTCGCAGCCTGATCCTTATCCGCGGCTAATAAATAGCTCGAGACGTGACTACAACGTTTCGTGACAAGTTAATCACGCGGCGAAGCACCAATCCCCGGAAGGAATCGTGGCAACGCGGTGAATGAATTCACAGAAACTGCACATATTTATGTAAATGCGGGCCGAGCCGAGCCGACCCGAGGCGACCTGGACGGCCTGTCTAGGCGCTAGGCAGCCGCCTCTTTGTTTTACAAATATGGCACTCGACGCCGCGCCGTACGAACCAGCGGCCATCTTTGTTTAATGACTCGACAGTAACGCGGCTTCGTGCCAGCTACCCTGCCGTTCATTGCTGGCGAGGCTGCCCATACGACGAACGTGAATTCCGTGAGAGACTCCGCTCGAGCCCAGAATGACTATCAACCACATCGGCTATCATTTTCTATATAAGCCCGGTACTGTGTAAATAGCGGTTACGTAACTCTAGCTACCCGGTCACCGAGGCTGATGTTGAGCGGCGGGATCATCGTTTGCACGATCGTTCAGCTGGAATAGTTGGGAAATAGAAAGGATGGACATAGTCGAGTGATGGGAACCGACGAATATTGGCAGTCTCTTTGCTGCCAGCTGATCAAGTCGAATATAGTTGACGTGGCTCGTCGTGGACGAACAAACATTTCTTTGGAATCATGAAAGGCGAGATAACGAACAGCTACTTCAATCAGAAGGAAATATTTTGTCAACAATTTTGTTTAAATATGCAGAACAGAGGGAAGAAAATGAGATCGTTGAATTTCAAGATTTACCTACCATCGAAAATGAAGTTGGGAGATTTTCTTGATAGTGGCCAAGAACGAACATTTCTTTGGAATCATGAAAGGCGAGATAACGAACAGCTACTTCAATCCGAAGGAAATATTTTGTCAACAATTTTGTTTAAATATGGAGAACAGAGGGAAGAAAACGAGATCGTTGAATTTCAAGATTTACCTACCATTGAAAATGAAATTGAGAGATTTTCTTGATAGTGGCCAGGAACGAACATTTCTTTGGAATCATAAAAGGCGAGATAACGAACAGCTACTTCAATCCGAAGGAAATATTTTGTCAATAATTTTGTTTCAATATGGAGAACAGAGGGAAGAAAATTAGATCGTTGAATTTCAAGATTTACCTACCATTGAAAATGAAATTGAGAGATTTTCTTGATAGTGGCCAGGAACGAACATTTCTTTGGAATCATAAAAGGCGAGATAACAAACAGCTACTTCAATCCGAAGGAAATATTTTGTCAACAATTTTGTTTCAATATGGAGAACAGAGGGAAGAAAATTAGATCGTTGAATTTCAAGATTTAGCTACCATTGAAAATAAAGTTGGAAGATTTTCTTGATAGTGGCCAGGAACGAACTTGGGAATTCTGTACGTATGTATATAAATTTTTCGTAAAGTTTAAGTTTTCTTGGAAGAAATGCCGACAATCCAAAGGTTAAGTAAATTCGCCAACAACCTGACCCGCCTCAAATTTTCAGGAAGCGTTTCTCCGATTCGGACTCTATCGAATCCTCGAACTTGGGATTAACGCGATCCTCTTACTTCACCCTCTCACGTTTTTTCGATTTTCGATCGTTATGTTTGCGCTCATCGGCGGTCCTGGGGCAGGACCGAGGGCAGGATTAGGCCAAATGGTAATCCGGTAGGCAAAGCGTGGCATTACACGCGGTAGCGACAATGTTTTTACAACGGGGACACGTTAACGCCCCGTCACTTGTTTCGTGTTTGCTCGCTCGTTTGATCTTTAAGCACGCTTCATTTGACGCTTATTTGCCCTAGGAGCGCTCGGTGTATGCGCTTCGTCTCGCGTGTCTACGTCCGCGAGTTGCAACATAAGGCTGAGATTTTACAGCGCAGCGTCTCGCCGACTTCCAATGAAAAAAGCAAACAACCGTGGGCGACTTCGATGGACGGAGGAACGTTACGGGACACGTAGCCTCTAAGATGCTACTTTCTGTTGGCTCCGCACTGAGAAATGTTTCCACGCGGAATAATAATCTAATTAATCAGGTCGTTGGCGTCGCTCAACAAATTTCGATTCCCGTAGAAACTACAGTCCCTTTTATCCTAATCGAGTTGCCGCTATTCAAATGACTCGTAGAAGGATCGAAGCTCAATAGTGTAACGATACCAAATTATAGATAAAGCTGAACAGTCTATTCTGTTTTCCATGTTTGGAACCTTTGTTGTAAGCTACTGGTGAAATTACATCAAAGTTGAAAAATTGAATTTGTCGGACTGTAAAGTACCGTTTAAACAGTTGGTAACACCACAAATTAAATGATTGTCTTTATTCGACGAATTATACTGTAGTAGCTGAAAAAATACTGTACTTAACACGTTCACTGCGGCTGAATTATACTATTTTCACGTAATTACAAGTCCATTATTTACGTAACGCTAAAACTTTTGATGTTTTAAAAAATAGTTAACAAGCACCTTGATACTTGTGCCTAGCTCGCACGGAACGTGTCGACACAATTTCTGCAGTGCCGCGCGACACATCATTTTTTATCTCGAGCGAAACAAAAGATGGGACTATACATGTGATGAACATAATAACGGAACAATCTGATATTTCGGACAGCTGCAGTGGTTGAACTCGTGATCCCGATTTCCTGGGTCCACGAGGTGGGATAGGAAACGAATGGTGGCGGGGAAATGAAAGTTAATCAAGATCGGAAGGAAGCCCCATCGCCATCGGATCCCTGGCGACGATCAATTTTTCTTGATCGGGTCCCGTCAGGAGGCGCGGATATGAAAAATTTCGAGCAGCCGGTAATGAGGCGCGTTCACAAAAGTGCCGCGTTCACGTTTGGACAGCCACTGTCATTTGTTCTCGGATCCAGGGTCATTTGTCTGGACGCGGGCCAGGCCTGTCTTTTGTTGCACCGTCAAAACAGCATTGTGCCGGGCTAACGACGTTCATCCCGCGCCGTGCCATCACCCTCTGCACCGATACACAGGGGCCCGTCATTTGATTCACGCGTGCCTCCGTCTAATCGCGCGTTTATCAAAGTCTCCGGCCGGGAGTAGGTGATTCTTAAATCTATTCGGACAAGATATCGCCCCCGAAGGATCCCAACAGCGAGCAGATCGATCGTACACCGCATTCGGAGCACGCACATTACGTAATACTATGACACGCGTGGAACTAAATAAAAAGCTTGTTTTACAAATTATACATGTGGAAAATATTTATTTCCATTAACGATTGTTCAGAATAGACAGAACGGGCAAATTAGATTAACCAGGGTTTAATTATCGTTACCGTTAGCAATATCAAATAATGTTAGGTATTACTTTGTTATACTATGGAAATGTCTTCACACAGGGGACCGTCATTTGATTCACGCGTGTCTCTGTTTTATCGCGCGTTTATCAAAGTCTCCGGCCGGGAGTAGGTGATTCTTAAATCTATTCGGACAAGATATCGCCCCCGAAGGATCCCAACAGCGAGCAGATCGATCGCACACCGCGTTCGGAACACGCATATTACATAATAGAATGATACGCGTGCAACCGAATAAAAAGCTTGTTTTAAAGGTTCAGCGAGTCGGTTAATTAACGTCGCATAATTCCTATCACGTTTCAATAGATATCCCGCATCGAGAACACGGAGTTGTCGGCAATCGGCAGGGCATTAATCAAACAAGCTGCCCGTCGAAATTCTAATCCGGTCTGTTTCTATCTGCGTGCTGGCGAGCGCGACATAAATTGCTGATATCATCTGTGCAATTAGAAGTCTGATAAGCTCCAGATATCGAGGATTTTTTCCCCTGTGGTCGGCGATTGGTTAATTCGCGAGCGCGCGATCCAATTTCACGAGACCTGCAACCAGTCGTTCGCCGATAGTGCGGAAATCTCGCGTGAGAATTTATGATAAGGGTGGTAGTAATGGTAGTGGTGTGGTATTGGTTGTAGATCATTCGTTCCGCTCGCGGATCCGTTACGTTGACAATCGGTGGCACCACCCAGCAAGATGCTGCGCGCGGCTGCCATTAGTGGTCTCCGGGAACAATCGACTGCCCCGGGTCACGACAGCCAGAGAAACCCCGTGAATTTATCGTAATTTTATGTATGGCACAATCAGTGGCCTCGGTCGCCGGATAAAAAGGAAGGCGAAACGCGTGATTTACTGCCTTTTAAAAGCATAGCGGTTGGCTCGAGCTGGTGGCGAGCACGATTCAACGCATTGAAAGTGATACGCTCGAAATCCCTTTTGAAACAGACGTCATTTGTAATGACTTCGCGTTCGTGAAACGTGTTTCCACAGTGTTGTGTGGTCTCGTAAACGGTTGCCAGTGACGCGGTCTACTTTATGAAGTATTGCACCTAGCTCTGAATATATGAAGACATTTTTTTAAGACACTTTGGAGTTTACAAAATCGGTTGAATCAGAGCCAGCGGTGTCAATTGCACCTTGAAGATACCCGGGTACTCGGGAAACTGGATGTTGCACATCGAATTCAACATTATACTATGACCTTCGAATGACCTTAAAAATTATTTCTACGTAGTATACGACAATCACTCAATAATGTTCGAGAACTACATGAACCTGGACTCCCTAATTATAGCGACAATGAAAAATCGAATACAAAAAGCGTAACTCTGTATCGTAGAAGATCGATTGCAATTCGAACATCCGATGTGACCTGATTTATTATGTGAGAAATAATTTTTCATTAGAATTACGTTTGCACAATATTATCGAGTTTAAGGTCATTTCAAGGTTATAGTATAATAACTGTTGAATTCGTCTCGATGTCTGCAACAGTACTATGATATTCAGAACATATGGAGCCATTTAAAAAACTCATGGTGACCTTTAGTTGTTTTACGTAAAATGCATTTTTAAGGATTAAAGAATATGCCAACATGTAGACGACCAAGTACTGATGAAATTTTGTCTGAAACATTTTTTAATTAAACTACCGTGAGTGCTTAAAAGAGGTGACGAAACTGAAAGGGTACACCTTGCATATTAAAATAAAAATCACTTTTTTGTTTATATACCACCAGGTTAGAACTGTAGTCGCATTATCAGTTGTATTTTATTTCCTCATGTATTTCACGTATCTTGCAAGTGAGAACTCTATATTGGTTCAACCTGTCCGAATAGAGACGCAAAAACGTTTATGAACCATTTCGAATAATCTTGCGACTAAATCAATTCATCTGTTATCATTAAATTGTACGATGAAAATTACAATAAATAACCATGGTGAATGAACGGTGTGTTTGCCGTTATAATGACATGAAATTTTCAATAATTGTGGGCTTGAATTTATGAAACAAGATCGCTTAGAATAACAAGTGGTTCATTCGATTTCAAAAGAAACCGTACATAAGTGAACGGCACTGTTTGTCTCTGGCACAGTAATTAACGGGTAATGCTATTACGTGCAACTTCATACTACATCTCTGATAATAAATCTATTCAGTGATTTAAATCGTAAAACTTTCTGTCGCTGGTGCGCGAGTATACATGCGGAACAAACTTCGCTAGAGGGATATATCGATAAAGTTATCACGACTGGAAGTTTACAGGAATGAAGACGTGGAACAAAAAACGAACGAAGTTAAGAAGTCCTATGAAGGCGCTTCTGTTCGCGCTTCACCGTTGGGAAGTTCTTTCGTGCAGGCACTTGCGTCAGTTAGCGCCGCTGAATGAATTAACGAAAGAAAGACCTGAAGAATTCTAACATGTTGGAAGTAAAATATAAAGATGCTTGAACATACACGAAGTTCCTTGTTCGATTCTGACACCTCCTTGTCCCCAATTGCCAATGTATGTTTCATAAACCAATCGGACTATAGGTGGAAAGAATATTTAGATCTATTGATTTCCATGAAAATAAGTTGGCTAAAATCTGAAAATTTTGCTACGAAGGACATGAATGATCGACAGAAAACCGTCTCGGGAGTTAAAGATTCAACAAGACAGGGACTCTCGAGTTCTAAATCTTAGTGGCGAAACGACGAGTCATGTAATCCGAGTACAGTACAACCTCGCTCGTCGCTACCTCGTTTATTGCATGGTACCCTCGTGCTAGCGACAAGAGTCGTCAGATCAGGACTTGTGCTCCCACTCTACGGCGCAACCCGCCACGTTTCGTGCAACAATGTCACGTGACCAATACGGTACTGGCACAGAGAGGGTAACTCTTCCCCCTCGATTCGTGTCAATTCCCCTGATCTGACAAATCCCACCACACGTTCTTAAAGTTCTGAAACTTGCGCTGACTACCAAGAAACAAAATGAAGACATGTCCCAGATTCTGTTTGGAACGATTCAGATTCTCTATCGAAAATATCAATAACAATATAGTAATATAGCATAACAACATATAGCGTAATAACAATATAGCAAATAACAATATAGTAAATCTATATTGTTGTCTCCCATCCCAATGTCAACATTGACCGTAACCCTCTTTGCAAGCTACATGTAAAACAAGTTATAATTAATGACCTCTTTGTCAATGCGACCACAATAAAATAAACTATAAACAAATACAAATGCAGCTCGCGCGAAGGGTTACTTCTTTCGTTGCACAACCTCGATTTTCGCACGGATTCTGGGTACCGTTTCGTGCAACCAGCGAGATTCTACTGTGAAATCATATTTTATACGACATACGAGGAACGATCGGATCAACGGTCTCTAATCGGTCGTCTATCTCTCCATTAGGCGGCGACTCCGCGATTTCCATAGACCCGGACGACGGACACACTGTTCATGGAACAGTTTAACCGGCAGCTCGCCCGGTAACGAGAGTATCAGTGGTATCGCGTTACAGTGGGAGCTTAACGTAGCCTCAAGGACCAAGAGCGCGTTCGAGACCGATTTTTATCGCGGAAACACGAAGTGAAGTAAAACGCTTCTCGTGAGAGCCGGTCGTCCCTGAATACAGATCGTCTGGTTGGCTTCGGCCAGTGCAGCGCAGCGCGGCGATCGGAAACGATGTCGTGGCACGGCGAGGCTGGTGCAAAGACCTGGCACACTTTGTAACCTCATATACCGTGTCTAATTGACACGCGAGGCGTAGGGTATCGCGTCGTGGCCGGCTGACGATAATCTGGGAAACACCGAGTCCGGTATTATACTTTATAATAGAAGGCGGGGTGAACGACGGTGGTTGGCTAGAGGGGTCGAAGGATGGAGGGTTGGGTGGAGAAAGAGAAGAAAGAGAGAGAGAGAGAGAGAGAGAGAGAGAGAGAGAGAGAGAGAGTGAGAGAGATGGAAGAACGAAACGAGGGAATCGACGCCGACATTCAATTTTCTTGCTGGCGGGCCAGCCCGGCGTACGTACGAGAAAAAGTGTGGCTCAAGGAGGGGTCCGTCAACGGAAAAAAGCCGTCCTGGTAGGTCGTGTCCGATGGAAAGCTCTTTTATGCCACGCGAGCTGCTACGTTCGACGCGTAATGAAGACGTATTATTTAATGTACGTGTTCCTGAGGCGGCCGACTCGCGGTTCTACGGACCCGCCATTGTATGCTTTATACATCGTAATCGTCGAATTTATCGCGGCGGGAACACGCCGTGGAAATGTTTCGCGGGAACCTTACACTGTACACAATCCGTCCATCCGTGGGTCCCTTTACCGTCGTACTTCTCTGTAATGTTTCACAGTTGGTTGCCATTCGATTTCGATTCGCTCCTCGCTCGATACGTAGTCACGCTAAAGAGGATTAACGATTCATCGACCGATTCAGCGTTCAGCAATTCCGCGCGGTAGCCTAACAGTTTCGTTTTAGCTCACTCACTCGCGACAGATTACGGTTTTCTCTCGTTACCATAACGCGAGCGACAGCGCGACGGTATCAAGTACATAATAGATAACATATATCTAATAAGGGATAGACTGCTAAAGAAAGACTATATTTCCTCGTTCTAGGTGATTTGGTTCTTCTGCTCATTTTGAAGGTGAACGAAGCCGGAATCACTAGATTGCAGAATGATCGGTAGGGTTGGAATCATTGCACCCGCTTGGCACCATTCACGGGCTCGATACTCTGTTTACTCGACTTGACATCGGTCCTCGTGTCGATTGTGTGGCGACAAAAGGAGTGGAGGATGGGAGTGTACGGTGAAGTGTGAAAAGGAGAAAAACAAAGCACATCTCACGGGAGGACCACCGACGAATCGAGTGTCACTTGTCTTCGGCGCATCGAGCGTTCCCCCGGGCGTTCGTCGAGTGCGTTCGCCAAGGGGGAGTACCGGTCAAATCGATACACTGTTTTAAGTGATGTTAAAAGGGTCGGGTGAGACAAAACACTCGGGGAGGGGGGGGGGGCGGGGGTGGCACTTCCGCCCCCGCGTTGCGTTGCATCGTTGCCAGTTTTTGTTTCTTTGTATTCCGATGTGTTTTTTCTTCACCTCGATACGTTTCCTTATCAATGAGCTATTGTTCATTGTCCGGGGGTTTGTCAGGCTGTCGAAGAGTCGGGTTCCTCCGATGGCGTCGATCGATCGGAAACGCTTGCGTTGCCCGAGCGAAGGAAAACGTCGCATTGTGAAAAACGCGGCTGCAATCCCCCTCTGTTTTAATAAAACCGCGTGCCGAGTTGTCGACGATTCGATTCCCTGGACCGGGTTCGTATTTTTATTTTTTTTTTTTTTTCGTTCGTTTTTTATATTTTTCGCGTTCCATGCAACGCCGCGAAAGACCACGGCACATTAAGTATGAATAAACTCGTCGATATAAAATATGCACGCAGCGAGCGAACAGGGGGTTGACGAGGGGGTGGCTGGTGAACGGTAGCGCGGACAGAAATCTCGCACAATTTCCACCCCTTTTGTATCGGGCTCTGCGGCCACGATAATACCGTTGATAATTTTTTCCATTTACAAACGTTACAAAACAAATACTTTGCCTTCGGTAGTACCGGCCCCTTTCGGTCTCGCTCATACCCCCTTCGATCAAAGCGCCGTAGCATTGTGACGAGAAACACGAATTTCTGGTCTGGAAACGAGTGTTTTAACAACCCTCTCTCCCACCCTCTCGCGGACCCCCCCGGAGCACGGCCACGGCTCTCAAAATCTATTTTCATCGCCGGACAGATGTAACTTCGCTCTCTCGTGGCAGCGCCGCGTGCATCGATCGTCAGATGTCTCTCCCGGCCCGGCCACCCCCGTACTACCCCCTCTGCACGGTCTCTCTCTTCAATCTGCAGTCAATTGTTTCCAGCTAAACTGTTTGCCTTTCAGTCGGCACCCTTTTGCGTCTATTTGCTCCGTTTAATGTGCCGCGCTTTCGAGACTCGCCGAATTTTCCAGCGACGTTCAGAGAGAGAGAGAGAGAGAGAGAAAGAGAGAGAGAGAGAGAGAGAGAGAGAGAAGGAGAAAGAGAAGGAAAGAGAGACGGAGAAAGCTGTCGCTGTCGTTTTCCAGCGAGGGGTGAACTACGAGAGGAAGAAAGTTTCTACGGGAATGAAAAGAGACTTCGCGCACCGCGAATCATAGACTGCATTCATAGAAATGCATGTGAAATTGTGTTAAATGTCTTACCCTAGCGGCGTACACTAGTGAGACTTTAGGGTTGAAGAGTTTGATAACGAAGGTGTGGACTCTGCTTGCATCGATGGATCTATAATAACTGGCTCCAAAGTCGAGCAAAAATTTTTAATGTTTCGAAAGAACGTCATAATAAGGAATCTGTGAAGTTATGGAAATCGTACGACCTAAGTAGGGTAATTGTCAATAACGAGGACAGATTAATCGCTATGCTAAGGGTGTACGTGTACGAGAAAACGAATTTCGACGATACCTGGCTGCAATCATTTTCGGGATCGGGCGAGATGTATCGGAGACTCGTAGATTGGTACCGTCGGTGTTTGTTAGTTATTAATTTTTTCGAGGATCGGCGAGGAACGCGTAATTACGACTATAAGTTCCACGTCTTGCGCTCTAGCGAGGGACGATGAAATTAAGACGGCTCCGCGATAGGTTTTCAATTCGAAAACAATTAATCACCACCGCCTCCCGCGCGTCCGTGCCTTATCCAGTAACGGCTTAATTATAAAACAATCACGCTCCGCTGGGGCACCGGTACACGTAAAAGGCGATCGGGACGCGAACGAGCCTCTCGCTGGAATATGTGCTAAATCATCTACTGGTCGTTTGTTGGCAGGTACCTGGGCCGCCTCCTGGTGTAACTATCAGCCGTGGGGCCAAGAAACGAGAGACGATGCCTCCGATACTCCGACGATATAATCCGCTCTCGTTTCTCCTCGATTCACCAAGACGGTCCGGTGAATGGACCCCGCTTCGTTACTTTAGTAACCGGAACGGACTAAATTTTAATTATCAGCTCGATCGGGAAAGACTGTCGCTTTTCACTTTTTTACCAGAAGGAATCAATTTTTGCGACTGTACCGTTTGTTCATCAACGTCCAATGTAGTTTTCATTGTTCAACACCTGCGTTAAATAGGTATCCGTTTCCAATTTACCTCTAACAACATCATTATCCACGGTGTTGGCCCACACCGCTACGTGATTAATCATCAAGATTGAAATTCATTGATCGAAACTCTTGAAACCGTTTCGGCGTACGGAACATGTTCATCAAGTGAGTTTCGAACGATAATTAATTTTCCCAACACTATTTTCTTATTGCACATCTTTTCACAGGAAATAAACGAGACACGATCCAACAAATCGAAGCTTCGAGCATACAATATTTTCTGGGACATTGCAAATTCTGTTCGATGTACTGTTGCGAAGTTGCGAGCGCGATAATGAGAATTCTGCTAGAACTGCAACACTACTTGTTTACCACGAACATTGACAACGTCGAGTTGCAAGACGATCACGCGTTTCTCGTAACTCACGAATAAAAGACTGGAAAATAAAAGTGACGGTGTTATTAGGTGGTGAGCGTGCGGTTTCTTGCGTAAAACAGTGAATTTTACGGCAGCGAGCGAAAAACTGCGCAACGAAAGCTGCTAGCACACTTTGTTCCACTTGTTAGACAGAGCATTCGTCCATTTAAAATAGGTTACAGCAGCGACGTATAATCCATACAATATTGTAGTTGAAAGTAAGACACTAAAATACAGATAACAAATAGTGCAAATACACGGAAGAAAAATCGATTGTAGCACAGAAGTTGCTACAGCAAATTCAGCAGGACTTTGTGTAGACGTTTACGCTGATCCACATCTAATCGTCTAAACTGAATACATCAGCTCCCGTAACAGTGAAATGGCTGTCGTGGAGACGTTCCGAAAATTGTTTTAGAGAGTTGAATTTCAAATGGCGGAGTCAAGCGTCAGCTTTTCCGGTCGGCGCGGCGGAGCCAAAACCGAATAACGATCGGTACGCATCGATTCCCGTAAACCTATCCTCGCGAGCCACTCTACCGCGACGATATTCTGAAAAACGGCCCGACGGTCCGACACAAAACAAGTTCATCGATCTATCCGATCTCCTTCGGTAACCAAAGTCGCCCGGGTCCTTTATAAGTTGCACCATCGATCCAACGCGAAGGCGGTCGCGGCGGCTCGGCGGAGAAGGAGGATAGCGGGGGAGGAGGGAGGAGGAAGGAATCGTATATTCGATAGAAAGTTCTGAAAACACTGCCGCCGATCTCTCGGACCGCCGTAAGGTGGTCGGATTCATGGTAATCGGGATGATCGATATCTCCTGGAAGGGCCAGCCCGGTTTCAGCTCCCCTCCTCCCGTGGCCCACCTCCTCGTTGTCTTGGTCTCGTCTTCATTCATGCTCGAGGAATTCCTTCTGTTTACGAGTTCCTGAAGATCGCGGGCCCCCCTGACCGCTAACCGTCTCGTGGTCAGATTGTCAGCCGCTTAATTAACCGTGAAACGAGCGAGGGGTAGCCGGACACCATAGACGAGACCGCACGATGGCAGGACATTCGATACACCCCCGAAACTCTTCTGTTGGAGAGCAGCAACTGTACGACGAAAGAAGAGAGAACGAGCAATCGACGGTACCTGGCGAATGAGGAGATGAACGGGGGGTGGGGTGGGGTGGGGCAAGGGAGAGGAGCGTAGTGGCTCTATACAAGGTAGTCCTTGGACAGCAAACGTTAGGTAGGTTGCTCCAACCAGGTAACCGGACACCATGATCACGGACCGTTGGAACTCTATATCACAGGTGGTAGTGGCTGCGTACGAAGGTCCTCTGACTGTCAAAGATGCTCTTTTTTTTCCCCTCTTTCTTCATCGTCGTCGTCGTCGTCGTTGTCTACATCTTTTCTAAGAACCACTTCGGTGGATCGTTACGGTAATAGACTGTTTAGGCGAATGATTGTGTTACGTTCGACTAGTTGAATATCAAGGTTCGAGTTCTAGCGGGCGAAACGGGTGTCGTTAAAGGACCAACGATCTCCGGAGCCCGGCAGAGCCAAGTTTCCTAGTTGGCGACCGAGACACCGTAGCTGCTGTCGGTGACGTTAATTGATTTGTAGCTCGATCGATTAGCGCAATACCAGTCTCCGCTCCGTTGCCATCCATCAGATGGATTCACGGGGATCCAACGACGCTATACTTGATCGCAAAGAGACGGGCCGCGAGCGGAACACCAGCCCCGGGTACGGTGATTTCGTACCTCGTGTCTCGATATCGTTAATTATCCGACGGAAGCTGTTGTTGCGGGACCTGCGTGTAACGAGCAGTGTCAGATGATCGAGGCGGCTCGTTTCAGGGGATCGGTTGGCAGCGTGCGGGTCGATTCAACACGTGGCGAGTACTGCCGAGTACCATGCATCGGTACCCTTTTCCAGGTTACTTAATATCATACGATACCACGCCTCTGATTCATTGCTCGTTACGTGTATTTCGACACCTGGCTGCAGCGATCTGGATTCGCAAGAGACTCTTCCGCGATATTCTTCCTCCAGACCATGTCATCGAACCGATCGATTCTATATTTCGATTCCAAATCCGCTTCACGACGAACTTTATATTTCATTTCCGCCCTCTGAAAGGAACTTCCAACGGATTATTGAACGTAATTGCTACCACCCGATCATCTGTAGCATTTCTCATCGCGAACATTCTCAGAACAGCAATCTGAATATACAGTAATAAAAATTCACCGCACACAAGCTATATAGGCCTTGTCCGATTAACAAAAAACTAACAACTAATACTAACTTCTGTACAGGTATACGATTCGGGGCTTTACAACAATGATTATACGTTAAAAAAGAACTGAAACATTAGACTTGTATCATTTCGTTAACAAACATAAAGAGGTGTTAATGAAATTTTTGGAATACGTACGATTAATGCAGATCTACAGAATGTATTTTTTTTTAAATTCAATATAGGTTGACATAAAAAAGGTTGAAAAGTATTGTAGGAAACGGATAATTGATTGCTCTACTTTTGATGATTACAAACTACTGCCGATGTAAATGTGGTCGTACAACTGTTCTAATAGTATAATCGCTAGATTGCGAGTTTTTGTGCAAAATAAAAATTATCCTCATTAATCGCAAGATATTTGAACATCATAGAGAATTATTTGTTTTTTGTAATTATTACAATGAGTTGAAAATAATGTAACACACAAATGCATACAGTACACAGTCTAATGAATACCGAGTTTAAGTTTTAAAGTAAATTCACTCTTCCCCTGATCAAATAGATTACCTAAGACACCATGAAACTGTATAAACAAATATGGTTAAATACAAACGCTTATAATCCGGCTAAACTGCTGTCAAAGCATTTAAATGAAAGAAATCGTGAATTTAATATATCGTCCACTTAAATCGCTTTTTCTTTAAATTTTAAACGAAGGAAATTTATAGTAACCCATGTATAACATGTTCAGAACAATATCTGACAGCACACAGTAGTGGGTAAACGGAAATGTAACACCAACATAGTTTTTCAAGAACAAAACTTGTTTATGCTGGTTTCTCTAGAATTCTCAGATTTAACCTCGTCCTTGAATTATCGGGCTATCTCGTTCCTTCGAAAAGTTCAATTTTGACAGAAAGCTGATAGGTTTAGCACACTGTGCGCCGAGAGCCAGGGTATCGGTTACCTCATGACCGCTGTACGTCGAGTGCTTTTTTCAACGCCTTCCCTCGGTTCCTCCCTCCCGTCGAAATCTCGTCTCTCTCGATTCCCTCTTCTCGTTTTCTTTTTCTTCGCTAAAACTCTTTCACTGTTCGTAACGTGTCCTCCCTCCCCGTTCCGAGCTCCTTCCACTCGCCAGGTCGTAGCTTCTTTTCAGCGCGCATAATACGCTCCTTTAGCCCCCTAATGAGTGGCAATTACGGTGTCTCTACGGCTAACGATCAGTGACGATCGATGATCTCTCGCGCGGAGGGAGAGCACGCCCTTCGTGAACCGGCGGTCATTTGTTCGCTTGTAGAACAAAACGAAGAAACCGCGAGGTGGCTCGTGTACACGGTAAGGCGTACCGTTGGATGAATCGATGAGGTCGCCTGCATGATTATCATATTGCTGCGGGCCTATACAGGAAAAACGCTGATCGAAGGCGAGAGAAGCAGAATGTACAGATCGTGTAAGCTTTCTTTATGAAGTTCGGCAAAATTGTGATTTCATCAGAAGCCGGATAACGCCTTGGACATCCAATCCATGTAATTATCATCCAATTATTCACGTAGTTCAACATGTTTTAGTCCCCGATGTTCGTCTTCGTTCGTTGAGAAAACGATAGCTGACGATCGATAACCAGCGTGGTAGTCACCGGGTTTGAAAGTGAACTTTTAGATTGTATGCTTGTTTCAAAGAAAATGTTACGTCGAAAACCAGCTAAGGGGTAAAGAAGGTACTCGATCGACGAACGTGATAAGCGAAATGGATGGAAAAAATCGCAATATTTCAATGCGGGAATCATTCGCCCGTTCTTGTGCGATTATATAGAAATCTGTTTTTAATTTACAGAATATTTGGCGGCCAAACTACTGCAAAATTACTGCAAGAAGTGACGTATCAGCCGAAATTTACAATGACACGATACTCGATAATATAATTAAATACGATGATAAATAACGTATTTTTCACGCTGACGATCGCCCGCAATTATCATCCAATTATTCGCGTAGTTCAATATTTTTTAGTCGCTGATGTTCATCTTGTCTCAATCACGTCTGGTTGAAGAAACGATAGTCGATGATCGATCACCAACGTTGTAGTCATCGTATTAAAAAGTAAACTTCTTGTTGCATCTAGTTTCTGTAAATTGGTCGACAATGAGAAGTGGCAAAATTTCCTGTTTCTATAAATAAGAAGTGCGCGTGTTATGCACTAATATCCCGAAGTCTGTAAGACGTTGCGAAGGTACAATATCTGTGGTGCAGAAGGTCTGGACTTCAAATATAATTCCTCAATGAACGATGGAAGGTCGATTGCATCTTCGTCGACAAAGCTTCGGTTCAAGTAGAGTTAACCTTCGCATAAATGACAATGCATTCGAGCGGCCGGTCACGCAGAGTGCATTCGCGGTTTAATATTAGCCACGCGATTAAACCGTCACGCGACCGAATTATTTATATCCGGGGGATCAATAATTTGGGACTATTCTTGTACCGATTGACCGTGTCAGAGACACGCGTGATGGGCCTTAGGCACCGTCACGACGAACAAAAATCCAGTCGAATTTCTACGTATGTTACGAGGTCTTGATCACTTTTATGGGTTTACGGTAGTTACCATTAACCCTTTGCGGTCGGAGCTATTTTAACTCGAAAATTAAACGTTTCTTCTGACCTACAATATTTTCATTCTCTATGATTTTTTAAATTTGATAAATATGAAATTGATATAATACCTCATACAATACTTAAATGTGTAGTAATTGGTTAGATACTGACATATCTGATAGTGTAAACAATTATTTAAATAATAGTAGAGCAATTTTTAGTGGCGCCGCAGAGGCGCCACTCGACCGCTAAGGGTTAACTCTGGTTATCATAAGCTTGCTTTTCAATTTATTTTCCCATTCACCAACATTATAAGATTCTGTTTCGTTGCGCGAAGAGGAGGCTGGGGAATGCATTTCTATTCTTCAAGTTCTTCCTTTATTGCTAAGTGCCACGCAGATCGTTGAAAGAGAGTTCGAAGATTCGAGATCGACCATGTCATGGATACCAGGATTCCTTTCTAGGCTACCCGTACTGCCAGGTACGTATCATGACGAAGACTATCAAACTGCTTCGATTCCGAATAGCTTTGTATTTCTCTGAAAACGATCCGACTGCTGTCGAGCATATAGGTGCCGGTCACGAAACGGAGATCGTCGACAAGTAGTACAGCAGCTCGTTTTGTCGCGAGGACAAAGGGCCCGGGAACGGTAGCAGAAGCGCTAACTGCTGGATACCAGGCCGAGAACGGAGGGCTGGTCGCGCGTACGGAACCCAAGAAATTGCCGGATGCACATCACCGAACGATTCCGTGTCCGAATCAATATCACCGTACGAATTAGTAGGTTGCGGTCCAATATCTCACCCTAATATCCCGGCCCCTCCTGAGAGAGTCCCCGCGCACACACTGCCCGGCGCGGCGTGTTTCCATCGGCGTTACCAGCCGCCGCACCATCGACGAGGGGAACCCCCACGGCGATGGCGTGAAAACAGTCACCAGACGTCGGTCTTTCTCTGCGAAACAAACACCGAGGCGTCGCGGAAACAAGTGACAACGCGAGCACGTCAATTACCTCGTTTCTGCGATTTCTTTCCGGCCTGCCGGCCCACGGTGCACCTAATTAAGTGTCAATGTGTCTTCGGTCGGTGACAGGGCTATTAGAACGGAAGGTCTGCAATTGAAGTTCCCGTGCGTTAATTCATGGATAATCGATGCGAAGTCGATCGGGAGACACGATGATTTTCGAAACCGATTGGTGGATAGCCCGTGGAACTTGTCCTCGATTACCAATTTCATTCTTGGTCCGAATTAGAGAATAGAAAGTGACAGATGCAGTGTCCCGTCGCCATCGCAGGCATTTTCGCTGTTGCCGGATGATGACAGCGGGTAGTATCGAGACATAGTGGAATAGAACGATGACTTCACAGAGTTTCAGAGGTTCCGCTGATGCTGTGAAATCATACTATTCCACTCGACCTCGGTATGACCTCTTCGTCATCGTCTTCGGCGATTGGTGACAACGCGTGTGGTTGTAGGGGAGCCAATACAGTACAGTCTGTTAAAATACAGGACCCGCTAGATAGCCTTACCGAAGAGTCCTCTAGCGGGTCTAGGACGAAACGTTCCTTTTCTTTTACGAGTGACATCACATTAGTTAGAAATAAACCCGCTAACTGTTTGCAACAGGATATTAGCATCAAATTGGTTCACACTTAGTGAACCTCCGATGTATATCACTGAGGAATAAGCATTTATTATAAATTATATAGTTTGTTGTAACATATGATCGAACCTGTGCGCTGATAAGAAATTACACGTAGTCTGTTAAAATGTTCCGGAACATTAATGCGGATCTTGGTGCGTTAAACTCGAGTTGATTGCCAACGGTATTCATACGGTGCGGAGAAATTAACAAGAAACCGGCGACGATAAAAAGGGAGCAGAGGCGTTTTCAAGAGGTCGGCAACAACGACGATCGGTGTGAATCTTTAACAAGTCCTGTCAGACGACGTGTTTTCGGGTGCTTCTTATTAATTCGCCGTTTTTCCTGCGAGCCAGTTTCTCGCGGCCGGCCGGCCAGCCGGTTGGTGCGACGCCACGAATTTCTCGTGGCTGAACCGTGCAAACCCACGCCACCATCAATCACGTTACATCGTGACAGGCTTTGACAAAAAGCTGCCACGCGAATTCCATGGCCACCCCGAGAGACTGCCGGTAATACCGTAGTTCTTTTTCCACGACTTCCTGAATATCGTACAGAATGTCGAAATACGGAATCATTAGTAACCAGGCAGCACGATCCGGCGGCGATCCACTCTCCTCTTTCTCCTTGACTGCCGGCCAACCGGGTAATCTATCACGAAGGGCTCGTGCGAGCAGGTGTCATGGCGGCCGGGCCGCTAATGATCCTGGACATCCAACGTGGAATTAATCATTGCCTTTGTCTCTCTCCCCCCTCGGTTTTTGCCGTGTCGTACGCGACGCCGCCGCCGCCGCCGCCGCCGCCGCCGCGGCTTTTCGGTCCGGCTCTCTTGCAAATCGCGTGCCCTGGCCGCTTTGGTCATTATCGTCGTTAATTCGCCGACCATAAATGACCGCTGGTTTCGATGGCTGACGACTTCTAAACGATCGCCGTGCGACAGGAACACCGCTACGCCGAGGGATTTGTCACGGAGAACGGTAATTACCTACCTGTGCAAGATTCGTCCGGTATACCGTTCAGATAAATTGAAAAACCGTAAGAGGAAGACGAAAACCTGGTCGATCCTCGGAAATTTCCTCCCCGATAGTTAGACGTATAATCGAGGGATTAGAATCTTCGCTCGTAGTCATTGATCAGTGATCCAGGTTCGATTGCGTCTGATCGTTAAATACATATCGATTTTTCTCGCGCCCCATTCGATGTCCGAGGCGAGGATCGATCGAGTCGAAGAAACCTGGCAATTTTCCTGCGAGAACGGTTGGACGAGGACGATTCGAAACCGGAATTCTCTCCGTTTCGTCAGACAGCTGTCGTCTATGCAGAGAAGGGCAGACCCGAAGAGACACGGGGGACAAGACCAGGCTGCTTTTTCGCGGCGGTAGATTGCGCAACGCCGATGACATTCGCGTCTTCTATATGTATTCCATTCTGGTTTCGGGTCATCAAGATAACGGAGGATGTCGTCGACTAACGCTCGACCGTCGTTGCACTAGCCGAGTGGCATTCCTCGGATAATGATTGGCGCTGGTATACCAACTCGCTGGAGGAAACTCTTCATACGTAAATCCAAGAGAGCCGCTCGTTGCCGCTTATTGAAAATTAATGCGAAATCCTAGCGCGTTTTACGCATTCAACAACAGACTCGATGGCCCCGCAACAGAGCAATCGAGTTTCAAGAATCTCTTCCTAGCACTTCGTTCCTTCGACACTGCTGTAGGATGTCGCGTTCGCGACGCCTCTTCTGTCAAGCCAGCAGTTTTGTCAGCGTAGGACGCGTTAATCATGTTGTAACCCGACACCTTACTGGAATTTTTCGTTATACATGATCAACACGTTTATTGTATCATTTTTTGGAAAAGTTCAGTCCAAGAATATGAGCCATTTTTATAGATATTTCCATCAACTCACTATGACATCTGTCTCAATCTCAACAAGAAAACAACGTGCTATGGTGATAATTATTAGCAACGCTGGCCTGTTACGATATTTTATTTAACGAATAGTCAATTGTCTATCAATGTTACTCATTATATCTTCTTTAACCTCTTCCGATATTGGCAATATCATTTTGCAAAGATGTTTATACATTCGATAAAGATTGGCCCAGCATGGGTACCACGAATCAGACTCGGGGTACCAGCGGAAGGGGTTAATACCAACTAACAAGGTATAACCCAGATATAATATAAAAAATTATGTAACAACTTACATTGACGTCAAAAAATGTCTAATTAGATGTATAAGGGATAATCGTATATAAGAGATGTCGAACGCAACCAATTGTTCGCGATAAGAGACACGTAAGAGGTGTGAAACGTAACGATTTCTTGGGCGAATCATGTCACTCGCCGTGACGAAGAAAGGAAGAAAATCGTGGATTCGTCTGGTGGGGAGCAAAAAAAAAAGAAAAGAGAAGAAAGAGCTGGCGCCACCCCAGGATTCCGTTAGGAACGAAACCTCGGGGGTGGAGTGAACGAGGTGGAAGCCAGACAGGATCTGCGTGGAACGCAAACAGCGCGGCTCTCTAATACACCGGGGACTTTATCAAAATCTGGTAACTTCAGAAGCGAAGGCAACTGCGAAAGAGGAGAGGTGAAACACGCTCGGGCTAAGCCACCCCCGAAAAGCCGGCGTCGCGGAGGGTTGTTGAAGTCGTTATCCCCTCTTCTCGCGTCCCTACGGAAAGTCTCGCCACTCTGAAGCTACGGTTCCTCGTTTCCTTGGATGTAACGCTCTTGGAAATTTGTATTCGAGTTACAAACGGGTTTTGTGCACAGGAGGCGCCAGTGGCTGGGCGTAAACTTGCGACCCCTGGCACCAACGATATCCTGAAATGTCGCTATTTGATATTTCGACTCCGCGAGAGAGGTAGATGACATATACAATATTTATAAATTCTGAATCTTCGATATAATTATTTTTTATGATTCCTACATTAAATATTGTAGAAGCGAAGACAAGGATATGTAATAAAATCTGGCAATTCATAACTATTCAACTATTCTCAAATTAAAGAGCAAGAAGAACCTGTCTGTATGACGCGATTATTTTTTTGTATCCATAGTGGGCAATATTCACTGCATTCCTCAAATGTTAACTATCGCATAGAATCTTGTAATTAATACTAAGGACACATTGTTGTCTTAACACTTTATGATTCAATTTGTCGGTAACAATTCCGAATATTGTACGCATTATCATTGCTTTCAACTGCTACAGTTTGATGTATTTATTTGTAGAAGTGTATCGAATAACGACTCAATGTTAGTTACATAAAAGTACGAAAAATATACTCTGTATATCAGTATAGGTGATTCTACACGAAGAGTGCATGGGTTGGATAAGATACACGAATTCCTCGATGAATTCTTGTTTTATGCATTACGTAGACAAAGCTACGACTTTTTCGAAGAAATGTCAACAAAAGAATGGTCACTTTTGTTCAGTCCACTCGAGAATGCTATGTGCACTTATTTAAGTTTCAAGTCTGTGAATTTCACTGTAGACTGTCTTTATTTATATTACTGTGATGAACATTAACGTCCTCATTTAATAAAAGTAGAAGAACCTAAGAAATAAGTAGTCTTCCAGAATAAAGACCGTATATACAAAAATCTAAGTTCAAACTAGGTTGAGTGCACGTGTACCGAACAGATTTTCATATCTGATTTCTCAGAACAAAGCCCTAAGTACGACAATTTTAATCTTTTTTCGACTTTCTTTTCACGAAGAATCATCCCCTGGCTAGAGGAGCTGCACTTCCGGTTTCCTTATATTCTAACCAATCCCGAATTTACGATGTTTATTAGTAGACTGCGGATCTTTACGCAGACCAAAATGGTTCTCCATCGATTATGAGAAGCAGAAATTGAATAAAAAGTAATTTCATCCCTTAATAATATTGATACATCGAAAACAACACACCAATATTGTTACATTGTTTTATATTTCACTCGGCCAATTTCTTCATGAATGCATAGAAATCTACTTATTGTAATTCCATCGTTTGTCAAAACCTCAGGACGGAAAATTCGCCCCTTCTCCTCAAGTCTCACGCAATCGCGTAAAATGAACATGGCGACGTCCACGATACTATTCTCTACACCGGAGTCTACCAATGTAATCGTTCGTGTTTCGAGCCTTTGACTGCCGGAAAGATTGGATCGCGGCGTAATAAAGATAAATCAGTGTTAACTGAAAACATGTTGCTCCTCGCGGTTTGTCGCAGAAATGACGGGGACCGTGATGTTGATCGCGGTCGCCGAGCGAACTTTACGATCCGCAAGTTCCCGCAGCGTAGCGCGTTGCGGGATGTGACCGATTGCGCTCGCGTAGCGGAGTACCAGCAGGCAAAACGTACGTGTCCCAGGCTCGTCCTCGTAATATACGCGGATAGCCGCTCTGTAGACAGACACGGACGTAATCGTTGCGCTAGCGCGAAGCGACCGCCCCGACCGACACACACGCGCGTTGCAAGAGCGCACGCGGACAAGCGGACGAACAAGCGAGCGAGCGAGCAAAGCGGGCGAGCACCGACTCTCGACGTCGTGTATAGGTGTGTGTGCGCGCGCGCGTGTGTATGTACGTGTGTGTGGCTGTGTATGTGAGTGGGGTACGTACGAGCACGGAGATTGCTCCGGGGCTTTCGGGGTTGAGCATATTGAATAACTCGCTCACTGGACCGCGAAAATATACCGCGAGGCTGCCAGTATGCGGATCGACGTTCCTGAAAGGACCTTGCAGGATCCTCGGGGCGGGCACTGTATCCTGTCTACGTGTCTACCTAGCCCACCCCAAGAGAAATGACGACGACTACGCGATGGAAGGAGGCTCGTCCGCGTATTACCTCTACGCCGGGGGTTGAAAATACATCGCGAAGGGAATCTCGTTGCGGCGTAGACACAACAAAGGGGATGATTTCTTCCTTTTTTTTCTGCATTGCTTCAAACCAGAGCTTTCCGATCTTTCCAATGATCCTCATCGTTGACCTTCAGGTACTAGTTTCGTTCAAGTCCACATTCGACTGTACATCTTCCGATAATCTATTCATTCTTTAACCAACTTTACATACTGTACAATTGTACTTTGAGAATGTATGTTTTTTGATTCCGAAGACATTTATGCTCGAAAATGCATTAAAGAAGTGATATACGGCTGTGAAAGCAGAAACAATTGAAGAACAACAAGTAGTCGATAGTAAATGGTTATAAACCTTGATGATGAATGCTACAATATGTACCTTAAATCGTAGATGTTGCAGAGGTAAATGGTATCGATACCGCACGAACACTGTGCTCAATACGCGAATCGATATTTTCGTGAAAACGGAATAAAGCTTTCTGTTCATGTCGAAGCTGACTGTACGTAAGGGGGCGAAGGTTGAGGAGGATTCGTCCGGGGATTCGCAGGATTACATGCAGGAAAATGGCTCGAGGCCAGAAACGAAATGTCGTTACGCCGGGTAACGATAGGTAAGGCACGGCCATTGTTGGATAACCTGACTAGAATACACAGTGCTTGTATCGGCGGAAATGTAAAGAGAATTGGTCATTCAGGGTATCTCGAATATCTTCGCGAATCCATGACGAATCGGGGACCTCTTCCTGTCTTCGTGCTCCTCCTGCCGTCTCTAATGCGTCATTGTTCACCCTCGCCCTCCACCACCAAGACGCTGAAGATCGCCGATAACGTCGAAAATAATTTACAGAATAACGCAATTAAGAACTTTATCCAATTAGCACGCTGAATGCGAGCTCCGCGTAAGTGTTCGAGGAGGTGTTTTTGTAAATTATCTTTTAGTAAATTCACTTTAACACTAGATTTACGGAACCCGTAATTTTGACGGATTCTAAGATTTTTAAATTATATTGATTATCAAGATGCATTCGTGACGAATCATTCAACTTTATTTCTATGAATTGTATATCATGACAGAAATTAATAAAAAATCTCGAGAGATGCATTGTTGTTATTTTTATGAGGTAACGGAGAATAATTATTTTTAAAGCACTGTAAACCTAGTGTTAAGTTAGTTAAAGTGTGATTGCACAAACAAATTTTTAAAAAAATGTATATAAAGGTCGTATTATCGTATGTCTCCAGTTCTTTCCGGATGTTGAAAATCCTACGATCGGAGTATCATCCGGCGGCAAGTCGATTCCGGGCGATAATTCGTCTATTTACGTTTCGTATATGAGTCGTTGACGAGCAACAAGAACTGTCGTGTTTCGGTAGTTTTTGCTTCGCCAACGATCTCAGCTGTTCGAGTTCGGCGACAACCGGCAAGGTAATTGACCTAATTTGTAAACTTTGCCGCGTCAAATGTTGCCTATATCAAATCCGTTGCCTATTTCTTTTAAATCCCTCGCAGCACCGTTCGTTAGATCGTTGCCCTAACAAACGTTCGTGCGATCCTATTCTGTCAATCTCAAACTTCCACTCATTATTTCCGAAACCGATGACCCACCAGAGTATAAAGAAGACTGCGCTAAGCATCCTCACCACTTGTTCGTTCCCTTTCTGATTCGAAGTAACACTCTTAGCATCAGTTCTCGTTTTACTTACATTTTTGTCATTTTTCGCATGCTTTGGTGTAACATCAAGCTCTTGATTGTAAGACTCTCGATCGACTTATCAGCTCATCTTTCTTTCAATTCTGTGTCTTCAGCGGGCGTCGCGATTACGCACCAACTATTCGCCGCCTTCTGTATATTCTCTATTTTTATCGTAAATCTTGTATTATTTTTCGCTTTATTATATTATATTCTTTTTTACGCTTTAATTTCTATTCGGTATCTCCACCCCTCTTCGTCTCATCATCCTTCCCCTATTTGTCAATTCGAACTTCCTTCGAGATTCATCCTGTCTCATTCGTTTCAAGTTCATACACTCGACTATCTAATGATCATGAAAGATAGATATTATCTTCTTTCAAGAGTACCAAAACTCTTTATTTTACTGTTAAAAAAAATGGTTTCTACGAAAAGACTGCATGAATTGCAATATTTTAAAATATTGATCTTTACGTTACAAGAATTTCTCGCGAGTTCAAACGCGAACAGACGACCCGGTGACGCCGTCGAGGATGGACATCACAAGTTCGAAACGTGTAATCTTTTTCCCGTTGCGCAGCCTCATCAAGATCAATTAAACCAGTACAGTCGGGCGATCCTCAACCGTTAACGATATATCAATTACAGCATAGACGTCGTAGGTAATAACTATTAATGACTCCATTCAGAGCACAATAATTATCGTTATCCACGCGCGCAACAAACAATTCGACTCGGTCAGATTTCAGACTGAAAAAATGAAAATATATCCAGAAATAACTCAATTATCTTGAAACAGATAATCAAATTTCTGGCATATCGAAGAATAAGTTCCGAGCTTTTCAATGTATCCCTTCAAACCGACAGTCCCCCGTTTTTCGCGTCATCCAGCCACCCCATTTCAATTTCCATTATGAAACTTAAAATAGTCTGCGTATGAAACGCCAATACTCGGGCAGCCAGTTAAAAAACAATATTATTATGATTATTTGATGACGGAACGTGAACACAATAACCGTCGGCGTTTTAAAACACTGCAATGAAATAGGTTTTATAACGCTTGGCGAGTCTCTTTTCACCGTTCGGAGAACGCCGAACTGGGATTTCACGGATTTTCGTGCATTCTGGATAAACGAGGATGACCAGTACCCTGGACGATGCATTATTGCATTCGAAGGTCTGAAGAATTTCACCTTATTCGAACAACTGTGCTACGGTATACACTGGTATGTCCTTCTACGGTGAATTGCACGTAAAATCGTGTGTTCTAGCCGCGATGGAATAGGATATTTGTTCGGACACGTTGGTTTTCCCCAGGACTTGTAAATCACAAGAAATCTGGGCAAAGCGTTTAAGTGCCCAGGAAGATATATGCCTACGGGTGAAACTGCGGGGAAAACCCAGTTCGAGTTTCTTGGCGGTAAGGGAAATAATACCGTCGCTGTGCCGGCCAGCGACAGATACTCTAACAATACCGCCACCAGGCGCTACCTGAGACGGAGATGCCCGGAACGGAATTGACAGGTGGTGTACTAAGTTTTTCTATCATCAGAAACGATGACCAGTCATGACGAACCGAGAACGGAGAGGATTATCATACAGCTTTCTTTTATTTCCGCGTTGAAAAAAAAGCTTCAAGGGTTACAGCACTTTTACTTTGCAACTCGTTATCTTTTTCTGCTCGCGAATATTGCACGGCAAAATGTCTTTCTCTCCTTTCCATCTCGTCGTTCCGTCGCGTCGAAGACTTTTGCTGTTTACTCGATTGTTTACGGAAGAAAGTTTCCGAATAAAATTGTAACATAAACGTGCGTACATGTAGAAAGGCACAGGGCATTTATTGTCAGGCACATAAGGTCGTTCAATATCCCGGCTGGGATAGAGACAACGCGAAATTGACTGGGACTCCGTTTAGACTCAATTCAGGACTCCTATGCAGATATATCACGGCCCGAGAGCAGAGGAAAGCATCGACGAAATACAATTTGAAAGACGTAATTCGAAAATCGTTGTTCGCCCGACGGCAGCGACCCTCCGTCGGACGTCAAAATGAAATTACGCGACCCTCCGCGCGGGGACCTTGGGGTAGGCACAAAGGCTCGTTTGCAAAGGACACAGCACAACAATTTGACTAAAGGGACCTAAACCACTAATCGTTTCGCGATTAACTTCCATTAAATGCTACTTAATGACCGCAAAACTTTTGTATCTTCCACGTGTAAATTAATTGAAAAAAAGGATACCGTGGAGAATGTCGCGAAGAAGCGCTCGAATCATTCGCCAGCTTCAATCATTCGACTCTTCGTCAATTACTTTGAACAAACCTATGTAGCAATTCAATCCTTGGAACAGTGTCTCGTTACTATTTTAATGCAATCGAAGTACTATTCAACGACTACAACATGCCATTCTATGGGGTGTCTAAAGAAGTCCTGGTCTATCTTTGGAGAACTGATGCGATCGGGGACTCTTTTTAGCAGTTGTACTCCAATTTCGTCCAGAACATTATCGTAACATTATCGTACAAGCTTAGCTGTAGACGTACCTGTTTTTCGCAGCAGCAGCGCGGTCCCGTTGCCTCCTGTTCTTGAACCAATTCCCCACCTGAGTCGGCGTGAGGCCGGTGGCGGCGGCTAGCTCCCTCTTCTTCCCAGGATTGGGATAAGGATCCTGCAAGTACCACTCTCTCAGCAATGATCTGGTCCTCTCCTTGAAGCAATGAGTTTTCTGCTCGCCGTCCCAGATGGTCCTGGGCAACGGAAATTTCTTTCGAACTCGGTACTTGTCGACTGGGCCGAGCGGTCTGCCGCGGAGCTTCTCGGCTTCCTGATAATGGGCTTCCAGCCACATCGCCTGCAGTTTCCCGTGTGAGTCCTTGGTGAACTTGTGCCTCTCCAAAATGGCGTACAGCTCCCGGTAATGTCCCGAGTGGAAGGCGACGATGGCTCTAGCCCTGAGCACCGCCTCGCTCTGATTCAGCTCCTGGATATTCGGATGCGCGACCGGTAGGCTCCAGAGAAACCTGGCCAGTCTCTCGATGTCACCGCTTTCCTCCAGGGTTTCGCAGACGGTAGCAACTTGGCCGACGGTGAACGATAACGTCGGCAACGCGAAAACCGGTGCAGGCACGATAGGACCGTTTGCAGTGGGCGCGGTGGCACCGGTCCCTGCTGGCGCTACAGCTGACATTTCTCCTCTCTCGACTTTAGGACCGCAGCGATCACGAGTCACTCGGCTATTTCGTACTCACTAGACTCAAAGGGGGTCGGCTGTCCCCTGAAGCACCGGTGTCGGATCACCGGACTCAAAAAACTCTCCCACTCGATTTGTGCTTGCTTTTTGGAGTTTTCATGATGCACCTGCCATCGGACCCATTTTCTATTCACCTCGTTTCATCCAATCACTGGACTACCATACATGGAACCTCACTTCATGCTATGTCACTGAAAGTACCTAGCACCTACGTATCGCCGTTCGAACGGATTCACTGGATGGGAACGCCGCAAGGCTCGTGGTGCGCGAACAACTTAGAACCGACCCGGTGAAATGTCTTTGTTCGACGTCCCGATTACGACTGACAAACGACTCGACAGCATCCTCTACCACTTCCGTTTGTCTGGGTGTTCTAGATGGCACTGGACGATCTTAAATAACTATCGCAGGCGACGTGTCGCGATCGGCTAGCGGATGCTGACCGGTTGCCTGCGTGTCCCGGACTGGAATATCTCACCCCGACGTAACTGTCAACCGACTCTCGACGTAGGTAACGTTCGCCAGGTACATATCCTCGGGATCACCGGCGAAAAGCGCGCTGACGTTTCTCCTCCTCAGCCGTGGGGATATCACGCGAGGCCGCTGTTGCCTGGATCGTATCGGATAGCAAACTGGTTTCGTTTACAAGCCGGCATCTCGGCACCGGCCCTACCCAGCATGATACGTTTGTACGCGCCCGTTGCAATCGGGTAGTCTCGCCGGCTCTCGCGATCTACCTCTACCTCCCTCTCTGTTGCTCTTTCTCCCTTGCACCCTCGTCCTTTCCCCTACTTCTGGCGTCGGTAGGACGTCCGATCGGTTGGTTGGAGAGGGACAACGATAAACGAGCTCGGAGGGGGGGAGCCAATGTAGAGGCCACGCCTACCAGCCAGACCGGGATTGGCCGGATCCCATCCACGTCGCTATGGTAACCTTTCTTCGTCCTTCCGTACACCGCTGCCCGTATGCACATTTGTGTCGGTTTAATTATCCCTACCACGTGCTAACCAGCGATCGCACCCCACCTCCGCGCATTTCCCTCCCCACCATACCGTTTACCTTTCGTCCTTCACCCCTCCAACGGTTCACCACCCAGGACTCTCGTTGCTCCCGCCACGTCCATCTCTCACGCCCCCTCTCTCGCGCGAACAGAGAGAGAGAGAACGATCGATGCGTTCGAGTGAATGTGGAACGAAGAGTGTAGGATAGTGGGGTGCTGGCAAGGACGGGGCGAGCGGCATGATCCTCACGTTCAACTGCTGCCGTTCCCTACCTTCTGTTGCTCCTGCTGCCGTGATCTCTCGACGAACTGCTTTCGACGAGACTCGCTGCCTCCGCTCTTGCTGATACACCGGGACCGTAAGGTCCGCAGAGCTCGCTCGCTGGCTGGCTTTTCGGCTCCGTTTGCTACCACGCAATGCCATTTTCGCGATCGCTCCCTTTCCGCGATGTATCGTTCTGATGGATTTACTCGTCGTATCGTTTTACGGAGATTTGCCGCCGGCTATCTCGCTTTATTTTCGGTTCGTTTGGGATCTTAGATAGCTCCATGCAGATTAGAGAATTTTTCAGTGTGCTCGATTCTGGAATAGTACACTGTACTCATGCGGTACAATGGACTCCTCGAAACTTGTAAGTTAATCCATACCGTAAAGCTGATTGCTTAGGTAGTCAAGATTGGTTTAATGTTTCGAATGCGCGTGTTCACGCTCTGGATAACACTTTTGTTGTCTGTTACGTCTCGGTTACCTTGCTAGGAAAGAATATTTATAGATATTACCACGCTTATTTTATATTTACCGATCAATCTATGATCTTTGAAGCATCAATAACATATAGCCGTGACCACTAATATGTATCTACTGGTTAGTGATAAAACTTCTAATATCCCTGTGCTGCAAACGAACAATTGATCATTAATTCTACAATAATTATAAATATAATATTATCCATCGTTTGTGTAACAATTTTAATTAATATGGGTATCATGTGTTGGTACAAATACGTATGAATTTTCATTTGAAATATTTAGATCTTAAATTGATTCAGACTGGACGCATCCTGTTCGATATTATACTTCTCATACAAAAACTAATGCAACATTTATCAGTGATTATAACCAATCAAATTATTATACAGATGATTACTATACATTAATCTTTTCCGTATAATAACAAGTCATATTTGTATGATGAAGATTACAAAAACATTCTACCAAGTACGAACGTCATTTATCTCTTTTAGACGCGCGATAAATGTACGTTTTCCTGTCTGACTAAGAAACTATTTAGGATAAAGAAGTTCTAATTATTTTGTTACTACGAAGAGAATAATACCGCAAGGGATTAATGTACATTATATTAATTTCTTGGTAGATTATTTTGGAATATGTAAGTTCATTTTACCCTCTATGACGAGTACAGTTTTAATGGACTATCGAGAGTACGAAATAAAATCTTTATTATCCACCTAATAGACGTAGATCCATCACAGGATATGAAAGTCTTAAGGAAACAGATTTTTAAGGAGATATCGTATCGCGAGCGAAATTACGGTATGAATATTTGGGGATGTGATTGAATCGACAGCGGACCGCGAGACAATAGTGTGTATTGCAAAATAAAATATTTCTACAGCATTTGCGTGGACATGAAGCTAAATACAGCTTTATTTCTTGTGTAAATAATTGTAATTGATTGAAAGTAACATCTCCGCATTTTTACATTTCTTAAATGTATAAATCTAGTTTACTGTTTTAATTTCCGTGTATTGATTTTTGTCGTAAATGCATAAAATGCTGTCTACTCATTAGGGATGGAAAATTTGATACAATTTATTTACCCTATTGATTGCATGAATCTCCATGTTTATCTTTTTGACTCAATTTCCAAACCAACAGCAATCATTCTGTTATACATAGTTCGATCCCTTGACACGACAATTTTTTCATCAGTATAAATGATACATATTTTAGATTAATGTGTTATGAACACTTGAAAAAGTAATACTTTTCGCATTGGCGTTAGAGGTTTTATCGTAGCTTTTCTTCTACGACTTCCGTTCTCGGAACCTCGACAATATGGATCCGCGATATCGCCAATAGGAATGGAAGCTCTCTATTGACACGCGACTAGATTTCATTTCTCGTCAAGGCGACAGGTACGCGTGTATCGAGAAGCAGAGGACGCGCGACGGCGCCGAAGGCGTCTCCGTTTTATCGAGCGCGCACAGCCACCGCAGAAGCTTCAGACTCGTGATAAATATTCTGATTTGTAACTCTGACGTAACCAGGCCGAAGTGTCGACTCGGTTGCTCGGAGATATTCGACGTAGGGTTCTTTCAACGACACCCGTTTCCTCTTTTTCCAACGCGTTCCAAACGCAACCCCCTTTTAATTAACTGGCTCGCGGCGGATTAAAACGACTCATTTGCACTGTACATACCAATTTGCATTCCACAATTTAAAATAGAAAGATATTTAGAATATTCCGTGTATAAGAGTTGAAATGAATAGTGTCATTTTTAAAGTCATTAACTGGTATACCAGGGTCTCTTATGATCCCAACGAAATTTCTGTACACTAACTTTCGCCATTGTACGAAAATTGCAAATATCAACCTTTTTTTTAAGTCCTTTAGAACATTTCGATTATTTAGTCTTCAATATTATATCGAAAAGTATCTGACAATATTTTGCGACGTCACAATTTATACAAAATTGTAGAGAGGTCCTAGGATAATGACTTCCCTAAATGATTAAACATAATATCAATGAATGACAAACATTAACAGGATTTTTAAAACTAAATATGTGCTATTTCATAAATTTTCTCTACCTTTTAAATTGTAGAGTTAACCGATTTATTTAGTTGTTAATTTATTCGCTTTGCAATCGTTTTGTTATTAAACGATGATATTGTTTAATATCAAGTTTAAATTATATTGTGAACTTCACCTAGTTTTACTAAAGCAAGTTAATTTTAGATTTTATATTACATTTCTATTATAAATATTGGAGAAGGGAATGATTTTTACGTGATAGAAAACTCCTGTTTCTATGCATAAGTAGACATATTTACCCAAGTGAGTAATAGTAGTCCTGGTAAAAATCTTGTGAATTTATTTGCAAATACTTTTCCAGTGAACTTTATAGGAAGAAGAAGGAGAAAAAGAGGAAAACGATCGCTCTGACTTCCTGCAAAATATTTATTCTGGATAAGTTTCTTAGTATCACATCACCGGGGGTGAAATGGAAGGAAATATAATCTCGGCCGGTCGATGATGCCGTCAGTTTCTCTCGTTCGCAATCGCTCGTTTCGTTATACGATCGGCACCAGCCGATTGGTCCTAGTTAAATCGGATTACGGGAAAGCGGGATTACGAGTTTTTAGAAAGACATCATTTTCGTTCATGTTCTCGCTGCTCGTCCCCAGGTTTTCCCGGGTACGATCCGCCATCCTTTCGTCTGCGTCACGTCGATCCATATACCGACCATTACCTGACAGCCGCGCGGGAAGAGGTGTTGGTGCCCGTATCACATGTTCAATAGCCGTGTCACGAAATCGCCTGTCATATCGGCCGTTGCGACAATAAAGGTCTCAAGACATTAGACTCAGATAATGACGCAACTTTGTCACCGAAGTCCACCTAAATTTATGCCACTTTGTCACCGATCGAATCGCTCTCGTTTAACCATATTCCATCACCTCTCCGCTAACGTAGATCGCTTTTTATGCGATAACAATATTTCCAGCAATTAATTACCGTTTAATCACATTTTTCATGCCGTTGTCACAATACTTTTCATTATATTTTGTTTGTCCCTTACATTATTCAATTAAATATGTCAATTTGATTCGTTTCGGAATTCCAAATTTGCTCTCTTGTTTAATTGTCCGACTGTGCATTTAGCACTCAGGTTGCACTTTCTCATCATTTTTCTTTAATATTGTTTCTCTTTATGACTTACCACGTATGCATTTAATATACATGTAAGATAGTACTTGACAGAAGTTGCTAGCAAATAGTAATAAAAGTAAAGTAAGATTATCCACTTAGATTTTCCTGCCTCATTATTCAGTATACTCACCAGATTATTGTGTAATACTCAAACATCTTTCAAATATAACACATTATATTGTTTTAACAGAATTAGTAATTGTTTACTGTAGCGATTCATTGCCCATTTCGATAGCCTTTAAATATGTCGCCAAGGCTACGATTCCGAACAACTTTTAAGTATAATAAGTACTGGTTTAACAACTTATTGCATTAAATGAAATATTTAATTTTCAAAGTTGTACGCGTACTTTAATATGAATAGGATTACCTATTTACTATTTAAAACACCATTTTCGCAGCTCTGTATATCTAACCTTTAAACTAATTTTGGTTTGGTCTAGGTTAGATTTCGTAGAGTGGGGTGCAGGCGAGGGATTGACCCTCCTCCCCTTTCTATAGAAAGAATTCGGTCATTGAGAAAAGGCGGAGTTTGCTATAGTCATTCTCTATCAGCTTTATGCGAACATCTCGTAACAGAAGAATGACGATTTTGACAAACACCATCCACAGACATTACAACAAAATTTTCCATATCACTTTATGAAAGAGATTATATGTATTACTGGAAATTTCTCTGAAAACAAGTCAGTTCAAACGAGTGGAACTCCTTAAGGCCACTTAATATTACTATCTTTGTATTTCAATGTACATTACCTTTCTACAAGATTTTTGTTCGCCCTCAGAATTGAACACTATATGTATGGGTATCTACAGTGGCGTGTAAAAGTATTCAACCACCATTTAAAAACGAATAACTTCTTTAAGATTACTTGAATTTTACTAATTATAAGAAAGATTAACTCATTGTACTCGGAACTCTTTTCACATGAAAATAAAATATTTCTTTCGACCTAGAATAATTCAATTCCATATAATTTTTTTTCTTTGTACGAATATATGAAATACATCAATACAATACCTCGTACAATACTTAAATGTTGAATAATATTAACTAGACACCAACATATTTAATAATGTAAACAATTTTTAGTGGTGACTCCTTCGAATCGCTTTCGACGAATGATAATACTTAATTAATTTTCTTATAAATTTCCTAGTAAATTAATTCTTCTAACGTCTAAGAAAACACTCAAGCCGTTTTAACCAATCTTCAGATAGTTATTCCTTTTTAGGTGGTGGCCGGGCACTTTTGCATGCCATTGTATTTACAGGTCCGTAACGGAATATCGACGTCCAATAGAAAGTAGCATTTCTTCAAAAGATTTATGCCTGGTAGATGTTCTTCGAGTCCGGGATCGGCGGGTGTTTAAAATCAGGTGTAATGTTTCCAGAAGGTGATTAGTTTCAATCCGAAACACATGTTTCAGTCGCGACAGGATAGCCAGCGAAACCCATGAAAAGCATGGTAGTACGGAACCTTGGGGATTTCCACGGGGAATTCCCAACTTTACAGTGAGTAGGTAGAGGAAAAACGAGACAATAGAGTACGAAGCAGACCCCTGTAGGGACGAGTGACCCACCATTAAAATTGAAAGGTGGTAAATACTTATAGGGTCCAATTATCCACCGACTGGTGGCTTCATTCTCCTCGTACAAACACAACTATGGGAACCGAACCTCGTCGATATCTCGTCCTTTTTCTCCTCTCCTCGTCCCCATTGTCACCGATCGCAATTCTCTCCGTTTACTTTCCACGGTTATCACACTCTCACTCCTTGGAAGATTCTACTATCTTTTTATCTCCAACCAAACAAATTCTGCCGAGTTTCATTCCATTTTTTCACAAGTAAACGAATTACGAAATCTGGGATTACCCACAGGCATACAGAACGTTTCAAAATGGAACACTCCTATTTCCTGCAATCATCAGACGTATAAAAGATTCAATTAAGGGAGTAGACTCCTTCTTCCAGGATTTCAAGGGTGCGGGATTCGCGTTCTCATTTCTCGATAATACAAAAATGGGGGTTTTCAGTAGTCAAAAAACGCTCGAGAAAAGATCGATCTATCTAAGGTGGACAAAGTTATTGCTCCACCCTGTATCTAGAAAGCGTCGGAAGGGTTAATTTTTCAGTCAGCACAGTAACGGTTGAACAACGAGCGGATAGAAACGTTCTCCTTAACTAATATCCGGTTATATTTCAATGATAGATCTTCCGGGTATTCGAGCTTATTAAACGCGACAAGCAGCTTAAAGAAAACAAAATGAAACGATCCAATCGTGGATGTGCGAACAAGCTAAAGACTTAGGACCATTTTTCTTCGGCGTGTATTAAGTCATTAAGATCGTTGCTCGCGACTGTTTCTTCTTACGTGTAATTAGCTCTAATCGGTTTACTTAGACAACAGGCCTCGCAATCGACTTGTGCAACCATTAAATCCTAATTGTGCTCGCTTGTTTGCGACGACCGCGATTCTGTGCAACGACCGAACGCGTAACACAGCCGCGGCTATTAATAAACGATAAACGAATATCGATAAACCTTTCAGATCGCCGTCAACGATACCGAAAAGTTAACAACAAATAGTGCGGGCGCTCGCTCGCGCGCACTTACTAAAGTTACGCAGTCGATCATCATTCCCGATATCGCGCGTAACCGATCGATTCTATCAAAATTACACGCAAACGAGTCCCGAGCCTGACGAACTCTTTGGCGACCTTCAGACCGTCTTTGCCAAACGTGAATGGCTAGCAATTAATCGCCGCGTGTGTAATGGATAAATTCTCCCCTGATTGCGTGCATTAATTGCCACGCACGTGTTTGCGGAGTCGCAGCAAGCGTTTTGTATAATACGATCATACTGATGCACGGTTGTCATCGGCTCACCCTTTCGGACATTTTGTGCTGAATATTCGATGTAATCGACGAGTGCCAGATGACAGATCGTGAAAACCTATTTTCGAAGAAATCTCGAATACGCGCGAGTTTATCGAAGACCTGAAAATGATTTCTAATTTTAGTAATCTACGCTCAATTAAAATTTCATTTCAATATGGTAGCTGCAACGCAGCAGAACTTATGTAAATTAATTGTAAACGATAAACTCGTTTAGCGGTGAATAGCCGCACAGAACTACTGGATGACGGATAACATTGCCGAGTAATATAATAGAATATCGCAGGTGGAATGTCTCGCAGATAAATGTCGTGATAGCGACAGGTAGACCGTGAGTATTACACCGTTCCATCATCGCACCCTCGATTATGCGGATCGATGTATCGGCGGTGTCATCTGTTTGCTGGCCAGCGGCTTCCTGCACGGCCGATTTCTCTGCACGACAGCCACGTTATATTCTACGTTGCTTCTTTTTCAAAATGCTCGACCATAGCACCACGTGTGCCCCATTCATTCTAACCTCTAAGGAAAAATTATTCTTTCTCGCATGAGAGGTATTCCTAAGAATTTATTGTATTTGTAATAAACAGATATCTCAGTCATTATTTGACAAGTTATTAGCTGAAAAATCTATACCGAAAGAATACGGGGTGTCCCGAAGTTGCTGTATCTTGAAGGGGGTGATTTCTGAAGTGATTTTAATTAACTTTGTACGTTTCGAAAATGTTCTCTGCGGCTTTGTTAAGAAGTCATTAACAATAAACACGGACCAATCAGAACGTGACTACACCGGACGGATTTCGACTAGGCCAATGCGCTACGCTCAGGTGCAGCGGCGTTCTGATTGGTCCACGTTTTTCTTTACTAAATCTTTAACACAGCGCGCAGAATATTTTTGCGAAGGTAAAAGTTGCTTCAACTCACCCCTTTTAAGAAATACAATATTTTTGGGACATCCTGTATGTCTGTATTTGAATCACTCAATTCTAAGTAAGTAATTTCTAAGTAAGCGAATTTGAAAGAATACGAGAAACATGATGAAAGTATTCTATGAACTGTATACAAAGTTTCCGATCAATTTCATTTGTTTTTGCTTTATAATGCTATAAATGCTAGAAAGCGAAGTTATCCACAAGAGATAAACTTCCTTTGTAACAATAAGTCTGTGGATCTTTATACAAAATAAAAATAATTTACATTGATTGCTCAATGATGCCTTAATGATTTTGTTGCATTCAAAACAGCATCACACAATTTTTCTAATCTGTTACTGTTTTATACTTCACCCAGTCAATTCCTTTAGAAATGCATAAAAATCCGCAGTGTGCTAATTAACATTTTCTTTATCTTCGGATCTACATGTAATCTCATTCCGGATTTCGCCGCACAACGACCATTTTTTATTCTCTATCATCTCTTTTCAGAATCTTCAGAGTCGCAGCCGTATGTCTCTCCCTACTTCGCCGTCAGCCGTTTTCTGCAACCCCGGAAGGGAAATCTTTTACCTTCGTTCCCGAGGCGAGAAATATTCGTTCTTCTTATCACACGTTGTATTTGTAACAAGCGCAGGTCGGCGCGTACGTGGCAACAAAGGGCCCTTCATTGAATACCATCGGGCACCGCTATTACTTTCCGCGATGAGAACTGTCAAGCTGGACTCGTTACCGAGGGTAGATTAATCACGGCCTGGAAAGGAAGGAAAACGCTGGCCGCGTCAAGCGTTTCGCACGTGTATCGTAGTTTTTGTGCCTGCCTGATGCATAATGAATTACAATGACGTCCCCCAAAGGTTCCCTTTCTTATCAAACTATACGAGTTCTCAATTCCGAACATTAGAAAGATTGTTTTATCAAGGAGATTACACCTCGGAGAGGACTCCCGAGAAAATCAACTAATAATTTTTGCGATAAAAATCTTAAATTACGTGGTTTTCTATCAGTTTTGACGCTAAAGCGATTGATGCTAAAATCAATTTCATATTAAAGTTGTTTCTGTGTGGAGAACTGTTCTTTCCCCAGAAAATATCACATTGTTAAATCCAAACTTTTGTCTGTGTAATATCTCTTACATTTGTTGTAAACAAAATGTAATCTTTATTTTAGTCAATGTTAGACATTTTTTATCCATATTGATCTTATAACAACGATTTATTTTCTACTGCAGTTGACTTTGAGTGACCTGGAATGACGTTCATACTAGGTCATTCTATTCCTCTTGAATCGCACTATTAAAATGTAAATAAAAGACCAGACAGAGTCCAAAACAAAACAGAGTCGACTTTCATATCTCCTAGCCACATCCATCTATAAAAAATTAGTAATATTTCAGATTATGAGCCCCTCGATACCAAAAAAGATTGTCTGATGCATTGTTTTACATTTTCAAAAATAAGCGACTATTCAGGCAATCTGTTTCAAAAGGCTCCACCCTGTTTATTCTTAATATTAATCCTTTGCACTCGGAGCTATTTTAACTCGAAAATTAAACCTTGCTTTGAACTAAGAATATTTCTCTTTCCTGTGATCTTTTAAATTTTATGGAGATGAAATTGGTATAATACATCATACAATAACTAAATGTTTAGTAATTGATTAGTTACAGATATATTCAGTAATGTAAACAATATTTGGAATAATGGTACAGCAATTTTTATTGGCGCCTCAGAGTCACCATTCGAGAGCTAAGGGTTAAATACTATTTTACAGAAAGTGTGTAAAAATTGGGCCTTTCTTATGTTTGCTGCAAATCCCTCAGTTATAGAAATTTAAATCATGAATATATTTAACTACAATTTTCGGCTATCTCGTTTCTGATAAATGTTTAAAGTTGGTAGTCTCCATTTAAAGGCGTGACTATACGGAATTACACACGCTGGTGTTCACCTTTACAATAGTTAGCGACAAAGGCGCCATGTAGCCACCATCGCGAAAGAAAGGAGAAAAAGCTGCGCACATGGAGTGCACGAGGATTACAGCGCGACGCGTTATCGTATGAAAACGTTCGTGTTTGTCGTCGGATTAGACTGTACACTGTACAAATCACTGTCAACGATTCCGTCGAACGTAAGCTTCCCCAATCGAACATTTCGTACACGTATGTGTATAGGTGACGGTAAGTTACGTGTTGCTGGTTGCTTGCGGCTTACATGGAAAGGGGGAGCGCGAGACATATCGTTGTGGGATAATCCTCTTCTGGTTACGTTGGCTATGGGGTGGCCGCGCCTAATATGGTGACTGTATTATTTAACGGCATCCTAATAACGCGTTCCGTGTATTGTCGTACGGTAGTGTGCGCACCACGGGTAGGGACGTGTTCGACTCTACTTAAACTTTACGGATTATCGAATGTTAACTTCGCCTGCAGCCCTAAGTTTCGTTAATCGGCATTGTCTCAGTGGAGTTCTACGAACTGGAAAAAGAAAGACTGATCAAACGGCAGGAGCTAAATAAATCTTCGTAGGAACCAAATGGAAATGCGTTTCACCCTTTAATCATTTTAATAGGTTGAAAATTACATGTTTATATGTACCTAGTTTTATCGTAAATGCACAGATACTCACAGTGCAGTAATCATACAATAATAAAGACGATTTCCACTGTTCTAAAGATGGAACCCAGAGTATAACCACACCATAAAAAACGTTGAATGCTATTATGAAATGAAACCTCGAATAAATTAGTAAAAAGTGGATGTTAACCCTTTAATTACTTTTTAAATTCTTTTTAAATTATTGTAGATTTTTATGTTCTTGGATGGTCACATTGATCTATCCATATTTGAGTCATAAAGCGTTGAATATGAAGTGCAAGATTAATGAATATCGTAGAATAGTTTGGTTATTGACATAAGTGTTAAGGTAATAAGTAGACTGCGGATTTTGTGGACTTGTGATAAATATGAATAGATTAAATGCAAAATAGGAGAAACATTTAATGAATTTAAAAATGCTACTGTATCCTTTTCGCAAGATTACAATGACTCAAAAAGGAAATAGATCCCTATGTAGCTTCTGTGTCTAGCAATATGAATCCAGACATTTTTTATTTTGCATAAAAATCCACAGTCTGGTAACAAGAATATGAGTTTCGATTCTTTGTTATATCATTATTTTACTCGTTAGACATTTTGGAAGCTTCACCCTCCCCTGTGACAGAAGTGAAAGTATTGACAATGTTCGAACGCCTTGATCTCTTCCTCATTTCCTCAAAAGAAATATGTAGATCTCTCGTCGACAATGTCGCTAAATAGTTAAGAGTGTTCAGCCAGAAGATCTAGGGTAAAACTAAAAAGAAAACAATGAATCCTTCAATAATAGTGAGATTCTTTCTTTCCTGAGTATTTACATTTCTACCGAACTCGTGTTTACGGGGATAAAGGAGTTACTTATATCCGAGGCGGTAGCAATTATTTCATAATATTAACCGTAAGATTCAGAGTTATTTCTACGGCTTCTCGTTGGTCAGCGTTTTGCTCGAGGAACATTTCGGTAGCTTAACTTTTCGTTATCGTTACCGATCAGCTAACAGATGCGTACCTTGAATGGAAGAAGGAGGTTCCGCAGGATCGGCACGGCGGAGGAAGATGCTCGTGGAGTCGAGAAGTCGATTTTGGGTAGGGTCGCAAGTGGCGCCCGGGTATGTCCCTCCTCGTGGTATGTTTACAGAGGAACCTCGGAAGCCAGGGATGAAATTTGAGGTTCGAAAGCGGCAGCGACACAAGGGATCTGCTCGGCAAAGGAAAAGCAGCCGGAGATCGGTGGATCCGCTGTCTGACGGGAATCATCTGCGCGATGGCGCCACAGCCATTTGTTTGTTTTACTTTTCTGGACGAGCTGCCTTCTAACTGGGCCCTCTTTCGCCTCTAACCGTGGGTTAATGAGGTCGTTAACAAGGCTCCCACTAATTCTGCTATCTTGGTCGGTAGGACGTGCCTCGCCCTTCTACTCAGAGATATTATCATACACTTTGTTGCGGTTCAAAAAGTCTGGTTTCTCTTGTATTGTCAGGTACGAAATTCGATCTCTTGTAACAAATGTTCCTTCACTTCGATCTTTCACACTCCTTTTACAACATTCGTAGATAAACGCCGTTACGTGATAGCTCGACGGACCGGTATTAGGTGTGCGTCCACGTGTAAAATATTTCCAAGTATCCTGACCTTTTCTGGAATAAATTGTAACACTTGAAATTCTCTCACAATTTATTCGGCTTTTACCGAACAATTCAATTAAAGATCGCTGTAAAGATTTTGCGTACGAAATTTTAGCCTTAAGAAATAACCTTCAGTGCACGGATTGGGCCTGTGAGATCCATAATTATTTTCATTTCCTTTAAATTAGCTTGGAATTACTTAACCAATTTTTGTTTAACTGACAACTTTTACTAGTAACAATAGCATTATGTAAAGAAAGCTTCGCGTTTTTAGAAGAAATGTCCACGAAAAAATGTATACTTTTAACGCGTGTACTGATGGGCTGAGCATGTAAACATCTCGTAAGGTTTATAGACAATATAAATGATGAAACGAGGTATAAAGAATAAAATTTTTTAAAATATTCAAACGTCAAAATGGCTACTTTTGCGCCCACCTTTCCGAAATCGATTATTTTGTAGAACAGATTTCATTAGTCGGTTTAAAGAACCTTTCACTTTTGAAAAGGTTACCGCCGACGCGTGACCGTAAAACTTTTAACCGGCGACGCGACGAAGAAAATATATCCCGGTGCAGAAAGTGGATTTATTAAAAAATTGCTTTCCTGTTCGCGTGTCCATCTAGTGCACGCACACGCGTTTCCCCTGCGCTGGGAAAAATCCGATCGTTTGCTTTATATCCAAAATACGGAATACTCGGCTGGACAGGCTTTTTCAACGCATCTTTTCCGGATAGTCCTGGCAAGAGGCAGCCATGCTTCGATTAAACGTTCCATGCTTTTTTATGCGCCCCTCCCTTCGACTCTTTCCCTCTCACTTTTTGTACTTCCATACCCACCACTCGCCATTTTATATTCGCTGTACTCAATTTTCCTCCTTGTCCTGTTATTCCACATATTGCTCTTAATTTTACGCTCTTTATCACTATTGAACTTGCACTTTCCTTCTCTTAATTTGCATGTTTATCTACATTATACATATCTGAACACACATAAAACTGAAAAAGTATGTAGGAAGAAACACAAAATCGATAGTGTTCGTTAACCCTCGGACGATGGACCATTCTTCTAACTGTACATTAACAATGTTTAGGACCCTTCACTGCTTTATTTATCAATTTTTGAGGGTGCTTCTTGTAGACACGTTAATTTTTCTATTGTTCCCAATGCAGCAGCTGTCCATTTAATTAATTCGCCCGATATACCTCATTTAGCTGATCAAAATTATTTTTCTCACTTAATGATTTCAAAACGTCCTTATTTATTTGTGATATTTTAACACAGTGGAAACGATTTTAAATATTAACAAACAAGTAGAAACTACTAACAACAATAAAAGAATATTTAAAAATTACAAAAAACCATTTAACGTGTATGTACACTAACTATTAAAGTAAAAGTACTATTGTAAAACCAATTATGGACAATTATCAATAATACCAACATAATGAATTCAATAACAGGAATCAGTCCTCTCAAGGATGTAGAGCATTGTTGGGACACCCTGTACACAATTTACAACAACAAAATAGAATTTGATTTCAATACATGAAGAAAATATAATGGCATACACATTTTGTAGATTCTGTTCGAAATCGTGTTCACGATTGACTCGAGTGCAAGGGGTGCAAACATATCTCGCAAAAGTACAATTACACGTTTCTTGTAATTCATGTTACAAGTTCTGGAGTGTATTTTAATCTTGTTTGTAATCTATAAGCCTACAGTCTAAACGTTCCGCGCTTCGTTGCGTCGAACATCTTCGACAATTAAAAGCCAAAGCAGCGTGCCCTTAATTTACGTAAGAACTTCAACAAAAGCTTCGGTTAAATCACAGAACCGACGAGCGCGTTTACCCTTCTCCCATATTCTCTCTCCCGCTTCGCTTCTTCTTCTCCTTCTCTCCATATTATTCTCAATTTTTTACCCTCGTTACTTCGCTCTTAATTCTTTTCCCACCCTCCGGCTCCCTCTTTTTCTCTTCCTCTCGAGAGTTTTATATTCGCACGTTTTCATTATTTTTTTCACTTCCGAGCACGTTTCCTCTGTTCGAGCAACGTTTCTCTTTCTACCATCCCGTTCCCGTCTCTGTCCCTCGGCGTCCACTCGTTATTGCGCTTTTTCGTGCTCTCGCCGGCAGCTCATTACTATTTTTCGCACGGTTTGCTACGCGTGCCGTTGCTCGAACGGCCGATAAATTTTCCCGCGATATTGCGTTTGGCATTATCGCAATCATGAACGCGAGTGCCTTCGTTGCCGCCCTTCAACCCGTGCGGCTCGCGTCACGCGAGTAACACCGTATCCGTCTACCCTCAATGGATGATACACTGGGTGTCCAGAAAGTCTCTGTCCACGAATCAATCACGAACTTTTAACTACTCGAAATATCTTCGACGTGAAACATATACAAGTCCCATGCGCGTAAATTAAAACACGTTCGCGCCGCAGTCTGATGTAATTTATTGTTCTTGGAATAGTTTCGCGAGACAGTGAATAAAAGTCAAGTACATCGAGTAGAATTGAATAAACAGCATATTGCAGTAATAAAAATTATACAATATTATATCACAAGTGCTATCGGAAATAAACAAATGTTATATTATTAACGCTTTTATAAGTGTCTCGAAAGTCTAGATTACCATTTTGAGCTTCATACACTTAATTGTACAACATGTCCATCACTGG
The DNA here is from genome assembly GCA_916610235.2 of Lasioglossum morio. Taxonomy (NCBI): domain Eukaryota; kingdom Metazoa; phylum Arthropoda; class Insecta; order Hymenoptera; family Halictidae; genus Lasioglossum; species Lasioglossum morio. The sequence continues at coordinate 9,591,572 of OU744327.1, forward strand.
ATTATTATGTTTTAATTCGTGTTATCGAGTGCTAGATATAATAGTTTAACCTCTTTTATATGTATATTTAATACGATTTTAATGGTGAATTTAGTGGTCAATGTAACTTTTGCTTGAAATGGGAACTGAAAAGCTCGTGTAGAAATCGACGTTGTGCATCGAAGAAAGTAACCAATCACAGTGATTTGTAGTGTCCATCTTCTTTTGTTTGTACGTAGCCACCACAATCCCAACTACGTTTTTCAGAACCTTCGACACCTCGTGATCAGCGTTCCTGTCAGTGATCAGTCTTCATTTAATCTGGCGACTCTGCAGCAATCATCGAAGTTGCAACTAGCGAGGTTCTATTGTATTTTCATTTCTGTCTTGTTCGATCAATGTCCATTTAAATTGTATAAAGCACACGTAATTATAGAAAGATTAAAATCGTCTAATTTGTTTTTAATAAATTCGTCCCCGTAGAGTTAACCTCTTACAAAAATGTCGTAGAAGAGGAAAGAAACTGTATATCTGCCGTATGGCTACATTTATTTGAATGCTTGAACATTGATTACAAACGAATCGAATTGCATTTTATCTAATAAAACAGGCGCAACATTCATATTTGTTAGACTTTGTTAAAGTAATCATGACGAGCCTCACTCGTTAAAATACGACACGGGGTTAACTAACCATTACGTAAAGAAAACGAACAATTTTTGGAATTCTTACGGAAAACAATGATTTGTTTAGATGAGTTAGGCGATTAAAATAGGTAGTGATATTACGCACACCCTCTATTTCTGTACGTTCGAGTACCTATGCTGCGTGTGTACGGGCGTACACGCTGTCCCGAATTTACATCCTGCTTTTAACATCGACGCCTCCGCCATAATTTCCCCGCTGTACGCAAAGCTGGCCGACCGGAACGCGCGGCTCATTACGTTTTATTCCATGCACTGACACTCGAATTTCAGCCGAAATACGTACAAAGAACGCGGCGTGACGCGAGCGAGTACGCGCCCGCGCGCGCGTGCCCATAATTCGCCGACGTGACGCTGATTTTACATTCGCCAGCAAAATTGACGACGTTGATGATTATCGGCCGGCCAATCTCCCGTCCTTTTCGATTTTTTCCGTGACGATGTTTTATTATTATTATTATTTTTTTTTTAATATTCCTCACCCCAACCAAAAGCCTTGCGCTTACGCGAATATTAATGAAATCGGCGCACGCACCACAGAGATTCCGCTTCCGGTGATTACCGTGCTCGTTCTGTTCGCCGCGTTGTAATTAATGCAATTGACGGATCGGTTGACGACCGTCATTTTTGGGAACGGAAATTGGTCCGCCGTGGAAAATCTCCTCTGCCGGCTTCATCTGTCTTTCAATTGTAACAATGCGTGCTGCCTGGAATCATAAAATAATGTCTAATAGTTTTTACGGAATCCTGACGACAGCGTAACTTTTGTAGTTTATTTGTTGTTAAAGATGTGTTGAGTCCCTTTCAGCTCTGGACCATTCTACAGTATGATGATATTTGGGAGAGAAATTAAATCAATTAAGTTGTAATTTTGTGTATGCTTTCATTTCAATTTTGTTGCGTTATTTTGCCTTCGTTTTATTTAATTAGTAATTCAGTTTTTACCCAGTTCATTACAGACTGGAACGTTCCACGAAATTACTCAAGTTTGCTATTTTATACACACACAGGCACACGCTTACGAGATATAAAAAAATTCATAGCCTGCCATTTGAAAAATTGAAGGTCATATTCAATTTTAGAAAAATAACGCAGATAAAAACAATTAAAGACACCATTACATTGGGTGCAGACGGCAGTACAACTTCTTACTCTTTCATTTACTGGTTCATCAGCTGTGTCTACATATAACTATTGTCGGCCTTTCACAAGAAGAGACTTGGTACAGGGAGTACAGTTCTGGCTCCGCCTAATCGACACCTTGACGCTCGCTCGTTCACTCGCTCACACGCTTATTCTGACACATATCGTCATGTTTCTGCGCCACGCGATCCTATAGACCCAGTGGCGTAGCTACCGCGGAGCAGTTTGAGCAAACTGCTCCAGGCGCATGAAACACGAAGGCCCCAAGTCAGAAGTTAGAATATATTATTATTAGATTGTGGATCTTTATGCAAAATAAAAAATGTCTGCATTGATTGCGAGACACAGGATCAAAACAAATATTTCTTTCTTCTTTTAATTATCTTATGAAGGTAAAACTAATACACTGGTGGCGTTAAATCTTTTCAATGTGTCCACTGTTTTAAATTGTACTTACCCCTTTTTCTCATAAATGCATAAAATCTGCAGTCTACTTATTATTGAAATGCCTTGAATCCCAAATAAATTGGTATTAAGGAAAGTTTTAATTCGAAATATTTATATATATACGTTTTTAAATTAAATTTTCAAAATTTCGCGAGACCTCTTCCGAGGAACAAGGGAGTGCACTGATTATACCTGCTCCAGGGCGCTTCACCCTCCATTGCATTTCGATTCCCAATTGGAGACTTAAATTTCAAATGTTCTACAGTAAATTAAGTAGACAATACTGATTAATAAATTAACAATGTTTAAAATATTATCTCAGACTCTTTTGTGCAATTATTTCTGGGTAGTGTATGAGAGTTAATTGCAAGGTACAGAAGCTACATGGACATTTATCACTTCTCTTAAATATTGTTGTGATTTGAAAATAATCTATGCACCATTTAACAATTAATCAAGAATTAAATTGTTGGTTGGAACAACGTTGAATGGTACAAAGTGTAAATTTGACAGAAGAACAGGATTCGATGGAAGAACAATAAAAGCTAAATCTTAAGGAAATCTTACAACCCACGTTGTTCCAGCCACCAATCGAATTATAATTTGAGTACTTTGTGCAACATGTTACTCTAGAACGACACAGTGAAACAGAGTACACGAGAATCAGGGAATGTGACATGCCTGTTTGTTATTTCAATACAAAATTTGTCCGCGCGTAGTTGAACGCTGTCTACCGTTTTCCAAAGTATATTTTCGTACGCGCGCTTTTTATCGGTGGCGCGAGGCGTAGGACCAAAAAAAAAAGAAAAGAAACGAAAAAAGGATAGAGCGGTAAAGCAAGAGAGAGAAAGAGCGATGTTCGCGACTAAATGCACTCCGTGAGAAGGTCTATTCCTGATGCGTTCAAGGGTGGCACTCGTCACTCAGTGAGACGTCAGGTCGCCGACTGCAACGGCGCCACGGACCAAGTAGACGAGGAAGAAGAAGCGCAGGAAGTGGCCGGGAACTCGATATCGCCCCGGGCAAATACGTTTTCTCCCCCCCTTTCGGTGGCTGTTTGTTATGTTACATCTTTGCTTGGCGAACGGGTGGCCTTTTAAAACGCGTAGTTGTCACTCGGTAAACGTTGCCGCAACAACAACGACGATGCGGAAACCATCCGTTCGCCGAGAAAACGCGAAAGGACTGTCTAATCTACGCGAAATCCGTCAGCTTTCATGCGGCACTGGCTTTTTACCTTTTCTTTCCACCCTCCCCAGCAATCCCTCAGCCATACACTGAGCTGAAATTAAACATTTTATCGGTGCTTTGTTGCCATTTAACAGCGTCGAGACTTTCCTCGCGAACGTTCCTACAAAGTGGCAATAAAGCCGCAAATAAAATATACAATAAATAGAGAACTCCCGTTGCTACAATCGAGAAATTCGTCGAACGAGGAATATTTCGAAGTCAAACAAACTGCCAGAGGATATACAGTGGTGAAGAAAGAAGAGAGTAAATAATATTCTATACGAAAACTAGCACTAGCACATACGATAACAGCAATGAATTATTTATAAATACCTATATTAAGATAAAATAATGAAAACAAGAAAACTATAAAAGAAGATAAAAATTAATGGTGTAAAAGAGGACATTAAAGGTGTAAAAAGCTTGTCAGCTTGGAAGACGTCACAGACAGATACGTAATCTTCTGAACGCATAATGTAAAAAATGCATCATTTTATTGTTCACAAGTGATATCGTGTACCGAACATGGTTGCTTTTGGAAATAAAAAATTAATAAATAATAAAAATAACACATTATATATAATATAATAAATATAATTACAATAGAAATAAATATAATATAATAGATATAATAAAAAAGATGATCTAAATGTCATTGGGTAAGAACTGCAGAGAAATTTTTAAAATTTCTAAGAAATAGTTATTTCTTAGAAACATTCTTATGTTTCACTAATTAAGATTGAACTTTGGATCGTTAGTTTCCCCATTTATGAATTAATGTATGCACAATGTCACTCTTAAAAAGTTTTATATTTTTCATTTTATTATTAAACTGCATGAGTCAAATGCCTGTTTCTATCGACCAATAATAAATATAATTAATCGTATTGTCAAATATTGTTTTATTTAAACGTCTATACCTACTTTAAAGTTATTAACTGTGACATACTACACCAAGTATACCAAGTCACCCTACACAAGCATGGAATAAATATTCCGCAATTGAAAATGTAATAAACGTTTACAATCATTTACAGAAGTAAACAGGAATTTGTTGTTACAATTAAACGATTAACAAATTTAGGATTGTAGTCAACGGTATCGAATTATGTAACCAAATACCTTATTCATTCTGTTGCATTTGAGCAAAGCTTTTTGTTAGGGTACATTTAGAAAAAAAGATGTTCCGTGGCGAAAAAAATACGAGCCTCTAAATTACGAAATCGTCAGAGACACCGTAAAAGTCGGTGCTCGAGCGATGAACGAGAGTCGAGGGATGGCAAGGGGTGAAGAGAGGGGAGAGGAGAGGAGGGGTAGAGAGCTAGGGTTCTGCCGTAAGGTGGACGTTTTTGACAGATTTTAAGTTTACAACCGCTAGTGACCAATAAAGTTATCGATCTAAAGTGCTGGGAAAACCCGTGTAAACTGCACGCGACGATACTCAATGGTGGGTTTCAGCACGTTCTCGGGAATATTGCAGAGGTTGGACAGGTCCTCGGAGGCCACCTTGTTGAGCCCCCAAAACGACAATAAAGTCGAACAAACGTATACTAGTCGGGTGCAATGCTCATAGCTCCGGCGACCACATCTGGAAGTAATTACGAAGGATGGGGACCTACGCTCAGGTGTAAGATTCTTTTCAGGCGGTAGCTGCGTCGAGCGACGTGGCGGGAAGGGGACAGGTCAAACAGTTCGCGGACGTGACGATTCCTGGGTTACCGGGCTTAGGCGAACGATGCTTTTCGGTTTTACTCTTGCTTACGGAAGAGCCGCAAAAGTCGGGATACAATCTCTCGTGTCGCTTTGTCGGGCAAACGGTGAACCTACTTACTGTAAACGTACACCGGCACACCAGTGGTGCATAGGCGGCAAAAAATACATTTTATAAACATTCGATTTTTATAAAAAGAAAATTTATTGAAGTCCAATATTTTATATCCACGATACCTTTCCTTTTCTCCCGCTAATTAATCAGTGGGAATAAGGTAAAGTGGGAGACAAGTCTTAATCCGAAGACACCGGAAATAACGACCTAGTAACCATGATAAAAAAAGTGCCATGTTTCAAGATATTGTTTAATCAAATAACGATATCGGAAATCTGTGTTCTCAGGTATATTTCTTATTGAAAGATTCACAACTTTGGCATTTGAAGATATTAGGCCCGATAATGATTCCAACCCCGAACTCTGAGAGCTGTTTTCATCTCTTCAAATGGACGATGAGTTCCCAAAGTTTCCTATAAATCGGTGTGTATCACATCGGTATACGCCCTTGTAAGACGGGAGAACGTTAGTCGGGGTGTTGCTTTTCTTCAGTTGCAAACGTACGTGATGAATATGTAACTTCGCAGTGTAGTGATTAGATCGTTCAAATGGCGCGTTTATTTTTTCAGAATTACTGACGCGTCTAGCAGGCATTCGAGAGACCGAGAAAAAGTTGAAGAGCGGCAGCGCGTCAGAAAATCGCCATCGCGTCGCCGCTATCCGATTCGAATTCGATTCGCGTTGCGATATTATTCCGGACGTTCGCGGGCCGGAACGTGCCTCGCCCTGGATTGCAAGGGCTCGAGGAGATGCCTCTCATCCCGGAGAAGTGGCCGCTGGGTATTTAAGAAGCATATTCCGTCCATTTGGCATTGTGCACCGTCGGATGGACACTCTCCGCAGGCAGAGAGACTAGGCGAGATCGAAGGATCGAAGTATTGATCGTAAGCGGCTTGGTCCGTGGGGACTTTACCTTTGTGCTCGTGGTCGGTTCTATTCGACGGCCCCGTAAGTTCACACCTTGGCATAATCGGAGTATCCCGGAAAGCAGAACGCGCTCGACCATTACAACGACATTTACACCGTAAGCGGAGATCTGCGCCTCGCTCGTCACAAAAGCGACCGTGCTACTAGTGATTAGGCGTGATAAAATTGCATGAACGGAGTAATCCTTCCGGTACACACCGCAAGGTCGTCACTGGGATATAGAGTAAATTAGTGGTCTCCTATTTTCTCGCAAAAGAGTTTACACTTTCGTAAGAAAACATTTGTAATCTTTACCGATTTTCAAGTAAATTCTATTACTCTAAGTACGTGTTTATGGTTATTGAAAGTATTCCATCTAAATTCCGAGGCGTTTAGAAGATTACGAATCTAATTAGACAAGAACTATTTATTTGTATCTTTAACTATTAACATTCGGCAACTTCCCTTGTCTTTAACCTCCTTTGGCACTAAATCTATCGAACGTTCAAATCAGCTAATATGTCTTATTTTATAAAAATAACACGATGTGTGTAATTTTTGTTATAGTATCTGTCTAAATAAATATCTATCGAGTCAATTCTCATGGTGGTATTTTTAGATATTCAATAATTGTAAAATCAAAAATCTTTAAGGTCGTTTAACCAATGGGGTGACTGTAAGAGCAAGAGTTTAGCGTTAGGTATGTTTTATTTAAGCTTTTATTTTTTGCATACATATTCTTTACAATGATCCTTCCTTCCATGTACGAATACGTAATATACATAATGAATATTTTTTAAACTGTCTAATCCATAATATAGGTGTACTACATATGTATATGTACAGGGCGATCACGCTAACACTAGTTAACGTTTTCGAAGAAGTTGTACTAATTTCTACAAGCAATGTAATGTTGTGTGTAATATTTTTATCTGCATTATTTTTTTTTACAAATGACGGTGACCTATAATGTTTTAATCAAATGAAAGCGTATGCCAAAACGCATTCATTCGAAGTCACACGAGGTCAGAAATGAAAGAAATACTATCATTGTCAATATATCCCTTCGCCAGTTTGTACAAAAATATAATGAATGAAATTACTCGATGTAGCCTCGGGTACCTGCCACGACTTTCTCGAGCTTGTACCTGAACCCGCTGCAGGCTCGCTTCACCTTTTGCTTGTCCATTTCCGTAATCACTTCCAGATGGTAGGCTTTAGGGAATCCGTGGTGTTGCGATGCTTTGCATTTACCTTTGCCTCGACTACGATCCACATGTAACAATCAAGGGGATTGCAGTATGGGCTACAGGAGGTCACAATTGTGGAAGACTAGTAATAACAGAGGTTTCCGAGAGCTTAATCTTTTCTTTTAATATGATTACGAATGCCGCGCTGCTCTTGCGAACAGAACGATTCCTCTGAGTTGTCCAGAAGATGCAATTACTTTTCACTGTTTGTCAGAATTTTTCAATTTTTTTACTAAACTTGCTTCTTCTTGTCTGTATCGGCAGATCAAGACTTGTTTCCCTGTCGTGCATACGTCCGGTACTAACAGAGAGAGAGAGATAGAGAGAGAGAGAGAGAGAGAGAGAGAGAGAGAGAGAGAGAGAGAGAGAGAGAGAGAGAGAGAGAGTAACATTTTCCCCTCAATCCGTGCTCATTCCCCTCACCTGGTGACACTGATTCTTTTGTAGCCTCTTGTAACTTCTTGTAGATTAGAGTATTGTCGCTTTTTGGTCGTACAGTACTGTCAATTCATGACTGGAATTTTCCCACTTATCCACTAATCGGTGGTTCATACAGTGGCTCATACCTTATCAACAATTGCTTTTATATATATTTGCCTTATCTTATTTATGGGACTGGCCGAGCAAATGCCGGATTTATTTCGACGGCGCTGTATTTGCTGAGACATCTTTCGAAAATTCAGTACCGTAGGTATGGCGGCCACTCCTGCGAGGGAAAACTGCCATTTGTAACAGCAATACGTAACGCGGAACCCCTGATTTGCCGTTTAAATCCGTTCTGGGTCGATGCGAGCACAGAGGGTTGGTGTGACGCCGAGTCGGGGAAAAAAGTCTGTTTTCTTTGACGGCGGTGCTGCGCGCAAATGCGTAACGTACGGTGTGCGCTTAAAACACGCTCGCGCGAGCGGACGTGTGTCTGCGTATGTATACGTGCGCCACCCTCGCGGGGAACTCCATAACGTAAGTTCGTCTCAACCGCGCTGATGCGTGTGTAATCCCGTGATGCTTGCCGATAACATCGTGGGTTTTATTTTCATTATTCATTTGTTCGACCGTACCCCACGGATTCCCAGCCGGGCTTACACGCATAAACCCATGTTTTTATGATGGTTTAATCAGATAAAACTCCGGAACGCCAAAAATCGCCGAACACCGACCGGCTTCTATGTGTTACTTACGAATCAGAGCTTTCAACCCCATGACATCGACGACCTCAGTGTGAAGACGTACGTTACCTGGAGGAAGTTTGATTGATCGTGCAATTAGTTGGCCCGGTGATGATTAATGCGATGACAATTCCCGATTTCTTCGAGAAGCATTCGTCTACGACGTTGCTAGCATCATTCCTTTTCTCCAAATTTTAGCGACTCTCTCCTGTCAGCCACTTATAATTCTATTGGCACTTTTAGTGTTTTATCATGTTCCTACTATATTACACTTAATATTTTTACTCCCATACAACTCATACAATGCATGACACATATTTTGTTGCATAAAATTTAAAAAGCAATCTTTATTACAATATAGTAAGTAATCTAAACTTTGTTAGGATCTACAAGGTATACGAAAATTACTTTTCTACCCTTATATTATTAATAATTTGTTCTGATTTTGTGTGACTATTATGGGCCTTGGTGTGACAGTCAACGTGTTCACCTCTAAGAAAAGTGAATACTTAGAGAAAAATTGGAATTAGATACCCAGAGTCAGTATACAATTTTTGTGACAGGGACCGTTGACAAGGTAAATGGAAAGAATGTATTCTCTTTAAAATTGTTCCAACAGATTTATTGCTGATATCTTATTTTTAAAATGATAAAATCAATCATAAAGTGAATTACAACTTATAGTGTGTTCGGTACATTCTCCATTACGCATAAGTTTTCGCGAGATTATAATTCGATTCTCGTCGGAAACGCGGAGCGAGCTTCTTTTTCTCGCGTTTCCGCCGTACCCGGTCGTTTCAAACAATGAGTAGAACGTCGGAGGAAGCGATAGGTCGACGAAAAAGTATAGAAGAAAGGAAACGGATGAAATATCAGAGCTACCAGGTAATTAGCAGGCCAGCTGAGCTAATGCGGGAGCAATGGTTTAACGAATCGTGATCATAAAAAGTGCGACGACGCTTCGAAAATACATCTCGACAAGTGTTAAGCAAGCCGAATACACTGATCAGCCGACTGTGAACAGACGCCACTGATTTTGTCGAATAAAAACGACGGGACGGAACTTTTCAGTATGCTCGTCCGCATTGTCTACATACGAATAACACCGTTTTTAGGGAGAATATGGAAACTAATCCGTTGACTTTCATTTCGTGTGTTTTCAAACATTTATTATTTAGGTCTTTTTCATGGTCATTTTAACGATTACAACAAAACTTTGTTGTAAAATTTCATTCCTTTAACAAACCACGTTGTATTTATTACAAAACATAATTCGTATTAAACGAAAAGATAACATTCATGGCGCCCTCTTTGTGTTGAAAATACAGTTATTGTATTGTAAGTTCACAAATGCTAAAGAGATCTTTCACTTTTACACCCCATATTAATATCTATAATTATAGATATAATTTATTTAGGAGGTGCACAAACGACAACCCACGCACTCAAGTAAGTTATCGTGAAATTAGCAATTTGTATTTTGAGGTAGTTCAATGGTGCTATGATGGATTTGTGTAATTATTATTCACTGGAGCACTGATATATTCATTCATTAGAAATTGATGTTCATTGATGACCCATTTTTTATTTAATCCTATGTCAGACTTTTAATAGAAATTTTAGAAGTTTCTTACAATCATTATTGTGAGAAGCTATGTCATTATTCTTGCCGGGGTGCGATATCTTACGATAATATTTTTATTCATTCAATTTAGAGTAAAACCTATTTCGAATTAAACGTTGAAAGCCGAACTTAAATTATACTTCAATGTGTAATTCACTAAAACACTTATCATTTTTATATTTCAGCATTTCTCATTTACCATATATCCAGTAATAAAATAGACAGTGAATCTTTATGTAAAATAAAAATGTTCCACCTAAATTTCAACAAACTGGAACAAAGTAGAAATTTATTTTCTTTCTTAATATACTTAACAGGTAAAAAAATAATATAAACTGATTTTTTCATTTTTCTGCTGTTCTTACTATCATAATTTACACATACTCATTTTTGTCATGACTGTATAAATGCCTTTAGCATCGCGTTTAGTATAAAATAAAAATATACATGAAACAAAATAAAATTTATTGAGTGTGTCAAACATGAAAAATGATGGATCAATGATGGATCTAAAAGTGACGCATACGCCTTTGCCGTGTGGAACTCCATAAGATCCTTGTCTGCCGATCATCCCCATTGAAAGTTTCATTTGTAACTTCCAGTAGACAGTTTCGTCGACGGCGATTAGGATCTGTCTCCCTGGGCTGATCTCCAGGCAGCTATCCGGCGAAGATTTTTTTCAGCGAAAATATCGACAGGGCTATCGAGGTGTCTTAAGGGAGAATCTCGTATTTGCTTGGCTGGAAACACGATATTCCTGATCGGGCCATGGGCCAGACCAGGACTGCCCACGTGTTTCACGTTCGACCGTTAAAAAAATTCGCTTCTCCGCGCTCGCTCGCGAGGAGTCCCGATGTGCCTCGACGCTGGTAGACGGTGTATTATTTTTCCACTTGCTCGCCAAATTGGCTCGCACGGACATCTCGAATTACGGACACTCGATATCGCCGCGTAAAACGCTCGAACGTCCCGCTCCGTCGCGCCGCGCTGTGTCCGGACCTCTCTTTCTGGAATATCCAAAAAAGAGTTCCACAATGTTCCATTGAGCGCGGATCGGTATAATCGAGCACGGCCCCCGATCTCTCGTCCTGCCTCCCGCTCTTCACGCATCGAACCACCCGCAACCACGTTCGCCGATTTTGACGCGCTCCCGCAGTTTCCTTCCAACCGTACTATGTACTCGCAACATTTATTATTCTTTCAACGCCCACACTCTAAATGCAATTATTTTTATTAGAAGAAGTGCCCCTACCTTTTATATTCTCTTACAAAATCTGACTCGTAAGTTCTGGTAATTAAAAATATTATTTTAGGTGATATCTTGATGAGAATGCTGAAGATTGTTAATAGTAGGTTGTCCCAGAAGTTTCTTTCGGAATGTGTTCCCTTAATATTGCTAAATAAATATTGTATTGTCCCAAAAGTTCCCCAAATTAATGTTGAGAAGTACTAAAACATTAACATAAGGATTAACGCATTGTTTGTATCTATTTAGCTAGATTAAAGGAACACATTCCGAAAGAAACTTTTGGTTTAACCTAACAACAGATTAGATTGGCTGTGATGTTCTTTTGTAAATTAACATAAAGATACAATATTAGTGAGTAGAACATCAAATGCTTAAATACTCTGCCTAGGGTTATTTGTTCAATGAATGAACACTTAAGAGAATGAACAAAAGTATTCGTTTCTATTTTAAAAAAAGCGCATGATCATCTTCATGTAACCTCTACGCGTCCGTCTATGAAGAAGCTATGTACACCGGATCATGATCCTCTCAAAATTATTCATTTCTTATTTAAACTATTTTTTATACGTATGTATAACACATATGGTATTCAAGTAATTTTCATTTAAATTTCAAAGCTGTGAATTTCATGTTTAACCGAACACGAGGTAATCTTTTATAAAAAATATGGAACATCAAAATTTGTAAGTCCTCTACGTTGTGTAATATGAATGTAAAAGACCTGCTGAGGTCCGTAATGTTTTCGCACTGAAGATGACGTGATTTCTACTCGTTGCACGTTATTCGACGATCAAATTTGAAAGTGTTAAACTCAGCGACACACGACGTGATTTGCTCGTTGGCCATACTTTTCTGGCGTAATGTGTTCTCCCGTATGGAAGGCTCCTCGGGCGTAGCCGTAACCCAATAGGTTTCCTGTAGGAAGATCATGCTTCGGTACAAAGGCTGATCGCTACATCGCACGCGATCACGGTGCACGTCATGGAAACTGACGATCTTCATAGCACCATTTGTTCAACCATCCTCTCCACTACCAGTATCGTGCCACACTTTTTTTTTTTAACAAAGTATACAACTCTTTCATTATAATATTTCATCCGTAATGCGATATCAATAACTAGAACAGAAAGAACGTTAACAGAACTCACATTAAAACTTCTTTAAATAAATAAAACACGTTGGATAATAATTGCGAATTTTGTAATCGATGGCATTGGGTTGTAACATAAATTCGGTTATGTTCGGGGTCTGTTCTTGTTTACCAATAAGGTACAGAATTATCTTCAATCAATTTTTAATTTCTTATTGCAAGTGACTTCTTTTCAATCGCGCGTACATTAACAATGAGTTATAAGTTATAACTAAATTATTAAAGTTTAGGTTAAAACTTATGTAACAACCCAATACTTTTTCTCGATTCTGTTTATTGATAATTATTATTCTTTCCTTGGCAAGCTTCTACATTTTTATGATGTCGTACACGACAGTTGAATCAGATATATGCATTCTTTTGTCATAAATGTTTCTGATTTTTTAAGTAATAAATTGCGTATACTAACCCATATGTAGTTAACAAAACCCATTCTTTGCAACTACAGTTAGGCATTAAATGTCACGTAATTAATTGAAAATTTTATAGTAATTCGCGTCCAAAATATACCTTTTCGTGCCGCCATCTGGATTATAGTTGTGAATGCACGATCAATACACTTGTACGAACTTAACGTAGCATGTCAATAATTGTTTGCCTACATAGCAAAACACCATTCATCCAAACCAAAGTGTAGCCATTCATTCCTTTGTCTCTTTTCGAACAGAAGCAAACTGTGAAGCACAGTCAATTTCTGTCCGGTTTGTGACTCCCGACCAGAAAACAGCGGAGAGAGCACGTCTCTCAAATAAAAATGAAACGCATGCGAGGTTCTTCAGTGCGAATCGCGCTGCAAAGGGGTGCTCGTCGAGGTTCAATTAGCTCCATTTTGAAAAAGGTACGCGGGCTCGCCGATGCGTGGAATCGTATCTAACGACATGCTTCGCCGAAAGAATCTTTCGAAGGAAATGAGCCATCGGCCGCTTTGTAACCAGTTCTCTTTTGTTCCTCGGACGAATTCCGTTTTCGCAACGGGGCGAGATCGGTAAAGGGTTTTTGAAAAACCGAGAGGTTTTTGTCGTTGCGCACCGACGAAAAAAGACGTTTTGATGCCGCCGCATTGTTGTTCGTCGTGTCGGGCGATACTTGGCCACCACTCGCTACGTCGGGATCGGATGATGAAAATAACTAGACATACGTGGCCCCTTGCATTTACACTGTATTTACTTGGATTTCGACACGTGGCGAGTTAACAAAGCCTATTGATCATCGCTCGGCCGTACAATGCAATATGGATTGCGTTCAAATTTAAATCTATACGTACGTCGCGGTATAATTCTCATTTATTACGTGTAAATAGTAAATTAACTGCACGGAATGTTTTTAAATGTAGACAATACGAATTTGAACGGTGCGATTACCTCTATATGTATGTACAAGCACGTCCTGGAGACTCTATGACCGTACGAAATGCTAGTTACGTAAGTACGTGCATCCCGTTTTGCTACAAAACTTAAAGGGACAAGCGTTTCTCATGTGGCAGTAATTTGAAATCAAGCAGAGTCGCCAGATTAAGAGTTGTGTCCCACTCTACCTTCACCTTCTACAATTTCGCTGCGGTCACGTGACACGGTTCATCTTGTCGTGCATGTGTCACAATGTCACGTGACTGATCCGATACTGGCTGAGAGAGGGTTCTTTTTCCCCTGAATCCATGCTCCCTCCCCTCATCTGGCGACTCTGAAATCACGTAATTCTTAACAGTAGGGGAGCCCGGGTATGGTGCTCACAAATGCTATAGTACAGAAACAGTAGACGGAGAAAATTGATTAATAGCTCAGGATCGTGGGTAAACATATTGCCGTGTCCTCTTGACAGTCATTGTTGACTACGGAGTTGTATTAAGATAGGACGTATTATTCTTTGTGATAGATAATTAACTTTCAATCCTATCTATAATAAATATCCATAAGACTCATTTGTTAGAAAGGCACGTGTAGGTAGTTTGTATTAGACTTATCAAAAAGATTTTCCGATAGCTATACTCGTAAGAAAATCAAAGTGGAAGAACGTGACAACCATACCCGATTTCTTTTATCCTAAAGTGTGAAACATATCAGGAGAAAGTGTATTGCATCCAACGTATTCAGATTGCAACAACAGAAAACGTTAATCAGTACAATTCGTGAACCTCCGTCACCCCTTTCGATTATTGTACCGTTGACGTTTTGTCAGACTTTGATATCCGGGTAGTTCAAAAGGTCAACGATCTTTCAAAGGGTAACGATCAACGATCGAAAGTTCACGCATTGACACCTCCAAATATCTTGGAACAGATTAGATTAATTCGCTGGAAATGCATATCCCATAAACCATTAAGCGTCGTCTTTCTGTAACAATCACAGCGTGGATGATCGTGCAAATTTTTTTGTCACGGACAATTTTAAATCGATATCAAAGAAAAATACACAGAATAACACTGTGCATATGAATCTGCGCAAGACCATAATTCGACTGACAATGAATCTTAACCAGTAACATGTTCTTCCTTAAAATTCTATTGCTTATTCTAAATTAATACGTTTCTACTATAAACGATTCAGAATAAATCGTACTATAACCGATTCCTGATACCAAAATACGTTGTCAGTACATACTAAATATTCGTCACCCGAGACTTTGTTTCCGAAAAATACAATTTTTAAAACCCCTTGTTTTATTTACACTCGCAAGCACTCATTTTTTAGAAAGCTATCTCTCAGAAGCCCTCGATAAAAGTTCTCGGTTAAAAAATATTTTGCATCATTGCAATCTTGCAATATAGGAATGGAGCTTATTGGCAATATATGACTATGAGGATCTTTGAAAGTCTTTGAAGATAATTGATAATCGGAAATTGAGTTTCAGATAACAAATTGCGCCTCGTATCATTTATATTCGCATACAGAATCATCAAATTCCTCTGACACAACGAACTTGTCCGCACCCCGTGCAGATATCATCTAATGTTAGCTTATTCTCCGTTACGATCGCCTGTCTCACCACCAGGCAGAATTCTCACCATGTCGGTCGACGATGCGTCAACATTCGTGTATCTGACCGTGTCACGATTCTTTCGCCCGATGTCCCACGCACCAATGGGCCGTCTGACGAAGAAAAAGCCCACTGCCAATACAAACGCCACGACCAACAACAAAATGCAGGCCCACAAGACGGGGTAAAACAATTCGCTCTCGCACTCGATCTCATACTCCGGTACTTCGCTCAGTCGTTTGTCGCGGTGGCGTTCGGGACTGTAACATCTGAAGACGCCAAATTCACAATTAAATAACTTATTAAATGATACTTCGATTAGAGGGTTCAGTAAATCTAGTGTTAATGAGGGCTTTTCACTAACCGTACCGACTACAAAATGTGTCGGATACATATTGTTGTATAAAAATGACACGACTGAACTTATTTAGATTGTTCACAATTTTTATAATAATACGGATACGTGATTAAATAAAGAAATTTATTGAATAATTTCTGATGGAAGCATCTTTATAATTTCAATAATTACAAAATAAGAAATGTGAAACGGGTCATTCGACCTGTCGTGGTACGATTAGTGTTAATCAGGCTTAATACTACTGATTAACAAAAAACTGAAAGAATATTTAGAAATGAATGTTTGCTATTGTATAAATTTCTATCTACTTTATAGTTTACGGAGTAAATCTATTTGACAACTTAACAGCTCAATTAATACTTAATCTGCAACCTTTTAACTGAGAATGAAAAATTAATTCGTCTGGAATTCGCTATCAACTTTCAGAAATTATTATTATTTACTTAATTCAACGAATAGCTCTTTCACTTAATTGTGTCATGGTGTCCGTATTTGTATAAACTGTATTATATTTTGATTGATGTTGTTGTTTACTATTTCTTATAAATTGTTAGAGATCGTCAGATGCATGGTATCTTTTTCATTGGCTTATGGAACTGGTTCTAACCGGTGTTTCGTGAGCTTTTTTCAAATGTTCCACGAAATTCCGCGGAATATATTAAATATATTTAATAATATATCTATTTCTACGCGGGATGTTTTTGTTTGTTTTTTGGATCATTAATAGTGTTCCTTGACTTCAAAAAGTTCAAGAACCACAGGCTTACGGTATTAGCAGCGACATCTACGTAAGGGTGGATGAAACGTTTACTAAGTTACCGACCATTCCTAATTCGAAACATCCCTATACAGTCTCGCTAAAATTACTCTTATCATTGGCAATTGGGGGTTCGTTTTGCTTACTTGATATCTCGACTGAGGGCTTTGGTTGTTGCCTCCGTCCTGATCCAGTCCATCCTGCAGTCGCAGATCCAGGGATTCCCCTCCAAGTTTAAAACTGGCATTCTCTGCGTTATCCACAGAAAGTTGTGATTGAGTGTTTTTAGATTGCAATTGTTTACCAACAGTTGCAACAATTGTGGAAAAGGTTTTTCGATGGACATATGAGCGTTCAGGTGTACTAACTTCTTCGAGCCGGTCAATGATAACGTTTCTAAGTTGGTTAAATTGCTAAGATCATCGAAAGATAGCTCTTTTAAGCTCTGCATGTCATTTAATTTGAGTGTCCGCAAACTCGGTAACGTGACATTTTTCAGTTGTGTGATCATAGTGTTGGAAAGGTCGAGTTCTTCTATTGCGATCGGTAACATTGGAATAGTTTTGATAGGATTTCCTGACAAATCTAGCATTTTCAACTTATCTAATGTTCTAAACATTTTTGCAGAGGCGTAGGACAATGACACGTTGCTGAGATTCAAATACTGCAACTCTTTCAAGTTCCAAAATGCATTCTCATGAATTCCATCGCCCATTGGATTGTTGGCTAACGAAAGATATGTCAAAACCTATAAAGAATAAAATACCAGTTTGTTGTGTATACAAATACCGTCGTTAGGCCCTCTGTAGGTAGAAAAACACATGCATGAATTACCTCGAAGTATTCCAGCATAGTTTCATTGACAAACGATAACAAGTTCGATGACAGATCAAGGATCTTGAGCTTCGGGATTCTGTGGTTGAGGGCTGCATGAGTGATGTACTGTAATTTATTGTGGCTGATATTCAATACCTCCAAATTATACTCGTCTTTACACAAGAAGAATAATTGTTCAAGGTGATTTTGCGAGATATCCAAAACTGTTAAACTTGACAGATTAGTGGAACAGTCGATAAATTTGTCAAACTTGTTATTTCGGAGATTCAGGATTGTCACTTTGGCTACATCAAGCGTCTTCTGATGTTGCAAGAAGAAGTACTCTCTCGTCATGCCACGGTTTGATAGATCGAGCTGCAACATAAAGATCAGACAATTAATATCATTCTTATCAATCAATTAATATCGTTTATGTTAGAACGATAAAAGTACAAACTGAGCAGCGCGCGGATTATTATAACAGCGTCGGGTAAAAATGATCTGGCATTTGTTGAGCGAGTATTCATAAACATTGATATTATGTACATTAATTAAAAAGGGACGTCGCCGAAGTAATATCGACATCAGATCATTGCCCAATACCCAATGTAGATTGAATAAGTGCAATTTTGTCAAACTTATTGGGAAGCACACGTAAGTATAGTTTCATTATCAGTTTATTTAATAAATCTCATCGGTCGGTGTGGAACTTAATTTAGATCTAGCATCACGTTTACAAATTGCATTGCTTCTCAATAACATCGTGAATAAACTGTGGATCTTTATGCATTTATAGCAAAATTGTGTAGATGAAATTAAAAATTGTTGAAAAATTTAAAAAATTGCGAATGTCAATATTATATGATTTCAATTTGGTTTCTATTTCTTGCAATCGATGCAGACAATTTTTATTTTGCATAAAGATCCGCAGTCTAATCATGAATCAGTCATAGTATGTTGTAAAAGGATCCTCCTTCGTAGTGATATAACTCATGTTTTTCATTAATGCAGCATCTATTTGCATTAATGCTGAATTTGTCTCAAAACACTGGAGTTTTATGAGGTGCATTCTGCTGACACCTCAATAACTATTTGGAAACACTATGACTAGAGTGACCAGATGAGGGGAGAGAGTACGGGTTAAGGGGGAAAAGTTACCCCGTCTCTGCCAGTGCCGGATGCATACACGAGACACGAAACGCGTCACGTGACTGGGCAGCGGCGGAAGCGAGGAAAATAGCGTCGTAGAAGGGGAAGGTAGAGTGGAGACACGTGTGACTCTGACCAAGTTGTCAGTTGTTTGACTAACTAACGCTTGACGTAAACAGTGTGACATTTCAGGGTCGCTATTATATAGGGTGATCGGTAGCTGGTGGTACAACTGTAAAGAGGATGATATTCATTAAGATATCAGTTGGTAATGAAAAATAAAATCATATTCGCATTTCACGATTGAAGCTGTTCCTCTAACTTTAAATTAAAAAGTATTCCACTTACACATAGAAAAGCGTTAACGTCAAATAAAATATTTTATTTTCAAAGTTGAACGCATACTTTGTGGTGTTATGTAATTTGAATTTCCGGCAAACCAGAAGATTCGTATGGCTTTCATTTGAAATTAATTTGTTGAAATTACGATAATCTGCGAGAGACCGCATCCAAATTTGGTATTGGTGTTTTCATACCTCGAATCTTACAACAATTTTTCGAACGTAATAAACATAAATGCTGCTCTGCAACCGCAGAAAGATTTATATTCAAATCGTGTGCCGAAATACCGACAATTCACAGATATTAGGAAACGATGTCGTTAATCCTTTAACTATTCGAATTCTTACAGGGTATTCCAAAAATGTTTTAATTCCTTGAAAGGGGTGATTTCTGAGGTAGTTTAAAGTAACTTTTTCCTTTGCGAAAATGCTCTCCGCAGCTTTGTCAGAGAGTTATTAACGACATTTTTGTTATTAAGTACAACATCTTGTACTACAAAACGAATTTATGTTATATGTTATAAATTTGACCGTAGAGCAAAAAAGCTATGAAAAATTATCGGGCAACAACTACCCACCGTTAATGGCGAGGCCGACGAAACAATTATTACGAAGACCGCAATCGTCCGGAGCCACATTGTTCAGGTGGTAGATGAATTATCCAGTTCCTCGATAGATGGGCAGCCTAGTTTACAACTATATTTATCACACAGATTGCGCTGGAATTCCAGTAAACTCGTCCTCAGCATACACTGCTCACAATCACGACTTGATTAAGAAGGGAGGAAGAACACATTCTCCCTTTTTCCTTTTGTTTTCCCCCGCTTCTCCGTCACGTACGATAATTCAATTCTCGAACGATCTGGCGCCCTTTTATCACATGAACTGCAACTGCTCTTTAATCGGTCACTTCACAAGAAGTAATCTCTTCCTACGATAAACAGATCCGCAAATGGAATGCAACCTGATCTCCTGATAACAAATATTCTGAACTTCCAGCTGAAGTTGTGCGAGGTACTTAGAGTTTGTTTCTTTCGTTTGTATCGTGAGTTATCTATTTCGAATAAAATTTTTCAAGATTCTTAGGATATCTTCAGCAGACGTTTTATTTCTGAAGTTTCATTTTTCACTTTGTAATTTATGTTCCTCTGCCTTCTTTTATTCAAATGTTTTATAATGACTTCTTATCGAATTTAAAAATTCAATTTAGTATTTATTCTTCTCACTGAGGCCCGTGCACAGTTGATCCTCGACTAAATACAGAGACGTACTCCTTTCTGTTGTTCACACAAGGAAGATAAACTGCACACTGGAAACGGACCGTGCTCTTCGGGACACGCGTAGAATTAATTCGTTTCTGGCCGGTCCAGAATCCAGGAGATTAACGCACGTCTTTCTCAATAAACCCCCCTTCCCTCAATAAAGCCCCCAATTCGTTTCACGTTCCGATTTACGTTCGGCCGTTTCTTTTTCTCACTATCTCTCGCTCTGTTTTGTCCGCTTTTTATGTTCCCCCGGTACGTCTCCAATCGTCGCGTATTTTTTCAATCAATTTATTTTCGCGCGACGATATCGTTAATCGCAAACGAAATGGAAAACCGGCGTGGACAACATGACGATGCTGTGGTGTCTCCGTGCTGCAGACAATATTCGTGATAAATTATTGTACGCCCCGACCAGCCCCGGCGGAAATGGCGAAATGTACAGCCAGTCACAAAAATATTCAGACGCCGATATAAATTAATTTTTGAACGCGTAACAAATAAGAAAGAGTGCAACTTACATTACGAGGTGTATTTTGAAGTATTTTCATTCGTATAGTACACTCGTGGCTTACGGGGATATCCGGAGAATCAAATACGGATTACGTAGGGATGATAGCAACTTTAAAATGGTTGGATAAAATCATTTTAAAAACCATGGATGTAAAATTAAAAATTATCATTTTAATTTCATGTATCAAGGATTAGATATTTTATTATTTGGAAAATTGTATTTAATATGTACAAGATTTTTGCACATTGTTGTATTAAGATTATAGTCTTACCAGTGGATATTGCATTTTTTATTCGTTATAATATGTTTATTAAGTATACACGTGAAAAAGTCAAATGATATCTGCCTCATCCAAATATCTTCGCATCTTTTTAAACCAAATACCTTTGCGTCTCTTCTGTATTTTAGTATTGTATTTAAGAATATTTTATTTGTGTTTGTGCACATATGTGTTATGTATAAAAAATAATATCTGTAATTAAGCTTGGTAAAGCATTAATCGTATTAAGCATTCAATTCTTATGTGTTTCCGAGAATTCAAAGTTTAAATCCTATTGGATTCTTTTTTCTTACGTAGTCGCGGTGACCAATGATTTCTTTTGCAATACTGGTCACGCAATGAGAATATTGTGCAAGCAAAAAATAGATTTTATGACCTCCACCTTTTCTAAGGTCATACCAAGTTTTCGATAACTTATTTACACCAATATCCATAAAACCTAAAATATAGAAATCACTATGGTGGTTGCGACATATAATTTTGACTCACCCTATACCACTGCTGGACACATTTGCCTCAATTGAGGCAAAACCGTCCCCACCTAAGCGCCCACTGACTCCTACCAGTATGCGTAGTTATGATGGAGATAGGTCGCGCTTCGCTTGTTGCGAGTCAATGGTGAGATATTGTGCAAGATTTCTCTATGAAATGAGGTACCTTGAGCGCCCGGTAAAATATCGGTACTTTCCCGCCAATATACATTACCGCTCAAAAGTATCCGGACTCTGGCGAAATGTGTAATAGCAACGCATAAAAGTTACTTAAGCATCTGAAATAGTGACTAACTCTGTCTTTATTACTTTCTTATGGAATATCTAACTTTTGAAGTTAAAAAATACCTATATGTGAAAATTTACCACTATTAGGGTAAGATTAAATAATCGCGGCAATCTTTCTATTAGTATTAACTTCCCGATTCATAGGGAAGTTACTGTATTTTATTATTAGAATTTGTATCGAAAAATTCTCTGCATTCGCTCTGCACCTTAGAAATGAAAAAAAAAATGGAACTTGAAATCCTTTCAAACACCAAGACCGTTCCACTAGATTTCGTATTTGTGGATAGAAATTATATTATTGCATTTTCATTATATAATTTGTACATAAAAATAAATTCTGTTGTGTTATGATACTACAATATACATAATAATAATAATTACAAGTGACAAAAATGTTCTGTATATTTTTCCTACTAACTTAACACGTTAACTGCCATGTCACCCGAATACGGGTGACAGCAAAAATTCTCATCGGGAGCAAAGATTACAACTGCTCGTGCAGAGTAATTACGTGATAAGTGAGGATCGTAGCAGGTATCGGAGTGAGAGTACCGAAAGAAATGTAAACAGACATGCGATAGCAGAGCACGCATCTTACAGTGGCACGGGTGGCCTGACGAGGATTTTGTTGTAAACACACGTGGCAGTCAACGTGTTAAACTAGGTTTGAAAAAGGAAGTATTCGGATAATTTTGAACGGTAGTGTAACTGCCCCAGGGCTCCACTACCTCGTCATCATAATATAGATACGTTACTGCTTTGAACGAGCATGCACGAGAAATCTTGCACAATATCTCACCATTGTCGGGAGTAGCTACAAAGGTACGTATGGTGGGGCAACGAAGACACAATACACCAACGAACGCGACGAAGTTTCGCGCTGCATGGAAGAAAGGTTGGTGGAGGAAGCAAACGTTTGAGGGGCCCCAACCGTGTTCAGCACAGTCCTATACGATCCACTATAATTAGAACAAAGTTAAATTGCCAGGATGTAAGCAACTATTTATATATCCGTCTTCTGCAGTTATCATATTTAGTTACATTTCAAAAATATCTTTAAGCACTCGGACTTTGCACAGTTTATTCGAAAGAAAAACGACAATGATATTGCTCAATTAGTTTAATTGAGAATAATATTTATGCATTTTTATATAGTTTCAAATAGTGTTTACAATGATTGCGAGTTGCGCAATTATCGATCAAGGAATGATGCTCGTGTAAAGCTTAGTATAAACAAGAAATATCACTAAGAGCATCAGGCGTTTATTCGCATTATTGTATCTTATTCCCAGCCGCGGTGATTGTGACCAGAATGACCGATACACAGTAACAAATATTTTATTATTTTTATCGCTGTACGATAACGGTGGCAAGACAGTCGTTCACTTTTTCGGAGTTTGCGGTGTACTGGTCGCTTTAAACACCAGCGGATTCGATACACGAAATATGCTCGGTAACATCGTGGCTAGCGTGCCAAATACTTCCTCTGACATCCCCTAAAAATAATGGTGTATTAGCAATTACATTCAGTTTTGAATGTCGTCTAATTTAGAAGTGACAAACTTCATCGCAAGCCGTGCATACTCGATCAAAAGCGTTCTTCAATTAAACTAGCAATGTTTCTTCAGGTTTCTACTGACATTTGTTCATACAACAATTAATGAAAGATATATAATTAGTACGATAGGATGGTGGAATGGAGGAATTTATCACTCTTCGCACAGTTTGAACATGAATTAAATAAATGACCTATTTACGATTCTTTTTATTCAAGCCTAAGGAAATAATCTTCTCATTAAATTACCTTTGGGACAAGAAATTGTAGATTTTTCAATTCGGCGCCACCCCATGACGCCATTTCTATCATAAACCCTTTCACACACTTGAAAACCAATTCCGCTCGTTTCGTACACCACGCCACAGTCATATCCTGAAGTTTTCAAATATATTTGTTATTTTTTAATATATCAGTCTTAATATGTTAACAGACAATTTTTAATGAAACATCATACCTCTGTCATTTCATGAACAAGAAGCACAGGAATAGTGAGCGTGGTCACATCATTACAGCAAGCAGTTTTTAGTATGTTTCGCAATCCTAGAATCGCCGGGTGTCTTGAATTGATATCGCCTGTGTTTTACAGAAAACGTTTTATTCGAGCAAGTGGTTGGCATCAATAAAAGAAACGAGTTACTTACCGGACCTTAAGGTATCATTCACCACCATGTGAAAAATTACATGGACTTGTGCTAAATTCGAATGCCTTGTAATATAAACATCTCCTGTCTGTAAGCTTTTGCTAGTCGTCGATTTTTTTGTCTAAATATAATATATATTCAACATATACTCGAATATTGAACAGGAATTCTTTCTTTTTTCAATTTCTCACCTGCGATTCGATTCCTTCTTTATGATGCGCTTGCCTCCAGGCAACAGCATCTTTAACGTCGTCTCTTATTTTTTCCAATTGCTCGTCGATTGGCAGAAAGTGAAACTCTGTTGTCAATTGACATATGGAGCACAATTCTACGAAAAAACAAAATTGAAAAAAGCGTAGAGATAACGTAGAACATAATCTCTCTAGTCGTTACCCTTTGTGATTCCAGAATAACTTCCTAAGTGATTGTCGCTCAATAGTACTAATCCACACAAATCATTAGAATACAATCCCAAAGCTGTCTGCAGCCTCTGTGGCGTTGGATCCATTCTATATGATAGCAAACGCTTTTTTTTAAATACAATGAAACTTCTGTTTCATTATTAAATTTGTCTTATTATTTCCAGTAACTCACCCAGACTCGCTTTTCTTTATCCTACAAAAATCTAATACATCTCCCGTCAGTATTCGTATGTTGTGCATTTGTTTCATTTGGGAGCCCAAGTGTATAGTGAAACTCTCTTCTAAAATGGGATAGTCTGCAGTCATTTTATCTTCGGTATGCACAAAATTATCTAAAGCGGGTCGAATCGGCGGCGTCGACACCATTGGAGAACCCCTGATGATAGCATACTTTAAAAATGATTACATATTGATGTGATTGTTCAATTTACTCGCATGACATACATTGGTGTCGGTAACATATTAGTCTGTTGTTCTTCTAGTAGCTTCATAATCCAATTCCGATATTGTCGTCTCTGGTCTAATTTCAACGCATCCACTTGTGATCCCCAATGCCCTTGCAATAAACTTTGTTCTTCGAAGTGTCGTCCAGCCATCTCATTTATGGACTTTTCGGTAGAACCAGCCTCCAAGGCTTCCACAGCTTTGCGCATTTCTTCAGTTTGTCTGGAATTGAATTTTCTGGTGAATTCTTTCACTCTTGTGTAATTTTGAAAAAGATGTACGATTAACAGGTTCTCCAAGGAAGAACTCTCTCCAATTAAATTATAAAAAACATCAATAACCTTGAACGTGACCTTTGTTATGCTACATCTATTGATAGTCTGCTTAAACAGGTCAGTGCAAGCGATAATTTAAGAGATATGCACATTTGTGTAAAGCAAACATTATTATATAAATTTGGACTTTTCTTTTCTAGCATAATAATAACAGGAAAATGTGAGCAGAGATAATATGGATTATATATATGT
This sequence comes from Lasioglossum morio, assembly GCA_916610235.2. Taxonomy (NCBI): domain Eukaryota; kingdom Metazoa; phylum Arthropoda; class Insecta; order Hymenoptera; family Halictidae; genus Lasioglossum; species Lasioglossum morio. The sequence goes on from OU744327.1 coordinate 9,617,066, forward strand.
TACGTACTAATATAATTATCTAAGAAATTAATTACTCCACGCAATAGAATAAACCTTCGACTTTATGCATAACATTAATAGAAGGCAATGTTTGTAAATCCTGTTTTATTTTTGAAATACAAACAAAATAGTTTTTTAACATTGTCGCGATAATTGCTCGTGCTGCTCAGTATAATAGTATTGTCGAATACATCATTATATGCAATATATTTTTTAATATAAACTGTTTGAACAGTATCTTACAGATACATACTTGGTTCAAATCTAAATTTAACAGTGTTACATTTAGGTACTAACTTTTGAGTAAGTTGCTCATAATGTTTATCCCTCATTTCAATGACTTCTGTTACATCTCGTCCAAACTTATGCTCTGCCTGCAAAATAGGCTCCAACGATGGAGAATGTACCAATCTATGGTAAGCAGCAGCGAACAATTCTTCGTCTGTTGTTCCAATTGGATCTGCATAATCCACTGTTTTCTGTTTATAAATTTTTTCCCAATTTTTTATAATGTCCTCAATATCTGTATTCCCGGACATTGCATTCTCCAGGGCATTCTCTGCTCTTTCATCGTAAAATTGTAATGTTAGCTCTTTAATAGTGTTCTCCAAAGATTCTAGTAAGTCTGGCTCCACGTAACATGGTAATTTAAATGATGAAACAATACGATGCATGAGTTCTTTAATTGATCCATAGTAAGGTATTTTTAATGGTATCTCCAATACATATTCCTGATTTGTTGTACACGTTGGAAACTTATATACAAAAGTTTTCTCCACGTGTTCTTCCTCTGACATATTCATGACTCTTAAAGCAGTTTTTCATTATATTCGATGATTCATGTGCCTGCTTCTATATGAAAAAGAAGTAAAATGATTAGCATTTAAGGAAATTGTTTTTTTAATGTACATATAATTATAAGGAAATATTAATCACAGAATGTGATTGATTATTAAAATACCAAGGATGATCAATGTTATTTGTTTATTGCGAATAATATTTTTTAGGGGGTCAGCTTTCGCAACATTTAGATTAAAAGGTCACTGATAGTGTATAAGAGCACTTCTGATTACATTCTATATCTACATCCTTTTAAAAAACAATCATTTTCAAATATTATTTGTAATGACATCAAACACGTCTTTCTGATAAATTGTGTTAATATCGACAAGCATAAAAAGAGTTTGCAAAAAAGTATCTCAAAATCTATAATTAATAATTATATGATAAAAAAATTTGAAAAGTATTTACAATATCGACCCACGAGGACGCTACTGTGAAAATCGCTTCATTGTTTATAATTGTTTTACAATTGAGAATCGCAAGAATAATAATACGAAAGTGATACTTTATGTTTCTAGGAGATATTTATATTTCTGATAGTAAACATCCCCTTGCCAAGTGTTGTGTGTGTGTTTTGAATTTCTATGATCATCGCATAGTTCCTTTCTAAAGTTAACCTAAATGTTTGAAATTGTATAAATACGTACAAATTATTTTTCTTTTCGTCGTCGACGTATGCTGTAATGTACAATTGTATTCCGACATAAAAAAAATGTTTAGCACCGTTTACTAGCAAAACTTTCTGAGTAAACACACAATACACTCACACTTAGTTTTCAAGACCTTCAATTCAACGCCCCCAGCCATTTAATAAACAGTTTCTCCAACATAAATGTTGGTACATTTTAATAATATCTGCACCGTTTCGTTAAACATTTTGACATTTTATAATTTAAACTCTTTTTACATACTATATACTTGTATCTCAATTAAAATTTTATTCGATGATACATTTTCTTTTCATTTAAAGAAAGATTTCGTTATGTTTCCTGCACTGCGTTCAACAAAATGCGTCGGTGACCGGTGTCGGTTCAATTTGAGAGCTTCGTTTTGGCGGCTATAGATTTTGAAGCATAAAATCAGCATTTACAGAATGGTCGAGGACAATACTCAAAACGTCAATTTGACAGATCACGAAGCTGAGTTGTACGATAGACAAATTCGTCTTTGGGGTTTAGATTCACAAAAGCGGCAAGTATATCAGAAACTAACCTATAAAACGTGTAATCTATGTATAATAGAACGAATATCTCAATGTTATAATATCGATTACTTGCAGCTTACGGGCAGCCAAAGTATTACTAATAGGCCTCAATGGTTTTGGAGCAGAAATAGCAAAGAATATTATATTAGCTGGTGTAAAAGCAGTTACATTTTTAGATCATAGAGATGTTACAGCTGAGGATCGGTGCTCTCAGTTTCTAGTATTTAAAGATTCAATAGGAAAAAATGTAAGTAGAGTGTTAAGGCTGTAGATTCGCGTTTACACGATTATAAGGGAGCGGGATGAGCCTTCACATTTCTTAATAATGCAAAAATGGGGGTTTTCAGTAGTGAAAAGCCATAAAGGATCAATCTAGCATGCAAACTTTCCAAAGTGGCATACTTTTGCGTTTTTGCAAAAGTTTTTAGCTTATTACGTAGCTGTATACTTCTGAATAATGCGAATACGCTTTGAAAATGCAAAAGTAGGCCACTTTGGGAAGTTGGCTAGTGAAGATTGATCTTTTATCTAGCGTTTTTGATTACTAAAAAGCCACATCTTTGCATTATCGAGAAATGAGAAGGTGTATTCCACACCCTCCCAATCCTGGAAACAAGTCTACCCCATTAAGATATAACAGTTATGCTCGTATCGTTTTTATACGAATTGTGTCTTTAGAGGGCAGAAGCATCCTTACAAAGGGCACAAAATTTAAATTCTATGGTCAATATTGAAGCAGATACGTCCAACATCGATGACAAACCAGATACATTCATTAGCAATTTTGATGTTGTTTGTGCAACACAGTGTACCATTTCACAGTTAAAGAGAATTAACGAGATATGTAGAAAACATAATGTAAAATTCTTTTGTGGAGACGTTTGGGGAACTTATGGCTATACTTTTGCAGATTTAATAGAACATGAATATGTAGAGTAAGTGTAGCATTGGTAGATATCTTAAATATTTATAATTCTTATTATTCTTATACTCATACTTTATATATATATATATATATATATATATATATATATATATATATATATATATATATTATAACTATACATTATAACTATAGATTATTCTATTATTAACTCTATAATAATATTAAAAATAATTTACTGATAAGACAATCATTCCCACAGAGATATAGTACAGACAAAGAAAATACTGCTTGCGGAAAGTGGAGAACCCATACAGAAAGAAAAGTTTGAAAACATAACTGTAACAGAGAAGCGTAAAGATACCTTTGTGCCCTTTGAATCAATTTTGGATGCAGAAAAATCTATCCTTCGCAAGGAATCTGAGATTTATTATATGATGTTAAGTAAGTTTAGTATAGGTTCTGAATTCAATTTAACAATAGTAAGTACTTTTGCCTAGAATATTTCTGTTTTTAGTAATGCTCAAATACCGTGAAAAGTATGGCAAAGATCCATTGCCCAGCGAAAGGGGTTCAGAGAGTTTTAAAGCTGAAGCAGAGGAAATAATTAAAAAATACGAACTCGAAGATAAAATAAATCATTTAGTAGAGTATGTATACTGGCAAATACTGATTCTTTAGTGTTCGCTTATCTTCAGTGATGTTTAATATGTAATTATTAATTCAGGGGTGACGTGTACGCTCAAATTAGTCCAGTATGCGCCATCGTTGGTGGCGTAATGGGTCAAGAAATAATTAAAACAGTCTCACAAAAAGGCGCCCCGCACAATAACTTGTTCATTTTCAATCGAGATACGTTGTGTGGGAAAATTTTGAGATTGGGTCAGTAACAACAACATTTTCGCGTTGGTATGCCTTACTGTTTCAGTACACTGTTATCTTTACAACCATTAATTTTACCACGTCTTATTCCATGTCTTTTGCTACGAAACCTTAATAAATGTATGTCTGAAAGAAATCAATATTACTGTGTTCCAATGAATGTTCCTTTAAATTCTAAGTCTCGATCACTATCGTGTTGATATACGGTATGATATGTGTCTAGTTATACGCAACTGTTCAAAAGTTTGGGATCAGAAGTCACAAAAATGATCAATATCAATGTAAATATATATTTACCTTTAGCTCAACGAATCTTAAAGAGAGCAAATAATTTTTTCTTTGAATCTTGAGTTGATAAAGTGGATTGATAAGAGAAAGAGAATAGTATAGCATTTCCTTTCTGTATTTAGTAATCGAATGCTCCCAAGTTTTTGAATAGTATATTAAGATATGTTAACAATGAATATTAGTATATATACTGTAGGTCATATATATTTACCCCGGGAAAGATTATTTTCTTGGACTTTCCCGGTGTCCAAACGATTCTATAGCGTGTCGATCCATTGCATTTTGTATGTGTTTGTGTTTGTCGAGCTGCAAGACCGAAGACAGTTCGATCGCTCGAGTTTTGAAGCTATCTGTACTTCCAATATTTCCCTCCGCAGCACTGCATTTTCTCGTTTATGTTTTTACACGTGCTTATTTCGCCGTTCTTACCGAGTGGATGTAAATGTTCGGTGTACACGAACACACAGACAGTTATGGTAAATGTGTCCTATCTCAAGCTCACGCACATCGTAAGATATTTTTGTTCGGAGCCTGGAAGGGGTTCTCGTGTATATGGAAATATGACTCACTTTTCCCGGCTTCCGTTGGGGCAATTTGAGACCCGCTTTGTGGATTTTTTTCGTGCCCTCCCGCGCGGAAAACGCGGTGGGAAACGTAAAATGGAAATTGAAAAATTGGAAAAGGGGAGCGAGTTGGTAACACGGCTCGTTATGCTTTATCGGCGCTCCAATATTACCTGCGACGACGCGACGGTTTCTCTTTCGTGCTGCCTATTATTTAAAAAGGCGCTTTTTTATACCATCCCGCTGGCAACGTCACCGATGAAATTGTCCTCGTCACCGTTGCAACTTATTGTTAGTTGACTTTATTCACCGCGAATTACGCTAATTGCGCTCCACCGTGTTTGTCGATTACTTTGATGCCTGCGATTCTGAAAAGTCTGTAGTAATTAGTAATACCGCGTGTTACAAACCCGTAACAAGTTAACGAATTATGTATTAATTAGCACTTTAGGATTACGAAATAAGACCTTTAAAACCATTGACTAATATTACTCTAGGGTTCAGTAATTTTATCAGTTTCCTAAGCTGAGGAACGTTCGAGACAGTGAGTGTAGTGAAGTTAAAATTAGGTAATTATTTAGAAGTTTGGCCATCCCACCTATTCCAATGGACTTCAAATATTGGCAAATTTACCATTCAAAATAAATTTTTTCCCATATCCTACATCTACGAAAAATTATTTTTCAAATACATTTGCAGACAAGTATTCAAAAATTTATGATTACTTTATACACAATAGAAAATTATTTATTATTTTAGAGGAAAACAACATACACTATTTCCTAAACTCGTGTTTTTTATCAACTGTAATTACAGTTGTATAATAATATGGAAATTTTACGAACATAAAGTAATAGCTTCTTCTTTAACTCACAATTACAGGGATGAAGTGTCTCCTCCAGCGTTCGCGAATTGTTCACATGTAGTATAACAATTTATGAGTATTACGTGATCTCTTCGCGAACATTTCACGCATTTGTTTATAGATTCTTTTGATTAAAAGGTAGGTTAAATATGCATACGAATAAAAATAGTGCTAATCGTATACTTTTATTTGTCCCATTAATGCTCATAAACTGCCGATTTTTAAGCAAACTGAACATTGTCTGGGTCAATTAAATTATATTATATTGAAGTTCCTTTCTTTCTTTAATAATCTCAATAAGTTCAAAACAATATATCGACTTTCTTAAATTATTTCAATTTTTTCACTGTTTTAAACTACACCAACTCGTTTTTAATATAAATGTATAGAATGTGCAGTATGCTCGTAGTTGTATGAATTTATTAATACTTACTCGAAACTTCCGATTTTAAACAAGCAGCGGTCGACTAATATTTATAAAAACGTGCGTGCAAACTGATCGCTTGTATTTAAAATTTCTTTAATCAAAGTTCGATTAGATTATCACAAAACAAATTTGATAAGCGAAAGTTTAGTTGTATAAAGAATAAAGATTAAGTACAGTCCCAGCCTAAAACAAAACACACATGCTACCTTTAATTTCTCGATGATAGATGTTCGATTTTGTTTGTAGTCTAATAATGTGCTTATGTTGTACATTAAAGTGTAGTCTTTTACAATATTTTGAACAATAATACTGAGTTAGACGTCGTTAATTGTTTTTTTTAGGCTGCTCTTTTCCTTGCGTGACCAGGAATTTTTGCCTTTTCCCTATGTAATCCAGTAGTCTATATATAAATTTCGATAATTCATCATTATTAGTCGCTTCCGAATCTTTGCTTGTCCTCAACAGCTAATTTCATGTCGTAAACGTAAATCTCCAAAGGGTTTGGAGTCCGGTCCATAGATTGACGGTAGGGTACACACCGAGAACCAAACCCGACAAAGATTCCGTCATATTTCTAAATTCTGTTGTACAACAGCTTACCCTTCCATAGAGGCACTGACTGGCCTATGCGGTCCGTCCACTTAGGGCACACGGATACGTCAAGCGTAATTTAAAACATTAGACGAATTTCAAAATACTGTTATATAATTTTCAACCTATTGAACATATTAAGAGAGAAAAATCAATCTTTATTGCACTCCGGTTTGTTGCAATTCAAGTAGAACATTTTTATTTTGCGTAAAGATCCGCTGTCTAATAATTAGCTAGCTTCGTTTCACCGGTTCTGGAAGTTTTCCTTATGGGAAAACTCCACAAGAGTAGTTAGTCTTCACACAACAGTCGTCACACAACCTCTATCACACGATCGTAAACCAAGTACTCAAATCGTTTTAATACGCTCTCAACCTACTCCGTCAAACCGAAGACTCCGAAGTACATTAAATACTTTGACATACCGCGTCGCTCATCTAACGTCTCGGTTATTGTTCAAGTTTCAAATACAGGGTGTCCCAAAATTGTCCGAGTTCCTTGGAAGTTTACTCAATTAAATATATACTTATTACACTATAAGAAGTTAGATGCAGTCAGTTAGCGTTATTGTTAAATGATGTTAATATCGGATAATACTGTCGTTGACCAACATCGTTGTCGGTTAAAATCGTTGTCGGGCAAAGTTATCGTCGGTGAAATATCGTCAGTGAAACCTGTCTCGGTGATTTTAATGGGACCCAAAGAAAACATATGCGGAATATTTTTCTTAAGAACTACCTCTCACAAATGTTTTGTTAAAATGGGCTTGTGTGACTTGAATATGTTCCCTTGTTAGGACAAATTCACTGTTACGACTTTTTTATGATTGTGCTGGACTAAGATATTGTATTGTTGAGAATGCACGTCATGCATTTAAAGCAGTTTAGTAAATCTTCGGAATGAGTGTTGCGTAACATTGTGAACCGTAAGGTCAAAACCGCAAAATTCGAAGTATATAATAACTAGACAGCAGATCTGTATGCAAAATAAAAATTTTCTACCTGAACTGCAGCAAACTATACCTTGTCCAACGAGTGCAACGGAGTTGATGTTACCTTCTCAGCTGGATAGCAAAGGACGCACGTCGCGTCGTTATTTTACTATCTCGTCTCGTTAGCCAAGGTATAGAATGAAATAGAAATTCGCTTTCTTTCTTAACCCTTTGCGGTCGGAGCTATTTTAGCTCGAAAGTAAAACATTTCTTCCGACCTGGTATAATTCTATTCTGTATGATCTTTTTCATTTCATGGATATACAATTCATATAATACCTCACACAATACTTAACACTAAACCTACTATCACTGCTCAAAATGACCGGTTCCAGTTTTTATTATTTGACGATTATTAATATAATAAAAATAATTCCAAAAGAAATGATTGTATAGATATCTTTAGTGGAGCACATATTACAATAGGAGCTGCACAAAGTTTAAATAAAAACAATCTTTTAAATTTTATGAGGGACATTTATCAGTTACTTTTAAGCCTCGGTAGGTTTAGTTTTAAATGTTTAGCAATTGTTTAGATGCCAATATATTTCTATGACTCTGAGTCACCACACGAGTGCTAAGGGTTAATATGTTTAATAGGTTGAACATTTTTAAATACTTCTAATCTTTTCACTGTCTTAAATTACACCTATTCATTTTTGTCATAAATTCATAAAATCCACTGTCTAATAATAACTGCAGAATATCATTTACCATAAAACTGTAAATAGACTCGATAGAGAAGAATCGATTTGTGTAGGGTACGAGGAATCGCGGCGAGAAGTCATCATGGTGTTGGCGTCATTTCATTGGCGGAATGACGCTACCGCTCACGCGAAATCCCCCGTCGCTTTTATCTGCGTGCATCAGTACCTGACGCGCGTAGGCGGCCGAGAATTGATTCGATTTTCACCGGAGAATTATGATATATCGTCTTTCCCCATGGAAACGATTTCGTTACATATACCGGCCGATCACCGACCGCGGTCGTATGTAAATTGAAATGGGCTCGCACATAAGCCTGCTCCTGGTTGCAGGTATACATATACACACGCACGCGTAACATGTTTCTTAACGATCCGGCCACGTGCTTTCACGGCTGTCGAATTATGTTCCGTCGCGATGCTTCGCTCCTCTCTGCCTCCCGAGAAACCATTAGCGGGACACGTTCTCATCTTCGCGCGCGAATGCTCGCCCTTCATCCTTTTAATTCGATATTTTGTTGCCGCGCTCCTTTAGCCAGGGGTGGGTTTCGTTGATACGTCACTTATTTGTCGCCGTGTCGCGAGCGCGTCCAATTGCGTTCTCTGGCTATTTTTAATTCTTCGTTTCGAAGAAGTCAAACGATCGAATGGCAATTTCATTATTCAAGATTTGACAATGTCGATGCCGCCAGTAACATCTTTGAGATCACTCTTACTGATTCGATTCCCAAGGAGAGGTCACAGTGGTGGGATCGTCGATTTCAATTGAACTTTTCTGACAAATCTAGAGCAAATATAAGCAGATCCCTGTCCGAGCATTTTTGACAATACCAAATATTTATAAAGATAATTAACCCGGAAAAATTAAGATATAATTAAGAAATTGAGTATTGTCAAAAACGCTGGATATGGTTGAGTTTATTTTTGCTTTAGATTCACCAGAAAAAGTTCAATTAAAATCGACGACCTCACCACTGTGACCTCTCCTCGTCAGCTGATAGATAGAAAAGTCTATAGATGTTTGTGCTTTTAGCCCCGCAGTGTGTGTACAGTGTATTGACTCTGAGGAATATTTAAAAATTGATTACAGAAGCTCACAGTATCAGGTGTGATGTGTTTTTGTGGTTTATTATTAACTTTCTAGAATTTGAAGTTAGGAAAAATATCAAATAGTCTAAACCATCAAGAGATTATTGTACGTCGATCACAAAGAAGCAAACTGACAATCCACCATTAATTCTGAAGTGTCAATTTTCCCACTTCAACTAGGGGCTCCGTTGATGCGTCACGTGTTTGTCGTTGAGAGAGCGTCCAATTGCGTTCACTGGCAATTTATAAATTTAATAGTTTGCTGTCGCTTCGAAGAATTTAAGAGATCTCCACTGGCAATTTCATTTGGAAACGGATTCGGAATCTTCATTAGTTCAGATTAGTTTTGCTGATTAGGTTCAGTTGATAGAAAAAGCCTAAAGAAGTTTGTGCTTATAATTTTCATAGCTATTCTATTCTTAAAGCTATGGTCGAATAAGTTTAAATAATCCCCTTGACTTATTATTCTTTCTTAATTTTTACAGTTTTTAGTAATCTCGATATTATCGTTTGATTCGCAATTTTTCTGCGCTACTGGAAATATTTAATGTCCGCAAACATGTATTCGGACGTTACAATAAATATTTCCAGAGGTCGAGAAATAGGTAAAATTATATTTGGGCGGATTGTTGAGGATTAAGTAGTTAATCAATTCAACAGGAACCGTTTTGTACCTGATACGAATCGGTACAACTGTTATCACCGCCGCGCCGAGCGGCTTGGTTTTATCAGTAGAGTTACGTCCGCGGCATTCGTGCATCAGCGCCGTGGAAATGCGCACGGTTGCTCTAAAATATGATCGAGCGGCACAATAATTTACTTCCCCTTCCCTCCGATTCCCGAGAAGCGATGTTATCACACGGCAAATAGGTTAGAAGACGTACAGGTACTTCCAGTGAGTCAGGTAAGGAATTTACCAAGACTGCTGTCATGGGTACTGCATGTACACTCGCTGAATCAATACGACACGTACGCCTCTAGGAATGCTAAATGACTGCGGCGCGGCGGCGTAGCAAACATTGAGGAACGCGTATTTCATTACAAGCGATACGCCCGCCTAAATATTCCTTTGAATTGCTCGTTAACGTGAAATTATCGTCTCGCAAATTGAACCGAACGATTTTACCGTCGTCGTCCAGGAAATTTGACTCTCAGCAGTTTCCTGTTTAACGTTCCACTTAAAGTGTTGGCGAAGCGCTATAGTTAACGCGATACGTGAAATCACATGCGACCTGTAAATAATGCCGATCAAATACAAAGATACTTATCAGATGGTGATCGGTAATTGATGCTGCAATCGAACAGCAGGTGATTATACATGAAAAAATAAGTCGAAAAATGTAGAATGTATATGTTTCATACGAGGCTTTGTTTTTGAAAAAATCAGGTATAAACATTTGCCAAAGCATTTGGAAGAAGTAGGAATTATGCGGGACTTTAGGAAGTTGCGCGGCTTAGTGTTTGCAGGAAGTAGAATCAGTAGGTCATGAACAGACGCGTCATGTAATTTCTATTATGAATCCACCCAATTGTGACGGACATTCAAGGTCACTTAAGGGCAGCCGCAATGGAAAATAAATTGGTTCAGACCGCTCTTCGAATACCTTCGTTGCCTCTGATTATTAATATATCGTTGTATCCATGTTCTAGATCGTCATTTTGAACGTTTGCATTACCCAGTGAGTCGCATGCAAGTCGTCGTAGTTGTCTGACAGTGTCCCTAACCAATTTATTTCTCATTGTAGTTGAACTTGAATAACCTTGAATGATCATGTCATTCCATTTTAAAGAACATTGTTGTTCGTAAGATCTCGGAAGATATGATCTTGAGATGACATTCATCCACATAGACTTATGTCTCCCTCCAAATAAGACAACTTCCCAAATTATTTTTGAACTCGTTTCAAGTTCTAATCAATTCGTGTGCATATCGAAATTGAAGATGTATTCCTGCAAAGTTTACAAGGAGATTAGAATAAGTATTTCGGACCGCTCAGTACTTCTATCGTGAAGTTCTTCAGCTTTCGTCGCGGACATGTTATTCTCCAGTGATATCGAAGTTACCATTATGATTAAAATTTCGCGGGACTGGTTCCACATAGAAATTGTTTTCCCATAAGTTAGGTTGACGCGCTTCAATCTGTTCGTTTCGGGGGCCGAGGCGTGAACTATGCCCGGACGCATTTGTCGTAAGGACAAGAGAACTGGTTTGCTAACCACTCTCGCTTCGAAGGGCTCTCGTGGTCGGGGGAGGGTGCCTAGAAGAAGAAAAAGGAGTCGCAAAGGGTGCGCCCTTCACACGTCCCGGCTGCAACGGCTGATTTATGACACGACGAAAATTATTGCCGCCGTTAAAATACCTCGAGGCGTATTTATTGACAGACACGCGTTTGCCTCCGCGAGACTGTTCGTGAAATGAGCCGGTCCTTACGGACGACAAGACTGTACTTAAGCCGACTCTAAACGCCGGCTGTAAAGCCTCCGGCGTAAACGAATCGGCGAGGGATCGTTTTCGGCCGGAACGTACCGCGTTTCATCCAAATATGCCACTTTAATGGCCGACCATTCCGGCTTCTGGCATTGAGAGACTAAGCTTTCAGTTGTTTTTCAACCACGCCACAAGAAATTATTCTTACCCGTGCGATTCAAGACTTCATGCTTCGAAGACTCCACCCCCTTTTATTCACTTCACCGTACGCGTCTACGATTACAGCATCCGCTTATGCTCGTACACTCAAAGCAATTTCACTGCTGTCAAATATCGCGGAAGCAGTGATGGACAGTGTTGAATGCTTTTGTAATTGAAATACGTCTAAAAACATACAATTGTATCTTTGTAATATAGAGCCACTGTTCATGTACCATATAAAATTTGGTTTTCAAAGAAGAAGAGCGTTGGTGACACTAGTAGATCTGTTCATTACTACATTTATAAATTGTCTTTACGTCTTCTTACCATGAAATGCATGGTACGTGCATCTGCTAGACTCCCATTCAATTAATGCACACCGTTATGAAAAAACATGTGATCGTTTTTTCGATAAACAGCCAATTCTCATTCAGTTAAGAGGGCAATTCCCGCGTCCCCCTTCCGCGGATATAACACAAGTCCTCGCGACCCGTTCTGCTAAATCGGGCTCATAATATTCGAGGAAGGAACCGGAGCGCAAACTGCTTTGCTGCAAAAATTGCGTACGTGAGGTAACTGCTTACGACATCGTTGGGCTACTGGTGGTTTCCTATTTATACTGTCCGGAACAATGTTTCCTTCTTATCAGTGTCTTATAGTCTGCGTCGCGACTCAGTTTATTAACCTCCACGGCCCTTGTCCCGACTTGTGCAGCCTCGCTTCCTCCGTGTTTAAAGAGTTCCGTCGCGCCACGCCGCGCCATGCAACGCCGACACGAATCCGGGGATGCTCGTAGGTGAAACTCCGCGGAGTCGAAGGATGAACGCATAAAAAGGCTTTCATGGCCCGTTCCCTGACCGTAGGGACATCATATTTTCTCGTGGAGGCGCGCGGATCACCGGGCCACAGTACATTAACAAAATAACGTAATAAAATCTGCCTGGCACCGCCACGGCCCCTCTTACCAGGTCCTGTTTCTTTCTCTCGTTCCTCTTTTTCTAGGTGGCCGCTCGTAAAGTCGGATACATTGTGCGGCCGGCAGTGGCGTATTCGTCATGTCTACGACCGAAGACACGCGATCCGCTAAAGGATTGACCCCGCGGAACGTCCACGACTCCCACCCCACCGAGCTGTTCCACGAAGCATCGATTCACCACCGGGTAAGTCGCGCGAGAACTTTCCGACAGAACTTTTTTATGCGGCTGACATAAGATTTGCTGGTTTACTACCCGACGTCTCCCGGATATTTTGATTACTCCGCGCGAGTGTATACCCTGTGATCGGATGGCCGCGTCCAGGTATACTAGAGACTTTGTACGGTGAAATTGAATGCTGTAACGCGCTCGGGGAAGTCGGGTTCTTTATTTGTTGCGCGGCGGTTGTATTCTCCGCTTCTACTCTGCTGATTCCAATTGGGAAATGAAGGTAGAATCCTAGGATTCTAAGCTTCTACACCCCGTGGCAAAAATATTGCGTTCGAACGAACTTCGTTTTCAACTGTTTTTTGTTTTCTATAGTTTCAATTTTATCTTTATAATTTTAGTAATTGTTGATCGTACCAGTAAGGGACTGTCGTAAGGGTTGGGACACGTTTTGTTGATTAGCTTTCAAATTCCATAGGGTGAGAATCACGCAAAAAAATGCATACCGTTGGAAAGGTATCGTTGCGTGCTACGTTTACGCTGCACAAAGTACAATAATACCGATAACGGATAGATAAAAGGTTACAGCCAATTTTCTGAAAACAATGTTTTCGGAAGAAAAATTCTGTTCTACTTTTGCAAATTTGAATTTAAAATCGCTATGAACTTTCGTTCCAACGTGAGCACATTCACAACAAGAATTTTCTTTGTCCTTCACCTGTAATATTCTTGGTTTCGTAGTATAGTAACGCTATATGCATAGGGTCCACGAAGCGTGATCAACTTGGATTATTCTACTGTTGATTTGAAGTTTTTTTAAGTTAAAATAACGTGGTTAAAAGAGAGCTGTAAAATGATTGTACCAAAGCGTTTTTAACTCTTTTCGTCTTATCAAGGTCACCTTCAGTTTTGTTTATAGATAGACCTACAATTTTTCACACCCAGCTTTTAGGGGATATGGAGACAAATTCGGCTAGCATCATAGAAAATATTTTTTTCGTAATCTAAAAAGATAAAAGTCATTTCATAACCACTTTTACTTCAGTGTATTGGACACCATTTTGAGCATCGATGCAATCAATTGAATCCTTAAGGTAAATGACATGTTTTTAATGTTCCTTTGGTTTAGATGAAGAACTAGAAGAAGAAATACTTTTCACGGTGCTTGCCGAATTCGTCTCAGTATCTCCTAAAAGATAGGTGTACAAAAATTGTAGGTTTACCTATAAAAAAAAATAATGGTGACCTTGATAACTCTGGAAGAAAGCGATTGATAAATACTAGTTATATGAAGTGATCATGTTGCGAGACTTACCCTGTATATTTAGTAGATTCTTCATCACGAGTCTGACTCGATGTTGCAATGCAAGGGGCTAATGTGCTCCTCCGCGTAATAGTTTAGCTATCTAGAGTTAAACTGATCTCGATCCCGAAACATTTTAGAACACCTTAAACACCCTGGCAACGATCTGCTTAAAATATTCTTGGTAGAAACGATTGCTTATAGATTTTCAACGCATAAAAGCTAGCCGTCGTTGAGTTTTAGGTACCTCTAGCAGGGAAAGTTTAAAAAGTGTCTCAACGACCATTCGTTCGCTGGTTCCCAGAGATATCTTGTCAGCCGATCGCGGAGACCCACGATTAGTTGGCGTCGCTGAGTTTCAGATTTCGAGCGTGATTCCGCGGCGATATTCCTGGACTTTACGAGCAGCCATCAGAGCAGTTCAGACAGTTTTTAGGGTCAAGCGAATAGCTAATGCAAACACGGCCGGGCATGATTTCACCTCCTCCTTTCGCGTCCCCCGACGTTAGTCTGGACTGGCTGGAGACACGGTGGGATTCCTACTTCCATCCGCATTCGCGTTCTACAAGGATCTCTCTCGCCTTTGCGAGAGACATTACGGGAGATCTTAATGCTGTTCGTTACCAATTAAGACACAGTCGTTGTAATTAATTCCGCGGCCGGTCCTGGAAACGAGAACCGGAAACGGCATCGTCTTACGGACGCGACGGGGGTGACTCTCCCTGTCCGTCCTCCTTCGACTACTGGATGAATATCCTTTAGCGATATGCACACGAATAAACCGGCTCCCGGGAGCCGCGACGACTAACGATCCTGATTAAGAGAGAGCACTCCGAGCCTTGCCCCATTCCGCCTGACAGTGTCTGCCCCTATTCCGACGGCAATACGAGCCCGTTCGAGTTCGGCGCGGAAAAGCGAGTTTTGTCACGAGTTTTGTCACTGCACTGAGTTACCTCAATAAGTTTCTGTCGCTTACTTATGAAGGCACAGTCGCCATATCAGGGGAATTGACACGAATCGAGGGGAAAAAGTTGCCCTCTCTCTGCCAGTTCCGGATTCGTCACGTGACATTGCGATACATGCACGACAGTGACGAAACAGTGGGTAATTAAATTGTTCAGACTACAATTACCGGACGTTAAACATAACTGATACGACAAGATAGAATTTATTCAGATTTTATACGATTTTTATTATAATGTGCCTATGCTTGAATAATGAAATTTATTGTTTATTATTCGTAATCTCAATAATTATAAAACAAACAGCATAAACAAGTCATATTGACTCGTCCATTACGTTTGCAGCAAAACAGTTTTTTTTGTAAAGAAAAACCATCTATTTCAATTGAGATCAATGCGATGTCTACCACTTTGATCTATCTTTACTCTTTGAATGGTGCAGAGATTGTTGTAACATCGTCAAAAATCTTTATTAATATTATTAAGCTCGTAAACGACTTTCAATAAGGGAATGTAGAAGGAGAACAGTTAGGTTACTGTAGGTTCAGTATATGTACACATGCTCGTGCGTTGATTGAAGTAATCTGCAACAATGCCACATGCGGGTTGCTGCTCGAGGGTCACCGTAATTATTCTTAATTGAAAGGAACCTTCACGATATAAGATAACAGATAATACAATATATAATATAAATGTACATATAAGAGAATATATAATGGAATATACATATAATATATTATATAATATATGTATAATAGAATATGTAATATAATTAACGGTTGTGTTAGGTTTCGAACATTTACCCCATTCGAACACTTTTGTCCTTTGTAACGTTTTACCACCTTTCATGGAGTTACAATATTTTATTCCCGATTTTCGTTTTATATTACACTGAAGAAGTATCTCCCACATTTTCTTCCAACAGTTATCGGACACGCGGTATAACTTTGTAGATATAATCCAAATCTCGTTCTCTAAAAAATAACATTACGGTGTATAGATTGGCATACAGTAACACAAGATTTCGCTCAAAAATAAAATCACATTCGAAAAATCGTCAAACATGCTCCGTGCCGTGTCTGACTATGATTCACCATTTCTACTTGCAGTAAATATTGGTCGTAGTCCAGCGTGCGACTACGTTTCATTGGTCTTGCAATCCTTCATTGATCAAATCTTTTTTTGCTTACGTTTCTATGGTGTCATTGCCCAAAGCTAGGTAACCAACGAAAGATAAATCCAACTGACGCACGGAAACCTTGGAGTAGGAAGGGAACCTCCCTTGCAAGATGGTACCAGGGTCCGATACGAGCGTCGTCGCCGCGTACTCTAAGGAAGTTTCGTTAGCCGGGCGATTCGCAATTGATTCGCCATTAAATTCATGGCGCCTCATAAGGAATTCATCGGTTACCTCCACGACGAAACTCGTCGTCGGCCATGAATACTTGGCCAGGGGGCCGCGCTCTGATATTCCAGACTCGATCGATTCCTGTAGAAAGGCAAGAGTGTGTGTTGTCCGGGGCTGTTGACCCTCTCTCCTCTTCCTTTCTAGTTTGCTCTCTGCATAGGCGTAAATTATAATGCCGGGGCTTAGAGACCTACACTCTGACAAATTACAGGTTTGTTCTCCAGCCACCGGGACGCTCGTCGGAGATAGATTTCGTCGCTCCATCACCGTCGGCCTGGCCGGACTCGCTCGCACGGCTATGCATATTAATTCAATTTCGGCCCCGCAACCCTCTGCATCGTTTGGGAAACGTTGCCCGCCCCTGCTGCCCTCCACCCCTTCGGCATTGTCTTTTTTCCTTTTTTTTTTTTTGCGCAGCGATATTTGCCTCGCGTTTCGGCTTATATTCCGTGTTCGAAACTTTTAGATTAATTACTCTGAGCCGGACCCCCGTGGTTACATTAACCTTGTCGTGCGCGGAGTCACCGACCTTGAAGGGTAACGAATCCGTGCCCCATCACCGGTGAACAAATTAGCTTTCGTAATCGTTATTTAAGAACAATTTCTAAATCCTCGCGAACTGGGTCTTTCATTACCAAGCTTGATTTTTTATAAACAATTACATTTCCATAATTGAGCGAGGGTTAAGCGTACTCACAGAGAAGCAATGTGAAAGTTACTTTCCCACAACGACAGTCTCTTCAAACAAAATTTCATCCCCATACGGACTCGTGCCTCTGAGAAAGTTCGTTGTAACGAACTCTTCTTATTAATTCCAGGCTCTTTCTGTGTTCCGTACAAATCCTCGTAAAAATCCAGTTCCAAACAGAACCGGCCACGGTCGAGACGACTCGTTAAATCTTCCCATCCTCCGACTGGAGACGAATTTGTCATGTTTCTTAGCTGTTCGGTTCTCGAGCCCAGATTCTTCTTAAACTCCGCGGAAAAGGAACTCTCGAGCGGCCCGCGAGGGTGGGGCAAGCGAAAAAAGCCACGGAAAGAAGAGGTCGCGAGCGTGCGACAACCGGCGCATCCGTTAAATTACAATGGGAACGTCGTCACAAGCGTGCTATGGTGTTTTCCTCCGCATGTGTGGAAAGAGACGGGGAGGGGGAAGTTGAGAGAGAGATAGAGAGAGAGAGAGAAAGAGAGAGAGAGGAAACGTATCATAAGTTACCAAGCAGGCGGAGGGACCCGTGACGTCTCCGCGCAGTCCATATATCATGCTTTTGTTCGATTCTGTCGGGCATTATTTTAGGTTACGTCGAGAAATGCTTTCTGGATCGCGGTTTACCGATCTCTTCCCGCTCCACTCTTCTCTTTTCTTCTTTCTTCCTCTATTTCTTTCTTTGCTCCCCACCCCCTTCCACCATGGTCGGTAACCAGGGGAGAAATATGTCGAGTTTCCTGCCGGCTGGCCAGCCTTACGAGAGCTCTAATGCAACCCCCCTTGTACGAGCCACAATTTCGTCCTCCGCTATCGACACTCGATGTTGTTTGCCCTTTCCTGCCCTCGAGACGGACAAATAATATCCAACGATCGCACGACGACCGGCGAGAAACGGTTAATTCCAAACTATACGAGCCTGACCATCGCGTCGGCATGAAAGGATACGTACAACAGCGGCCTACTAATCCGATTCCTCGAAAGACGAGCCGCAGATCCTTTATTTTCTTCCTTTGCTCCAATTTATTAAGATGCGCACAGCTGGGATAAACAGGAACTGTGATTTTATTCGAAGAAATTATTTTTCCAACGTACCTGAGTACGACTTTCTGATAAAATTGAGACGAAGTTATGGTTTCCCAAGTAATACTGTTATAATTTACAATATTAGAATTACTCACTTTGTCAATGTATGTGTGCACGACTTTCTGATAACATTGAGACGAAATTATGGTTCCCCAAGTCATACCGGTTGTTATCTAGAATATTAAAGTTGTTTTAGAAAATGGTTCATGAGATAGAGAATTAGAGGAGATATTACGGCTTATACGTATAAAGGATGGATTATATTAAAACTATTTATACACAGTTTTGTTCTGATATAACGATGTTTATTTCGAAATAGGAAAATCCCTATCCCCTCTTCTTCTTTTCGCTCGACTCCGCTTACAATTAATGCCAGAACAAGAGAGTATGCCGTATTCTAATGAAGGATATCGCTGCTCGGCCGACTACTTTATATATGTATTTTGCCGCACCGAGCCTCTCGCACATTTCCTGCGTTCACTCTTGGACCACTTGAGAACAAAGTTGAGCCGCATGGGTACCGTGATGCGGAATACGGTTAAGGGCGATCCCGAGCCGTCTTATATCGGATCAAGACTGTATAGGGTAATTATTCCAATAGTCAGCCATTTTTGAGTACGGTCGGCCTTTGGAAGGGCCAAACGTATATCATCATAGACATAGTCAAAAATATATATTGACTTTTAAAAACTAAAGGTGAGCTTGATTAACTTCTGTTTAAAATATTTTTGTGCCTCATTATTGGAACTGCCTGAAAAATCATGTTCAGTTTTAAAATAAATAATAATTCATAATGGTGTTCATAAAATGTCGATCTTTAAATGCTTGTACAATTTTTAATAAATCTTATTCATTTAATCGTTTTTGGAGCTGAATGACATTTAGAAAGCAATATTGATTCACTATACATCAATATCCACTTAAGTATCTGTGACTTTTACAACAATAATAGTTTCGGTTGTCAGTAAATAGATGTGTCGAAATGTTTCTAAATCCCGTCGCGAAATAATTCTCAAAAAGAATCAAAAAGCGACGTTGAATAAGGAAAAAAGAAAAGAAATGTTTCTAACGCGAGAGTCAGATGTGCAATGGAACGGTTCTGTCTTTTTATAAATTATAGTCGCTGGAAAGTTAATGGTGTATAATAAAATTGAAAATATGAACAGTTGTCATATACACGTTCAAATTGAGCACGAGCAGATCGTGCGCGTTCAGTTTCGTTCGGAGTTGGCCGGACCGTATCCCTAAATCGTCGTTCACAGGACTTGGCGTCGCGTCGTCGTTCAGGTATTGCAATTGTGCTATTTCGCGTACAAATTGCGCCACTTTCGTCGGCGTCCGTGCATCATCGTGTAGCCGGCATGCGGCGTTATAAATCAAGTGGTTGCGCGTAGCTCGTTCGGCGAACGAACGGGGGGATACACCGCGTGCGATTTTAACGACACCTCATCGTTCGGAATCGTCGCGAAGGTTGACCCGCGTGTCATTCTTGTCGGCCGTTTAACAGCGGTGATAAAACATGCTCAGCCACTTTCTCACTCTCTCTTTCTTTCTCTCTTCGGAGGAGCAACGCTGTTCGGTCTGCTCCCGCGCAGCTTAGAAGAGCGTGGTGGCTCTTTAAAGTATTTTCGGCGATATAAGGGGTTGACTTATGGCCCGGTTGCGATTCTCCATCCACCACCCTGTTCTCCCTCGAACACTCCCGGAAAACGAGACAGAGACGCCGCGATTCGACCAGAGGCGCTCGCAAAAAAGAAAAACAGACGGTGGGGGTGGGGGGTGGGGGTCGGGGCGTAGCAGGGTCGCGCATGGTGCCGTCTCGACCGGGACACGACCGGGATATTGCATTGTGTTTTCTTTCGGGACAAATGATTTACCGTGTTTCCCCTTATATTGCCGCGAGCTACTACAGCCCCAGCAAAAACACGTAAGGGGTTGCAAGAGTCACCGCCGTGTGTAGTCGTCGAAAGAGAAAAGGGACGGAGGTCCGGGGAGGGAGGGAATTGTACGATATGAGCGAAGAAGGAGGTATTACATATTTATGGGCTTCTGGTACGGGCACGGAAGCAAATTTCAAGCAAATCTTGGTCGGAAATAACGTTAGAGCCATTGGGACGTAAGGCCGCGCCGATTTCGAGACGACGGATATCGACGTTTCCCGGGATATTATTTTCCGCCACAGTGTTCTATGATTTTTGCGCCGCGAGCAGAATTTTCGGGCGGGCTTTATTTCCTGTTACGTCGCGCCGCGCCGGGTTATTTGAGACGTTGCCACTCCTCTCCTCTCTTCTTCGTCTCTCTCTCTCTCTCCTTGCCGTGACACGGGATTACGTTGCGTCGTGCGTCCTGATAATCTCGGGAATTGGTCTTTTCGGTGTACATTCTCGTGAATGCGGTCTGTTACGGTGTATACGTGGCCAGGGGTTCAGGGGAGGTTTCTTTTGTTCGAAGAAGTTCTAGTTCGTTTGCCGCTTATGAATCCACGCTGCCATTTTTATGATTCATTTTGTGGAAACCGGAATGAAAGGATATTTTGAAGATTCTTCAACATAATGCTAACACATTCGCTAGACGTACTACAACATTTTAGATTGTTGAATGTAAACGGTATTTTCGCTTATTTTTTACCCCGTCTATACATATACATATACATATATATATATATATATATATATATATATATATATATATATATAGCCAACAACCGTAGTCACGTTGAAAGCACCGGTTCTCATTAGATCACCGAAGTTAAACAATGTGGAACGTGAACGGCACTAGGATGGGTGACCGTCTGGTAAAAAACCGGAAAGTGACCCACCCGGGGTGTTTTTCACGTGTTGTTGGCAAAAGGTGGTTCGGAACCCACCATAAGTGAGAGTGGAAAAAAATAGGGGGATTGGTAAATGAATTTGAAACCCTGAGGGGACCAAATATCATGTTACATATATATATATATATATATATATATATTGAGATTATTGCTAGATTACGAATCTATGAGGCATAGCGTACCTATTACTCATGGGTACGCCAGATGAAAAGCCACCGGTAACGCTTACAGACGATATTACTCACTTCTCATCGAAGTCTGTCCAGGTTTATCGAAAAGAAAAGATACGGAGCGCGACAATTACCGTTTCTTTGTTCCCGCCACTTAAGAATGATCGTTGTACGCTAGTAGCCTCTAGACGTCAGCCGTTAATAGCGTCATCAACGTGAGATATTGGCGCTAGTCGCCGAATAACCGGAAGAAGTTAACCTCGATTTCGTGCTGGACGCCGGAACGTAACGTCCGGCCGACTTCCGATTTGTTTTCGTTCTATTTTATGTGATCGTGGACCCGTGGGTCAGCAAACGACCTCGGAGGGAGTTTATTCCTGGTTCGGACGGCCGACGAATTATTGAATATTGAGCAGGGCCACTTCTTCACGATCGCTGTCGGGGAGCGGAAAACAATGCGTCGACCAGCATCGTGAATGTAATTTCCGGAATCCATATCTCGACATATCGCACCCCAGTTGAATAGGAATAGCCTAGAAAGCACAATTTCCACCCGCAGCGAGACAAATTTTTATGAGAGGAATATGGCATGATGCTGGTCCGAAGACACTCGCAGATTAGTAGCATTTGGGGGTTGTCGGGGGTGAGATATCGAATTGATGGTGTCACGGGATGAAATACCGAAACCTGAAAGTAGAGTAGTGGGAGATGCATTTTATCTTCATTGGTTATGTTGACTACACTAATGGCTATTGGCTGATAGTTCAGTTATTAATGCCATATAAATAAATTATATCGCGAAAATATTGCTTTCAATTTACATTTGAATAGCTTTCCTCAATGTCTTCACTAGTTCTTCTTCACTTCTTATCTCCTGTGTTTGTGACTTCTTATTGCAACACAGTCTTGTTTATTTATTCCAAATGTAAAATCTTCATATATAGTAATGTTAGTACACATAGGTGTGTACAATAGATATAATACTATTTCTACAGGGTGATCGGTAGTACAACCGAAAATGGGGAATTCAACATAAATAAATAAGTCGAAAATTACAAATGAATTTTGTTTATATGAGGCTTTCGTGAAAGTCGCCTTTGAAAATCTTTCTTAAAAACAGAACCTCGTATGAAGTTATACTACATTTTCGACTTATTTTTTTTATTGTACAATCACCCTGTTTCGGTTGTACCACCACTGGCCGATCACCCAGTATATGTACATTTTTTTAAAATATTACATTTTTCTAAAAATAGGTTGGTCGTTATTACTCGTTGTGGAGTATAACTAATTGTAAGTATATTTATAAACTAGTAGATAAGACAATATTCGTCGCTTTTACAATATCAAGTTTCAAACGTGATGTACGTTGTAGTAAAATAAAATGAAAGAGAGTGTATTTAAGCCATTCCGAAGATTGAATTAAAGTGATCCGATAGAGAAGGCGGAATAAATAATTTTTGAACCGCGTCGCTGAAGTTCAGTTCGGTTCCTCGTTGTCTTTCGCGTTTCATGTTAGTCTTACGTTATCCGGATCCACGGTTTACGACATTACGCGGCGTGGAAAATGACCGAATCAGCGTGAAAGCCTCTCGAAGCCCCGTAGGGAGGAGATAACAGCCGCGTCACGGAGCCGCGGGCATAAAACCGAAGCTGGAATAGCCAGAACGAGCCGCGGCAATAATTAACGAAGATGTTTTATTAAACGGAACGCGTGTGGCTGGTCGCGTAACTTCGCGGCGCGGTAATGTGGCCCTCAACCAACCGGAATATGCGAGTTCTGATTTCCGGGTTAAGTAAGAGCATCGTAAAATGTTTTTAAACCCGTCTTGCCGCTCGTGTCCCAGAGTAATTACTGTCTTTTTTATCTCGCCCGTTTCTCGTCTTTTCGCGAGGCCGAGGGATCGGCTTTGACCGTCAACGCTCCTAATGAATATCTAACGCGGCGACTCCTTTCACGAGACCGTAAAGCGCGTGTGGACACGCTGCTATAACCAGAGCTAAAAGCTTCGGACGTCGGACGGCCTTTTTCAATTTTCATGACACAAGTTTCCACGTAGAACCGCGTGTCCAGAACGGGAACACGTTCTATAACAACGATTCTTCAAGGATGTTCGATTTGATCCGTGGTTCAATTAAACAGCAAAAGGTTAATATAAAATTTGTCAAATTTTCTCATGATCCGTGTCCTCACGGAAAAATGTGTCACATCAAACTTGCGTGTTTCAAGGGTGGCATAATTCTATGATAATAATCGCAAACGCAGGAGATTGGGTCCACTATTAAGTAAGAGCGTAATAGTACTTTAAATATACTTTCTAATTATCTATAAATCTTCTACACAAAGTTGGTTTCCACATAGATGTCGAGAGTACGCTCCTGTGAAACAGACTGTAGATATACTGTTATATTATTTTCAACCTATTAAACGTATTAACGAAGAAAATAAATTTCTACCTCACTTCAGTTTGTCGCAATTCAGGGACAAAATTGTTCTCTGTCTAGTAACATGTATGCAATGAAATTTACAAGCGCATGAGTACCGAAGGTTTCATGTCAATGGCTGGAGAATTATCGCTGAAGATTATTAATTTCACGCAAGCCCGCTAGTATCATCGAGCCAGTACCTATGTGTACGCACGCGTCTTGCGATCTCAAGAAGTTCCTCCGGTACGAAAGCTCGGAGCACGGTGCAGTGGAGGACCGGCGATATCGTCGGGAGTCGCGAGCCAGCCGGCGTCTGAATTATTTAGTTAATTTCCGGTAAACTGAAACTCCCGTTGTCGGTAAAGCCGCGGCTGAACGCCCGCTAGCTTTCTGCGAGGGCCTTGGGTAGTGTCGAGAAGAAGAGACGGCGGGCGGGCGTTCAGCTCCGCGGAACGTATAGACAAGCGCGGAGAAACAGAAGCGGGGTTGAGGACGCGGGCGGAAAGGGAGAAACAGGACGGGACGAGTCAGAGGAGAGCGAGAGAAGAGGCGCAGCCAGTTAGCACGGTAGCGGATCAGACCTAAGTACGTACTTAGTAGACCCGAAGCACAGCCGGAGGCGTCTTAATCACGTAATTGCTCGCGAAATCCCGTGGCAGTGTATCCAGCCACCCACCAGGTCCACCCCCGCCACAGCCAACGCCGCCCACGGAAACCAAACCCCGAACCCCTTTCGGCCGTGCCAACCGTGCATCCACCGGGGAGAGAGAGACACAGTCGGTCGAACTACAAAGTGAACGCAAACTGCTCTAGGCTCGATATCTTCTTACTTATTCATCCGTCGTTTCGCCTTGGCAATCGAAAATTACTCGGTCGCCCGGATGAAACGACACGGAAGCGAGCGGAGAGAAAACCCAGCCCTCCGTTTTCGGAAACCCCGATCCACCGTGCCTTTTTGGGACGCGAATCTAATTCCAACGACTCCGAGTGGGAATCGCCCACCGTTCCGGGAGGGACGACGCATCTCCTGTTTGCGGATCGTGCTCTAAATGCTCGGAATGAATTAAGAAGTCGGCCCCCCCCATGGGGACTGCGGGTGTTTACACTGCTAACTGGGTTACTTAGCGAGAGCAGAACAAAATGATGGCGGTAAATAATACGTGTCAAAAAGATTGCGGTCATTATTATTAATGGAAATTATTTCTTCGAGTTTATATAACCACTAGACTACGGATCTTTATGCATTTACAACCAAATTGAAGCAAAATTGTTGGAAAATTACTAAAATTCAAGATGTCAATATATGATTTCTCCTCTATTGAGGAGGGGGGATAATATAAATTATTAAGGGAAGAAATAACATTCAGTTTAGTTTATATTTATTGCAATCGATACAGACAATTTTTATTTTGCATAACGATCCTCAACGAGCCTGGCAAAACGTTGGAAAATTTTGTTCGTGGCAGAATTCATTGCAAGTTGAGATGTTTTTAAAAATTGAGATTTTTGACAGTAGAACATTTTCCATCGCAGTTGACCTTCGACGATCTTGAATGACCTTGAGTCGTAGGTCGCTGTACGCGTTTTAAAACACCATATTAGATAGTACATACAAAAGTATATTATCCTAATTTAAGAAACCAACAGTAATCGAGTTATTCAGGTGGCCTGTTTTAGGTGGCCTACTGTATGACATCACTGCACAGTCATCAGAATCTACATCCACGTTCTTGTCAATTGTCATTCCGTGCCAGTTAAAGCAAATCGAAACTCTGTCAATAACCTAAATCAACCACCAAGTTCTCTCATCATTGCAAATACATTTCAATTGTGGTTCTCAATCCGTAACATGGGTTATGCTACAGAGTGCTCACAGCGACTAAACGCCTATCGAGTGCTCAACACATGCGGTAATTTATGATGAAAACTTCATAATAATCAATTCTATTGTCCAAAACCAATGACGTCTCTGAGACGTTATTTTCAAGCAAGGATTCCTTTAGTTTGTGAGTAAAAATAGTAATGCTCGTAAGACAAATTCCACTAGGTAACCGTCATGCGATACAGCACGGTGGCACATAATTCAAGAAGAGAGATCAAACTATGCAGACAAATGAATGAAACTTCCTCAATTGGTCAAGAAGCGTATCTGCAGCATTCTCATAACGATATCTCAAAAATTGCGTTTTTGCAGTTGCGTCACATTTTCAGTTCCATTATCCCGTCACTCATTAGAAGAAAAAACAAGGTGGTCGTACGTGTTTATCGACGCACGACAAATCCCGAACCACTGGCCACTTATTTCGCGTGAAACGCGTTTCCCGTCCGTTCTAACGCTGTCGGTGGAAGACTAGGGATTAAGCGTTTAATAAAAAGGCAGGGCATAATCTCGACGAAGCTGTCGGAAGGACAGATAACTATAAAGCTTCGAGTAGCAGCGAAGGAATCGCTATTCCGCTCCCTTTCCGCCGACGATTTCGACGCGTCGAACCACTTCAAGTGCCTAAGGGGTATATGACGCGTGGCATGGTGTGAACGAGGCCTCATTTGAATCCGAATGGAGACGATTTTCGCAGAAGAGGTTGTCAGTGAAATGGCAGGCCCCGCCGTGGCAAGAGGTGGCGGGACAGGGGGTGGAAAACGGAGAAGAACGATGGACAGAGAACGAAGAGAGGTTCACTCCACTTTCTGGCGTAACGACGATGCCAGCAATATGTCAACGACAGATATTCCAGTCGGTATTCCAGAGAGTGCGAACTATCGACCGGAAGCTCGTGTATTTCCGTTTCTATATTGCATCGGGCTCACTTGAATTCCCTTTCAGCCGACTGGCCCCTTTCGACCCCTCTTCTTTCTCGTCGCCATCCACGGAAACGCTGATTCCGTCATTTATAAGCGACGCTTTCAAACGGTCCTAAGCGGACAGTTAAGCTTCCGGATTTCGTTCGCCAAGAAAAATTCCAACGGGGCATTGGCGTTTCTCCGTTTGATTCCTCGATCGAAGAGTAGATTTGGAATGTTAGACTTATGCCGCCCGCCAACTTGAAGGATCTCATTGCTTATGCTGACTCGTACAGGGTTTGAATAAATTACATATGCGCAAAACCCGTTACAGCAGGATTCTACATGTTAGGATCGGCGAAGATCTGTTAAAAAATTTGTGTGTGCAAATTTGACCTTGACAGACTCATGAGCAAACTTCTCAGAGGAACAAATTGTAAATTGATGATAATATATATGGGCCTCTTGTACATTAACTGTTATGTCACAACTTTTCGAATTTTACTAATAACAGTTATGGGGTCTCTGCTGTTAAGACTTCTTCAAATCTACAAACCCCCATTATTATTTTTATAGCTTTATTGACGACTATATATTGTCTATCACACTTTAATTATTACAGACTCACACGTGAGTTGCAGAAGTGAGTATCTCAAGTTACTTCTTACGAGAAAACAAATCGAAGCAGTTTCAGCGTTAACGATCGCCAATACAAATGGTATTCAGTCACTAGGATCAAACGAATGTGAAACTTAATTACCATTATATCGTGCTGAAATTGTACAGAAGTAGATTAAAAGTAAAATTAATTAGCAGTCTTCCAGGGGCTAGGTATCTTGATGCTATTCGAAAAGTGAACGTGTTTGAAATTCATTTCATCGAATAAATTGCTTGAAGTGGAATAATACAGGACCATTTAGGAAGTCTTATAATTTCATCAGAAATATGTTTATTTCATAAGCTCGGGTTCAAAAGGAGTCACCCGTTTCGAGGCAGGGTCGAAGACATTCGGCTTCTATCGACGTCTTCATCAAAGGTACAAAGGACCCTCGATACTCTTCAAATCCTGCAGAAACTAGTCTGCAGGGTGTTTCGTTTCATCGGGTTACATTATCGCCCCGCCTCGGGCGAGGACGCGGATTAAGTCGCAGGAGTTTCGTGAAGAAAAGCAACAGCTCGAAGCGTTCTCCGAATGTCGCTGTTCGACTATTAGCACTGTGCCGAGCCCGACCCCGTCCTCTGTTGGCGAGGTTATTATCCTGCCGATTTCATAACATCCTTCGAGCCGACGACGGCTTCTTCGCTCATTCCTCCGTCGACCCCCGGCTCCTTCCGGGACACCAAGTCGACACTCGCACTCCATTAAAGTAATGAAGACACCGAGAGGACGATTCTCTCACCGTCGCGTGACGCTTCGGGGTCCAAAGGGTTTCCTTCCAAGGAATTTATTCCGCGTCGGGGGCTGTTAAACTGAAAACAAACCCCGGACCTTACCCCTGGCCGCCCCTTTCTCATTTTCCGTGACTCGCGTCTTCGCCTTATCCGAGCGTTCGTCGTGGTCGTATCGTCGTCGTCGTAGACGGCGTTGCTTCGTCACGGTGCGAAGGACTTTATCGTTTTGCCTGCTTTGCATCCCGGACATTAAGCCGCGCGGACGACGGGGTATTATTCTTAAACTGCCTCGCTCGCGGCTCTTTCAGTTCCCCGATTACCCTCTAATTCTAATTTGACGTTATCCGCACTCCTGTCGCCTGTACTTTCGGGTTCCATAAAAACGCGGGACACGGCTTTGTCGACTCTACTAATTTCTTCCCTCGGCAACCAGGAAAAGCCGTGCTCCGAACGTTTCGCAGCAATTTCGCGGAGTCTGTTCTACAAGCGAAAATTTCAGTTTATCGATTTGTTTTTTCTAGGACTTTCGAATCCTCCTTTCCCAAGCTTCCGGCACCTGTTATTAGTGATGGGCGTTTAATACTCTGACTTGCAAGTTTTCAAGCAAATCAATCACCACGGGATTTCGAATCAATTCGATGTTTATTCGAAGTCAGAAATTCTTGAGGATCTTAAAGGTCTTGAAGGCTTGAAAATTTTGTGTTTTTATCGAAATTTTTAAGGCTTTCCAGACTGCTAACCTTGTAGATTTTTTGACATGTTAGAAGGATTAGTTTATTAAATAAGGGTAAATAAAATTTAAAAAAAATAGCTAAGAACAAAGTAAAAGTCTTTTTTCGATTTTTTAATTTGAACCTGTAATGACACTATAATCAATGCGCTTATAGATCTATCTCAATTAGAGCACACGGTGAGAATTTCATGGAAATCGTTTAACGTTGCTATGAGAAACAAACATTTTGAGGTGAAAGCTTAACGGTAAAAGTGGCATATTCACGTTCTGAGTCAATCGTAAGAAGTAGAAGTCAGATAACATATATTTTTTCCTTTAATAATTCTAATTATCCGAAAATAGTGCAGTAATATTTATAAATTCTTTTAATGTTTTCAGAGTTTTGAATTTGACATATTCAATTTCCTTATAAATGCATAAAATTCTAGTGATCATCTTTTAATGTTTATATTTTTGTAACAATGTAAATCGATTTCTATGAAATTGAATGATAAGAAAAAATTGAATTTCACTTTTTGCTTCGCAATTCCGACCAGTGCCATTTTTTCAAAACCGAGATAGCAATGATGTTGCTGTATCAATTTTGCGTCTTTGTTTTATTCATTCAGTTCATGAATACTAGCTAATTTTTTAAGGCTAAGAAACATCGATTGCCTCTAAGCGGGTCTTCTTATAGTTGAAAAACACAACCAGTATAATTTCAACTAAAATATGCCGAACATATTTGCACAGCTAATAGATTTACAACGTTCTTAACGAAGGTAGAGCGAACATCTTGATTCGGGGGTTAAATGATTCAATAAAAGATCCCCTAGGTTTCATAAAACTCGGAACATGTACATAAGAGACTCATTCGACTTTCTGAATACGGGAGGAAGTGCGACGAAACGTGGGAGCGACACGGCTGGAATTCGTCGTGAGTCGTGCGGGGGATCACATTCTCCTGTGGGTTTTCTATCAGGAACAGAGAATTCCATCGACGGGGTGCAGAGTGCACGTAACCAGGCAGCTCCTATTCAACGATTTACCTCGGTGTGAACGCGTTTCACCGAGTCACCGAGCCCATAAATATAAAAGCGCGTCAGCAAAGTGCTACATTTCGTACTTAACTCCTCCTTCCATGGATCGGCATTGATCGATCTACTCGGAAGACGTGTTTCCGACCGCGTTGGCCGGGAGCACCATCCATTAGAGGTACCGTGTTTAATCAGAACTCTAAAGTTTCTCGCCGCCGCCGCCGCTCTCTCCGGTCAGCATAATTGGTCGTACCGTGAAGCGCGAGTATTTGCGTGCCGCTTTCAACTAAACTCGTGGAAATAAAAAAAAAGCAAGAGAGAAGTATGGGTAGCAGAAGGTAGAAAAGGGAAGAGGGATGAAAGGCGGCGAAGGCGTAGGAAGAACGCGGGTGCAAGTAAGACTGAGGGGCAAGGATTGTATCGCCCTAGCTGGAAAAGAATAGAGAGAGAAAGGCTCAAGGGGTTGCACCCAGAGTAAACATGTCAAGCACAGTGCCGCCCATTAATTAGAACCCTCCCCTGCTCTCCCTCTCTTATCCTCTGGCTCTTCACGAGCGGAAGAAAGAGGTCGTGGAACGGGCGGACCTGGACCAGGAGAGGGAAAAAGAGGTACACTGTATACACACTCGCTGTCGCGAAACTTCGCGAATTCATCGTGCCGAAATCTATCGGGCTAACCGTTTCCGACGAATCCGGTAAAAGCATTGCCATTCCATTTTTTGCGGCTTTGAAAGCGTCCGATTAATTGTGCTGGTTATTTTTCGTCTTATGAACAGTTTTGACAAATGATTCCAGGGATACGAAGTCTGTAGATATTACTGTCTACTTTATGTTAAGCTAAATGTATCCTCCATAAGCCATTTAGTGTGTTAAATAAGTTTCTTCAATATAAAACATCAGGATATAAATAAACTAAGAATGAAATTTACAAACGTATACTTGTAGCTTACGAATAAAAAATATATCTTTAACTTTATCAGTTTGAAATTTTATAATAAATAAAATCAACTTGCAGTAACCATGTTCCCTTTATTGGCACACCATAGCTGTCCTAACTGCAGACATACTCGCGTCCCCTCTATGAGCCATCATAAAACAAAGTAAAGTTAACAATAGGACACTTAATTATTTACTACATTGATTAAAAAATTAGTCATTTTTATTCATCGAGTAGTTATATCAATTTTATAATGTAAAGTAAAATTAAGAATTTTTAATAGATTCCATTTCAAACATGGACCGCAGAATCTTTTTGAAAAGCACAGGGATGGATATATTGCACATTAAAATTACTTAAAAACGTGACATTGAGTGACGTAACATTTGAAAATGTTTTTGCAAAAGTCACGTTTAGCTCATATTGACAAATAAAGCATAATATACAAAATTCACGAAAAAAACCGCAATTATTTTTGCCAATACGATTAATCGATAGCAAAGTGATCTATAGCGGCTTGGTATGAATGAAACACTTGAAGCTCCCATCTGAATCCATCAAGGACAAATGAGTGACCATTTCCCTGGTAACGATCATAAAATCCCATCGAATTCCTTGATCAGGGAGGCTAGCCGATTCCAGTCAGAAAAATCGCGTCACCATGGTGGACGGGAACAAAGCACTCGGAACGAGAGGATCTATGGGCCGTCGGTTCAACATCACTGTTACACGTTCGGGCCAAAGGGAATCCATAGAATCGAGAGGGCTGCGCGCGGCAAGCATAAAAGGGTGAAGCGGCGGTCGTCGTTCCCGGGCCCGTCACGACAAAGAGTTCAATTATTTGTAGGATGGCTGTCAGAAGGTTTGAGGGACGTCGAGATTCGTGAACGCTTCACCCCCTCCCCCCCCCTCCCCACCTTCTACAGCCGCCTGTGCCTACGCTTCCCACGCCTCACCTGTCCGATAGAGATCCTTATCTCCATTTCCCCGTGATGGTGTACGCTAAATACGATACGGGAGAGGAATTAATCATTTGTACGACTGTTGACGACAAAATGTTGTCGAGACAAAGGGCAGAGGTAATAATAAAAGCGGAGAGGGAACGAAAAGAAACGGGGTAAGAAAGGAGGAGGGGGGTGAATAGAGAGAAGAAGAAGGCAGGAGAAAATATATGTACACTGGCAATCAAAAGACCCGTGCGGGGCACAAGGGGGTCTGAAAGGGCAACAAAACGAAAGGTCGATAAGTCGTGACCGGCGAAGAAAGGAGACGGGAATGGGAGCTAGGACGACAATATTAGTCGTTCATTATTCCTCAAGCACGTAATTACGGAGCCACGAATGCCCACTTGTGAAGGCACGCGACCCACGCGACATATGGCGAACGACGTGCAAGCACATTCATCCGTACACGTGAGCCGCGAGATCCGTCGATCGGCTCCGGTTCTCGATCCCTTCTCGATCTCGTCTCGCTCCGCTATGCCAGCCGAATCTCCACGCGCTGTGCTAGATCCTCGATCAAAGAGCTGTCCTCGACTCTGCCAGCTACCGCCCCTGTTCAACCGACTTCGTGACAAAGTCGCCTCTGTTCGTTCGCAATTTGTCACGACCTCGCGGTAATTATCAGGCCTTTTTGTAGTTCATTAATCGTAATCCGACAAGTACCGTCGACATAACATTTTTCCAATCCTCGTTCGATGACCGGCACGTTTCAGAGGTGGAAATAAGCTGTTGTCTTTAAACAAATTCTGTTCGAAATGCAGTCTTGTTTAAGAAATTTCACATTCGTCATGAAAATTTTGGACAAAGTCTAACAAATATGAATGTTATGCCTTTCTTTTTAAATGAAATAAAATTTGATTCGTTTGTAATCAATATTTAAGCATTAAAATGTATGTAGCCAAACAAAAAATATAAATTTGCTTTTCTCTTCTACGACAGTTTTGTGATATGGCAAGAAGTTAAAGAGAGCGGGACGCCTTGCGCATGATGTAAAGCAGAATCAGCGGTTGCATAGGTTGTTTAAAAATTGTTTAAATAGATTTACATATTTATAATGTCATAAAGAAATACGCCAATGTATTTAGAAGTACAATGTGTTTGCAGAAGCGTTCTGTGAAAAAGTCAATTAGTTGAAACTGAAAAATTCTTCACGTTACAAAGACTAATTACGTTCTTAAAATTCTGCTATTTATTACTTTCCGACGCGACGTATATTTTGAGTTTATTCACGTGTACTTTATGCGTAACTAATCTCGGAAGTGCAATTAAAAACAAACGTTTTCCCGTTAAACGAACGCTGTGTATCGTTTAATACGCTTCGATATTATATTGTGAAAAAACGCAACCGGTTGCCGGCATAATATCGATTTCATCATGCAACTTTGTATACTTATATCTATTGACTTGAGTATCGAACCGATTACGTGCAAGCATTATGATATTCGAGTAAAAGTAGCAGCTCGGTTACGGCGTTCGACGTGGTTATTTGCACAACCGGTTATTCCGTGTAATGAATACAAAGAGTTTCAATTACAGACAAATTTTGTAACAACGACTTAATTATGAATCTTGAACAGAGAAACCAGCCGGGTACGCGTATCTTCTTGTTTCAATAATAATCTTTAACTAATAAAGGAAAGGTTTAATCATTTCTGTAAGGTGCTTTTTACTCTTATTCATGTTTCGTGTTACTTTTATTTAAACTGGCATAGATTAATAATATTTCAACGCAGCAGGATATTAAAGTATACGTAGTATAACCCAGGATGTTGGTGAATATAATGCAAAGTAGGTAGGTAGAAATGTTGCGTGCAAAAATTTAATTAAATTAATTACGATTTATTTTTATCATTTTTAACGTGGAACAACTCCACATAAACGATTATCCTTACTCGAACTTTTCCATTACGGTTGCCACCGTGCCTCCCATACGCGTTGAAACATAAGACGACTATCATGACCGCGGAACTAAAAAATTTTTTTCTCATTATTTTCATTAAGATATGTAAAGAAACTAATTTTCAACATATTTTTCAAACAAATTAAGTTTGTTTTAATCAGTTTACACGAAAGGATTCGCCATTCAAAGACGCACAAATTGGATTTTAAAATTTTTGTCTAGGTCTAATACTTTCGGAGATATTCAATAAAATGGATTTCCACCCGAATTTTGAAAGCTATTTTTACCCCCTTAACATGAATGTCGGCTGTTATAAAAAAAAATACGTGTCAAATATTGTTTTGAGTTCTATATCATACCAAAATTTCATTAAAATCGGCGTGTTACGATTGGGTAACCCTCCTTATAACTGATAATTAAAAAAAACGAGTTCATCGCAGTTATTTCACATTACATTCTTTTAAACTAAGTTATTCATTTAACATTTAAATAATTCATTGTATCCACTTCTTGATTAATAACGAAAAATGAAAGTACATATGAATTTATGGAAACGTATTGAGTATCAAGTTTTATGTTTCCCCCGCAGTAATGACAACGTTCACGTGTGTCTAAATAAATATACAATTTAATCTAAATAAATAAATAATTAATTTAAAAGGGTGATATTGATTTGCAGAAGGGTGAAATTGATCTACAAAAAGGTGGAACTGATTTGCATAAGGTTGAATTTGACTTTCAGAAAGGTGAATTTGGAGTGCAAAACCCGTGGTTATAACTTGTAGAAAAATGCATCAACCATGGTCGATCCTCCTGTACATCAGAAGTGGAGAACACCGAGTTGTTTAGACGTCTACATTGTAGACCTATTTGACCCATAATTATGGCGCTCCTAACAATTAATCTGCCTCGAAGTCGAGCATCCGCAAATTGTCTATCACCGGGAGCGACATATCCGCTGAAAGCGTGGCCACCGCCGCAGGTCCAATGATAGCCAAGTCACGTGCGACCGGAGACTAGATCCAGAGCAACAATGTCAGGTTCGGACGCGCGTGTAATCCCCGTAGTTGACTGCGCCCGGTTTACAGTGTGTACACTCGGAGAAACACGTGTGTGCACAGTGTAAGAGGACGCAGACCACAAAGCAGCGATTTCCCCGTCACGAACGCGAATAATCGTCCAAAGTGACCGCGATCGATCGTGCGTGGCCGTGGCCGCGGCGATCGCGT
Organism: Lasioglossum morio; assembly: GCA_916610235.2. Taxonomy (NCBI): domain Eukaryota; kingdom Metazoa; phylum Arthropoda; class Insecta; order Hymenoptera; family Halictidae; genus Lasioglossum; species Lasioglossum morio. Next base: position 9,652,048 of record OU744327.1, read on the forward strand.
GCAAACTCGCCGCGCCCCAAACGATCGGCTCTCGATCCCGGGGATCGTCTTCCTGCCTCCCTTCTTTTTCTATTAATTGCGACAATTTCGCGTGTTGAAATTAGTGTCGATTCAAAGGACGAATCGACAATGGAAGGACTCGACCCTCGGCCGAACCGATACCGATCTGTCACGACTGTCGCGTGAGCACTCTTCTTTTTTTCACAATGTCACGTGCACGCCGCGTGCCATCTTCCCAGCAGAGACGAGGACACTCGGAGATCGTAAGTGTCTTCGAACTCTTTTTGTATCGAAGATATTTATTGCGTCATACGAATCCTCTTGTCGTTGCTGATCACGATTGTTCAAACTATCCACACAGTGTTTATTTTTCGCTAGCCGGTGTATTGAATTATTACGGCAATACGATTCTAATGACCTTGTAATATGTTGTCAAGGTCAGCATTCAATATATCTTTCTCGATATACAGAGAGAGCCTGGCCAAAAAATATTTTTACCAAACTATCGTGATAACTAATTATTTGATTATTTTCTTGTTTAATTTTTTTAATTTATATTTGAGCGCGTCTTCGACATCTAAGGTCATTAGTAGACTGCGGATCTTTATGCAAAATAAAAGTTGTCTGCACCGATCGCAAGAAATAGAAACTGAATTCAATGTTATTTCTCTCTTTAATGATTTTAATAAGTTTTTAAAATTTTCCAACAATTATGAATTTCATCTACTCAATTCTGTTATAAATGCATAAAGAGCCGCAGTCGAGTTATTAGCAACGCTGGATAAAACCAGCAACAATGTACAAATGAAACGTAATAAAGTTCTTATCGTATTTTTAGTTTACTAAAGTCAGATATGTACGATTCAGCTGAAGTAACTTGGTCGCAAGTGAATAAAGTTGAAAAATCGCGACACTTTAATAGAAATATAACCGCAGAGTATAGAGATAGAAATGGGAGCTGTTGCAGGAATTGCTTGGTACATACATGCTTCACCAAGATTCCACTTTTGTCATAATGTTGCGTGTTTGAATCATTCCAAAGCTCATGGACTGAGTATAAAATAACTCGTGCTACATGTGCGTGCACGTATCCAGCAGGTGCAACAGGAAAATGGCTGTAATTTTGCAACTTTTCAAGCACGATTGAACGCGCCTGCTTGGAACACTGTTATTATCCTTGATAATGTTGCACATGAGCATATAGTCGGTTTCAGAATCAAGCGATTGTTTATGATTCCGTAGAATTTATTCGCTTTGTATTTACCTGTACTTTCCTGATTCAATTAATATTTCGATCGTATTATTCTTTACTACCTGTGGGGAACAGTATATCTATGTAATTACCAGACTGTGGATCTTTATCAAAAAAATATTCTGCATTGATTATAGGAAGCAGGAATAAAATAAAAATTGATTTCATCCGATAATAACTTTGTTACGTTAAAAACAACATTAGAATATTCATTCTCAACATCACAATATATCTCACTCAACTAATTTCTTCATAAATGCATAAAGAGATCCACAGTGTATCAATTACTATACAACCTGCCAGTTAAATTAATCGATGACTTGAGCGTTTTTTCCGTTTAACAAAGCACAGGAAACTCATACACGGGCAGAACCCTGACCTATGGCAACTTTTCTTGAAACAGTGTAAAATTTTTGCCTAATAATACAGCCATGTATTGTCGTTGTTCGCAAACTGTGTGGACTCTCGCTAGACAATAAGGGCAGTACCGTGCATCCCCACGTAAAATTGTTATTTCTAAAATTTTTCGGTAAAACCTCTGATTCGGGGACACACTTCGAATTTCTATGACCTCCATATACAGGGGAGGAGAAAAGTATTCGGACACTAATTATAGCTTTAAACCAAGTGGTTTATATAGCAAGTCCAATATTGTTACATGTAGCTTATATTATGGTACATAGGTATTATATTGTTTCTAAACTCTTGCGGAACAAATTTTTCAAAAGTGAACGAAACGACTTGAATCTTTTTAAGATAAAGGTTTCTATTAGGTCTGGAGTAAGCCTGGGTTAGGTCTGAGTCCATAATTGTTTCTTCCCGCGTGGTGCTTTGAATGTTTTAAAAAGCATAAACATACCACATTACCAACAATGTAACCATAATTAAGTAAATATAAATGTAGTGTTACTAATTGTTAGCGTCGCAACAGTAGAGAGTCATATAGTCACCCTCTCGAGGAAGTCAGCTGAATACCGAATAATCCTTTGAGCGATTGCTCGTTCGACTGCCGCTTAATGCTTTTTATTTCGTGCACCCTGGTCAAGTGATTTTTAATCATCCCCGTGGAATAATTCATCAGCCAGCGTTCCTAACCTGGTCGATTAATGATCCTGGCTAAATTCTGTTCCATATTTATCTCGACCCTTCCAGGATCCGCGACCCGGCCCGGCGCGGCTGCCCGTTTGGCAATAAATAAATTTCGTCACGCGAAGCCCACAATTCTTCGAGCGAGCAGGACGACTCACTCCAGCTATTTCGCGGATCGGCACCGACCGGGCCACCCCAGTGTCTACGGACTCACCCCCGGTACCCACTCCACCCTATATGCGTCTGTTGGAACGTTCCGAGCGTCCGACTGTAAATCAATTCGACGCAACGGAGGTATTTCAGTTAAATGACACATGAGTACCCCGCCGAAGGCCCAACTCGCCTACCATCTTTCTCTCGCTACTTCTTATTTCGTTCCCACCCTCTTTGTCGTTTCCTGCTTCGATCGCCAACCCTCCGTCCATATCTGTTCTTCGGTTCTTATACCAATTTATCGCGTTTCTCCTTGTTTTGTGCCGTCCCTGTTCATATCGCTACTTCCCTCCGTTTCCCGACGAGGATAGTATATTTTTCGTGATCTCTCCGTTCTCGATCTCTATTACTCTTCTTCACTTACTTTCCAGGTCGGTCCTTTGTTTTCCTGTCAGCCGTTTTGCTATTCACACATTCTTCTTGAGCAATTTTCTTTGCCTTCTATGATTTCACTGTCTTCATTTTTCACGCCAGCAAGCTGCGAGAAGTAGAACATTTTCCAGTGTATTTAGAGTGCGTAAAATATCCTGCATACAGGCTGTTCACGCTAACACTAGCCAGTCTATTTCTTGCAAGTAGTAAACGTTTGAAACAAATGAAAAAGTTATACTTTTTCTGGCTAGCGCTGTAATAATGCTATCTTTATAACTATTTTATCTTATAATTAATATTTTATATAAATATAATAATTACTATTATATTTATATAAAAACCGTCAATAATTTCACGAAATTAACATTGGACTCTAATTGAAAAGTGCATTGCGTGGAAAGATAATAAGTCATGAAGGAAAGGAAATAGGAACGAATGAAAATGTAAAACGATCTCTCAGGCCTACTTATAGTGGTTAAAGTAAAAGAAAACAAATGACAAGTTCTTCCAGTTCCGTACCACAGAAATTAACAATATGCAAATGTTCATATTTCGTTTTAGAACGGGTCGAGTAAATATTAAATGAAACAGAAAAGATTTGTTTTCCCCGAGAAATTAAATTGCAACCTCCGCTCTCTACAGTAGTGACGCCAGTCTCAACGTTTGCTATAGGAAATACTGCTCCGACTTTTCTCTCTGCCTCATTGCCGCTCGTTTCCTCGTCCCAGCACTCCCTTCTCCTCTCATTTTCATCTACTAGTTTCACTCTTTTCTCCGTTCGTGTCGTCTTTTTCGCCTCTCCTCCTCCCCCTCTCGTCGGTCACACAACCCCGGTCACCTAGGATTCTATACGGTTCGGGTATAGAATTGAATGCGACGCATTGTCCGGCGCAGTCTGACCGTACGATATTGCGAGAGGATGAGGACGGGGGAGGGTGAATGGACCGGGAGGAAGACTGCAGAGGGAGGGTCGAATAGGGTGAAGAGGAATAAGCGAGGTGGGCGCCAAGTCTCCCGAATGAAACGAGTGGAACGGGACTCGAGTTATGTACCGTCTACCCTTGGCCAATGGGCGCGTTAAATTATGCCTTGTCTCGACTTCGACGATGCACCCAGACTCCAAATACTCGGTCACTTGTTCTACGATCGCGTCCGCTCGCTATTTATACTCTCTTTCTTTTATCCTCTTTCGGCTTTGCCGATTACAACCTACCGATCAATTAATCTAAGCCAATCCAGTGTATTCCATCACCAATAAATATTAACCTTTTGCACTCGGACCCCTTTTAACTGGAAAATTAAACATTTCTTCCGACCTTGAATGATTCCATTCCTTGTGATTTTTGAAATTTTATGGATATGACATTGGTATAATAGCTCATACAATACCTAAATGTTTAGTAATTGATTAGATACCGACACATATAGTAATGTAATATTTTGAATAATGCTACAGCAACTTTTAGTGGCGCCTCGGAGTCACCATTCGAGTGCTAAGGGTTAACAAGATATATTTGAAACGGAACAATAACTGAGACGATAGATGAATGATGGGGTATGACAAAGTATTTAATGTACTTCGGAGATTTCGTTTTTGATGGAGTATTACTACGCACCTACTTTTTCTGTGAAGTCGTAAATCTTGAAAAGAAATAACACCGTTGAATCTAGTCTCCTTGCTGAATAAAGTAAAACCAAACCTTGGCCAAAAAATTAAAAAAATTTTAATTAACCCTTTCCACTCGGAGCTATTTTATCTCGAAAATTAAATATTGCTTTCATTTTATGGGTATAAAATTGATATAATACCTCAAGGGGAAAGGTAGAAGAGTGGAAGACAAGTCTTAATCTGGCGAATCTGACACATTCCGAGATGCTTGAATGTCAGTACATAAATACGTCATTAATTTACAATAAATTACATAGAAAATATTTCATATACAGCTTTTTTTGATGAAAAAAAATTGCAACTGGAGGTGGCTAGCTTTAAATAGCCTGTATATTTCACGTAACAATGATGTCTAAAATAGTTCTAGAACATTTACTTGTTTTGACATTTTTGTATGACACATTTCTCTCAAGTTCAATGTAAAATTTTATATTTTTTACGTACTTACTTTGGCCCAATAACGTTTCCCTATCGCTAGTGAATCTTTGAAGACTACACTCTACAATCTCCAGGGCTCGCTCTAAATACTCCCGTGCGTTGGTGTCGAGAGACACGAGTCACTAGACGATTTCCGTTCAGATAAGAGATCACGAACGGTCCACGGAAAGCGATTCCACCGTTCAGTCGCTTCCTCTATGATTTTTCCGCGCTGCGACTGCGGTCTGATGCATTTACTCGTGGGGTCCGTGTTCGTGTCCGGTAACGAGGCAGTAGCAGGAAGAGTTCCAAGTTTTATAGACGTCGACTTGCGTTAAAAGCGGAAAGGCAGCGCGACTGCAGCGGGGGTAGTTTCGGTTGCGAGAAATGAGGGAACGGCGCGGCGATTCAGGAATTGCGTAATGAGACTCTCAAAATATAGCTAAAGGCGATTGTCGAGGGTCAGTCTACCGTGCCTCCACCGTAACTGTCTATTTTTATTATTTTCCCTCCCTGCAGACTCGCTTCTTCCCCGTTCCTACGGAAGGAGGCACTGGGGTCGCTCCGACTGCTGTGTTCCTTTATCCTCGACCACCTCGATGCGTCGCGTCGTATCGCGGCGTCAGAATAGCGCCGGTGATAAATTCAAGACGCTTACTGCTTTTCGATGGCGGAGAAAATCCGGCGGCAAACGCGTCAATGAACCCTCGGGACCAGCTCATCCGAATTCGAGGCCACGGCATGTACGAATTTAGGAAAAACATGCGGTTCTACTTACGAAATAGTTTCACTTAAAAAATGTACCATTGGTGGTTGATATACAATTGTCCCATCGGGCGGCGTGTACCACCAGTGGTACAAACGAAGCATTAACATTTATATGTTTTTCATACGTTCCACATTCGTATCCAAACGTAGATTACTAAATTCATTGCATGAATTATCGAGAAGATTGTGTTGCAACTCTAATTCTTTATCTGCAGAGATAGGTCGCGGCCTTTTTCTTCGATAAGAGTTATCGATCCGTTCCTATAAAATACATGGTTGATATTCTAATATTAATAATAATTTGAAGGAATTTGAAGTAGGAATAGGTTATAATATACATACATATTTATGACAATTATACATTACTTAAATATGAAAATACAGAACAATAAAGGTGAAACGATAGACCGTGATGCAATCGGCGTGGCTGTGGGGAATCGAAACTTGAATTTTTCCTGCAACCATAAAACGCGAACGCGTATCCATTATTTCGAAATTCTAGGAAACACTGTTGTCAAACCAAGAATTCTCTCGGTTCCTTCGTGGATATACACGGGCTACGAGCGTACTTCAACGCTGAACGCCGGTCAGTACATTTTCAACAGATTTTTCTGTCTACTGTGTGGACGAATCGGATTGTATTCAGGTGGTACGTTCGAGTCAGGAAAAATGAACGGGAACAAAGCGAGGAAAAAAGCGTCGGACGCTTTTAAAAATATAGCCGCGTGTGTTCGTAGTCTCGCGCGAACGCCGATTGCTCCGAATAAAATTCCCCGTTGCTTGTACCAGCGCGTGTTCGTGCGTGATTGATATCGAAAATGTAGTTCCTGGAGCAAACTCGTTGCCGTCAATTCGAGGATAATTTTTTTTTCTCTCCTTTTGACATCTGTCTGTTATTGCCGTTTCACGAGACAGGATATCGATGCCCGGGAACCGTGTTTTATTAGATGGAATTTCTAACTGTAACGACTGCTCCCCGTGCCCCCTCTTATTGTCTTCGCGTCTCTGCCTGACGAAATTGCACAGTCGTAGCGGGAACGCCCGGAGCTGAAAAAGGAAACCCGTCTCACGATCAGGATCTCTTCCTATTGTGTCCTGGCGCTAGAACCTAAGAATACGTCGCTTCAAAGTATTTTCTACACTATTGACACACTGCGAAATTATATGTACAGTGACTCTTATTAATATTCAAAAATTCGTAGAAAGACGATCACTATTTTAATATTAGACCACTTAGATTTTCTTGAGAAGATAGAAATTTCATTGAGATTTAAACAAATAGTGATAGTTGAAATCTGTTTTGGCAGATCTATTCCTAATTAAAAAATACAACACTCTGTCATTTCTCTAGCTTTAATAGTTTCCATGATATTCAATAAAACATGGCTTTGATGTCCAAAACTTTCAGGGCCGTTTCCACCTCTTGTGGAAGGATTGTCGATAAGATTTTTCTAGAAACTGCCTCTTACAGTAGTTTTACCAAAATCGGCTTGTGTAACTTGAATATGTTCCCTCGCAGGTCCCTCGCGTCTTCTGGTAGTCGGGTAGCTAAACGATCCAATGATTTCCGCCGGCGATTTGATTATTGCCGTTCGCCGGTCATATTCCCGGTTCGTAGCTGAGATAGTTTGATTTGTCCATTGATTGGTGGCTTACATAGTGAGTTATTTTTACGAACATCTTATTTGTGCGATTTCTCCAAACAATTCCGGGTTTATCTCGATGGCCCTGCAGTTACCATTAATAGATCAGGTTTCCGCAGGCGGAAGATCGGTGTGCCGCGACAAGAAAGCTCAAAGTGAGCTGAAACTAGAGCACAGTAGGAGAATGTGTATGGGCAAGCTAGAGCACAATCGGAGAAAGTGTGTGGGCAAGTTAGTTAGCAAAGACAACAGGGATCGCAGAATAGGAAAGAGATACAACAACGCGAGAGAGCAGCTCGGTGAACCGATAGGCCTAGATAGGGAGCACGGTAGCACTTTCGTACGTAAAACAAGCGAAATGGTTTTGACATGAAGTGGTGGCCACCAGCGGTGGTAGACGTCGGGAGGAGGGGCGGCACCATTCCATAATCCATTGTGTCCAGTGCCAATTAAACGGTGCTGCCATGCGTATGGTCAGGAACTAACCGGCCGTTCTCAACACGATCACGGATCTCTGCTCACGCATATCCGTGTGAGAGAGCGTAAGAGGAGAGCGTAGATAGCTAGAGGAGGAGGCGAAGGCAGAAGTAGAGGACTGCCGCTGATTGGGGAGCATCTGGACCTCTGCCCGTACCGGCAATTACCAAACCCGGTTACCTATAACTGTGCACCGCTGTACATGTACACACTTACACACACGTTCACAGAACACCCGCTATGTGTGAATGGCGCACAGACTGCTCTGTAAAATGGTCTGCGTGGATATTGTTTACCTACGGGAGGTGGTCGAGACAGGGTGCAATGAAGACTTTTTGCTCTCCGAGCTTTTCACCGCTGGCTAGCTTAATCGAGCCGTATCTTTGCATTGATGTTGATGCTCGTGTTTGAACCTCGGATTTCGAATTCCCACTTGTTAATTGTTTTCCTCGCGTCTTTCTGATTGCTCGAGGGGACTGTATACACTCCAATCTATTGATTCATTTTAACGATAGATCCCGTAATACCATACAATTTTATTGTACACTCTAGATCGATTTCATTGAATATCTTTTCCCGATAATGTAGCTTCTAAGTGACAGTAACCAACTTTTCGAGTACCCTAATACATATCTAGACTGTACAGAGTGTTGTCTGCTGAAAATATACATTGATAGATTCGAATAATTTAAGGCTACAATAATTTAACATTTATTATAATGAACAATTGAAATGAAAATTTGCTGCATTCTTTGGGTATTTATTCGACCAATTCGAATGGAACATAGTACATGGATATTGCTAAATTATTTTTATTTTCCTACTGTTTTTAATTATAGCTTCTGATTCTTATTATAAATGCATAACATCTGCAGTCTAGTGATAGCCTCGTCAAACTGAATAACATTTTTTTGAATACCTTTTTTATGTGCATATTACTACATACATTAAGTATATAGTGAGATATGTTCGTAACGGTAGTCATTATTGTTTGAATGAACCTAGTGTAATAATCCACCCCCTCTTGCTCTGCCTTTTAATTAAATGTATTATGTTCCATTTATAAAGAAATACGTTTCACAATTCGAACAGAAAGAGATCAATCATTTTAGAGCACGTGAAAATAGTAAATAGGCCAGTTTTTCTACCCTTAGGAACGTATGAGTAATTCATTGTATCATCTGTGATCGTATTTGAGAAATAAAGTTTAATTTTTTCTGTAAGTCAGTAGCATGGCGAATAAATAAAATTTTTCAGGTCTGATGAGAGCTATCACAATAATTATAAATTAATACTATCTCCCGTTTAGCTCTAGATAACTAATTGTAAGCTTAGGGTTGAATGCTTTTTATTTGGCATGAGAAATACTTTATCTTCTGAAAAATAGTGTAAGTGAAATGTAAAAGATGTGAATTTATAAATTGACAAGCTAGAACTTTTCCCTCCAAATAATTTATTAATATATTAATAAGGATTAGTCTTCTTGAACTATTTAATACAGGATAACTCGAAATTTGGAGAAAACAGCTTGCAAAATATTATGTGACACATCCTGTGAGCAATTTTCTAACAATAAGACGTCACAACCCTAAACCCAGTGTGTGGATCGGCAATGCTCGAGGAACTTGTCATTTCTGCAGGATGTTCGTATCAATAAAGATCAAGATCTATTGTTTCATGGATCAGTCTGTACCAAATGGCATATACGCGCACAACACACACATGGCCGCAGCCGCGCGCGTGGCTCGTGGGCGCTGAACGTGACCGCGGTGCGTTATAATCACGATGGGTCGTCAGTCGTGCGCACCGGATCAGTAGAAATACGTTGATTGGTCTCTGCCACTTGATCCGAGCCAGACTACGGTCCAGCCAGGTCCAGAACACAGAACACACGAGCGGTCGAGTTTTCTCTTGTGACGATGTCTCCCCAGCTATTGTGGTTTCTCTCGGATCTCGCCGCAGCGTGTACGCTCGTCGTACTGGACGGAATTACCAATTCGAGACGTTCGGATTTCCGTCGCGCGACGAGATTCGATTGTTTCTGGTTTGTTTGGACCACGCCGTGCCGAGACCCCAGATACGGGGTGAGGTGCTCGATGGCGAATAGTCCGCGCGATATTCTCCCCCGAATTAAAATTCACCACCCCCTCCTGCCCTCTTTCCAACGACTTCCGGCATTAAATTCCCGTCTCGACGATCTGAACCAGTGGAGTCGACCTACCCCGATGTTTGTTCTTCTCGAACTGTTTTCGAAGTGCAGCTCGTTTGGTTCTCGAGTTCAGCGTTAAAGAGTGGTCGGGAGATTGTAGGAAAATTGAAAAGTTATCGACCGAAAGCGAGATCATTTCCAGGGAACGGGGGTGGCTTTGAACTGGAGTCATACCAGTGGACAAACTAAATTCGCCATTTAGATACTAGTTTATAAAGCAGAATGTCTGTAGACAGAGTATCTTTATTCTGTAGTAGTCTGTGACATTCGTATAAAAATTTACGAGTAGTACATCAATTTATAGGAACAGAATTGTATAAAATTTTGTACCTTGTTAGTATGGGTATTTCCCCCATAAATTACTGTCTACGATTAATCTAATCATTGATCTAATTAACTCAATGTAGAATAACATTTTCCATCCCCATTGATAATAAATTGGCAGCGGCTCTTTATACAGATTAAAAATTTTTTACTCGGATTGCTGAACAAATTGGATTGGCATAGGTTTAATAGATTGAAAATTATGTAACATTATTTTCTAAATTCTTCTAACGTTTTTACCTTTTTAGACTCCACTCATTTTTGTCATAAGTGGATAAAATTAAGAGTGATTCCAAGGAAAGAGTTAGGGAATTTTTTACTAGTTTTCATTCGAAACGTGGATTGTCAATTTTGTTGAAAAATCTGCTCACATTGTAAATTGTAATGGAAACGAATGAAGAAAAATTCTTCAACGTAAAGTGTGCGTTAGAATGTACTAAAATATATATATCTGTAACTCCTTTACAAAGCTGCGGAGAACAATTTCGCAAAGGAAAAAGTTACTTGAAGTGACCTCAAGAATCACCCCTTTCAAGGAAGTACAACATTTTGAGACAGCCTGTATAAGAGCAATACAATCCATACGTATACGATACTCGAACGCTGTTCGTAACCAGATGACATGTGCACGAAACTGCAAGAATCACTGTAGCTCCGTGCTCAAGCATTGCCAAAAAGTTGTGCCGGTATCAATTCCCGATTCCGTCGTAGCCTATCGTAACTGAATTCGATGAAAGATGCGAGCCGTAGATATCTTGGCAAGAAGATGAACGAACGCATATTCTTCGGGCTCTCGTTTCCCCGCTAACACACGATTGTTCCATTCATCGCAGCGAACGTGTTATGCCAAGGATCGCAGCGGGTTGCTCGCCAGCGAGGATGTAATCGGTGATATCTGTGTACGTTAATGGTGGCCAGACTCGCTACCGTCATTCAAAATGCGAATCATCCCCTTATTCGTGGCTCCGCTTCAACGGTCGCCGGCCGCCTGGCGATCGTTCTAATTGTTTACGATCGCTCGCTAATGGTTTTAAGACCATTATCGTTGTTTTTATTTCATCCAAGCTTTTTATACCGGTTGCTCGGCTCGACTTCACCTTTTTTTCACGAACCACCGCAAGGAAAAGTTTACTGGCATCAGCTTACGTCCGGCTGAGGTATCGTTATGGGATTCGAGAATCGCGTAGGTTATTCGATACAATCCCTTAATCGGTGCTCCGGTGTTTAATGTCGCTCGTATTTCATCGACGCGATCCGCTTCGCTCGGGGATTAAATTCGTTGGATTTATCGCGCGCCAAATATTGAATTCATGCCGCCGATCTTATTGAGGCGCGGGTATTATGCGATAATAGGTTTTCTGCACTGTTCTTAGGGGGATTGTGCTGTGGGGACTCGCAGAGTCAAATGCTGGCTGGATTCGAACGTAATTGATTACATGAGTCTTACTTAGCGATCTTCCTTTTTTTTCGCCATGGGAAGTCCGTGCTACAGCTTTTCGTTGATATTTATTACTGTAATAATAAACGAACTTTAGAGTGTCACCGGTCGAAGTATGAATTTTAAACAAGAGATAATATCTGTTTTATCTACCGGCCATCCGCATTCCATAGTTTGCCCTCTAGCAGTCTTATGGTAAGCTCTCAAACTAAGGCTTTCGCAAGCAAGTGCTATCCAGGTTTGCGAACTTAGTTAGATGACGAGCAAGTGTAAACTCTGATATTCAAGATCTTCATTCGCAAATTCATTTTTGGAGGTACACTCCATCTTGTAATATTTAATTTAATTTTATTTGATGAGTCAAGCATCCTTCTACAATGGTTGATCAAATGATCCATAGTACGATCATCATATTTCTTATCCACGTGACGAATTATGTTACCTGCAATGTAGTTAAATGTATATTTACAAACATCGACATACCATAAAAAATAGTAAGACTTCAGTGGAACAATTATTTAAATAATGATTCTTAGTTTCTTTCTTTTTTCATTGCGGGAATAACAAATTTTATTGACTGGATGGAATTGTACAAATCTCATTGCTATTATTTCGAAAATCTTCTGAGGTTGTAGCGCGTGTTCTCCAAGAATCTGAAACGATGCTAAGAAATCGACAATCGTTTTGGTATCGTTACTTGTCCAGTCACGCAGGGAGAGAGAAAATGTCCCGTACATTCGCGCGAGGGCATCGACACGTCGATCGAAGATGCGCCACGATTAATCGAGCGTGAAAACCGTCGGAAGGTAGATGCGAGCGCAATTCTTACCGCGAAGTGGCTATTCCACGTGGACACACGTGTTCGACCACGTGCGCCCTGATCCCCCAGCCGTTACTTTTTGCTTTCTTGTACCCTTCCTTTTTTTATTGAACCCTCTTGAGTCATTCAGCTCCCTTTTTTGAGCTTGTGCTTGTTCTTTTTCCAACGAGCATCGTGTTATGAAATTATGAAATATGAGGGCAGGACCTTTTTCTACAAGTTTACCCGGGTTTTTATTCTTACAATGTTCACTTTGTATTATTATTTCATATACCAATGTTTCCATTATTTCATCAAACCCCTGTATATCATTGGTGAACCGTCGTGTACTAACCAATATGGAAGCGTTGCAAGTCATATAAAATATTTCTCGTTTTAGGATATGTACTCCAATTTTTCGAATTCCGTGGATTGAATTTTGTGCATTGGTGGTCGAATGTTCGACCTGCCTCAACCTAATTTCTTAAAATATTTCACTTGAACCACTTTCGCAATTGGTTAACGTAAAAGCGTGCGTAAAAATGTTTTATTATTGTATTAGGAAACCCGTTCGTCTGTAGCGATTGCAGTCATGAGAGAAAGAAATGGAATACATAGTTTGGAGATTCATATCGCGTCCTGTCGTCCTGCGGGAACCTCTTTCTCCGTTTTATTTTCTGGATCCTGCGGACTTTAGTGTCGCGACGCTGCTGGACTGCTTAAACGCGGTACCTCGCGCAGCCGTATCATTTGATTATCGTTATCGCGCGACCCGCTCCAACTTCGGCCGCAATTTTCATCCGTGGACGGAACTGGGAGGGTAAAATAGGAACTTCGAATCTGCGGCAATATCGTAGAACCTTTTACTGCTCAGATTCCTGGTGCCGGCGATACCATACAACGTCGATTACCGGGGACAAACTTTTAGATAAGGAAGCACGAATGAAATATTCATCTTACTTCTGGGAATGCGCAATAGGGTTAGCTGTAGGGGTCAAAATTTATTTTTGAGACTTTTTGCCCTTACTCCCCTGCAGTGTGACTTGGTGAGAAATCGTGTGTAAAAGGAAGCAAGCGAACGACGAGAACCCGTACCGCATTTGCAAGTCTTAAAATTTTTCATGTTATTTTCAAACATAACAAATCAAACATAAAATATCTTTCTACATAGCTTTCAAATATACTGTTTAATACATGAATCTGGATCTTCATCGATCCGAAGATGTTTATGCGCCTATGGCAGCCGAGAGGAAACATTTCTTTATACCCTGTACAATTTTCTATGTGATGCAAGTCAAGATAATAATTAGCATTCAGGTCTTATTTGCGTTCTGACCGCTATAATCTTCTTTCCCACTTGATCAGAATAATTTGCTTTGTTCATATTCGAGGGGAAATGATAAAGTTTTATTCGCTTCTTAGAATCGTTCTGTTGCGTGTGTACCTAGCAATTCTACGCGCAAACTGTCCCCTATGCGTTCAAGATTACTTTATCGTTCAATCTAGAATATCGTTCGTAATAATTAGACTGCAGATCTTTATGCATTTATAGCTTATACAAATTTTAAAAAGATACTGGAATATTAACAGTAAACCTACCGAGCCTTAAAAGTAACTGATACATGATCCCTTATAAAAATGGCAGGATTGATTTTATTTAGACTTTGTGTGTTGGCCCCTATTGTACCTAATATCTACACAACAATTCTGCTTATGAAATAATTTTTATTATTTCCATAATTGTAAAGTAACAAATCTGGAACGGGTCATTTTGACCGATGTTGGTAGGTTTAGTGTTAAATTCGAGAATTTAGTACGATTTTTATTTATTTTGAATCTACAAATGCAATTTTGAATCTATCAATAAAAATAGGATTTCATTTTGTCCCACTTTCCAATAAACATCCACAGTCTAGTAACAACAGTACAATTCTCCGCTCAAAATGATTGAATGTGCTTTAAATATGTATGAATATTTATAATCAAAAGTGGGACAAAAAAGTTTGTGGGACTGTGTGCCGTCACGTGATCGAACAATTGATCCATAATTCGATAAATAATCACGATCGACGACGATCAACGCAATAAGACGACGGCCCGCTAGTATTTACGGACCCGTGTGCCGTATAAATTCATTTATCCAGAAGTCGCCGATAGCACTCGATGGCAATCGCGAGATTTATGGCAGTGGAACCCTCTGATCTTTCAGTTATTTCGTTGATTTCATATGTACGCTTCTGTATAGGGTGTCTTGTACTATAATGAAAGCATCTAGAAGACCAAGGGTGCAAAAGAAATATAGTATACTTGTCAGACGTTTGTATTTAACAATAAAAATAACAGAAACAAATAAATTGATGTATACTCGTATAAAGATTATACAGGGTGTTCGAAAAATGTACTGGCTTGCAAGGGGTGATTCATGAGATCATTTGAAGTATATTTTCCTTCTTATAAATATTCTCCGGGTGTAGTTATGGAGTTATTAACGAAAAACAAGGCATTTATCTTCTGTGTTTCTGCTCTTTCTTATATTGTAATAGTTTATTTTGTATAGTTGTATTAGACTGCAGATTTTGTGCACCTTTGACAAAGAAGGGAGGGTGAAATTTAAAGAGAGAGAACTTTTCTTCTAGTTTCGAATCCTTTTGCAATTGATGCAGACAATTTCTATTTTGCACAATAATCCGAGTCTAGTTATCATTTTCTACATATTTCAGAACACCGCATAAATGTCCACGGAGTACCCCAATTCTTGCTTTTCTTCCTTTCCCTCTTGACAGTATTATCTCGTATTCTCTGATCCGAATCGTTGTAGCATCAAGATCGGTAATAATCCCTTGAGCTGTGCGAGATGAAAAAAAACAATCAAGGCTAGCCGTAATTCTTTTCCGTCTCTAAATTCTCATTAGGGTGAAGGTTTTATCACGGATACGAAATGATAGGAATCGTCAAACAATTATTAATCCTCTTGCACCGAAAGAAGTAAAACAAATATACTAATTACAATAGAGAATATTTTGAGCATTAATTCCGTTAAAATTATTTATTGAGAACATACAAATAACTATTATTTTTTCACTTTATGTACCCTTACAGTTTTTTACTGAGGGTTCAATTCTTCAACAAAATTTATCGTTTGCAATAAAGAAACAAGGTGTTCTTTGTAAAAATTAATTATTTCATTGTACAGTAAAGTCGCGATTTATATCCCTGAGGATCTCCACGATCACTCTCCCTTGCTTACCCATTCCACTGAGGAACAATGCAGCAGAGCCCACGAAGCTCGAGCTGCTTCGGTTGCCAAGCAGCGTAAACATACCCGCGTAATCTGATCTCGGGTCGGGTATATCGGTGTGAGCCACTACTAATCCAATTACAAAACTTTTTTATTTCTCATTACTTTTTAATGTAAATATATTATATATTCTATTTAAAATATTTAATATCTATTTTGCTATATTTTATAAATAAATTAATTCTCATTATTACTTTGACCAACTTATTTGGTGGGATTTTCCAATGAAAGTTTCCGACGCAAAGAAGGACAGCGTATGGGAAGGAATGCGATGTGTTTAAATGCTGTCCTTTTCTACGTTCGGCATCCTTTGTAATTTCCATGCGGTCGACGCGCTCTACGTAGTCATAAAAAATAGTGACCCTACACGATGTCTCTCTCTCTCTCTCTCTCTCTCTCTCTCTCTCTCTGCTCGGAACAGTCACAGCGATGGGAAACAAATCGCGACTTAACTGTATGCTACTCTTGAAAACATATAATAGTTTACTAATAGTTTACAGATAATGTAGATGGTTGAATCACCCTGTATTTATATTTACAACGGACTGAACCTACGTTGCGACCCAATATTTTTGATATGATTATTCTTTTCAGGTTGTGCTCTGTACAATGAAATGTGAGAGTCACAGTGTATACTCGATCTCACTTCAATCAACGATACACCCTGTACATTTCCGTGAGATCCACCTACATGGCGATTCCCTCCCTATCCGTCTTCGCCGTGTTATTATCTCATCTCATCGCGGCCGGCCTCTATCGAGATGGGCAATAATAATAATTCCTCGGTCCTCACGGGGCGAGAAAAACGATTAAAGGTCCCCGGTAATTATTTTCGTCCGTCGATTGAATAAACGTTACCCCGGGGCCGCTTCAATTAGGATTACTCTGCCTTTTCCGCGGAACCCAGCATTAAATACAGTTTAATGAGCCTAATGGCACTTTAATCCTTCCCTGTAAGGAGGCCTTTGAAGTGTGCTCACGAGAGCCCCAAAGAAAACTAAGCCGGTCCGCTGTGGAACCGGCTGCCTCCTTCGTCTTCGTTCCAGCACTGAAATGTTCCTCCGTCTAACCGACGCGCGGCGCGGCGGTTAACCAATAGACGGCAATCCGCTAGTTATACCATAGTTAGTTAAACTACGCCGAGCTTCGGTGACAACTTAAATCGTTATATCGGATTACTGACTTGTCCGCCGACCGCTGCACCGCGCGCCGGTAAGAATAATGTCGGACTACTACGCTCGCGGAGATCGAGCGAGTTATCAGACCTCGATCGGCGAATCACCGCTCGTGTTCGTCGAGCAATTATAACTTGGACCGACTCTAAATTCAGCTCTAAATTGAGCTGAAAGCTCAAACCCGCGGCGATTGATTTCGAACAAATTGAAAGCTGATGAAAATTGATCCGACGACTTTTAATATGTTTTTGAAACGCACGATTTCCAGTGTTGTGGTTTGTTTTTTATTACTTTCCTTTTTTATAGAGGTATGAAGGTCACCTTCAGTTTCTTAAATAGAAAATGGTAAGATAAAAGGTACTTATACAATTAACGATTTTATAATCGGTTAATTTAATCCTCTTCCTCGTTAATAAATGAAAAGTAGATATTAAAGTATCACGTCGTTAAGTATGAAACTTGACAAATAAAACACTTTCAAACACATTTGTCAAGTTTTCATACTTAAAAACCTGATATAATAGTTAAACGAATTTATATTACGACTTATATATTTATTTTTGAGCGATCGCATTAGAAACGAAATTATTAACGACCATCCTGCTGTTTATGGCTTATAGGATTGAATACTCGTATCATCAGTAATTTTGAAAACGAAGTAAGTTGAACAGTTATATCAAAATTACAGACGTTTTTAGTACGGCTTCGTAGTTGTTTTATTAGTTATTGATTTAGTCCTTTTCTCTCGATAGTAACAAGGAAGGGTGAATTTTTAAAAAATGTCTGCAAATATTTAATGTAGAGGTCCTAAAATAAATTAATTTATAAAGAATAGATTTTAAATACTTAATCATTTTACCTGATTAGCAGCACCATCATTATTGCACGGTGCCCGGCGAACGGAAGCTGGGTATTAGGAATTTTCATGGGAAGCATGTATTATGGAATTAATTGTACGATGCGAGAGATGTTTGTGATTGCGGGAATGTTTATTTCATTCGGATAGTCGTTGGACATTTAATTGATGGAGCAATTTAATTAAACGTTAAAGAATTTCAATTTAAGATTGGTATTAATTTGATTCGTGATAAGATGTTAGCATTACAACGTCAACCGTGTAATGAACACTAAAAGTAATGTCTGGTCATGTGCATATAAAATTACGTTTCCATAAATTGATTTGCCATATAATATAATATACACTACCGACAAAAAGTATAGAATCATCATGGATCATTTCAAAAATCGATATATTTGATTTTTACAAAAATCAGCAAGTGATTCCAAACTTTTGGCCGGTTGCGTATATATTTTAAGAGGTGATTTTTGTTACGAAGGTTTTGTTTTCAAGTTATTAATAATTTTAAATCTCTGTGACCTAGTAATAGCGGCGCATCTAAAAGTCAAATCCGGAAGAGCGTAGACAATGACGTACGAACGAAAGGCAGAGACAGAGAGACGGCTCATTACTGATCGTCTATAATTAATAATCATTTTAAAACATAGTCGTTACCTCAACCTTGTCAGTTCTGATTTTCTTCTTACTAATTCGAACAGCTTGTACGCTTACAAGGAACTGTCTATTTTCAGAAAAGTAATTTGTGATCAAAATCAATTAACTAATCTGATCATTACATAATTACGAATAATACGTGTTTTAGTTGGATCATTTTGCGGAGTTATTTATTACATTTAGGTTTCTATTCCACTGATCTATTCCGTCATTTAATTATATTCTAACGTATGATTAAGTGGACACGTAAACATTTTACGAGTCCGTTTGCACTCGTTTTTAAGATTCAAGGATTGTATGATTTCTCATTTTGACGAATTACAAATCCACGAACGCGTGCCTGTCGTATCAGTTACTCTGGAACATCATTGCGGTTTGCAATAAAACCTCGGATCACTCGAGCGAGTACTCTAAAGGTAACCATTGAGTACGCTCGCGGGCTATCCACCCCGTTATTTTATTGGCAAGCATAGCTGCAATTATTATCCAATTAGTACCATGTAACGGTTAGCGCGTGTACCGTTTCGAAAACCAAAACGATCTACGTTCCCGTAATCGGTGGACGTTTGAAAAATGTGAAAATGTATAAGAGGACACGAATGCACGTGTGATGATGGGATAAGAAGAATAGACACACAATTATAAACACACAAATCGCAAACGGGACAAAATGATAGCACAAGTACATAACAAAACATACAAGAAATGGGTCGCAAAATTGACCTTTGACCCGTTTTTCAGGGTCAATAATTTTTTATTGCATTCAACGGTACTCATCGCGAAGAACAAAAATGTCATAGGAACCGTGGTTCTTGAATCAACCGTTTTCTTAGAAAATAACTTTAGACTTTCGTAAACTATTTATTCGTATAAACGTGGAGGGGACAATTTTATATTTATTATGTTATTATTTTTATCAATTTTGAATTACATAGTTCCAGTAGAATTATTTTTCTAATTTTCATATATGGAATAGGACTGAATCCGGAGTGAACAAGTTACGGATGCACTTATAATCGAATTAGGTTGGAAGATGTTTAAATAAATTTTCATTTTCGCTATAAAAAATGATACTTGTACATGGGCACATATTATGCTTTACATGATCTTACTTTATTTTCGCATAATGCAGGGTAGCCAATTGTCACTGGACCATTTAAAATTGTTCATCAAAAGGATAAATTTGAACTTTTGAAAAATAAAAGTTTTTCATTCCTCTTGAAAATCCTGTGTTGGACTATTTAATTGTAACATGCACGATTACATACAATAGAATATATTACATTGTTTAACCCCTTGACGTACGATTTTCTTCACAACTTCAATAATTAGAACTTACTCATCTAATAACTTCTGAAAGGAAAAATAATTTTAGAATGAAATTTTTTCGCAAAAAATCCAAGTTTTAAAATTCAACGAGCACGCGTGTTGGCGTGATATTGAATAGGAATCGTCTGTTCATGACCTACCGGTTCTACTTTTCCCAAACGCGAAGCACGCGAATTTTGAGCATATAAGCTTTGCAACAACAAAAATGACAATTCGACAGTCTGGACGTTTCATTATAATTTATTTCAATTGTAAGTGCACTCGTTCCACATTTGTCGAGTGTACTCACGGTCGCTTAAAAACAATTAAACGCTTAGATACATCCATTCAAAATGAAATAAAACCCTTGAAGGGTTAACGCCCAATATGTACATCGTGGATGGGATGCACGAGTTTACAGTGCGGAAAGGATTGCCCAGAAATCGGAGAGAGCGGAGTACAACCAAAAAAGAAAAGAACAAACGTCTGAGGGGAAGGGAACAATAAAGATCAAGATCAGAGAGAACGATAGACAAGAGGTAAGAAGAAAACGAGAGGAAACATAAAAAGTACGAATGGAGGGGCCATGAAAAACGGGAGAAAGGAAGAAGTGAGTGAGAAAGAGTAAAAAGCAAAAGAGAAGAGGTCGAGCGAAACGGAAGAAAGGAGAATTAAGAAAAAGAGGGAGACGGAGAAAGAGTAAAAAGCAAGACCAGAGAGACCGAGAGAAAAGAGGTAAAGACAGCTTGAGCGAAGGAGAGGGAGCAGAAGCAGCGAGAGAGCAGCGGGGTAAGGTCAGTGCCGTGGACATAATATGGTTAGTGACCGCGTGACGTCACACTGGCACCACGTGACCGCTGTAAAACAATCCGATTCGTGGCGAGGATAGGCGAGGGGGCGGTCGGAAGGACGTAGCAAGGGGGGGATTGACCGATCCATGCCGTGGGGGGCTGGGGGGCAGGGGGTGGCGCGTAGTACTACGCCTCGTACTACACGAGCGTGCGTGTGTAAGACGATAACGATGATACACGCATTCGCTCGTGGTGAACACGCAGTCCAGTGTGTATACTCGGGAAAGAGAAAGGGAGAGAAAGGAGAGAGAGAGGGAGAGAGAGAGAGAGAGAGAGAGAAAGAGAGAGAGAGAAAGAGGGACAGAATGAGAGAAAGACAGAGACGGGGATAGATTGAGAACGAGAAACAGATCCGGGGAGAGGGTGCAATGAGAGAGCACGATTAGAGCCGGCTTACGCGCGCAGTCAGGGACCTCGTGTTTGGAGATCGGTTTAGTTGGTGAATAGGAACGTTCGATGAGATGTTTGGTCCGTACACTGCCGCGCAAAAGTTCTTTCGCAGCATCTTTCGCCATTTCGATGAATGAAACTTGTCCCCGCGCCCTGACACCGAACCGCAAAGCAAAGAAACCTCTACAACAGTTGCGTTAAGCTCGATGATTCCTTTAATTATGTCTCCCTTCGATTGCTGCATGAGAGTTTGCTTTATCAATAAATATTTGCTAGAAGGAAATTTTATAATGATTACAAATTTGATTATAAGTTCATGTTTATTGGTTTGATTCGTATTTGTTGGACTTGTCTGGACATCTTCATTACCATTCGCTACGGCGTAAAATGCACTGAATCTGTTCCGTTCGTCTTTAATTGTGTTTATGTAGATATCTAGGCTAACTAAGTTTCTCAATTGACAGGTTAAGGTTGTGGTTAACGATCCAGACAATTTATTGTCAATTTTCTCCTCTGCAAGCAGTTGTATCCTTATCTAACTTCGTTTAAGTGGTTGGTTCGTTACATATCGCACAAGCAAAAATTCGCAATCTGCTAATGAGTAAACTGCGGATGTTTATGCAGATATAGACTTTTATGGAGTAATTTACAGATACTGGGACGAAAGAAAAATTTGTGTACCGTGGGGAAGGTTCCGAGACAGATGCTAATTCAGACAGTAGCCTCATTAAAAGTTATTGAACAGTTGCGGTATGCGAGAATTTCTAAAACACGAGAGAACTTGTACATCAGAAGATAAATAGTATTTTTATTTTCGAGCAAAATTTTATTTGCCAAACGAAATTTTTCTCATATTTAACTTTCATAAAATATCCACGGGCATTTGTACAGTCTGCAGTCTATTAAGGAGTAACGAAAAAGAGCTAGGAATACTGGAGGGCTAGTCTGGGAAAAAGGGAGGAGTAGGGAGCAGGAGGGAGGTCAGAAAGATTCGCATGGAGGAACGATAACGAATTCTGCAGGATGAGTGATAGCTTCCGTATCGAGAAAGGATGTCGCGTATGCGTGGGTGGACAACGCAGACGAGGCCGTATAGACATATTTTCTTTATCGTCGTTGTTGCGGATTTAGACGACGCGAATCAGGAAGCACAGCAATCCTAAATTATCGATCACGTTCCATCGATTACAAATGGCAACGGATTACCATAGTCTCTACATTCTCCAGAGAGCCATTTTATTTAGCAAAACGCACATTATTTCCAGTAAGAATATTTAAGAAGAGAAAGAGAAATTCAAATATTTTGAATATTCTTAAAATAGAATATTTTAAAAACTTATTGCATCAAATGAAATATTTTATTTTCAAAGTTGTACGTATACTTTGAGATAAATAGGATTAATTACTATTTACTATTTAAAATACTATTTTACCCAGCTCTGTCATGTAACTAAATTTTATTCTACGTTTTTGACTTTAATTGTTTATTTATTATAGAATAATCCATTTTTCGGTTGTAGACCAACCTGTGTAATGCTGAAGAGTCATATTAGCCATCACGGAGTCTACCAATCTTGAGGAAGGAATCGACTTTGACAGTTAAGTTCTGAATATTCTAATCCGAAAACGGAAATGCAATTGCGGGTTTTAATGGTGCATTTCGGGGACTTCCGTTTTACTGTCGCGAGTTTGCGATAAGAAGTATGAATATTTCACCCGGCGAGAGCTGGGACGCGGGTTTGGTGGTGGTCGGAGGGTGTGAGTATTTTAGAAGCGAAGTTTGAGGGGTAATAATGCAGACTTACGGCGCGTATTCGGCATAATGTATTCCTGGATATGTCGACGTCTCGCGTCTCGCTCGTACAATTTCCTCGATACGCATCTGCAATTCAAATGCGGCCGCGTCAATCTGATCGCCGCGCCGTGCCGCCGCGGAATAGTCTGCATTGACAAGATATTGTCATCCTTTCGAATAGACTTTTTAAAGCGGTCCAACGAAACGAGGAGAAAACGGAGTGACTCGGGCGACACGGGAGATGTCGGAGGACGCACGTAGAAGAAGAAATATGAATGTATCCGATGGCTTGGCCGAAGAAGAATAAAAATTGAATTCTTTCTACGGGCTGCTCTCGAAAGGAAGGTCTGACCGCGACGCTACGATGTCTCGCGCAAAAATAAACTGAAAATGTTTGCGTGATATTATTATGGAAATTGAAGAAATTTTCTTACGCAAATAAATATTTCCCAGCTCGATTGGAAATTAATTAAACAATTGGCGTAGACTTTAATCTGATAATACGGTTAAAGAATACAATTGCTGGCAAGGGGGTGACAAAGAGGGAAAACGAAAGAGAGAGTGGAAGGGTAAGAGGGAAGCTACAAGACAGCTAATGGAAACGTCAAAATGTAACGCCGCTACGAGGCACGTATAAACGCTCAGTTGTTCTGTAATAATGCCGGTATTGTTGAGCTTATCAAGTGAGGCTAATTGGACGCGAACAGCTGGGCCGGCTAGTTGCTGTTCTACGACGCTCCGAAGCGACCCGACCGCCGCCTCTACTTTACACTGATAATGTAATGGGACCTATCTGGAACACAAAAGCCGGCAATAGTTTAATGGATTTGTCTCGAATTGTCACCGAGCGTCAAAACAAACCGATGGCCGGCCTAGGGGGCCATGAATTGTTCTCTCGACAATGCTTGATATTAAATGCATAATTATCGCAATGCAAGCTGTTAACATCGTAGATGCGTACTCGTGCGTGTGATTGGTGGTCTGTCGTGATGACTTGGCGATGGTCACCACGCGCGCGGATGTGCGTGTGTGTACTTCAGTACGAAGAACTCAGTTACTTTTTTACTACGGATCTGTTCAAGGACTTCATTGTGTATCACAATACGATCGTGATAAGGGCACGTGCTTGTGGAGGTTAGTTTGTGGGCGTGGAACGATGGTATTTTAAAACGTGTAATTAGAGATTCTGTTAGGAATTTAGTTTATTAATAGCTCGAAACTTGTGGATGTATTAGCGATTAGAAATTTCAATTAAACTGAGATTGTTGACACTTTAAACTTACGACTTGGAAACATTGAATATTTTTCACTTCGTATTCGTAACTCATTAACGAAGTTCAAACAGAAATTTTTGCAAATGAAAATGTCGCTTTTGTTAAAATCTTTAATTCTTTTTCAACCAGTGAAAAAGTCTTTTCGAGATCTCTCATATACTGGTTCGGGTAATTGATGCTCTACTCTATACGAACCGCAAAACATACAATGTATACATGATAATATTACCTGTGAATAATAAAATAGTAATCAATGCGCGAGCAAGGGTTGTAAATGAATCACTGTTTTATTTATTCAGCCGCGGCTCCGTGCAAGTAAAACTATTCCCCATTTATCGAGAAAAGTGATTAGCCAAAGCGAACGTTGGTTCGGGATACGTCATTAAGGACTGTTCGCCGCTAAGCACACGGAGGGTACAGAAATAACGCAGAAACACGTGGTTGCATATACTTCCTGTTGGAAAGCACGTTTCTGAATTGAGATTTAACTGATAGATATTATTAATGCACAGCTGAGAATGAAAAGTCGATACCAATCTTCTGACCTCGAATATTAATTAATATTTCGTACGATTATTAAAATATCGATTCTAGACGCTACGAATGTTCCTTAATGATTCATGGAAACTCGTATTGATTTGTTCAACGTTCGATCATCACATATGGCTATTTATCTTTGTATCTAAATTACTAGAAAACAAGCGTCGGAGCTGTTTGCAGGCAATCAGTCGGTCAAACAGGAAGCTCGCGAAGTAATTGCAATTTTTTTCAAGACATTGATAACTCGGTAGTTCATAGCATGCAATATTCAATGCAAATGTTTAATAATATCCCGTTTCGTATTGCGAAGCAAGCCATTTGGACTGATGCGCCATCTACAGATCGTGAAACTACACGAACTCGTTATTTAGCAAAAAGTATTTTCATCCATTTAAACATAAACACGCAGTTACAGATTTCGTAAAATGTTCTAGAATAATGACGTGTATTGTCTAACGTTTACATCGTTTAAACATGTTCGCGGTTGATTAAAAATGAACGCACCATTTATGTGCGTCAATGTTTATATCTATTTATATTATATTATATGTATGTACCGAATTTTACATACAATTGATTGTCGTAAAATTCCACAGAATTTAGTACGATTTTTATATATTCCAAAACTACAAAGACTACTACCCCTCAAAATAAAATTTTACCCGATTCTACTATCTTACAATTTGTTTACGAAATTCGAAAATTGCATAAAAATCCGCAGACTATTTGGTAGCTGATTTAAAAATCTTCATGACGAGTCTCGACTCGACGTTATAGTAAACAAGGTTGAAATGACTAAAGCAAGAAAAAGATCTTTACTTTGCATACAGATCCGTAGTCTACTCATTATTCATTCACAATGTATTAGAAGAAAATTACTGATGTTTTTATTACGCCAATAATGTTACTCGTCTTCTCTGCAATGTTTCGAAGGAATTTCTATATTGCATAACCTGTTGGGATTAACCTGTTTGCTGTTACAGTTTGTGGCACTTAAATCGCGGAGGATCACCCGTTTACATAATATAAACAGTGCCGAGAGAAGCCTGTAAACGTTATCTTGAATATGACGCAGCGTTTTAATTAATTTCTGCTGGTGTTTTAATTATCATCGGAAGAAGAAGTGGATCATAAACCTAATAGGATGCTACCCACAACACGTTTAGCTATTCAGAGAACTCGTTCCGATGAATATTATGATTTGCCAGCTCCGGGCAGGCTTGTCAGTTACTCAAGTACTTACTACGGTATACAAAATCAAAGTGCTCTCGCTAGGGAAGTGTGCACAATTTCACGAGAGAGCTGACGTTTACTATAAAACGAAGAGTGAAGTTAATGTTCCTCGAGGAAAGATGCGATTAATTCGTAGTTTTCCTCGCTGTTACAGAAAGCGTGCAAACGCGGCGGAAGATCGAACACGATATTTATGCATCGTGACCTGAACATGATTCAGAACACAGTTTACACTCGTCTCGTGCAGCTCCATGTAACCAGGAAGAAGAGAACTCTTCCAAAATAGAATCGGTCTTTCCGCGGCGAATTACTGCACGCTGCAGTTACACTGTGGTGTAGACGGTGTGTCTGGTCAAAACAGGTGCATCTACTTTCATTGTTTAAACAAGTCTTCCGATAGAATAATGAAGATAAATAATCACATAGAGGATGAGTAATCGCAGATTTTGAAATCTAATCACCAGATGTACATTTTCTTCGTAGGTTCTACAATTATTCCTACAATCATTTTCATACAGGCTCCACAATTTACACTTATCTTATCTCAAGTACGAGATTATTTTTCAGTACTGTACAAATGTTTCAATACATTATGATACTTTATATAATACAATACAAATTATAAATAAGCGTATGCCTACTACACAAACAGTTTAAAGATGTACTCTTTTCTTAAACCTTTAACTTATAGTCATTCAGAAACGAGTAGGTCAGTTTACATATCTACAGTGTGGATCTGGAGAGTAGGTGGCATTACATGAGAACGGAAGAGAAAGATGTAGTTTTTGTAACTGCTTGATAAATTTTGATCTCGGTTTATCAAATGTAAGACATTGCCATAGTACATGGCCAATATCTCGAGTTTCATAGCCGCATTGACATTGTGGATATATGTATGTCCAAAGATAATATTTATTGAACAATTCCCCGTAAATGCATCTGCACAATCTCAATAATCATAAATTCAAAAATTTGAAACTCATCATTTCGACAGGTCCTGTAACTCTAGGTATTGTTATAATTTATGAAGGTGGGGGTGTTCTCCATTGCTTCAGGAAGTGCAATGAAAATGCGCACAAAATTATCATGCGTAGCCAATAGTCGTTTTTCAGCGGAAGAAGTACGACGAGCTTTATCGTACTTCTCGTATTTTTCGTCGGAATATCGGGAAGCGTGATTGCGCTCACCATTTAATCATTACACATAGCGAATGATTAGGTACATTCGTCACACAATGATTAGGCTCCTGCACCATAGGAAGTCCGTACTCGTGCCACAGATTAGTAATCAAATTCAGTTAGTTTTTTCTAAATTCTTTCCCCAAATGAGATCTGAAAAAATATAAATAAAATTAGAACTATATGTATAGTACCGTTACTTTACATATACATATAAAGCAAACGATAAGACAAAGTAAAACATTCAACAACACCTGAAACAATCTTTAATATAACCCAGTTATATTAAACATCGATAGTCAAAAACTATCATTCACGACCTAGGACGCGATCGCCCAAAAAAGTTCTATTTTCAAGTATACGAGGTGTAATTTTCATTATTCGGAAACATAAAGCTGCGCATGTAGCTATTTTCATAAAGCTGAGGCATTACATGCTGCCGAATAATTTAACTTAAATTGTAAAAGTAAAAATAACACAACGAATTTCACTCACAGAATACCAAAGGAAAACGTCTATGAAGCCCGTTTATCGGTAAAGCTTTCGACAGTCTTTTTAAACACGAAAAAAAATTTTCATAAAATAATAAAAAAGGTTTTTATATAGGCTTTATAGACGAAGAAAAAATTCGTGATAGCTTTTTTCTGTTCTATTCACGTTTATTGTAATATAAACATAGAATTTTTTTTCTTCGTTTATCGTTTTATCTATATAAAAAAATATTTTTCGACTTGCTGTCTGTAAATGACACTCATCAAAGTGCAATAGAGCAAGTATATGTACATGCCATCACAAAGCCTTATAACAAACTTGAAATTTTAGTCAATGTCGCGGGTTTTCGTATATTCGTCCTACTGTGCGACGGCCGAATTCTAGGCAATTAATCCACCGATCCGACAATAGAGGGTACGATTCGGGTGCACGTATCTAATCGGCGATCGCCACGGAGCCCGGTAATGGTCAAGTGGACGACTTTAATAGAATTAAACTTGAGCAGAGTTTCTGCGTTGATTTTAACGAAATCTCGGGTGTCTCGGGACGGGCTCGACACGGCTACGCCTCGGAATCGAAACTTCGCCGTGGTTCTCTCGCCTCGGTTTATCGAGTTCGAAATTAGTCGGCCGTCCAATCGGAAGCATCGTTGCGCAAAGTCTGTCTCCGGAGTTCTCGGCTGTCCTTGGCTTCGGTTAAATTAGTCGATAAACCCCGGTTTAAAGTTCCCGAACTTCCGTCGGCCGGCAGTTTAGCCCGTGAGTTTACGCCACCCCCGCAGTGCGTGGAAGAAAAACCGAATGAAGGGCAGCGGGCCGCGTTCGATTGGAAGGGCTGATCGGCTATGATGGGAATTAAAGTGTGTGGAATGCTCGTGATTTGAATTAATCGCTTGTGGTGGACAACGGCTCGGTCTCGATCAAAGTCCCTGGGGGCTAATTGAAAATATTTCGTCCAACCTTCGTATTGTTCGATGCAGAAAACAAAGACCAATGCATTCTTCGCTCACGGGTGGGGAACGGTATTGGACGTTCTTTTTATTGGTCGAAGAAATTCACGTAATTTGCTAGGGTGTTCGTGTGTAAGGATAAAGCAATATTCTATTGTTCCGTGAACAGAAAACTTCAATCCGATTGTTCTTATCGTTAATATATTCATTAGAGAATTTTATGCATTTATGAGAAATATGAGTAGCTGCAATTTAAAGCGGTAGAAACATTACATGAATTTAAAAATACTATTATTACAGTAGAACTCCGTTTATATGTGCTCTTTGTTTCAGTTTGATATACCTATTGAATCCTGGAAAAATTTATGCAAAATAATTTTATAAAAGAATTGTAGAAAATAAAAACTAGGTTTTTATTATCTCTGTTTTCGTTTACAGTGACTACAAAATTAAACAAAACTATATTTTATGGAAAATTGTATTTTGTATGTTTTAAACATTTTTGGTTGTTACAAATTAAATAGAGGAACTGTAGTCTAATCATCAGTATGCTTGAACTTTTATAAGTACTCGACTCTTATGTTTGTAGACAAAAACATGTGTAGAAAACAATAATATTTTTCTTATGTAAATGTAAATATGAATATCTATTCTACGCTTATGTTGACTTAAAAGACAATACCAGAACAAGTTATGTAATACATGTTCAGCAAAACTTGTACGTTTATCAATAATAACATATTTGCTATCTGATTGGTGTTCTTAGAAATCTATAGATTTTTTAAATTCAATCCTAATTTTGCAATTAATTACATTTTATAAGCGAGACATGTTTCCTCAAAATATTACCACGAACGACAGCGTCAATTTTCCACGAAATTTTACATACAGGTAGTGCGTGAAAAATACTTGAAATATGTTTAGGCTTTAGGAAAACTGCTGTTTCTAAAATCAGGTACTTTATTTGGCGAAATGTACGAGAACTTGAAGAAGCAACAAAAACCGATATCGTTCCAAACTTTACTATTGAAGTTCTCATAGGTCCTCCTAGCAAATCGTCTCCTTACGTACGAACAATCGTCACCATTCACACGCGGTGTCTCGTTGCAAAACGTTCGATCCGTTTGTTATCAGATTCACGGAATTCGGGCGATCGCATTTCCGAAGTCTCCGACAGATAACCCTGATGAGCATGAACGGCAACCGGAAGACGAAAGAGGATCGATGGGATCGATCGGGGGCACCGGATTTCATTAGGCAATGGTTAGTCAACAACGGTGGGTATAAATCTCTTGGACAGTGGCGCGGAATGGTGCGGCGCGTGCGTAACGATAGATAGCGGTTATCAGGAGTTTTTGCAATACGAATCGCGTTTTCCTCGCAGCTTATTGGCCCGCGGGACAGTGACTCATTTAGTGAGCAATAATAACGCCGTCTCCGCGGGCCTCGGATGCGTCCTCCTCTTCTTGTGTCTCTTCTATCTGTCCGTCTCATTTCTAGCCGGTCTCCTATCGGACTCTCTTCACCCCCTCTCTTTCTTTCTCTCCCCATCGTTCTCTCGTTCTATTCGTATCTCGTGGAACGTCTTTTGCGCTGCAGCAATCTGAGTGGGTCAGCCGGATAAAGAAACCTCGACGGTTTGTCGTAGACGTCGTCGTTGCCATAGTTGACGACGATGTCGACGGTCTTCCACGTTGGCAAATGGTCATTGAGTCAATTACGCGGATGAACTGCACCATTATGCGGCGCAGCGGCGATTTTTCTAACTCGGTTCTATGCGGAGGCAGTGACGTTTACACGGTTAGCCGGATAACGCCGCGCGTTTAATCGCGCACGCGGGTTTATTCCGTCGCGACCGATGTGGCGCGTGTTCGCGTTCGCTTCGTTTCATCGTCATTTGCCTACGCTGCTGTCGCGTCGCGATGACTCGTCCTCTAATCTCGAATATAATTGGTCGTGTAATGCGTCGCGTTATCTCGATATTAATTAGCCGATGTTAGTCGGCTCCGCGGAATCGGTTTTCACGATTGAATTGCGCGCGTATCGCAACTCGGATATTGATGCGCACACTTACAGTGCTGGAGAAAAGAAGGAGACGTTTCGTGTACTTGTGTATTTTGTATACATTCTTCATATAGATTCTATATTGCAATAGCGAAATCAGCCGAAATCTAAATCCACTAGACGGGATATTTTGACCGTTGCGCTGCTCGAAGAGCCGACGCGTGCCTCGCGCCTATTTATATTAATAACAACTCTTTTGAAGAAATTTCATGTTTTCTGATCTGTCATTGTAAATAATTTCACAAGTGTTCTAGGATTTGGTGGAAAGTTCATTTTATCATTTTAGAATTTGGATAATATTCAATTGAAATAACAGTAAAAGATTTGATTAACCTTAATTTATAAGAAAGTTATGCTCTCTTCCATAGTTTCAATCTCGGCTTATTCAAAAAAAAGAAACGTTTCATTTATCATCATAAATGTCGACGGCGAATAAACGAATTCATTCACGAGTCGTCGACTCGATTCAGATAAATAGTGACTATTATCCGAGAGGCCTGACGAGCGGCGACCATCTTCAATTTCAAATTCGCAGCCGCCGGCCCCAGCTGTGCGAACCGACCTTGGGAATGTGCAAGTGTTACGCAGATTGAGAAATCCTTCGATCGATGGAACATTCAATGATACCGATCGCGTTTGTCGCTGATATCATTTTATTACTATGGGAGTGACCTTGATCGGCGCATTATTCGCAGATATAAATTGCGGTCAGAGTTGTGTTGAATTACAATTGAAGTACCTCACGAATTGTAATTACAATGTAATTCAATTACATTGTGTTCGATTATGTCGTAATTCGAAATTCAGTCGCTTCATTCAGTTAAATTACAATGCAATTCGATTTTACAATTGAAACACAATTATAAAGTACAGTGTAATTATGAATTATATATAAGAAGAATAAGAAGTGGAAAAATAGCTTGGCAGGAAAACTGAATTCGTTTTCTGTATTTATAAATACTGGCATTCTTTTGACGTCATGCATCGTTTTTATTTCATGTATATAAAACGGAGCCCGAATTGCGAAACATATTAACGTATAAAATTAAGTTAACTTTTTTCAATTCATTTGGACTAGTCTATAACAACTTTTTATTTGTAAACGCGTCAACGATCTACCTGTTCCGCAATAAAATTCGCTGAATTGGACATTGAAAAGGGAAATATTACTCAGGTTACGGAGATTTTTTAACGTCATTTTTCCCATCGATTGCGTCAAAATTTCCGGAATGATTGAAATTTAATACGTCCGGATGCGGACGGTAATAATAGCCGAAATTATTTCGACGACGGTGGATGAAAATTAAATTTTCCAGCGGAACGCTTTCAACGGGAAACGATTTTTCGAGCTTCGAAATCATTTTTAAACTTTTACCGAGTCCGAACACATTAATTATGGCCAATTGAAACCATTAATCGAACTCCCATTCCGTGTCCGATAAAAGGCAAAATAACGCACAGAAGTTTAATGTGAATTTAAAACTACGTTCCAATTAAAATTAAATTTCCGCGATTGTGTTGAAACATTTTTTAATTAAGCATTTACATATAGGGCGAAACGATTTTTTTCCAAGTCTTACTTGGGAGGACAGTTCTTTAACTCTTACTTATTGTAAACAATTTTGTTTACTAATTTATATTTGTGGAACTTATATTTGGTTTTAACTAAAACATAAGATTTAAATAAATAAAGCAAGAACGAAATACATATAAAACACAAAGGAGTGCAAAGGGTTGATATCCCAACAAAGAAAAATATGGAGTTACCCCACTTTCATAATAACCGGCTCCTTTATCAATCATCGTCATTGGTCGAGTACGGTGTTGGAGAGAAAACGTGATAGAAGATGACGCGATGATTGTGTGTTTATTCAAATTCGATTCGACACGTGTAAAAGAAGCTTATATACATTATATGAGAGGCATGCGAGTATCGCGTGCACGCTTCGCGTAGCCTCTCATCAGCTAAGTGCACTTTCATCGCAGTCTCGCGGATAATCGGCGTACGATTTGTTTTAGCAAATGAAACGGAAATGGGCCTCGTCGAAGTCGCTTAATTTCAACGGTATTTACTCCCATTGTGCGACAGTATTTCACCGGTAACGCTTCTGGAAAAGTTATCGTCCTGCGCCCTCCGCGATTCCTCTAATTGTAAGAAGCCAATGAAAATCGATGGACCTGTAATTCTGATTCTAATATTGAAATAAATGAACGGAGAATTAGGATCGACTTAAAAAGTCCAACTAACAAGTTTACAATGAATGTGAGGTATACATACTCAACTTGAATTGGGAAAAAAATGGAAAAGAAATTAAAATCAATACCGAGGTCATTGGAAGTAACTCTTTCCCAGAAAAAATGTTCTCCGAGGCTTTGTTAAGGAGTTATTAACGAAACGGCTCGGCCATTGCTAAAGCTACGCTCAGCGGAACCGCGCTCTGATTGATCAGAGTTTTTATTTAATAATTCCTTAACAAAAACGCGGAGAACATTTTCATAAAGGAAAAAAATTACTTCAAATGGCTTTAGGAATCACTCCTTTGAAGGAAGTACAACAATTTTGGGAGACCTCGTATAATTTTCAAGGAAGTACAACTATTATGCAAAAGTTTTAGTGTTTCTTCAATCCTATAATATTCATACGAGGTATGTTAACAATCAAACAACCAATTTCATATTCATAATATTTGATAAATCATAGGGAATGGAAATATTCTTAGTCGGAAGAAATGTTTCATTGCCGAATTAAAATAGCTTCAAGTGCAAAGGGTTAATTTTTATTGTCGACAAATTTTTAATGAAAGGAACGACATCCCTACGAATTTACAGTTCTGTGAACTGTTTAGTTTAGTGAAGCGCCATTCGGCATAAACGCCCATCGCTTAATTATACGTATGATTCTTCGTTTGCATGAGTAATTCAGAGCTGCGACAATTTGTAGCGACCACCAACGATCTGTCGATGTTCAACAGGGGCGTTATACACGATGTCGAATATAACTGCCGGCATAAAAAGGGGGTGGTCAGCTGTAATGAATTCTTAGCAGACTGTTGGGCTTACGAGGCTTCCTGGACACGCGACACGAAGAAATACGATCGGTCGGATCGTAATACGACTCGCTAATAAAACGCGAACACAGAAAATTGCAATGTGTAGGGTGTTTCTATAATAGACGCCCTGATTACTGTAATAAAGAATGGCGTATACAGTACTGCAATATTGAATATGTTAAGAAAGCTCTTTCTTACATGATATACCCACGTAGATTGTTAATACTATTGTCGTTTTTGTTATTGTTACTTTTTAATTGTTATTGTCATTTTAACTTCCAGTTGAAATTTCAAGACTACCGAGAGTGGCCATAAGAAAGTTTGAAGTTGGAATTTCTGTATATATAAATTATACTGTTTTCTTGCAAGCAATATAATAGTGTCTATAATTCTCTTTTATCTGCATTATTATTTTAGAAGTAAAAACGTGGTAATGAAGGTGTCCCTCGATTTTTTTAAATGGAAAGATTGTTGTATATGATAGGGCAGCGTATGCCAAAACGAGTAGTATACGATGAATCATACGATGTGATCAAGGTCATACAAGGTTACACAAATGAAAGAAACATTTTCTTTACAGTTACAGCGATTTAAATGTATTTATCCCCAAAAATGTCGTATAAGAGGAAAGAAATGTTTTTTTGTATGGCTACATTTATTTTCATGCTTAAATATTGATTACATATGAATCGAATTTTACATTCATAGTTGTTAGACTTTGTTCAAAATCTTTTATGATGAATGTGACTCGTCAAAATATGACAAGGGGTTAAGTAGTCGAAATATGCATTCATGCACAAGGAAATCATATTAAACATAGTATTTTCGAAATATGATCATATTAATCATATTGAACACTGTAGTCTCGTCAATAAAGAAATATTTGTAAACACATTGGCACGAGGTATCCAAAGTATTTCTTCCATGTTTGAATGAATTCGTTATTGACACACGCTTTCATATGATATAAAAAAAATATATAGCATTCTATTTTAAAAATTAAAGGTCACCTACAGTTCTAAAAAAATAACACAGATAAAATAAACACAGACATCAATTACATTGCTTGCAAAAAATAATATAACAATTTTCGTATTTCATTTTTTCCGAATCGCAATAATTTTTGAAAAGAACGCTGACTAGGGATGACGCGAACACCCTATATATTGTTAACTTCTCCGTCGGCATTAACGACATATTGTAAACGTATTGTTTACCCCGCATAAATGATACAAATTATGTGTAGATAGTAGCCGATGACAAAACAAGCGCACGTTCCATATGTCGTCAATGCAGAAAATCGTCGTTCAATATACAATAATTAGTAACAATATACATGTATCGTCCCCTGTTACTCCGAATCGGAACACAAGGTGGTTATGATCACAAACAATATAAAAAGTGGGTAGTACATTTTGTCGACAGACGTATAAATTATATACAAGAACTATGGAATTGTGCATCATAAATAGACTGCGGATACTAAGACAAGATAATAATTATCCAAGTCCATTGTAGGGAACAGCAGCTAAAGAAAAATGTATTTCTCCTGATAATTTTAATATATCGACAATCAGAGTTGAACAAAAATTTTATTTAAATAAAAATTTTGAATAGAGTGGGTTTAAAATCCACTTCGAAAAAACTCACTTTATTCGAAATTTTTATTTAAATAGAATTTTTGTCCAACTCTCCTGACAATAACGTAATAATATTCTTGCATTCCTTTAAAGGAATTCACCTATTCATTTCTATCATAAGTGGTAAAAGCTGAATAATATTGTACGCTACTGTCATGATTGATATAGGCACTTCGAGTCACTAATGAATTCCGGAATTTCTTGGCTAGATTGTAAACTTGCGTTTTCTTGTGGACCCCGCAACAATTGGATTGTTTATTTGAGAAACTAGAAAATATTCCGGATTTATTTCGACGGTCCTGTGTGGAGCGTGTGTGGCGATCTTATCGCATTTTTATTGTTTAGCATTTTTGACAAAAACGTAAAACAATAATAACGCGAAGGCGTCTTTCATCAGCATTCCAGTTATTATAAATCATCCAGTGATCGATACATATCGGATCTAGCAGATAATAAAGGAGCACAATCGACAACGTTCTACTGTCAAATCGTCCCAATAATAATAATAATAATAATTAAAATAACAGGTAAAGACTCACCCTTGGCGGAAGAATTCATCGATCCTCATGAGTGGCAAGGAAGACAAGAAGTAGGGAGGGGTAGAAGAGGTGGGACGCACCGTGCACAGCCATCGAGTTAGCAACGAGGGTGGCGGACTAATGAATTCTTAGTGTCCGTGCTTCGCTTTCGAGCATTCCCGGACACGCGAGCACGAGCAGAGCCTGTGTGCTCCGCGGTGGTTAATTTAATACAGGTAGATTGCCCGCAGGTATCCACCCTAACTTTCTCCGTCTCCGCCCTCGGTCGACCGTATCGCCGAGCCACACCGTCCCGTTCCGTCCCGACTCCCGACCCGACCCGTCCCGAACCACCCCTCGCCACGTATAATATACCGTCGCCACCCCTACGCTCTCTCCGCGTTGCCGGCCGCGCTCGCAACCGCGAGGGGGTTGAAAGAGTTACACGCACGATCCTTCCATCAACGTGTGCCCGCGCGGTAATGGGAACACACGAGGATCGTTGAAATAATACGTCACGTTTAAGCAAGATACATCTTAACGTGCGCGAAACTCTTCCGCGACCGAAGGGGTTACGCTTCCTCCTTTTATCCTGCCAAGAACATCGGCGTGCCCCGAGGGTGGATGCTATTCCAGTGGCCTCTACAACACTGTTTTCATCTTCTTCGTTTTCGACTTTGTTTCTCGTTGGATCAAATAGACGGACGGATCTTGTTGTCCATGGGGAGGTGTAATGCCGGGCATGTTGCTGAAAAATTAGATTCCAGAGCTGAGAAGGTATCCCGGCTTTGTGAATGCCATTTTTCTTTTATTAATTTTTCGGATTTGGTGATACACCCCACTGTGCATCGTGAAGCATTAACGGTACACAAGTGTTCCGGAGCAGTGAATCCGCGACACGTAGAGTTGGATCAGAGGCGAATTGGAATTCACGCGGGAGATTGCCGAGCAGGGTAGGCGGCGAGCATACGATATCCGTTCCGACGTTCTAGAAGAAATCGAGTCAGCCGCAGCGGAAAATCGAGAAGTCAAAAGGAATTGGTAATTCGATTTTAAAGTGGGTGTCCCGATCTTCTCGACGTCGAATAAGGTTGAGGTGTCGGCCGGATGTCTTGTCCGAGATGCGGCGTGCAGAAACAGCGGCGAGGGATGAGAGAGGAGGCGTTGAGAATCTCGTTAGATCGATCGCGAGAGTGCCACGTCCAATTATCGTAATTCTCTTATCGAGCTCCTTCCTTCCTTCCTTCCTTCCTTCCTTCCGCGGCTCTCCACGAATCGAGAAACTCGGAAAATGGTCTTTGAATAAATCAGACCCCGAAGTTCTCGATCCGACATCGTGATTGCGTGTAGAGCTGACGCTACCGACGGGGGTGGAGACGGTGAATTGGCATAAAGTTCGGTCTGATTGTCTGTGACGAACTCGTCGGACGACTTTATGGGAATGTAATGCGTATCTAGTTTTACTGCCGTAATTCCCGATGTTCCCGCGAACCTCGATCGTCCTCTTCCTCTTCCTTTCTTTGTCTCTCTCTCTCTATCTGTCTTCGCCGGCGTCGTGTCACGGAACTCGTTAGATTCCCGGAAGATTTGTCGTGAGTCGACGTTTTCGGTACTTAGAATTCGCAACGACATTCTTTGAACCATGCCACTGTGTAGCCCGGTCGCCCGCATCGCCGCGAATTGAACGAAGTTGAGCAATTTGCTGGTTGATAGCTGCGGTTTCTTCCCGTTTCTTGGAAGTAAAGTGTTTTGAATCGCCCAAGTTAAATACCCTTTCCATTCGAACGCAATTTCTTCGCAAATGATGCTCAACGATGCTATTATGGTGTCTTTGTACCGGTGGCACAAAAGGGGCGAGTTAAAGGAAAATGTGGCATAAATTACTTAGAATAAGTACTTAACCCTTTTCTGGCCTTACGTCGAGCCAGACTCAACACCATCAGTTTTTTATGTTACTCATTTACAGTATGAGAGTCCGGGGCTAAAAGTTCCGATTTTCAAGAAACATATCAAATGACGTAGAAATAGTATCGATATTCTCATCTTTAACGAGTTATTTATTGTTAAATTTATTATATTTTAAAATTCTAATATCAATAATAAAGTATTATATTTTTTATATAGGTTTAGTTTTATTTCTATATAGAATAATATAGGCTTTTATATTCAATCATTTATTTGTTAATGGGTGAAGCGGAATTTTAAAATGGATAAAATAACTCCTAAAATAATTCTTTCCTAATGCTTTAACACTAAACCTACCGAGTCTTAAAAGTACCTGGTACATGTTCTCTTATAAAACTGACAAGATTGATTTTATTTAGACTTCACTTCTACTTGCTAAAATTGATTACTTATTTCGTTGTGCAACCTCGATGTTTGCACGCATATTCGGTCCAGCTTCGTGCATCGTGCGAGGTTCTAGTGTACTCTCAGAACTCGTAACGCTGTAAAACGGCTACGAAGCCAAGCGGCTTTCCAAAAACGTGTCGTTAACCAATAAAACCACCCCTATGGAATCGTACTCAAACAATTAACGACATCGCGCGAAGAAACGGCACGTCGTCACGTTTCGGGGTTGCACGTGCGACAACAAACGGGCGCCATTACCAACTACCCGGGACAATGATCCTTCGCGTACACCGAAGTCGCCTAAAGATAATTCCGAGCGTCTCAAACGCGTTTTGAATTGGAATCAAGAGTCGGGGGTTGAAACGTACGAACAGGCGGACAATATTACCGGGGGTCGGGGGTGGTGTTCGGCCTATGGCATATCGAGGGGTCGATGGAACGCTGTCAGGAGGGGGTGGTCGGGGGTGAACGGTAACGCTACCCACCCATGCATTCGTCCATCGCGTCCGTACTAATCTGTGGTCCAGTCGTAAACCGTTTAATTCCGTTTCGTGATAAACCGCGGCCGCCGTTTATTGCTCTCTCGGCCAGCGCCGCCGCCAACGGTCTCCCCCCACCCCCCGCGCACACCCCTTGCCTCATCGCGACTCCCGATGGACGAGTCGCTGCGTCGATGCGCGACAAATCCGCCCTGGCAAACATAATTAATAGATATTATTTATTCGCGCTCGGCGATCGCCACGGCGGCCGGTGAACGGACGCACCGCTGCACGCAGGGGTCGCATCACAAAAGAGTACGCCCGTGGTGGAATACGGTAAAGGTCGAGTACTAGCGCGGTCTATTAATCCGCTTTGCGTTCCATCGTGACTGAAAGAGGTTTCCCCTTTTCTCCGTGAAACGATGACAACCGAGCCATAGGGGAGGAATCGAGGGTGAGAGGAACGGAGCGACACGGAAGACGAGGGTCGATCGCCGCGCGAGATGTATTTAATTGCGCTTTATCAATGCCCCTGACCACGCCGCGCGCTCGCGCTTATCGCGATCGGGCTCCGCTTTCATTTCGAGGGTTGGCCCTCTTGGATTAGGCGGATGCTCCGTTCATCCCTTTCGGCTCTGCTGCGAGAGGCGGACACGCTCGGGGACGCGATACAGGTGCGGATTGAAGTTGTCGGGGATTATATTCGTGACTTGACAATGAAATTCTGGGTTAATGGATCCACCGTGATACGAGTTATGCATCCTGTCCGCTGGAATCCCGCGTGGAAGACGACGAAAGTGCCGGGGTAGCTTGTATTTTCAACAGTAGCGCACACTTCAGCGTCGGCCGTTATCCCTCTCAATTCCACAAAAATGGGACCTCGGATTAAGCGGGCTGATTGAAACTTGATGCTGGCTGGTTATAGGTATCTCACTCGCACATATCCTCTTCTTGTATTCTGTTCCGTCAACGATGTAAAACACAGTGTAACTTTTGAAGAAGCATTGTGTGATTACCGTCCACTTGGAATAAATGTTTTTATCCGAGTGCGTGTATCGGCAGTAAAATCTTCCGGTCAATTCGGTTTTAGTGTGTTATATTCAAATTCCATAAATTTCAGGAAGCAGACAACATATTCGAGAGCCGAATCGTAAAATCGTGATCGTAGAAATAAAGTTTGTTCCCGGAGGAAAAAGGATCGAGGATTCGATGAAAATTGGTAAACTCGTTCGATGGATCGAAAACGATTCAGCAATAAAATCGGAGACATTCCTTTCCAGATTTACGCTCGATTTTACTTAGGTATCGCGCCCAGTTAATGCCGCCGGAGACATCCATCAATTTAATTGGCCAATGTTACCTCTGCCGACGATGGACTATAAACCGTGGGTGTATTGCTAACGAGACACAGCACAGGGTAGTTCGGTTTCCCGGCGCTCTCTCCAGGTCCGTCCGCGATTGCATATATATTGCACATACCGGGCGCGGGCTACCGGCTACTGTTAATCAGTTTAGAGTTTATGTCCCTCCATAAACCTCGGGTGGCCCCCGTCTAGCTGTCATTAATAAAACCCCCGTTGATAACTCGAAAAGTCGCAAGATACAACGGACGGATGGAGGACGAGGTTCGTCGAGCGGCAACGTTGTGTTGGTCGTTGTTAGCGATGGGTCCGTGCTTTGTTTGAACCCGCTCGAAAAATATTCGACCCCTGATAAAATTTAACGAGCCGACTGTCATCGTGTCAAATATGGATAACACGATTCTTTGTCTGGGTATAAAACCAGTTTTTCTGCTGACACATTCAGTGTACCAAATTTGATTAGGATCTGCGAGAAATGGTTTTCAAATAAATCCTAACATTTCAGCTTTTACTTTCCTACGTAAATTATTGTGTGTTGTAGAATTTTTCTAGTTGTATACTCGTTTTTTTATTTAGTTTTTCCACTGTATATATTCTTGCATCGTGAGTTACACTATGTTATACATTTGTTGCCTCTATGCATATACTGTATGTATTCTTTCTTTTACAATTTTAAAAAATTGCTGTCCTCACTTTTCTTGCACAGTCTAATTCCACTTTAAACAAGTTCACGTTCTACAAAGATGTATTTTAAACTTACAATTAATACAGTAGAACCTTGCTCTTTGTTCGACACAGGACCGAGTCGAGTGTTCGCATCCAAGTGTTGTACAAGTTATTATATCAATTTGATACCCATGAAATATGAAATATCATAGAGAATGGAAATATTCTAG
Organism: Lasioglossum morio; assembly: GCA_916610235.2. Lineage (NCBI taxonomy): Eukaryota > Metazoa > Arthropoda > Insecta > Hymenoptera > Halictidae > Lasioglossum > Lasioglossum morio. Next base: position 9,693,074 of record OU744327.1, read on the forward strand.
GTCGAACAAATGTTTAATTTTCGCGTTAAAATAGTTCCGAGTACAAAGGGTTCACAGTGTTCGATACATTATTTTATTTCCAAGTGACAGAAATTGTTTATAAGAAAAGTCAATTTTTCTTTTGTCTCTGTTTACGAAACCGCAGTTCCCATAGTGTACCCATCACTACTTGCATCTGTCTGCGCAGAGACAGGGTCGAGCAAAGGCGGAACTCGTTATATGCGACTACGAGGAGGAGAAGGATTTACTGCTGCGATCCGCATCGTTCCACAGAATATAGCATCTTTTTCATTTTCATGTCGTCGCTCTTAATCCACTGTCCTGGATAATTAGCGGTCGCATCGATGGTCCCTGCTGCGTATCCGCTTGGTGGAAAGGAAACTTCGTCCCCCAACCAACACTCCTGCGGCTACTAACGAACCCCCATCGGCGTGTTTGCACAAGGATCGATTACGTATTCGAAAGTTCTTCTTCGCGACGGTATTCGGCGACGGCTTTCAACTTACTTGGCGATTAGGATTCAGGGATCTAGCACCGAGTAACGTGGCTCCACGCAACTTTTTTAAGTAACTTTAACTGTTTACAGCCAATGAGAACGCGCTCTAACCCCTCTCGCTGTAGACCGGTAAGCTTCCTCTTTTGCTTGTTGGAATTTTTAACTCTGTAATATTTCGCAGCTTATAAGCTCGTTACGTGTAGACCGCGAATTTTCATACAAATTCTCGGTTCTACATGCTGGCTTACAAAGGTAGACGGTAAACGAAATTTTTACCACGATGCTCGTTATTAGACTACTAATGTTTATGCAAATTTGAATTTTTCTCGGAAAATTGAAAGATGAAGGAATGAAACATCCCTCTCCGTGTTTTTGTCAAATATATTCGACAGTACTTGAATGCATTTCTTGAAGGCCACTAGTTCACGGTTGATCTAAATTTTGATTATGACTTTCAGTTTCATTGTTCTGAAGAAAATATTCGTAATTGTCATCGCAGTAGTCGCTTGACTATTTTAATCAGTTATTTACGAATGAAGTGCAGTAACCGTTAAGTTTGTGAAAATACACAATTTAAAGAAAAGAAATATATATATATATATATACAGTGATCGGATTGTTTAAAAGGAAAACCCCATCTTTGCATTGTAGAGTAATGAGCAATTCTTGCAATCCTAGAAACGAGTCTACCCCCTTAATTAAAAAAATTTTGTAGATTCTGGTAATTGTGTTCTATAAATATAGCTCATTTAATCTTGATAGAATTATCTACAAATTATTTTACCTTGCACGAATTTCAGAACATCATTTCTCGAATCCGTACCCCACGCTGCGCTGACTCGTTCGAGCTACACAGGGGAATTGGTCTCATACCAATATGTACTACTTAAAATTTAAAGCACTCGTTCAGACAGTAATATCGGACAACATAATTGTCCTCTACGAGCCCTCCACTTAATAATAAATTCAATGGTTTGATCGCATTTCAAAACTAGTTAATTTTTCATTTCGTGTGTTTTTATTTTCACAGAAAAATTAAATAAATCTTCGAACATCCTCTAAATATTTTGTTCCATTTTGAACATTACCGTTCTTCGATTTTTGTAAAAAATTTGGTGCATAACTTTGCTAGATGTTGTACCTATTATTTAATATATTCGGGACATATCGTCAATATTTAAATTATTTGCAAAGAACGTTGCAAAAAACATTAATCAATAACTACAGAAGGATGATGTTTATTAGTAAAGCAGAATATTACATTTTTCAAATAGACTATATCCAAACGTCATAATTGTTATGAGTGGACTGAGGATTCTATGCATTTATGAAAAAAATGGTAATTAAAACAGTAAGAACATTAAGACGATTTAAGGAGATCCGTTCCTGCATTTGCTAAGTGACAAAGAAAATTTTTATTTTGCATAAAGATCCACAGTCTAGTTATGAGACAGCATTTGAAAGTTATGGTACAGGAGTTAATACATCTAATTAACAAATTTGGGTTATGAATAACTTATTATGGATGACTAAAATTATATCGGCTACCAGTGATCATTAAAAATGATCAGTAACCATTATCAATGACCAGAATATAATACATTGGTTAGAATAATTCTATTGTATTTGGTTTTTTTAATTTGATGGATATGAAATTAATACTTCATACAATACTTAAATATTTAGTAATTGATTAGTTATCTACATATTTAATAATGTAAACAATATTTTAAATAATGGTACAGCAATGTTTGGTGGTGATTCTGAGTCATCACTCGAGTGCTAAGAAGATTAAATAATAGAAAGAAATAAAAATTTTTAATGTTTCGTTCTAGATTCCCTGTTTGGCCCAATGTGCGCCAGATCGAGACTCTCGGGCGCTGTATCTGTCCCGAATAACTGGTTGGCATAAATGTGTGTCCATCTTCGCGCAATACTACGTGCACTTAGCCATCGATCACGCTGAAATTAGTGAAAAATCGCTTGACAATTCCACGAGAGCTGGCTAGGACCGGCTGCTGTCGGCATTCTGCACGGATTCGATCAAAATGAAATCGCATCGGTCCAGCTTTTCGTGCAATTCCAACGGGGCGAACGAGTCCGGTAATCGTCCTTTTCGTCTCTCCCCCTTTCACTCGCTGTTATCACGATAACTCGTCCGCGATCCTAATTGAAACCGCGAAACCTAATTCCCGAGAGTGTCCAATATAGGTCCCCTCCTATTGGAGCAACGTTGCCGTTCAACGGGTCCATATATACATCAACGTTTTCACCAGCTTTCTGTCGCTCTCTCCCTCTTTCTCTGGCCTACATATATCTCTCTCTCTCTCTATCTATCTCTCTTTCTCTCTTTTCTTTCGCCAGCACCCTACTGAATTTATTCCGAGGCTACTTTATTTGCTTTCATTAAGCGGCCTCCGCTGGCTGACGTGCACGATTACCCGAACCCTCCTCGTGCAATTAGAAACAGATCCAAGAGACACGTAAAAATAGAATGTGTTCCAACGGAACCGTCGAATGTAACACGATTTCACGCGTATGAATTACAATGTAAACGATATCACCCTCGCGGCTCGGTTTTCTGTCCACTTTTGAACCACACGCAAATTGGCTGCAGAGAGGATTCACGTGAATATCACTCGTAACATATTTTCTTGAAATTGTGCAATTCTGTCGTTTAAAGGGGACGAACGATTGTCGAATTTGTTTTCGCATATAGTCGGGAACAACACAGTCAAACTTCGACAACTCGAACAAATCTTGTTCATTCCCTTCAGCTGCACTTTAAAACACCTCTATAAATCGAAATAAACATTGTACTATTTTTCAACACCCACGTTACAGTCCAAATGTTTCACCATGTGATTATCATTTGTCTGGATCATTAAAAAAGAAATTAAGAAGATATCGTTTCAATAGCAACACGAAGGTGGAGCTCTTTGCGTGTAATTGGCCTTGGGTTCGATCATATACTTGCTATGAAATTAGAATTAAATTACAGTAACTTCCCTATGAATCGGGAAGTTAAAAATTACCGCTGACGATAGTGTACACATTGTAGCAAAACATACATAGTGCAATAACTCGTTAGCATTTGTAAAACCATTTAACCCTTTGCACTCGGTGATATTTTATCTCGAAAATTAAACATTTCTTCTGATCTAGAATATTTCCCATGATTTAAAAATTTTTTTGGATATGAAATTGGTATAATATCTCATACAATACCTAAATGTTTAATAATTGATTAGATACGAACATATTTAATAATGTGAACAATATTTTGAATAATGGTACAGCAATTTTCAGTGGTAACTTTGAATCACCACTCGAGTGTGCTAAGGGTTAAATAGAAAATTCGAGAAACTATCCGGTTTACATTTGACTGAGCCTCGTAACTTCCTCGTAAGTATCCGTCACGGAATCTCCAGCAATCTAGCACAATCCCCGGCGAGCAACCCAATTTGGTGTGCTTTCGGATCAATATTTTTTCAAACCGATTCTATCCGAATTCGGGAGCGGCTAGGTGGGCGGGAAGGGTTCGAGGAGGTCATAACACAGGATTAGTGACGCGTGTTAGGGGATTAAAGCGCGTTCGCGTGGACGCGCGACCGCGGTCGACTGTTCCTGACTGATACATTTCCAGTTTTAACGATGATCCGGGCAATAACTCCGGGCTTAAGCGTGCCGTGAGTTGTGGCCCGCGCTCGATCACCAATCATTGGTTATGTCTCTGGTAATTAACTAATGTTCTTCTCTATGCAAATTACCGGCCGTTTCGTGCTTCCGTTCGATTCATCGTCCGCCCGTTATTAGCGCGACGCCCGCAGCCCGGCAAGAAACGCGAATCGGAGCGAGGAGACACAGAATGGTAGCCATCACGATCCCGAATACGTCCAATAACGTAATTAGTCCGCAAGGCGAGGCTGGTTTGTGTAACCGAAGAGCAGCATCGAAAGAAATTGATGACGAGGAAGAACTGTTGAGTCCGTGGGCGGTCCGCCAGGGATTAATCATCGCCGGATGAATGGACATAGGAATAGTCAGGTTCGAGACGATTTATGATGCAAATGGGTAAAGTCGTTTTTAAACTGAACGCATTTTTCAACCCGGATCCGTCGGTAATATGTATGTTCAATTTGTACTGGATACACTTCGAGCTAGCTGCGCCACTTGTGTTGCAACGACTACATCTAACCATTATTTATAAATTTATAAATAAATTACTCTCATACTACTCCGTAGCAAACGTTTTATATACCTAAAGCCTATTATTATAACGGGACTCTCAATAATTGTGCTATTTTCAAAAAAAGCTTAGAAATCTTCATTTATTAACACATTACTAATTTTGAAAAATATATGGTACATGGCGAAACACATTTTAATGAAACCTTCAATAGCAGAAGCAATTTTCATTGTGATCAAACAAGTTACTCTCGATAACGTCATCTAATAGTTTCATTTGAGATTGCAATGTAAAAAAAAATTTCTATGCTTTCTTTTGGTACAGCACAATTCCGGTAGGTAAAGTGTTAACTATTCTTGTATTGAATTATTAACAGCAATATACAATGATATGTATTTGGTATATCGATTACTTATCTGGTTCGGTCGACGTGTAGATCAGCCTTATCAATTACATAGGCACTTTTCTGTTCTGATATCATTCGGAAAGCAAATTCACGTTGGAAAAAATAAATCTGTCAAATGTCAATATTCTTGCTTATCAAGAATACTGTAATCGGATAAAGCCCGGAAAAATTACAATATGATTAAGAAATAAAGTATATCAAGATATTACCATTATAGATAATGAGTATTGTCAAAAACTAAACCTTTTGATCTAAATTTACCAGAAAAACCAAAATATCGATTTTCTTATTTTGGAATAAACAGCGTTGTCTATATCAGAATAAAACTGTACATATTGACGGTCGCTCCATCGCTATCGCGACGGATCACGAATGACTGCGGCATAGCACACGAAGGGTTAACAATATAATAACACCACACGAAATTATTAGATTACGCTACTGGGGGAGACTTGGCTTACTGTTCAAGTTGCTGTTGCTGTTGAAGGATCTATTAACCCTTTACAATTGAATGGTGACTCTGAGGCGTCAGTAAAACTTGTCATACCATTATTCAAAAGAGTTTTAATATTATTAAATTCGTCTGTTTTCTATCAATTGTAAAAAGCTCAACTGTTATATGAGATAACAGGTTCAACTTGGTGTGCACAATGTAAAAAAGATTACATAGAATTAAAATAATCTGGGTTGAATGAAATGTCTTGATTTTGGTATTAAAATTACTTCAAGTGGAAAGGGTTAAAAACTTATGTCTCTCTTATGATCAATAGCTCTCATCATCGGCTCTCTTTCTCTCTTTCACGTTTTACATCTCGATCGGCTTTTGATTCTTCTTAATTTGCTTCTGATAGGCTAGCTACTGCTCACCTGTGTATGCCATAGATCGACCGTGCCGATGTTTGTCCCCCTACGGTACTTCTTACATCTGCCATAGTGAGCCACCTTTCGTATCGGCTCTAAATCATTCCCTGACATCTGCATCCACCGTATCACCTTACTTCTAATATTTACTCTATCTCTTACAATAGACTACATTCCGTATCTCATCTGCAATAAATCATCTCTAATACCTGTTATATAGTAACTCAACCACAAACATTTCCTGTATCTTCTGCGAGTACGTTATCTGCGTTTCCCCTCGCGCTCGCCGCTGCACACAATCCTCAATAATTCCTAAGTACCATACCACAATATATCCTATTTCCTGCGGCTACTATAACCGAGACTCGACTTGCTCCTTATACCGACTATAACGCGATCTCGTAGTATCTTTTACGGTTGGTGCGGCGTTTGACGTGTGGCTCGCGAGTATACAGGGTGTCTGACAACTTTCCATGACATTATCGTGGAGCTAAGAGTGATCATTAGACTTCGGATTCTATGCATTTATGGTGAAAATTAGTAGGTGTAATTTGATACAATGCAAAGATTAGAAGACTTTGAGAGTATTAATATCTTGTTTTTACTATATTAAAATGATTAAAGAAATAAATTAATTTATATTTAACTTCTGTGTTTTGCAATTGATGCGCAAACCTTTTACTTTGCATGAAGAGTCGAGCTTAGTGATCACGACAGAGTAGTATATACATTTTCTGACATGCAAAGAATTTGGTCTATTCTCTTCCATGTTTCAAAGTCTATCATCCATTTCGTAGTACGACCTACAAAATCTTTTCTACTGTAGAGTGAAATCAATGTTCCTACATTGATTTTACGGATCTTCATGCATTTATAGCAAAATTGAATAGATGAAATACAAAATTGTTGGAAAATTTAAAAAATTGAAGATGTCAATACATTACGGTATCTCCTTAAGGGAAGAAATAACATTCAATTTAGTTTCTATTTCTTGCAATCGATACAGATAATTTTTATTTTGTATAAAGATCCGCAGTCTAATTATAAGGAATGCAATTTGTAGAAATTGGAGATTAATTCACTTTTGTTTCAAGCACTTTTTTCTCAGGCTACCAGAAATTTCCCAAAAATTGTGATGACTTCTTTGTTGAATTGTAAATCACCCTGTATATGTCAATTGTAGGGTCAAACATAGAATCTCAATTTTGTGACATTTGTCAAAGGTAGCCATCGTCCGCCTCAAGAGTAAAATAAACTTTCCACCATCAACATTGGTAATCCTACTCAATAATTCTACCACCCAAGTGTTTTTCCCAAATTGACTAGGTTCTTCGCTCTAATCCACCGTAAAAACGGCTCATCAGTCAAGTCATGATGGAATACCATAGAACTAGAGAGAAAAAAACGTCCCCTAGAGTATGGCCCAGTAAATTTATCCAGCCGGCGAACGAGCGTTATTAATGTCAGGGATCGGGAGAACCTGCACACAAATGACACTCGTTATCACGATGATTCGCCCTCGAACTTAATTGAAAACGGCGTAATTTCCGTGAGTAGCCTAGAGTGAGAGAGAGGAAAGAGAGAAAGAGAGAGAGAGAGAGAGAAACCCTCACGGCATCATTGGCGAAGGTCAGTGTGCGTGCGAGTACGAGGAAGAGGACGACAAGAACGACGCACAGGGAGGCAGGCGACGTTCCTGTCGAAAGGAGTTGTCAGGGTTCGTGTGCGTGATGCACGCGTTCGCGAGGAGAGTTCCCCTGGGGCACACGCACTCTTACGATCGTATCGTAGCTGGCCGCTTTTACGCAACGTCGAAAAAATATGCCCTTCCCGGTTCGGATGATAATGATTATTATCACCTGTCCTTTAAAAAGAAGAGCTGCTTAATTCAAAACCACCCGATACCCTAACACAAACTGAACATACAGGGTAGTGGATAGATATGTCCAGAATTTTTTCGGCCTGTCTCACACATATATTATAAAATTTAAAAGAAATTATGCATCACGCACGAGTTCGTGACGACGAGTATTGGACGAGTATCAGAGAAGGTATCGGGCGAGAAACTTCATTGTTTTTAACTTTCCATCACAAATCACCATGTGAAGGAGCAACCTAACCATTTTACACTGATTTTGAAAAAGAAATGATAGAAGAACAACGAATAATGACAATAAAAATTTCGTAAATGGAGGTAATTGTTTTTTGTACACCTGGTAGTATATTAATTTTCGGTCGAATTCAAATGAAGCTTACATTCAGAGTTGAATTACATTATAATCAAGCCTACGTTAGATTAAGACTATTGAACTCGTTAGGTTTAGATTCACTTCATATTTACGTGTAAGCATAAATTGTGTTTCATCCAAAAGTATGTTGGACTTATGTCAAAGGTGATCATCCTCGAGTTAAATCTCCTATCCGGAGTAAACTGATGTACTACAGACAAAGTACAAATTATATTTATGTTAGGCTTGATCGAGTCTAGTCTATATCTCTCGAAGCTCGTTTAGATTTCCGCTAGATTCGGACAATGTTCAAGTTAGGTCTGAAAGGCAGAGAACATGATGCATTGTGACATTCAGGTTTATCCGAGTGCAAAAGAGCGGTGCAGACTAGCGGGCGTGACGCGGATTAAAGAAGTCTTGCCACATTTGACCAATCTTCATCGGACTGCTACGGTAATCCGGGTCCTCGTTGAGTTTGCTGTTACGCACAAACCGTCCAACAGCTGACTACGTTGGGGAATCCTGTTAAGAGTTTAAGTATGCTTTTAAACTTCGTCGACGACGTACTGACGCGATGAGTAGGATAGGTTATGGGGATTAAGATGGAACACTTAAAGAGTGTACCGTGTGTATAGTTTTTAGTAATCCATGTGGATGTCGAGTATCTGTCAAAGACAAGATGACTTGCAAGTTTATCATTTCATACCCGAATATGAAAAATATGATATCCAATTTCAATCACAAACTACATTCGTTTATTCTTAGTTATACTCCTCCACCCACAAAAGACCCACAACATAAAATGACATCCTCTTCGAAACTATATCGACTTGTGTTCGAAACATTTTTCGGTATCATTAATCATTTCAGAGATATCCGAGTGGTCCACTTCAAATGGAACACCTTGTAGAGTTAAGTTTGTTATAGGTAGTTCTTATAATTACTTTAGCATCGTAGGTCAGGTTGCAAAGCAGTCCTTTGTACCGAACCTCGCCTTTGTACTTTGTACACGATGTTTTCTCTGTTTTTGCTCGGACTCGTCAAGCTGTCGTGTGCGCCAGCGCTGTTTAAATAAATGTCCGACAGAGATTTAAATCTTATTTATTTGTTTGCGTCTGACGTTTCGTGGACATTCTCGAAGAGTTGGTGTACTTTCACGGCACAGCGAGACCGAAAAAGTCTGTTCAAATGCATGCTTTAGTTACCGGTGACTGGCAAGGGTTGTTCCGAGCCCCTTTCAAAATATGTGCCAATTAGGGGTATGCTAGGTCAAAGTACAGCGAGACACGCGTCGCGGTATTATCTGTGTACTTACGTGTTCGAGGCGTGCACGACAAAATAGCGGCTGAATAACGGAATGATCCATTAACTGTAGAAGAAGTTAATATGGCATTAACACGCGCGAAAGGGCGTGCTGACCTATCCCACTATCGGTGGCCATACCCTCCAAAGGGGAAAATGGTAATAGGGGAAGGGGCGACATCCTTTCTGGTCGAAGTGACACAGATAATTAGCATGCGGTACGATTTCTTCGAATGAAAGAACTTCAAATGTCTTCCTTAATTAACTACAGCGTAGAAATTAACACGCAATCACACGTGAATGAGTTAAGGCTGTCGCCCACTTAACAGCATCGCACACGAACAACACCAAACCAACGTCAACATGTTTATTCCTATTGGAAGACAAAAAAAGGTAAAAGGGTATCGATGCTGTGCTGTTACGGATAGCTGCACGCATCCACATTTGAATTATGATATACACAATGAGTCATAGTAAAAATCATAAACTGCATATAAAAATATATTTCTTGTACTAAACACGTTTAGTTCAAGAGCTTAGTTCTCAGGCCCGCACCCTATCTATATGTACCCGACAGATTTCCACATAACCCATAAGGTACTATTGTCACTGTATGTTTTTTTTTTTTAGTGAAAACTGCTTTGGGCGAACCGCGTATACAATTGCTTGGCTCTGAAAGCATCTAATCCGTCACGTTCCAAGACGAAACGCTATTCGGGTAATTTTTAAATAATTAGAGAGCTAATCCAAATTATTTATCTCGTATTTTAGTATTCTTAAGCCCATTTTATATTTTTTCTTAAAACAGGATATACCGACTTGTCTAATATTTTGAAAAATTCGGTTCCTTTTGCTTCCCTCGTTTTCAAAGAAATGTTGTGCTGAAGATTACATATCGTTCTTCTTGATACTGGAAGTCTTGTTCTTCAATTCTACCAATGAAGGCACTCTAAAAAAGAATTAGATCATTTCTAAGCGAATCGAAGTGAGTGAAACGATTCTGGAACTGATCCATCACCGACGGAGATATACATATGTAAATCAATGTCAAAATCGCAAGGAAGAAGACTGGAAATTATCATACGGTGCAGTCGAATAGGCTTATAGGAGATATCACTGTTAGAAAAACTACACAGACAATAGTACTTAATGGGTGATGTGGAAATCTATCAATACGAGAGTCACCCTAATGTGCCACGCGCAGTTCATATACCATTCTGATTCAATCGGCTGCGCATACGTAGCTATCTACATTAACGCATTTCTGCCAGGAACCCGCTTCTGATATCATCATAATACACGTTTAATGTTATAATCTATTTGGGTAAAAAATAAAGATTATTCGTTACAACAGTTAATGTGTTCTTCTTCCTCACATTGTACAAGAATATTCGATAATAGAATTACAAGTTGTGGTAGGAACATTTGGTGCCACCTCCTTCGATATCATGTTCTGTTAGTAAAAGTCTGCAAATGGTAGAAATTTTTCGAAAATGTAGGAAAATTGACATTTGTATTAGGCGAACATGATGTCTAAGGAGATGGCACGAAAATCCAGTAGTACGACTCAACGACAAGCCAGATGATCGAAACTTTTTCGAAAATTCAGTAGTACATCTCAATGACAAGTCAGACGTCCGCAAATTTTCGAGAACCCCGAAAATTGACTATTGTATTAGGAGGATAATATATCGAAGGAGGTGGCGCGAAATTCAGTAGTATAACTCAACGACATGTCGCACATCCGAAAAATTTTGTTTTCCTAGTTTCGCTGTCTTTGCAAATCAGTAGTGTAACTCAATGATAAGATAGACAATCGGGAAAAAGTAGTGGCTCAATAAATAACACTGTCCAACACCAAAAATGTTTCCATATAACTGTTGGGTGGATCTTATAGAGAATCTTGCGCTGATTTCGAATCTGCCCGTAATTTTTCTCTTACGCGCACAGTTTTTGAGAAACATTACTTTGAAAAATGAACGTATTTTTTAACTTTAAACAAATATTAGTGTATTTAATCTAGTATATTATTTGAGCATTTCATTTGTCAGGATCGCAAACCAGCACGGAACAAACATGTTTACCATATATGAACCAGAGGATTCATGGAGAACACTTTATCGGGAATCCTACAAGATTTCCAGAAAATTCGAGCCGTAAGAAGGACTGTTAATTGAACGAGCGATGGAGATTTTCGATCTAGCTTTTACTATTACGACGGAGTCGATGATCCTGCGGTACGTGATGTTTTGAAACGAAATTCCAGCTTGAATCTCATCTAGAAACGGCTACATAAGAGCTTGGAAAAATGCAGACGGTCTGGCTGGCACCGTTGATGCAGTTTCGGTGCAGCAACCGCGAGAAATATAAAATCCTTCCAGCGACGACTTTGAATCGCAAAATTATTCAAAGTGTTTCACGCGGTTTCGGCCCGTACGCCCCGTATCCTTCTTCTCCGCGCCAGCTTCTTCACTGTTTCCCTTTCTTCTTTCCCTCTTGTTCCCTCCATCACGACAAGGCAGTTCCTGTTTCAAGCCATTTGCAAATGAACTTTCCATAAAATTTTATCACGCGCGCGAGATAAAGGAGAACGCCGCGCGTTTTCCTTTAATTTATACAGCTCTGCTGTTCCGTGATTTTTCTCGAGACCTCGAGATTCGAACGCGAGAGCCATCCTGAATTGTAATACCATATCTGCGATTAAGCAAGAAGCAAGTGCTTCATATCTGAACGTCATTTTGGAATTCTTTCGATTAAGCTCGCTTTTCATGAGAGCAGTGTTTTTTTCTGTGTAATTAAAATGAAATAGAATTTTATTCTTCGCTACTTTCAAGGATTTTATTCTTCGTTCAAAACACTAACAAGAAGAGGTCACGGTGGTGAGGTCGTCAATTTTATTTAAACTTTTTCTGGCGAATCTAGAGCAAAAATAAACAGGCATAACAAACAAATATCTAAAACAAATTACTTGGCCATCTTAACCCTTTGTACTCCGAATACTTTTTCAATTTTCTTGTCAACAATTCCTTACTATTTTGAGTGTTTCATTTGACACTTGCTTCAACGGTCAGTTCCTTAATTGCTACTTATAATACTTAAAACAATCTTGTTTACTAATTATATTGAACATAACTCAAACTTTGTTGTAATTTATATTTGTGGAACTAATATCTGTTTTTATCTGAAAAGCAAGAACCAAAAATACATATAAAAACCCGTTACACTTACATTTCTCCTTAAATCAAAGGGTTAAATTGTTGATTTTATTTTTCTATTTTATGAAGGTCTACTTTTATATACAAAAATTATCTTTTATTTCCTAAACTTTCAATACAAGCAGAATGGGTCCGCGTACCTGTTCTTATAAATATTTTTTTTGTGTTATGAGGATAACCGAGAACGTCGGTAAACACTAGGCGAATTCTTCGTCTACGACTAAGTTTCAGTTTACAGTGTGTCAGTCGCTAAGCCCAGACGTGCCTTCCTTGAGCAAAAGACGGAATAAAGTGAAATAAAACAAATATATCAAAAAGTGACTGTTTATTTAAATCCCATAACCTACATAAATATGTCGCATAATTTTTATGATAGGCAAAAGGTTAGAGGAAAAGAGTATTCGAAGAAATATTGGGCATTCTATTTAAAAAAGAAAAGCTGATGATGACTCTCACATCTCACAATCAATAAAAAAGCAAAGTAACAGATTACAGAACTGTATATCCCCCCTGTAAACCATGAAATACTTCTTTGAAAATCTTTATCGTACAACCAATAACTTAGAAGGGGTCGTGTAATGAGACTCACCCTACACTATGTGTACAGATAATGATTTGCGAGTTTTGTACTGTTATTGCGTCTATTCGAGCAGAGTCGGAGGTTATTATTGTACCTAATCATAAAGCAGGCAACGTACACGCGCAAGAAGTACACACGTGGACGGAACACATGAACATTTCCTGTTCCCTTCGCAGAGACATACGACGCGACGCGGCGGCTCGTGTTCGGTCGCTAAGGTTTACAATACCAGCAGTTCGCGCAGATAGGATAGCTGTCTCCGTGCAACGCGAGACACGTCGGCCGACGAGATAACACTGATTTCATTAGCGCAAATGAACTCGTATCACGGGGCCACTCGGCCGCTCGTTCGTTTGATTAAAACTCGTAAAAGTTTTCGGGCCGGTTGCACGTGGCCGCGTCTCTTGCCCGTCGGTCCTTCGACGCGCGCACGGCTCGACGGGAACGATCCCAACGCGACGTATCTTCCGAGCATTCTACACGGCGATCGTTTCAACACGCGTCCGTCCACTTCCTCTGGGAAATTAAATTGATATAACAGCGGAATCTCGGACAGTAAAGAGAACAAGTTCCTCCGGAAAAATAACTTCCCAGAGAAACGATCCGATTCGCTCTGATAGCCGAACGACTTGCGCCATCTTTATTCGAGTATACAGGGTGTCCCACAAATGTTACATTTCCCTGGAAGAGGTGATTCCTGAGTTACTTGAAACAACTTTTTCCTTTACGGAAATGTTCTCCGAGGATTTGTTAAGGAGTTATTAACGAAATACACGGACCAATCGGAGTGCGACCTAGATGTGTTTTGGCACAGTCGGCCCGGCGCGCCAATTGCCAATTCTATGACTGTGCCGACACGCGTCTAGATCGCACTCTGATTGGCACGTGTTTTTCGTTAATGACTCCTTAACAAAGCCGCGGACGCCATTTTTGCAAACGAAAATGTTGCTTCAAATAATCTGAGGACCCCCCAATACCGATTGTTGAAGGAGTTTTGAGACACCCTGTATACAGTAAAGTCGCGATCTAGCTCCGTGAGGATCTCCACAATCATTGTCCTTTCGCCTACCCCTTCCATTGGGGGGCATGTCATGTATGGGACTTGTCATGTAAACCTTTAAATAAGGGAAAAGTTCGCATCCTTCAACGATTAGTTTCTTTTTACAGAGTTGAATACAAAAAATACGATCACTGTCCTAAAACTCATGGGCGGATGTATAGTGGCGACCCGATGGTGAAACAGACATCGGGTACTCCACTTCCGCCTTCCCCATACAATGCTACCCGGTGGTGAAAGAGACATCGGCCAGTCTACAAAAAAATCTCGCAAATCAAACAATCTTCAGTTCACGCATAGCTGCCTAGCCCTCGGCTCGTAACAATTGCAAGGCGAAATGTTGTTCAGAATGATGACTTTCACAACGTATCTAAAACTCATTGAAATCCGAGGACCCTTTTCTACAAGTTCACGAGAACAGGTATTCGCAGTAATAAAGAGGTAATAAAGTCGTTCGTCGTGTATCCCGGGAATAATAATAATAGTAATAGTAATAATAATAATAATAATCTCTTATTCGCGCAATTTGTTCGGTAATTCAATTTATTCGACGAAAGGGAATTTCGCAGGCGGAAGGCCCGGAACGTCGCGGCGATGTCGTCGTCTAGAACTGCGAGCCCGACGGTGACGTTGAAAACGGATACGATAATACTCCGTCGCACGCTATCCGCCACCCCCATTACACCCTTTATCTTCCAGCACGTAGCCGAGAGGGGAAAATAGTCAAATCTGAGCTTAAGGGGTTTCCCCACTTTGCTATTTTCCAATCACGAAATTATTTAGCAAATAAATAATTACATAAATTGTAAAAACATAAAGAGTAAATAGTTTCAGTAGATACTTAGTATTTCTTTAAAATATTCATTGATCAATCTTGTAAAGTATAAAAATAGGATAGTCACATAAATACCTATATCATTTTATTTATTAACCCCAGATAAATAAGCTTTTGTACAAATGACGATCATTTAAATTTTTTAACATCAAACTGTCCACCAAATGCATCAATTAATAAATCTAATATTAAACGCGACTGCTACATTTCACATGCACTAGTTCTTCAGAAGCAAAAGTGTTTTTGTTGCCAAATAAAAAGCGTCCAATTATGTACATTTACCTGTGAGTTATAACTGAATCTTTCAAATTAGAAGGTACTTATAATTGCATAAATGACACATAGTAATTATTTGACTTTTTATTTATTAAATCATTCAATATTAACACCAATATCATATTAACATACTTATCAAAACTAAGAATTTTCATTTATAATAATTATGACAATAATTTTTAATAATTTACCCATTCAAAACAGAGAATACGTTTAGGTAAAACTAATTGGTAATGATAAAACTAAATTATGTAGATTGTACACTTTGCATCAACATTTATTACTTTTTAGAGATTAGTGATATTACACAACAAATCGTTGTATTCAAAAGTAGAAATTTTATACAAGACAGTGGCAAATTAAAATGTTTTTGGAAGTACTTTTAGTACTTTGAAAACTACACCGAGTGAATGAATAATAAAAACACGGTGAGGTGTAAATAATATGAACTGTGTGTAAACAATTAAATGGCAACACATGTGCCGAGTCGAAAGTAAACGAATAAAGTGGCTCTAGAAATAAGCGCGTTTAACGAGTTGATAATTTCATGCATTTGTTTATAACATCAGAGTTGTGTATTTAAGGAAGCCAACAAAACATTTCGATTTTCCGAAGCATAAAAGTAGAGAGAGCGCTTAAAGTATTCGCCGTACCGGCACGACGAGTACTCCGGCTGATTACCCGCCAACACGTGTCACGAGATACAACGGCGTCTCCATTTGTCAGCTGGACGCAATATAATGCCTCGGAATCGCCTCGTCGTTAATTCACTGTCCGCGATCATGATAATGCGTTGCTTATACACGCCGTCTACGTGATAGCGTCCTGGTTCCCCGTAGAAAATTGTTCTCTTCTGTTTCTGGTTGGCTTGTACACGATGCCTGATAAAACGTCCCGATATATTGTATACTGGGTTTCGTGATTTTCGGAGCCACGTTGACGAAGGGCTCTCCGCGCCAGTGTGGGTGTGTTCTGAAAACTGATGGGTATCTGAAGAACAATGATTGGGGCGCGTGGTAAATTTGATCAGGAGTGGGCGATCGATCAGGTGCAGGACAATGATCCCGTAAAGGTAGCTAACCCGCTACACAATTCATCTCTGCATGCACCTAACTGTTTTACATTTTCGGTTATTAACCTGCACGCAGTTTCATTGAAGATCATTCCGTTGATTCAGGATGAGATTATTTTGCGGCGAATGAGTAATTGCAAGTAAGTAATTTTGTCGTATGTCCTTCTACAATTTATTTTACGTTTCTGAAACGAACGTAATAAAGAAGTTTATTTTTGTTATCATACAATATGAATCTTTTTCTTTCTCTATCTCTTATTCTTTTTATATTTAATTCATAATTACATTGTACTTTGTAATTGTACTTCAATTGTAAAAACGAACCGACTAATTAAAACTAATTCAATATAATGTAATTGAATTACTTTCTATATTAACCCTTAGCACTCGACTGGCGCCTCTGCGGCGCCACTAAAAATTGCTGTACTATTATTTAAATAATCGTTTACACTATCGGATATATCAGTATCTAACCAATTACTACACACATAAGTATTGTATGGGGTATTATATCAATTTGATATTTATCAAATTTAAAAAATCGTAGAGAATGGAAATATTGCAGGTCAGAAGAAACGTTTAATTTTCGAGTTAAAATAGCTCCGAGTGCAAAGGGTTAATTATAATTCGTGAAGTAATTCAATTGTAACTCAACACAACTCTGTTCGTAACATACAAGTAGGTAAGATACGATTGTAGATAAAGAGTGTCATAGATAAAATACGAAGATATGGAAAATATATAGAAAAGTAATGAAAAATCAGTAATAAAAATAGAAAAATAAAGTAAAGTTTAATTGGTTAGATATCGACATATCTAATTATGTAAACAATATTTTAGATAATAGTACAGCAATGTTTAGTGACGTCTCAGAGACGCCTCTCGAGTGCTAAGGGTTAGTAATGTGAGCAATATTTCGAATAATTGTACAGAAATTTTTAATGACACCTCAGAGTCGACATTCGAGCGCTAAGTGTTAAGATAGTTTCAAATGGGTAAACAATAAAATTGATCAAGGGCTAGAAATGGCCGAGCCGCGCGTTTCATCTGACTGACAGACATTACAGCATCCGAGAGTTAATCTACAGAGCCTGGCGGTTGTAACTAATAACGAAGCACCCCATACAATCTCCCGTGTTTAATCTTCGCGTTTCGCCGGGACGTTTTATCAGAGCGCAGACACGGGGCAATCAAGGGGGGGTGCGGGCGGGTGGGCGAAGCGGCGCTAATAAACGCACCGGAGAATTTTCCTGACGTGTTTGGACTTTTAGCCGGTGATTAGCATTGAATTTCTCCGGGAAAGCGTTTCAAATTAAGCGCCACCGCACCTGAGCTTCCCCGCTTGTGTTTCGAGAGCATTGTCGTCGTGTGTGCTCGGAGAAAGAGCCACACTCATATTTCACTGTCGCCTCGTCCTCGGGCCGCTGCTGCGATCCGTTCAGAGAAACATTAAACGATATTATACGTATGTATATCGTTCACTGCAGAAACTCTCCTGGTAAACAGCACTGCAATTTTTGCTGAAAGACGATCATTCGTCGTCTATCGATCGGCAAATTTTGCTTGCTAATGTTGTCGATGCAATTTGAAACGAAGCGAACCGTATAATCGGTTTTCAAGTAAATACAGGGTATCCCAAAAATGTTGTATTTCCTTGGGAAGGGTGATTCTTGAGGTTACTTGAAGTAACTTTTTTCTTTACGAAAATGTTCTTCGCGGCTTTGTCAAGGAGTTATTGACGAAAAACGCGGAGCAGTCAGCGCGGAGCGCGGCTACAGCAGATGGATTTTTATTTTTTATGATAGGAAAAGAAATCGGAGGAGATGAATATTGAATTCGAAGGGTGAGATGCGGTGATTGGCAAAACCTTCCTCAAGGGCCTTTTTTTCGAGACCTAATGTCATCGAGGTTTTCTTAACTCTTGTCCGTATTTTAACGAGTCAGACTCGTCATGAAGATTTGAACAAAGTCTAAAAAATATGAATGTTACGCATTTCTTTTTACATGAAATAAAATTTGATTCGTTTGAAATCTATACTTAAGCATTAAAATGGATGTGGCTATGCAAAAAAAAATATAGATTTTCTTTTCCCTTGTACGACATTTTTGGGGATAAAGACGTTTTAATCACTGTAACTGTAAAGAAAATGATACTGTAAGGGATTAATGGTTGTCTGGACTACATATTTTCATTACAACAGTCTTATAGCACATAGAAAAAACAAATTCAACGATGTGCCATATGTTGACCTTCGCTTGACTTTCAACGAGAAAAGGTCTTTTCGCCTATTAGCACATTTGCCCCTTCGAACGGAATACTCTTTTCCTCCGACCTTTTTCCTATCATAAAAAAAGAGATATTTAAGATGGTCAAGTTAGGTGGAATATACTGCATATAAAATTTTGTAATGGTTTCTATAGTGTCTTATAGAATTGTCGAAAGCTACATATGACTGGATAGAATTATTTCATCCAGTACAATAGTGTAATTGAATTTCTCTCAATTCGAAGGAAATGTGTCAGGACTTCTGCGGTACAAAGGATCCTTTCAGATCAAGCTCAGGAACAATTCTCGAAGAGAAGTTCGCCTGTGGTGGATGCAGCTTAACGAGAAAGGGAGCGTATTCCGTGGGAGACCGTAGGAAATTAGGAAAAGAAATTTACAAACGTCTGTACCTAACAAGCGGCCCAGTTTTCCGCGTGACTGTTCCTTTTATGTCAGCTGTAATTTCATTTCCTTCGAGACAGGCTAACCGCGTGGCCTCGACGCGATTGTATCGAACACTCGAGATCCCCGCCCCAACAATTTAGGAAAATCCGGTACACGAAGAGACACTGTGAGGTAGTTTTCTCCCTTTAAACGAATTAAAGAACTAACCTAACCGCTCAGAGGCCATGGTTTCCTCGTAGAATGGACTAGCCAGTTACGAAAAGAAAGATCACGGTAATAATAGTTCACCGCGTTACTCTAGCCGCGTCTATTCAGCCTGCCATTCGCGTTCTGTGGTCACCATTGTGATTTGCAATGGTAACCCTTGGCACATCCTGCCTATTGTCGCGGAAACGCTCGTTCATCAACCATCATTTACCCCTCCACCTTGCTGCGTCTCGCCTTTTCTTTGGTTCTCGCGCTTTTCATCAATTTCCTTCTTCAGCTTTGTATACTCAAGCATTTTCTTCTTTATCCAGACAATTCTCAGTCCTTCACAATGGTCAATTTTATTTTAACCTCTTCGTATCCCTGGGATACGATATCCCACGAGATATCTCGCGACCGAGTAGTAGCTCATGAACGCTTTGGACGAGATATCTCGCGCCCGATATTGACCGATTAACACTTTTCACGAGATATCTCGAGAGACGATTCTGACCGATTAACGCTTTTGACGAGATATCTCGTCACCTAACACCAATATTTTGAAACTATAAACCACTGGTTCTTAACCGGTGTTCCGCGAGTTTTGTGCAAGTTTTCCGCAAAATTTATTAAATATATTTAATAATGTATTTCCTAAAATGGGGGGTTAAAAAACTCCCGCTCGGGAGCAACGCTAGAATGAAATCTCCTATTTCACACTCTCTCATAAATTAATTCACCCTTTCATCTTGCCTGCTTTCTCCCCCGTTGTGGATGTTTTTACATTTCTCGGTGGCTCAATCCTTCTCATCCCGTTGCCCGAACGCCCCGAGCAACCCTATATGCCTCCGTCGTCGGCCCCCTCGGCAGCCAACCTCGTACCAGTTCCCTCTTCGACACAGTCCTCTGTTCAATTCCAACCGGAAGCATGTAAGTGCATAATGCTAAACGAGGAGAGTATACGCTGTGCGCGCATATATCGGCCGCTCCGTGTTGCGAAACGGAGACGAGCGTGTGCATGCATACGCTCGGTCCGGTGCGACACGGCGAGTCGTGCGAAAATAGTCCGTTTGTCGGTTATGCGAGTCCTGGGCCTCTTTCAACGACTATTTTGCCAAGATCGATCCGGGCCGAGCCAGTATCCATCCGCAACTGAATGATAATAATCGTTTCAAAATTATACGTTGCTGTTTGATACGCTATTATTCGCGTTTCTTATAAAATATAAAACACTCCACCACCGTTTCCACTTAGTGACAGGAAACACAGCGCGTACACGTCACATTGTGCACCTGATCGCTGGGGGCCTGAGTAATAGGGGGGTCTTTCGTATTTCATGCAACTGGTGGTAATTCAGTCCTCGAATCGTTTCATATGGCGAATTTGTTTTTATCTGTATACACCCTCTATAAACTTGTTCACCCAGACTCGAAATTTTCTACATTTGTAGTGTGTACGTTACAATTGTCCGGTTGGAAGATGTATGTCTGTTTCCCTATACGATGTGCATATTCTTTATGATGGAAATATACATTTTGGTATTCATTTTGCGCGAAATAAACCTAATATCAATCTTGCCTTGGTATCCTATTGCCGCCGAAATCGTTATGCCGTTACTACCCATCTGTCGCTTCTGAAAATTGATTTCTTTCTTTCGAAAATCGTGAAAGTAATAACTAAACTGCAGTTCTTGTATTTGTGACAAAAATTAGTAGAAGCAAAACAGTAAAGAGCTTAGAGGAATTTGTAAATACCGTCTTATTGTACTATTAAACATATGTACGTATTAAAAATATTAAGAAAATCAATTTCTATTTTACTATAGTTTGTTATAATTAGACAGCGGACCTTCCTGCAAAGTAAAAATGTTCTATCTGAATTACAACAGATTGGAACAAAATAGAAATTGATTTTCTTTCTTAATGTGTTGAATAGATTGAAAACTAATTATGTAGCAATAGAATGCGGATTTTTATGCATTCTTGAAGAAGTATTGGCAAGGTGAAATATAACGCCGTGAAAGATTAGAAAAATTTAAGAATATTGTAATGTTGTATTTAATGCAACGAAATCAACATCAACCGTATCGGCTACAAAATGTATCGTATATATATTTTTTTTTATAAAAATTACAAGACTGAATTTATTTAGATTACTTATTTGTCACACAATTTTTGTAATAATACGTGCTTGAATAAAGAAATTTATTGTATAAATTCTAATGGAAGTATCTTTATAATTTCAAGAATTAAAAAATCAACAAAGTGAAAGCAGTTATTTGACCGGTCGCGGTACGGTTAGTGTTAAAGGATGAAATGAATTTTTATTTTATTCTTGCTTCCCTCAATCGATGGAGAACAGTATTAATTTTCGTAGAGATAACGCGGGCTATTTATCACACGAATAAGTAATTTTTATCATGTAATCAATTGTTAGTATATTCCTCTGAATGCGAGACATGTGTTTGAGCGGTGCACTCAAACTGTGAAGGTTCCATTCTATCGAGAAGTCTTTTTGTAAGTAGTCTCCTTTCTTCGAGCAGACCGCAACCCCTACGAAAATAACTGAGAAACCAAACCACGACGCGGTTAGGATAGGTTAGTTTCCAGACGGAACAAATTGGGTCATGACACAGAGTAACAGCTCTTGAATTATGCGTGAGACGCCATAGGGTCGCCGCTCGGAACTACATTACATACATTGTGGTTTACGAGTACTTACCCACTCGGAGTTTTCCTTTTCATCGAAGCTATGAATAACGTACCCAACCTTTTTCGCCTGAACTTATCCGCCACAACCATTGATTCCTGTAAACCAGCAAATATTCACTTTTCCATGTTACCTATATTTTCTGAAACTCCGTGAGAATAATATAAATCATAATAAAATACAAAGATCCAGCGCAAAATGGCAAAGGAGAATGGTGCTGAGAACCAGATCAAGAATCTCATCCTTAGAGTTCTCGCTAGTTTTTTAGACTCCCTGTATATTTTTTTACAAATCGCTGACAATTAGTTTTATTTTGCTCATTCATACACGAATAAAGTTATCATATAAACGGTAAATTTTAGAACAATTATACCTTTGTACTTTTTTATTCAGTATTTGTCGTTTTATTGAGAAAGAAATGAAAGTGGCCTTCACATCTCCTTCAAGTATCCATTGTAACTCTAATTTGAAACATTTTCGGGTATTGTTTAAAGTAACGAAAATATTTCAGGTGGTCAGAGTTCAAAGATGCTTCAAATTTTCAGTATATGCCCAGATAAAAAAGTTGTAAAAAGCAATTATTTACTTGACGTGTTATCTAGTGAATCAATCTTTTCAACTGCTTAAAAAATTATTCTACTGAAAAAGTTGTGCGAATAGGGATGCCGGCGAGTGTAGTTCGTGCTTCACAAAAATAATTAAACTGAAATGTTTCGAAAGCGATCTGAAATCTATAGAGTCGTATAAAAATTGCAGGAGAAACGCTGAAAATGTACAGGTCAATAGAGGTATAAGGGCGAGTTTAGACGAGTGTGAAACCATTCAATGCTGTATAAGGGAGGAAGGATACAACTTCCGCGCCCCCAATCTCCACCCCATACTGTAACCGTATTGGTTTTTGATTGCTGGTTTGTACGACAAATTGCAGTGTTTCGTGTTTATGTCGTAAACGAGTTTTCGTTTCTAACTATTTTAACCATTCGATTCGTAACAGATTTTATGTACACAATGACAGGATGATAAAACATAAATCTCAGTATTAAAAAAACCTTATTTCATGTAAATATGCTTTAACAGCTTCAATATACTATTCTCAATAAATTTCTTATACATAAATGCTATTTTTTCCCTATCGCTTTCTATATTGTTTCCGTCTCCAAAGTCCTTCTTAATAAATAATCTAAATTTTTAAAGAGGTCATAAATCCATACTTACAGTAATTAGAAAATAGTAACATAACGAAATACAAACATTGGCAACAAATAAAAATCTGGCATTTTCCTTACATCTTGCCCTAATCTTTACTATATTTTTCGCACAATTTAAAGCCGTACTTAATCACGATGAATATTCTTGCTCGTTTTGCAATTGTCGGATACTAATTGTGAGGCAATTAAATGGTTCGGTAAAAGAGAACGCATTAAATTGATGTATGACTCATTGTTGCAGTGAGCTATGTCTGTATTTTGATTAGATTACGCTGCATCTCTATGACATTCAACAGAACGGGGCTTGATTTGGTGATCTCATGTTTTATATTACATACCACAGTGTTTCATAATCTGCGAATATTGATGTAACATCTCTCTAAACTGTGCCCAAAGGTTTCTCAGCTTGTGCCGAAAATACTTTAAGAAGAAATGTTCTACAAATTCACCGACGCCTTGTTATCTAAATGTACGGTTTAATATTTACATTTAGTTGTTCAAGTACATACAAAAGCGAGAAATTCCAAGGATTTATGCATTCATAACATTCTTGAATGTTTAAAGCTAGATAAAACAGTTAATGAAGTGACTTATTCTTAGTTTCGTTTTCAATAAAAAGAACCTCTACAGAGATTCACAATCTCTTTATAATATTGAAATTGAATATTTTCGAACTGTCGTGTTCGATACGATAATTTTTGTTTGCCGTAGTTCGAGTTTCCGTTTCGCAGACATTAAACAGAAGATATCGGAGTGGAAAACGATATCCATTGAATGACCAATTACGTTATCACTATTACTCTCATGAAATATTGCTGTAATATAAGTCTCCATGTCAGAGCGATGAACCGTTCTGATAGGGCAGACCATTTGTTCCATCCGTTTTTAGTGTAGACGCAAAGACAAATATCGTAGCTCATGCTTCTCTGCAGCTTGGTCAAACTGAGTCGAGTTTACAATCCAATTTTGTCAACTTTGTTCGGTCAGTCTTACGTTAATGGTTGTTATAACTAGTCAGTGAACACAAAAATGAATAGATGCAATAAAACATGATAGAACATAGTACGATATTAATTTATTTCAGATCTAAAAATGCTACTGCCGAGGAAAGTAAGATTCCATTTTATTCCGATTTCTTAAAATTCGTCTACAAAAACTGAAAATTTTATAAACATCCACAGTCTAATAGTTATATTAATTTACATTCGACGCAGAACGTCATTGGAATTTGTAGAAAATTTTGGTTATTGACATAAGGGTTAGTAAGTGGTAGATACTATTTGCGTATCCATTTCAACTGAACCGTAGGAAATAGCAATACAATGTGATATCTAAAGCAGCAAATAAAGTGAGCGGCGGGGAGAAAGCGGTTTCGATTGAATGGGTATTTATCAGGATAATCGTTTTCGACATCAACTGCAACTCTTTGGTGTTCATCTGAGTTAGTTGTGTCCACCATGTATTCCTAATTAACGAACTCCGTCGGAAACAATCCTCAAAGACAGTGCGGAGGCAGTTGATTTTCGGAGTCAGATTAAGGCCGAAATTCGAAGCCTGTTGCAGCGAATTGCACCGATGCAGCGGAACGAGGAGGTGGATTCGAGTTGGAAGGGTGCCTGGGGCAACGTAACTGGGGGGTTTTGGTCTGGGTTGGAGTCGTCGTGTCGGTACCGGGGAGCCAGGACGGGCTGAGTAACGTTATATAGGCCGTCCCTAGAGTGCAACCATGCCTTTGGCTTTGATGTTCAACCCCCACCTCCCAATCTATCCCCACTACCCCAGTCCATTCAGTCACGTGATCTTGGCCGTCGTTTATGGCAACTAATAGGTAAAGCCCTACACAGGAATGCCGCATTATCAGACGGGATAGACGGAATGGGTTGACGATAGCGCGAATCGAAGGCTGACCGCCAGAAGGTACCTTGCGAATGGTAGACACAGGCAGTATCCGGTCTGAGTCGAGAGAGGATCGACAGGCCCCGGATGCTCCGTGGATGCCTCACGGCTACTCGGACACGTATCCACTGATTCGGCATATCGTGAAATGCAATTACCGTGTCGGATTGAACAGCTTCGAATTACTGGACGGATGCGGTGCGGAGTCGCGCAGGAAATTCCTGCCGCTGACAGTCCCTCGTTCCATCGCGATTGTTTCCCTCTTTCTCCCGATACTGTCCCAACTAGCACTGGGTCACTCGATGTATTACGATGATTTTATAAGAATTTATTATTTTGGAAAAAAGAAAGCGTTTTATCGCGGGAACTTCGTCAGTGAAGCTATTATATTAAACCGTTCACTGGCCAAATTGATCAACTACCTTTTGAATTTTCTTTCGAAACACTTGATCGACGCTTTAATTTTACCATTTAAAGTAAACCTTAATGATTAGGCTCAATACCATATTTTATGATAAAACACGAAATAACTTATACACTTTTATCAATTTTCTCTATACTTCATTTCGTGGAATTAACCCTGGGAATACTGTACAGGGGAGGGGCGGTCCTCGCATCCACAGGTTGAACAATGTTAAATTTGAGTTATTTACACTCTGTACGAAATTCTCAACATGGGTATTTCAAATAGTATTGTATATACGAGATTCTGAAACCACTTACGACAAGTCATACGACAATGTCATTCAAAATTTACGAATTTTTAATGATTTTCGAAATAGTTTCAAGGTTACTAATTTTGGTGTGGTTTCACCTTTCAACACGTTGACTACCATGTCACTCATACCTGAATTATTTTTCTAAACATGAAAATTTATTGCTGCAGCGACACAAAGAGTATAGATATGAAATGTAAGAGGATTGAAAAAGTAATTAAGTTAGTGTTTTTCCACTTTTTGAGACATCTGAGTGGGAGGTCAATGTATTAAATTTTAGTTTGCAACCAAAAATCGATGCCCCCTATTATTGTTTATCTTAATAGTTTTTACGATAATTCTGAAAAATTTCACCCGGTAATACGAAAGTGGATAACAATGTAAAAATGAGACTATAATTGCTGGTTGAGCGTACATCATTTTCCTCTTTGATATCGCCTGTTTGCTACAGGATACTCGTTCGATGTTTCCGCTGAAGGGGTTAACGAGTATAAAGTGAAAGGAACATGAGAAAACGCAAGGGTTAAGAACGATCCATTGAAATAAGCGATTGAGCTATTAGGCGAAAGCCAAGAGGAAGTCGGTAAATCAGTAGGGACTCCGGGGACGTCACCGAGGGTGGAGAAGCAGGCGAAGGGCGACGTCTACGGCTTAGGTGGACGAGGAAGGAGCCAGGATCTCCAGTAACAGGATGTAATTATGATCGGTGAGATACGTCACGCGTAACCCCCGTATTGACGTCCACAAATCACGATGCACGGCCGACCGCGCCGGTATCTCACCGGCTCCCGGTCCGATCCTCAAATTCGGACGGACTTAACGCGAACAGTAAATCCAACATTATGTACGCATGTCCGACCAGGTCGACGTAGATTCTCGGAAGGAACGTGGGCCACTTCGACGAAGACTGACCGCGATGCTGAATCATTAAAAATTTAAATCCCAGGCAAATGACAACATATTCTTTCGCCAGTTTGTACGAAAGTAGTAAATGCTAAAAAGAATATAATTACACCATGTATCCACCCTTAGCGCCATTATATAAATACTTCACAATTTCTTTTTGCCTTAATCATTGCTTGGGCTCAGGGTCGCCAAATTTGAGGGGAAAATTTATACTCTCTTTCTGTTAGTACCGCATTAGTCACGTGACGTTGTGACACATATACGACAGAGACGGAATGCATCACGTGATCGGGCCGCGGTGGAACCACGGGGAACAACGTCGGAGAAGGGGAAGGGTAGTCTTAATCTGACCAAATGATGATTATCGAGGATTGATTATACTGATAAACAAAGAAGCTGTTACAATTGTTATACAGGGTGAGGCACCTAAGAATCCCACCGAAGATATCTCCGTTGTTTTTAGTAATACGAAAAAATGTTTGCTTCAGTGGGGCTATTATTATGACGGAGAAGTTTTATTTCTGTAGGTAATATTTTCCAATATTTTAAGGTCATTGTCGTTTTTTAAAATGGAATGACGTATTTGGTAGCATTGGTGTTATTGCGTGCGAGACTTAGGTGTTTCACCCGGTGTAGGTTATACTTGCAAATTTTTATAGTAACATTTCACACCTTACATCTTAAAATATTTAACTGTAAAAGTTGATTGTACAGTTACAGTACTTCTATTAAAAAGTAGTTTGCCTTACAATATAAGTTCTTTATTGTTAAAGCCCCTTCGTTTGTCAAAAATTATTGGAATGACTTCCTTCGTACAAGTTTTACTTCGAATCGGAGAATACTAATGAAGATAAATAGCTGCTTGAAACTGCAACAAAGTCTTTGAATCTTCCTCACGCTTCCCTTCACTCGGAAGAAGCTATTCACGAATTTTCGATCGTCGATCTGTCGTAATTTCGTACTTCCTTTTGCTTCGTTTCAATCAAAGAATCGCATCGAGTAACTTCTCAGACTGTCCTTCGCATCGTAGGATTACAATTTAATTTTTCTCGAGTCTAACTATGGACGTCGCAAAGTTAACAGTCGGACAGTGGTCGTTCGGGCTGAGATCTGAGGAGCGGTAGCAGGTCACTGTGATCAGAGTTGGACTAAATGAATTACGCCATTTAATTCCATTGTAATTGTCTTTAGGTTTTAGATTTCAGGATGTAGAATGTCGATTTCGAATTTTTTTAAAAATTGAAAACTTTTTGGTTTAACAAGAGAGAGTGAGAAAGAGAATGAATGATAAGAATATGGAGAATAAGAAAAATATGTGCTAGGTAGGTGCATTGTAAACCAAGTCCAAATTTCATGGCTGCAAGGCTCAAATAATGATTATAATGAAAAAATATAAATTTTCAATCTTCTGTAGTATTCTGTAATGTTTTCATTGCATGTTACAAATACCGACAGTTGTTGCTTCAATTCAATATATTTAATCGTCTATCAACTTTATTTGTGTCAATCCATTGTACCCCAAAATTAAACAATTTTTCCGATGTCCTTGTAATTGCAGGCATCGACATACACGGTCCCCTAATTACTATCATATTTGTTTTCCATCCGGAATGTTTGCTCTGCAAACAAAATAGCTAAAGGGGTACAAGAAATAGGGTAACGCGAAAACAATGCAAGCGGCTCCCCTCGAGGGGCGAGGATGCATTTAGTGTCAACAGAATTGAAATTTTAACGATCAACATTTTACCTACTGCGAACACGGGACACGCCTTAGGTTTCACACCTTCTTGTCCCATCCCTTTTGTGTCCTCGGTTTAATAGCTGAAAAACGTAGCTACTAAATCACGACTGGACCAGCCACAATCGTTCCTAAACTTTCGATGGGGCCTATTAGTATAAATACGGTTATAATGCAGACCTTGGGGTTGGAAAGGGTATAAACAGCCAGTAAATCAAGTGTTTCAACCCTTTTGCAGGAGGGACTTGAGAGAACTCGAAACCAGAACGAAAGTTTTTTAGATGATAGAACCAGATGCTAGCAGACTGCGGATCTTTATGCATTTATAGCAAAATAGGGTAGATGAAATTCGAAATTGTTGAAAAATTTGACAAATTGAAGATGTCAATACATTATTTCTCCTCTATTAAAATCATTAAGGGAAGAAATAACATCCAATTTATAATAGTTTTTATCCCTTGCAATCGATGCATACAATTTTTATTTTGCATAAAGACGCGCAGTCTTACTAATGAGAAATAGTAATATACCGTACCTGAATTCCCAGGACTAGTTCTCTTTCTACTTTATTAATTTTTACGAAATTACCTTAGCTGTGACTCTTAACTACCATAATAGTAGGTCTGTGAGATTGCTTTAATTTTTCCCTCGTTGTCAGTTCTATCTCGCTTCCTGCATACTTTTCAATTTGAGTTTAATATTAAATTCGTCAAGGTATTAGTAATGTAGCGGTTAGGAGTTAATTAATTCTCAAAGATAGTGCCCGGATAACAATCTTCTTGCCGAAATAAATCTCTAATTAAATACGCACACACACGTCAAAGGGTCTTAGATTAGTTTCTAGTCTCTAGTTTAGTTTCTCTAGAAACTGTTCTGTCAGTATCTCTAGTTTAGTTTCTCTAGAAAAAGTTGTAGAGATTGAAGACTGACAACATGTTTCAAGCTCGTAAAAATAGATGGAGCATAACAAACATGTTATGAATTTAATAATTATTGTTAAATAAGGAAACAAAAAAATTCCAGAAACACATATCCACTATTTTGAATCATAGATTATGTACATGTATAAACAATTTACAAGAAATATTGCAAAAAAAAAAAAATTTTTTGAACATTGATGAAACAAATAATTTTTCTAAATCTACACACAAATGTAAAACAAAATCATCGTCCTAGACCATCTAGTTCCCGACATAGTAGCAAACTTAGGGTGTTCACCCAACTTTGAGGGCTATTTTCACACTTGAATATGAATGTCAACAGCTAAAAAAAATATGAGTGAAAAATTTTTCAATAAACTATATCCTGTACATATTTCATTAAAATCGGCGTGTTACACTTGGGTAATGTCTCTTGTTAGTACCACACATCGCGTTTGGTCGAAAACTTATTACCAGAGGTAGTATAATGACTTTTCTGGATTGACCTCGACGACCCTGTACTTACATGGTTTACTGTACCGTTGATTGGATCGGTAAAATTCGAGACAGTGTGTCCAGCAAACGAAAAATCTTTCGCTTCCCCTAAATGGACATCGGAGGGCTGTGTAAGCGCCGTGTCGCGACATTCAACCAGTCATTCTTCACCACACGCGTATCTTTCGGTTGGTTCTGTTCACCGGAAACCTGGCCGGCGAACAAACCCCGTCGGTCACGCCTCTTTGCAAGGGAGGCGGTGGTTCGAGCGGCAGTCCTCGATACAGATAAGTCATGCCCGTCATTTTTCATCGGCCGTTTTCAACGGTCGGCCGAAAACCAGCCGTCGTCGCCGCCTCATCGTTAACGGAGCGTCGCGTCGCTGCTCGCAGCGGACTTTTCCACGACCGAGTGCTAGTTTTATCTCTCGCTTCCACCCTTAATTTGATTAATCGAGGAGGATCTTGACCCTCCGTTGAGGCATTAATCACCATCCTCCGGTCGTATGCATACATGGCCACGGCATTAAAGCTCGTCCGCGGTACGTGAACGAGAACCGACTGCCATTTGTTACGTGAATGCTTGTTTAGAGAAGGTTTACACACTCGACCGGCTCTCTGCCCCCTCCCTTCTTTCTCTCTTTCTCCACCGTGGATATTAATGGCGGATTAATGCGACGATCGTCCCGAATGATTCGCCGAAGCGGTCCATGTCTTCCGAACGACCACTCCTCAGCTCGTTCTCTTCTTTTCTTGACGTTGCTGAGAACGAGGACCACCGGCCAGATCGTTCGTTTCAGCATCGTGTTCGCTGATTTCTGGTTCCACGGAATGTTTTCGTGAATTGTTATCTTTGCAAGCAATCGAGGAAGATTGTTCCTGCACGACATTACCATGAGGCTTTTCACTCTTCTGCAAAGCTACAAGAAATTAATTTAATTTCAGTGGTTCTGATCATTTCAGTACTTCAGAGAGGAATTGACTCTTCAAGTTGAAGCACTGTATGAGTTTTTATATGTATTTAACATTGGATTTACGGTGCACTAAAAGCGACTATTTATGTTACTTTATAAAAATAACGAAAGTGGATTTATCCAAATGTTTGGCTATATTGTTATAATATGTATCCAGGGAAGAAAGTTTAGAATTTCAATAAACGTAAATTAAAAATATTAGAACCCATCATTTTTATGGATCCCGTAGACCTAGTGTTTAAAATAATATTCATTCTTGCATATTCTTGTAACAATAAACTACAAAATAAATTTTACAAACAAATAGATTTTATAAACTTATGAGAAAAATGATTAGATCAAATGCAAAACAGTGCAAACGTTTAGAGAATTCAAAGATTATTTGCAACTCACTAAAATTGTTCAGAGAAATGCATGTATACGTAACTTCTACTGAAAATGCCCAATAGTTGTCACGATTTTTCAAACACAGTCGACAATCTGGCAAAAAAATATTTCGGACCAAAGGTAAACGGTATTCAGTCATCTATAAATTCCAATACAAGAAATTAGAAAACACTTTTTTAATAAAAAAAGTTATGATCAACTTCATATTAATTGATATCGTTGAAGCTGACGTCAAGACGAATCCAGTAGTTCACTTCTCTATGCATGCAAGAAACTACAATAGTTTTGGCCAAGTTTTCGAGGCAAGTAGTCCACTGTGCGATGGAGGGTTAAATGTTAATAAATTTGATAAACATAGTGTTAAATGATATTAAATTACAGTGAAGCTTCCATTGCTACACTTCGTTGAAGCTGAACTGTTATATATGCAACGAAGCAAATCGTTACGAGTTGGGGATCGTCATTAATCTTCGATCATCGTACAGCCGTTTTGCTTGCCCCTGAAAAGGTGACGCGAGCCGAAGGATCTTCATCCGTGCACACTGCACCCTCCAGTCCCATGACTGACCAGCGTCCAGTTTCGTTGCCATTCAAGTGTCCCGAACGAATCGGGATTACGGTTGTCACGCCTCTCCTCGCAGAGAACGTGCTGCACAGTCCTCGATACAGATAAGTCACGGTCTGTCTTGGCCACGTTCTTTTTTTTCACGAAGCGACGAGACCCTATTTCACAACGGACACCCCAGTGTCGCTAATCTAACTGGACAATTACTCATTTACATTCTGTCAACGGGATGAACGCTTCTTACATCTAACCTGAAGATCTCGTGAACCGTACATGAAAGTATCAGCTCACTGTTAATAGGAATACTTGTGGTCCCACATGGGAACATATTCAAATGACACAAGCCGATTTTCATAAAATTTATGTGAGAATTAGTCTTAGCCCCTTTTAACTGTGGATCACGAGTTCATTCGTCATTGAAGATCACTATCACCTCTTAGTAATTTTCCTTTTTAATTCAGAGTATTCATGTTGGTATAAACTATAGCGTATTTACGTTAGTTGATTTAATTTTAATTAACTGATGAATTTTATTTAGTTACTGATTACTAGATTGCCGATCTTTATGCGAAATAAAAAGTGTCTGCATCGATTGCAAGAAATAGAAACTAAATTGAATGTTGCTTCTCCCTTTAATGGTTTTAATACAGGAGAAATCATCTATTGACATTTTTAGATTTTCAAATTTTCCAACAATTTTGAATTTCATTTACTCAATTTTGATATAAATGCATAAAGATTCGTAGTCTACTGATTACGATCATAATCGACACATGACCCAGTTGAAAGGTTGACGTTTTCAACACATACACCACCATGCACGTTGAAGAACCACTTCCAGAATCGCGATTAAAAATACATATTTTTATACATAATTGAGAACGATAAAATCGTTTCATACTGTCTGTGTGTTTTAAGCTGTGACGTACACCTAGGAGTTCGATAAGTAAGCTCAAATTTGAGAACTTTTTAAATTTCAACAAATGGTTATATTACAAAAGCAATTAGTACATAATTTATGTCACACTTGTATCTAAAAAATGTTTAACTTTCAATAAAAAAATATCCAGTAAAAGTGGGGTGGCAACCACACCAAGTCAACTAACCCAACCGTGTATGTCAACTACACCCAGATTCGGGGGTTGGTGATGTATTGCACTCAACAAGATACATGTGATAAAAACATCAACCTATGCTTAATTAAAGCGATTTTCAAAATTTAGCCTGTACCCTGCAGTAACTTGACAACTTTTGGTATTCAACACTCGACCAAATATTTAATAATTTATTTATAAAAATTAGTCAACTAGTCAGGATCTCCCCTATGCATCGGGATAGGAGATATCGCGATCGCATCATCTGCCTTGATCGACTTTGTCCACCCCATGCGTTCCGTTGCGTAGACAAACCCACGGTCCAGCGACCTCGAAAGAGACGAGCAGCAGCAGCAGCAGCAGCAGCAGTAGCAGCAGCCATCGTTGATCCCTCATCGTCCTGCGAGATCAGGTTCTCCCAACGATCAGTTAAGTCCTCGGTACGCGTAACGAGTTCATATCTTGCGCATCGTTTGCCTCGAACAGTGGAGCCGAAGGAGCGGCCGGTCTTCGGCCAGGGAGGGTCTGTCGGGAGCCTTTCGACTATCGGGGATGAGCGAAGCACACCTGACAGATTAGAACAGGTCAGGAAATGGTTGACAGAGAAAGATGAGAGTAAAGAGAGTAAGATTGAGAGGGGGAGAGCAAAGAAAGTGGGGGAAGGGGGGAAGGGAGTAGTTTGGTCAGATAGGCGACGGCCGAGGCTCGAAGAGTGCAAGACACAAAGGATCTCGGTAGCGAGGAGAGATAAGCGGAGTTAAGTAGAACGATAGAAATTTCGTATTACGCTGGCGAAGAGGCGGTTTGAGGAGGAAGAGGAGCAGTAGGAGCAGAAGGCGGAGGCAGACGCGGAAGCGGAGAGAAATAAAGAGATGCGGAGAGATATGGGGTGGCTGAGAAAAGGAGAGGGGGGAGGGGCCGTATTCGCAAACACGCGAATTTCAAAAGGTACTCGACTCCACGATGTCCCCGACATAAGCGGCCGAGGCCCTTTGACGACGTATGCAAATACAGATCGAGCATGATAAATTGCTCTTGTCAAGACACCCGGTATTTCGCACGAGCCCATAGAAACCCGTCTTTCATGGGGAACGGATTCCGCATATATTTCGCCGGCGACGGTTGAGGCCTGAGCGAGCGCTTCGCGAGGCGAGGGCCTCCGCTCAAGAACGGACCAAACTTTCGCTATGAGTGCCCCAGCTTCCTCTAGCTCCCTCGCGGGTTGCGCGTTCCCGTTGCCATCGAATTTTGATCAAATCTCGACGGCGCGGCGACGCGTCGCGTACGTCGATTCTATTCAAGGATCTCGACTGGCTCGGGAACGGTTCACAAAAGTCTGAAGTAACAGCTTTTCGCGAAGTTTTTATAAACAATCCATTTGCTTTGTAAATGCAATTGCCCTTGTTTGTGAGTTTATTTTCGATACCAGAGTATAGCAAAATAATCACCTTCAAAGTCAAACAAGAAATGGAAAAAATATTGTGAACATTTCGCACGTAATATTCGTACAAATATCATTTAAGATACGCAGCCCGGATATGTAAACGACTTGAAAGGCTACGTAACGCAAGCACGTGCATTAGCATATCAGACAACACTAACAGAAACTACTAAAAATGTAATTATGAGAGCTGAAATGTGCATTTCTGCACAGGCAAATCATATTGTACCTTTACTATAGCCTCGTCAAGAAAGAATACTTGTAAACACATTGGTACTAGTTATACTTGAAGGTTATTATGTCGTATACGAATAAATTCGTTTTGGCACACGCTTCGATATGATATAAACAAATCATGCTATTTCAAAAATTGAAGTTCACGTTCATCTCTAAAAACATTACAGACACCATCATATTGCTTGCAAAAAACTGTATAACTGTTTCCTCAATCATTTTTTCTATTGTTTACTATTTGTAAGAAAAACGTTGGCTAGTGTACGCGTGAACATCTTGTACAATCTACACGTATTATTTTTATTAATGTATAACACTATAATATCTTTTTTGGTCGTCACATGTCGAATATATGAGATCTTCGTTCAAGAGGGAGAAAGAAGGGATCCAACGTCCCTTCGGATTTGGACTCGGCCGAAATTTTTTCCCGGGACCCATCACCGGGGTCTACTGTAAACTAGTTGTAAATCTCGAAGAATTATGCCGCGTTTAACACTGTTGCTCCTTTTGTGCAGCCGGTGGCAACATCACGCCTTCACGACTTTAAGAAGGGTCGCATTTATCTCGCTGTCATATCGCGTTAATACGGGGTCTCCACCAGTCGCGAGCACTCCTCGGCGGCGGTTGCTCCACGATTTCGTGGCTAAATCGGCTCATTAACAGGTCTCGTGGGGGGTCCCGGCTCATTTGCATCACACTCGCCCTGGAACCGGTCCAAGGAAATCGTATTAACCCATTGAGACTGTTTCTAAAAAAAAACTATTTATTTGTCGCAGAAGACATCACAGAATATGACATCCTGGGAATCAACTCCACGTTCTCTACAATTTTACTGTACACGCCACGCGTTGTTCTTCAAAGAAAAGGAAATTCGTGTTGTTTATTGCACTATTGTTCAACTTAAAGATGTATCTGAAATATTAAGTTAAACAACTTAAAGATATATCTGAACTAGCTGTTTTCATAGCTACATGCTGCCGAATCATGCAATATACTCCTCGTAAACGAAAAAATAGGGCTTTTGTGGGAGACAGCGCCCTAGATGGATCTTTTGTCTAGCGTTTTTTGACTACTGAAAAGCCCCGTGATTGCAATCCTGGAAACGAATCTACCGCCTGAATATGGCAAAAGGAAATTATGAAATACTAATGATAGTTACTATAATATCTGTTAATCTTGTTCGTTAAAAACTGTAGCGTTAGTCACAATATTCTTAATGCAAAAATGGAAACAATTTACTCTGTACGAAATGTTATAATAAATAATAGTTCGCATTACACACAATACAGAATTTGTCACTTTTCCATTGTTCTTTGGGGTATAAACGGATAAACAGTGGTCTCGCATTATTGTTAACGACTGTACATTTACGTTTTAATTTGTTAATGAAACTCGATGATTGCTTATATTGGGTTTCTCGTTAATTCAAAGTGCAATAACTTTCAGGGACTCCCCCCAGGCTCATCGTATAAGAGTTTCCCGCATTTCCACGATTCTGTTTACCGAGAAAATTGCCGGGATTCTCCGGAAGCCTCTCCATCCCGTCCACTCGAAGCTATCCATGCACTTAATCGCGGCGAAACATGTTTCCGATACGGTACACGTCCAATTTTCCTTAATTTCGACGGAGCAGACGTGATGCATTGATTTTCTCGACTTTTCAATTTAATCAGTGACCGCCAGTTGAATCGGTCCGCAAGGCACCAACGAAACCAGGTTTCCGAATTCCTGATGGAAATGCAAATGTCATCCGTGTGCCCGATGCAAAATTAGAGGAACAGATCCGACTCGAAACCTGCGGATATGTTTCCGGAACCATGATTCCGTGCTTTACCTTTTTTTAACCGATTACATCTTCGATTCGAGGATTCCGCCCAAAATTTAATTTTATATATTTATTCGCTTTTTATTTACTTACATTACTTTATGTTATCGATACGTTTCTCCTCGTCCATTTTTAATCTTCATTTTCATGCATTGTCACAATTTATATTAGGCTCGTTTAATCATAAAAATAAGTGCAATGTAATAATTTAGTTTGTTGGAATTATTTATACATATTGTTACTGCACTTCTATACTGTCCTGTTGCTATATTATTTTCTTTTCTATTCTTAAAAACTGGATCGTGAATTTATATGCAAAATAAAAATTATCAGATTGAATTGTGAAAAACAGGGTTCAAATAATTCTTCCAGTTTTAATAATTATTATGCATAATTACGTTATAATTATTAATTATAATTCACTTATAACGTTATAATTATTGATAATTATTGACTTATTACAATTGTAATAAGTAAACAAATTCGTTAATGAAGAATTTTTTATTTCAGATGCTTTCACTGTTTTGCATTCCTTTATTTCTGCCATGGATACATAAAACCAACAGACTACTAAAAACAAACATTACAACTCTTAATCTTCGTTTCTGACAAATGATTTGCCAGATTTCTATCTGCTAATAATTCAGGGAGTAATAGCATACTTTCACCTGACAGTTCATATTAGAGAAACTGAAAAGGAATTACGTAGAATGGTGATTTGATCGGTGGAAGACCTTTCACGTATATCAATTCTAACTTTCCCGCAGTATCACGGAATTGTTAAAATTAATAATAATCTGGCCATATTTATCACGAGGGCACTCGAAAATTACCACTTTGAAAAATCTGAAAAAGTTATATGTTAACAACCATAACGAGATGCCGAAACTGTAAAAATATAAACTTAGTATTTCCCAAAACTTTTTTGACTTTTTAAAAATCGGTGTCGGAGCTATAAATTCTGAAAAGATTCATGGATGTGCCCTCTAATAGCTAAATATGCTCGACATTTTTCAGAATTTATAATCAAAGAGGTTAAGTTTAATTACAAAAAAATCTGATTTTCTTTGTCATCCTATTACTAACCCCCATGTCGACATATAGGGTTGAAAATTGGCACATGTTATTTTCTTTGGATAAACTATCGAAAGGCCTCTTGAAAATTCAATTTGGTTTTTGGGGCAGTTTTGGCCTCCTTATCCGGCTGTACCCTTTGTATTTTGCATAAAGATCCTTAGTCTGCTGATCAGAGTCTATCACTATTAACCCTCATCCACACGGGTGATTTTTTGTACTATTCTAAATGAATTTGAAATAGGTACCCGGGTACCACGTCGTGTGGATGAGGGTTAAAAGGATTCAATCGGATTCAATTACTACGAGGTTGCCATTAACGACTGATGCGACGGCCAATCCCTTACGCGCCAACAGTGATGGAACTGAAATTAAATTCACGTAGAGTCACAAGCTGATTTGCTGAAAACCGTGCGCCCGAGATTGGCTTCGCGGAAACGCGATCCCGCTCGGCAAATGATCCTTGCCCGTTAACAGTCTAATTAAGGTAGTAACCTACCACTACCGATAAGGAAACCGCGAACCTGTCGACGGTATACACACGCTCCGAACAATTCCGACGTATGAAACAGTACACCGGTGACGACATTTCCGTTGCTATTATGTAACGGAAGCCGTCGAGTGTTAAACCTTTTGCAAGACATCTGTAATGAACCGTGAACGAATCGCGGTCTCATTGCACTCTGTAGTGAGCTGCACCTTCAATTATCTTCTTGTCTACATTTATTTCTGAAAATAAAATGTAGTATAAGAGATGGAGAACGGACAAAAGGATCAATTTATTTCAACAAGTCCGGGACTGTCGTACAGGTTGGAAGACCGTCTACATTGTGACAGTGATTTAATCCACATTACTTCTCTTTATAAACAAACTTTTCATGAGCATTAGAAACAACAAGTCGTGTATTCAGTGCCAAGCTAAACATGTGTTCTTAAAAGTTTTACTGTGTTTCTTATTGATTCGTTTCAACTGAAAATCTTTCAACACTGATTGCTTAAATATATCTAATTTAGATAGAACACGACGATTTTACTTATGCAGGATATAGTTTGTTGAAAAATATTTGATACGTATATTTCTACCTGCTGACATTGATGTTAAGGGGGTGCAATGAATAGAACTTTCAAAGTTGGGGTGAAAACCCTACTTTTGCTAATATCTCGGGAACTCCAGGGTCTAGGACAATGATTTGTTTTTTAATTTGCATGTTTTCCATC
This sequence comes from Lasioglossum morio, assembly GCA_916610235.2. Lineage (NCBI taxonomy): Eukaryota > Metazoa > Arthropoda > Insecta > Hymenoptera > Halictidae > Lasioglossum > Lasioglossum morio. Next base: position 9,731,847 of record OU744327.1, read on the forward strand.
GAGGAATGTAGTCGTATAAAAAGATTGCAGTATAAATTATTTGTTTAAACAATATTTAAAAAGTTCAACTTTATGGCAATATTTCTTATTAATTATTTATCGATATTTATGCAACTTTGTATACGTAATCTACGTACAAAAATGGGGCTACGTGTTTTTGGAACATTAGTACATATGGAAGCACATATAGAAGATTATTTCGATAACATCTCGTTAACTTTTAGATTTATGATATATGAATGCCAATACTTTTTTTTACACAGAATTTTATGCTTCACCCGAGTTTAAGCAAAAATATTGAGCATTCTATTTAAAAAACTGAAAGTGACCTTGTTATCTTGATAAGAAATCGAAGTAACAAAAATCAGATTGCAGCCCTGTATGACTGCCTAGGAACCATGCAACATTGGTTTGAACATTTTTTTTTGTACAACAAATAACTTACGAGTTATTTGAGATCGTCACGTTACGCGATTCACCCTGTATAACATTTTCATTCAATTAATATTGGCTCAACTAGATTATGATAGACATCAATTATAAAACTCGGCACTGTTTAACGCACCCTCATTTCGCTCATATATTATGAAACGTCCTGTAAATCCTAGCTCGGTTTTCCATTGAATGATACAAACGACGGAACGGCGTATTTGCACTCGCGTCGACGATTTTCCTCGGAATATCAAGTTATTCATGTGTTGAGAGGCCGAGGTACGTCATTACTGGAACCGCCCCTAAACGAGCCCACCCGCTGAGCGCCACGGTAGTCTTCGTTCCTTCTTTTCACCTGACAAATCGGCTGAATCTGAGCGTCGAGGTTCTCGAAGACGAAACTTATATGTATAGTATAACGACGTTTTCCTGAGGCTGGTGAAAAGCGTGGCCGGATAAAAAGCGGAAGAAATCGAGGAGGGTTGCCGGTGAATGGAGCACACCCCTATAGCTGGGTTCGAGGGTTTTCCGCCGAGAACGCGAAACCCGGCATGATCGTTTAGCCGCCACGGATAAACGCCCGTTCAATCTTTTCTAATCGGCCCAGGGGGCGAGAGCGTGTTGTTGCAGGTGGTCAGATTTCGAGCTATTTGCATGAGATTTCGGGGATAATGCGTCGCGGGGGAGACCTCGAGTGCGCTTGACCCGAGAGGGACCCGAGTCGCGCTAATAAACGCGGCGTCGGAGACGTGCGATGCGACGGTGTTGGTGGAGAACGCAGGGGTAGAAAAATACCGGTTAATTAGGTTTGTGCGGGAATTATTCAGTCCGGTTTAGGAAATAGAGCAAATTAGTCGTAACTAGTTGCGAAAGATTTTATTTCAGTGGGTGGATTCCTTAACACTTCATTTAGTAAAAGACCATTAACCCCTTGTATTATAATATCGGGTCAGACTCGCAATGAATACATGCAGTCGGTGTAAAACGTATTCGTACACTATTTAAAAATGAATAAAGTTTTTAAAATGCAGACCAAACGACATAAATTTTGTAGTGTGCATAAATAATTTCTTTCATAACAATTGCTATTAGTCGTAATTACGAAGGAAAAAACTAACGGTCGTGATTTTGAAATTTTTTATATTTCTGCCTATTACAAAAATTTAAATTACCTACTAAATTAATCCTTCCCCAATTTTTAAAAAGTTGTATCTTTTAGAGAGTATACGAGTACTTACCTGACACTGTCGCATATACTATCAATTTCCATTGAATTTAAATGAAATTCCAGTCTTTAATTCAGTTAATATTTAATGTCAAAGGAGTCCTAATCTGTGTTGTGCCAAAACGAAGCTTCAAAATCTTTTTCACGTGATAATCCTGAATTGAATTTTTAAATTACGTTACTAAGGGTGAAATCCAGTTTCGAATATTATAATTAATATAATAAAAACGTTTGCTTTTACCAAAAGGTGAAAAAATAACGAAAAATAATTCTAAATTCTTTGAATACTACACTATGTTTTTGTAACTTTGTCCCTTATTCATCCTTCGTATCAAGTTGTAGTAACATTTTTCAGTGCTTTTTGTAGAAAGTTTATTTTTATTTTATTCCGCGCTATTTGGTATTTCATTGTCAACACGAAATTTTCATTATTTATTTATCCAATGTACTAAAGTTCATCATTCTCTTACTTTCATATGTGACTGTTAGCGAACGTGTCGTCGATTTGAGCAATTTTTTTACTGGTTTTCAGGTCTGAATGGAGGGAGTTCTCGAGCCGGTGTGCTCGTAGCGCGACAAACACGACCGGGTTCGCACAAAAGCGCATCCTCGCGAGAAAATTTATCGTGACGGGACGACGTTTTCCGTGAGAAGCGACGAAGAAAGCAATGAAGCGACACGAAAGGGGAAAAATGGAGCGAGAGGAAGAAAGAGAGAGAGAGAGAGAGAGAGAGAGAGAGAGAGAGAATCGACTATTTCTTGAATAGGCGCGACTGCCTTCCTGGGGACCCGCGCAAATCAATTCCCGGATTGACTCTGCACTCGCTGCACTCCCGATTTTCCAGCTTTGAAAGTGGATAGCGGGCGCCGTGGAGCGGAAACCGACCGGCCTCGACATCCACGGAATATTTCCCCCGTTGCTGAATGGAACATGGACCGGTCGGAATGCAATATACGAGGCGGGTAAGTGATTCAGCTCCACATTCGTTCATGATCGGCCGATATCGCACAGTGGAGACTAACAGACGCGATACGCGAACGACTTTCCTTTCCGCCTCGCTTGAAAGTACGAACGCGATCGAATCCTTCGACTAATCTCAGTCAAGTCGCCGTAATTGGTAGACTATTGGTCGCGATCAGATGCCATTCAGTCGGCAGTATTCATTGTACAAATTATGATCTTGGAGTGAAATTACATCTCCGAAATGACCACGCAGCTCAAACAAAATGGATCCGTTTAACCTCTATAGAGAGATGATCTATAGATTGATCTTATTAAGCTTAATCTGGTTTCCTTCGAATTATGCTACAGATTTCAGTATGGAGCTAGTGGTTCCTTACAGTTAGGCCAACGTGCTCCTTCCAATGTAAAAATATTCTGCACTCGTATCTTTTATTTTGATATTTTACATTATCATTGATTTTTAATAGAAATCTCTCGATAACCTCCTAATTAATAGACAGCGGATTTTATGCATTTATGACAAATATGAGCAAGTGTAATTTAAAACAGTAAAAATATTATACGAATTTAAACATATTGCTATATTATTTTCAATGTACTAATTATGTTAGGAAAGAACATAATTTTCTATTTCACTCAAGTTTGTTGTAATTCAGGTAGACAATTTTTATTTTGCATGAAGATCCGATTGAATATCCGATGTTTATTAATTCAGTTGCGAATCTTTGCAGTTACATGGTACAAAAACCTTAAAAAAGAAAGGTTCGCCAAAGTTGATACTGCAAAGTTCAAGTTCAATACAAACATCCGGACTTTTTTCATTGCTTTTGTGTGCTTTTATCCACTCCTGAAGTGGGCTCTATATGTATATTTCAACACATGCTGTATGACAACCATTATGACAATTATTCTATTGTGTTCCTCATGCTTTAATTTATGTTTATCAACGTTTTCGCTTTCTTAACTATATATTTAAGATAGTTTTTAGAATATTTGGAATATTATTTGAGCCATCTGTTTCCTCATTAAGCTCGGAATTGGTCGACAAGTTTTGGTGGCAAATTTATGGCAAATAGCGACAACAACGTGGTCCAAGCTTAGGCTTGGCATTAGAATGACCTCCTTTTGCTCGCAAAATACGATTACAAACAGTAATCAAAATTTGCTCGAAGAAGGTTCGACTGACTGGGTGACTATCACTAATTCGCCGGATACTAGAAAAGATCTAACGAGGATATATCTGACCAGAAGTTCGTTGTCAGCCATCGAGTAATTTCACGTAACCATGTCGATTTCGCTCTATCAATTCACCTACTGGACTGGCCCCATATAAAACATTGAACAAGGCATCTACGAGATGGAAGCGACATGTTACTTCCCGCGCGTCCCGCGGATCCGTACTGCCATCAATCGCTGTAATCATCGCTCGCTGCACCCAGCAATCCCGGTGCTCAAAAACCAGATACAATATCAATCATTCCGCAACGACTAGTTGCAGCAATAAATCATATTGTTGTCAAACCAATTTGCCGCGATCGTTGCGCCGTTTCGATTCCCTTTGTCGCGTTCATTTGTTGCGTCCATTGTGCGCAGCTCCGTTTCATTGGGAACCCGGCCCGTTATAATATTCGTTCGTTCGGTTGCTGATCGATGTGTCCCAGGACTTAAGATAGGGTCAAATTCAGCATACAAGGCTATCGAGATAAATCCGGAAATTTTGTCAAACAGGCTCACAGATAAGTAAGGCAAATGTAAACAAAAAATTGTAGATACTAGGAATATGTCAGTTGGAGAACACGAGAATGGCTATATTCGAATCACTCCGAGGAAATAATAGGTTAGAAGAAGACCAATGTGTACTAATATACTTAATTAAGCAATGATATTATTATAAATCGAATGTTAAAGTGTACATCAGAGTAGTGAAGACTACAACCAATTGGTCAAATAATTATTTCAGCTATTTCAGCTACCCATATTGTTATGAACAGTCATCTTTTTCTGATAGTACCCACTTGGTTCCAAATTAGTACTAACAAAAGATGAATGAAGTTAGACAACACCTTTTCTTTTTATTGTTTTACAGGAGCATGAGGACACATCTGTTAGTCTATTATACATTTTATGTATTTTACGTTTAACCCTCCGTCAGCGAGACCCGGGTATAATATTTCGATCCATAGTATCAGAATGGTCGTTGAGAGAGGTAGAATTAGGAATTTATTTTATTTTATTTTTTATATTTATTTAACTCTTAACTGGTATGCTAAGGTCTCCCAACAAAATTCCTGTATACTACTGTATTGTACGATAATCGCAAATGTCAAGTTTCTTTAACTACTTTGGAACATTTGAGTCATTCAATCTTAAGTAATACACATCAAAGATATCTGAGAAAATTTATACAGAATTTCAGAAAGGTCCTAGAATGATACTTCGTATCAACCAGTGTAGACACTATACCAATTAATTATTAAAGTTATTAAATTTATAGATAAAGCAGGGAACGGTGCTAAACATCGTCAATTACAATAATTACAAGAATTGTCTTCCCCAAAACACTTTATATATTTAAAGTTTAACCTTCCGACGGCGGAATCCGGATCCATTTTGACTCATTGTCTGAGTACAAAAATCGTCGTTAAATTATTCAGTTTCTGGCGAATTAATTAAACAATGCCTGAACTGGGAACAATAGAGAGATCAATGTGTCTACAAGTAGAAACTCCAAAAATTTTATGTAAATATTCATAAGTAAAGCAGTGAATTGTCTTAAACATCGCTCTATATTATATATAATAATTCTAAGAATGGTATTCTTCCCGAGTGGGAACAACAGGAATCACGAGGGAAGTTGCCGCGCAACCGATATTTAACACGCAGGTGTGATGTAATATTCTCCGTTTATAACATGTTCCCCTTTGCGGTTCCCAGCCAATGACTCCGGGTAGCAACACCCATTAGCGTCGGTGGCTTCGACGTCATTAAAACAGAAGATAAAGAGGAGGAAAAAAAAATGAAAGAAAATGTTGGTCGCAACGAGATCCTTTCCGCGTGACAAATGGATGCTCGCACACGCGTGTGCCAGCCAGCGCTCGCGCGGAAACTTATCGCCTGCCGTGAATCCAGAGGTGAAAATTCCCGTGAAAGGCTCTTTGATGGCGTTGTGAACGCGTGAATGGGGCACGGGACGAGAACGCTGGGATCACCCCCTACCCCCCTCTCTCTCTCTCTCTCTCTCTCGCTCTTGCTCCCTCTCTTTCTCTTACGAATCAATTCGCAGATCGGCACTCGCTTTCATTTCCCTCGTTCATCGGCTTCTGTTCTCTGTAACGGTCGCCGCCAGGATCGTATTCCTCGTTCCGGGGCACTGCTCCTTTCAGCGACTGAAAGCCAATAAACCCGGCGAATCGTTTCCATGGCCTGTATATCGCTACTTCCCAACTTGCCGACGCTGTCCCGCGATTGCAGAACTGTTTGTCGAACATTCCGTTCGAGATTCGTCATTTTTGCCCGTGCAGTAATTGTTCATCGCCGTTGGTTACGCGACTCACAATGAAAAAGCTTTTAAAGGAAGGGTTAATAGAATTTGGAAAGGAGGCGTATCGTTGCCATAAATTTTGCTCAAGTGTTCGCATTCTTTGACGTCCTAAGGGCAGTTTCTGATAGAAAGGGATAATACAGCATATGCGGAACACGAATCAACAGTAAAAGAAGACAGAATAAACTGCGCATATCAACTTAAACTCGCGATGAAAATTCTAAACAGAGTCTGATACATATGGATGTTATTAAGTTTTGTTGTAGTCGATGTATAGCCTTTGGAGAGAACACAGGCATACAATTAATATAAACTTTCTTTTTGACCTATGAAATTCTGAAATATGAAGAATTTCTATAACCACAATATCAATAGTAGTTCGAGAGGTTAACCTTCATTACGAATGGAATCTTGACTGGAAGCAGAACTAACCCAATTTCTATTGAACTGTATGGGAACGATTGAAACGATGAATGCGTACTAACAAATTAGACTGTTTCAATGCATATTTTTTGTTTTGTAGTTAGTACGAGTAAAATGATACTTCATACACTTCAATATTGTTAAATAAGTTCAATAATCAAGAATTCTGTTCAGGCTACATGATTGTTAATTTTGTCGTCAAATCAATACCTGTGTTTCACAAATTCTTACAAGCATATAACGAACACGGGTAAGAACGAAGAAGGGTAAGATTGTCTCGGAACGATGAGGATCGATCTCCCAAACTAGCCACGGCCCTGAGCGTTCGTATCCGGCGTTTTCAGTGGTACGGTGGCGATGTCGCACGTGGATTCGCAAAATGCAATCGCACCCTTGCAACGGTGCACGGGGGTTTCAGTTGAGGAGTGCACCCTTTACGCGGTGCAACTCGGTGCGGCGCGGCACAGCGTCGCAGAGGAAGAAGTGCATTCATCAAGGGTGGGGAGAGAGGGTACGCAGCGTATCAGGAGGATTGAGCCTCCTTCCCTCGTTCTATCGCCCCTTCTCACCCCTTCCGATCTCTGTTCCAACACCACCCTCTCACCCCGGCCGCCTCTCGCTCTTCCTACTGGCATCCCTTTCCGTTTCTCGGTCCCTTTTCGCTGTCAGGGACAGGACGTTGACCTGACCTGGTGAAACACATACGGAGGTCCTTACACGGACTCTGAACCGCACGGAACGCGGTGCACGCTCGAGAGAATGCACGATGCAATCCCGAGGAGAGGGATTTTTGCATGGGGTTCCCGAGGTAAGAGCGAAACGGAATGGCAGGAGGACGCCGGATAATGGGCGGCTGGTAATGGTAATGGTAGTGGTGTCGCGTTACTACGGATGTAGGCGGTGCGTCAACGTTCCTCGACTACAGACGGAGATGGTAGCCATGATCGTGATGGTGACGATGGTGCTGGTGGTGGTGGCACCCGGAAAAGAGAGGATAAGCGAACGGGCGCGCGGGAGTCAAGATTCCCTCCCCTCGCTCGCGGGGAAAATGCGGGAGAAACACGGCGGACGCTTTTTTCCTCCAGCACTCGCACGTTGTCTCTTCCTAGCCGCTCGCGACCCGGTTTCCTTCTCTCTCTCCTGCGATCCTCGCGAGTCTTGCGCCTTTCAGAGACGTTTATTTGCGCGACGTTCCCGGGAAACAAGCTGGGACGACGATATGCAAATTCTATGAGCCGGTACACCGCTGCTTGCCACTCCGCTCCGCGTCGTCCTTTGAACCTTATCGGCCAGCGGCTGACCAGAATGCGAGCCTGTGAATTATTCAACCGGCCACCGATACACCATCCGCTGGATCTGTCGCGCACCGTCCAAATTCTTGATGAGCAAGTTCCCTGGGAACTTCCCTTTCACTGCTGAATATTTTGTATTATTGGTCCTCTGGTTGCGGACTGCTCTAGTGGAGAGCCATTCCCTGCTCTAGACGAGTATCCGATCGATAGTATTTACCAAAGTAATGCGAATAAAACAATGCTCTTCAACGCGTTTCACTCAAGAATGAAATAAAATCGAACCCTCTTATAACGCAATATTTTGAAAACACGGATATTCTTATGACACGATTTCTAAATACGATATGTTACCCATCGATTATTCTCATACAGTCTGCTCGCCAGATTTATTTAATGCGTTTCGTGCTATACAGGGTGGTACACCTAAATATCTCCTGTATTTGTGATGACATATCAAATGTTGTTGATGCAATGTAAATGGTATCACAAGGTGATGTCAATTAGAATATTCAAGGAACATTACATTTATACATTTATAAGAAAAACAATCGATGATCTTGGAAACTCCGGAAGAAATAACCTTGACAAAATTCACCTTGTGATACCGAATCACGTTTATATTACTCGATTCGAAAATTTTTGTACTCCTCTACCAGTTAGTCTTGGACAAAGCCATTTTTATTTTTTGTTTTCATTATTTCTTTTTTTTTTTATTTCATACGCATGTGACAACTTCCAGCATTTTTCATTTATCCAGTGAATTTTAAAAAAGCGTGACAAGGGTTTTAAAGGCCATTCATACGTAGCGACATGACTTGTGTTCGTGTCAGTGACACAACGGCGCATTTATTGAGATTTTTCACGCTATTTAGTTGAATATACCCATACAAAAAATCATTTATTTAATACGTTCGTGCAGGAGCAGCACAACCATTAACAAAACCAACGACGATCATTTGTGACTAACGTGCAGTAACGTCAGATTAAGACTTGTGCCCCCCCCCCCCCACCCGCCGCCATCCCCTTCAACAACGCTATTCCGCACGCATTCTCGATCACGTGACACGTTTCACCTCTGTCGTATATGTGTCCCGTACTGGCAGAGAGGGGGTAACTGTTTCCCCTCAATTCGTGCTTCCTCCCCTCATCTGGCGACTCTGGTTAGGACTGCGGAAGCATCGATGGTGGGGAAAGGCGCGCCTTGTCGAGCGAGAGACCCCCTTGCAAGTGATTTCTGTTCAGCTCCCAATAATACTGGGAAACTATTACGGACAAAAAAGTTTTAATCGTTGCAGCTGAGAAGCAAATAATATCGCAATGGTTAGTTAACTCTACCAGTCGTGCACCAAATTCGAGCTTAAACGAACGCGCCGAATTGAATCGGTGGCAGGAACTCCCAATTAATGACTGTCCTGTCATCTTCGATTCTCCGCGAGATCAGATATTAATCATGGCCGACGAAGCGGAGAAAGGAATGGCAGAGGGATGGAATTCCGCGTCGCTACGCGTTATCGGTTGGAATCGCATCGGGTCGAGATCGGAATTTCGCTACGCGTCAACGATACTGCGTGCCGAGCGCATTCGAGTGCATTGATCCGGTCAATGCAGAGCGGCGCAATGAATGCGTTAAGTGCAGTCTTATATGGGGAAGTGGGAAGGGTGTACGTAGCCGTGCAGCTCTGGTGACGCGGTAGGGAAAGGGGTGTGGAAACGCGGAAAGGAGCTGAGAGAAGAGGGCCGGCAATTCGCGAGAGGAGGAGGGAGACCGCGATGGAAAGTAAGGGAGGAAAAATCTGAAGAGATCAAGGAAAAGAGTGGCGAGAGAGGGAGGGAGGGAGGGAGGCTACCGTGCATTATGAATACACCACCGTTCACCCCGCTTATTACTTCCTATATATAGGGTGATTCTCGCGACTGAGTCGACCTACAACTGTCTCTCCAGCGGGTCCTCAACATATTCGAGATGTATTCGTAGTCCTACGTCATTTAATACTCGTTATCTGAACACCGTAGTTCGACTCGGATCTCGGGATAAATCCAAAATTTTTTTCGGGCCACATATAGGTACGGCAAATATTAGATAATTGCGTAAGTTCGTGCCCGATTTGAAAAATAAAATTTAATGATTAAATTTCAAAAAATACAGATTTATTAACATTAAGCCTATCGAAACTTAAAAGTAACTGGTACATGCTCCCTCATAAAAATAACAAGATTGATTTCATTTAGACTTGGTACGGCTCCTATTACAATACATGCTCTACTAATGATATTTATACAATCAATTCTTATAAAATCATTTTTATTATTTCAATAATTCTAAAATAATAAATATAGAACCGCTCATTTTGACCGGTGGTGGTAGGTTTAGTGTTAATCACATTATTTTCTACAATTAGAAAAGAATGGTGACTATATAATTTTTTTACACTCCGCCGTGTAGTACAGTTTGCGACATCTATAAAAATCGAGCACGAACTTATACAATTATCTGATATAATCAAAGTAATTGTTTAAAAGCCAATTATTCTATTCAAGCAATAAACTTTACCTAGTAAAATATTTTCCATCTTGTTCGATGATCTTTTGCCATCTTTCAGGTAGTTTCATAATTGCATACTCATAAAACTTCAAAATTTTCCCAAAATTGGGTTTTATTTCACCTTGAAATATCGAAATTACTTTCTTGGCAATCCAATACTTCCAAAGGATACAGTTGTTTAGGATTATAAGTTTACCCCATTTTCCGTTACGAATAATAATAGTCATGTAAATCGAAGTGGTATTGTGTGGAGACCCACCCCGTAGGACAGAGATATATACAATATGAATCAATTCTATTCTTTTAGATAGACTTTGGTTAGCACCAGGACTGCTTTGTCTGGCGAATTCTTTCTAGGCAAGTCGCGTGTCACCGAACCTTCGTTCGCATGCCCTTGTTCTGAATAAGAAAAGAACGTTAGTCGCGGAATTTTATCGAAAATCAAGCTATTCCTTCGCCGCTCGTGACAATATCCGCAGGAGCTCTCTGTCGCAGCGATGAATTTTTTAGCAGGGAACCCCGACACAGTCGACGGGACGTTGATCGTAGTTAATAAATAACTGAGCGAAGCCACCTCGATGGTTGTTAATAAATAAGGAAGGGAAGGCGATTTTCGTCACAGGTCAACCAACCCTGTATTATTCCTGAGACCACTTTCACTGTCCATTTTAGCGTCTCGTCAGGAGTTTTATGGGTATTTCTATGCGTTCCCCGACGTCCCCATAAAAACGATAATTTCACAAACACAATTGCCTTAAAATGATATTTAAACAGACGCCGTATAAACGTGTTTACCATAAATAGCGAGAAAGCTTTTCAAATGAATGATCTCAGATCTTTATGTGCTCATAACACGAATGTCCATAAATCTTTAGAACACTGACTAAAATTGATTAGACTGTATTAGATTTCGTTTCGACTGTCCTGAAACAGGTCACGAACCAAATCAAATTTTAATTAATTTTAGAGATTTAGAGATTAGGGTTGCGAACCGTCCCGGAATTTAAGCTGAATTATTTTTTGTGTACAAAAAAAGTAATAAATAATTATTTCAAAAAACAGTTTTAAATTCTACAAAAAAATCCTAGAAAAACGTGGTAGCCTTAATATCATTTATGGTTTGCCAGCGGTTGGGAATTGGTTGGGATATGATTGATGGTATTATTTTTAAAAATTTATGCCAATTTGCCAACAAATATCTAACGTTGGGCCTACAATTATTATAATTGGTTAATTAATAAGAAATGTACGTATGATAATACTACATTGACCCAACAAATGTTTATCCACATTTAAAAATTGTACGTCTAAGAAACTCAGTGGAGAATATCGTCAAACTACATATATATTATTCAATTTTGGCCAATATGTCTCGGAATTCGGAGAAAGTTGCAAACCCTAAACCAGATTCATATTCGATCAATAATGAGCACATTTCCCCAATCACATCCCCCACCAATCTGAAGTAATTATTTCAGATTTTAATACGTCGATCTCGAAATACTCCGACGCAGACAATCAGACCGATCGCTTAAAATCCAATTAGCTACTCCATAAGCTGGAATCACCGGGTCCAATTTTCCAGCGTTCAAAAGAGTGAGTTAGTCCGAAAAATTATCGCGCAATCAATCATCGGCAATTTCGTTGGTATCGTCGCACAGTCGATTTGGAGCGGGTTGGTAGTGCGAGTACGCGGGGTAGACCCGCGAAATTTGAGGGTGTTCCGAGTCCGCGAGAGCTCGCGGGTCCGAGCGGAACGGAGCGGAGGCGCGCGAAGGGCGCGATTTAGAACGGGGTAGGCAAAGGGTGTAGGATTAACAACCGGATAATGAAGTCAGTGTTTCATGCCCTGTGAAATTGCGCCCTCTCCGCTCGCCATTCGATTCTCGCTTTGATTGCGCCATGGCCGAAAGCGCAATGCCCATAAACCGGTCCAGCGTCGAGCGGCAGCTTCGCGAGAGTTCGAGCGAGGCCTTCACCCCGTGAAAACCAACCCGGCTGCTGATGCTGGTCCAACGGATTTCCCGCGGTCGAAATTTCACCCGGCACTCGAACGGCGAGCTGTCGCGCGCTTTTAAACGACGCCGACCACCATTCCGCTTTGGAGACCTTTCACGGTGTATTACGTGGGGCTTTCCGGTGTTTTTCAAAAATTCCCGCTAAAGCAATTACCCAGGGGACCGGCTGAAACGTGTACGCCTGTTTTTCCAAGCGACCGCTGGACAGCTTCTCTCCGGATTGGCTCGCGCGTCCGCGATTTTCATCCCTCTCTGTTTTTATTAGATCTGCCGGGCGCCGACTACGCTCGATTTTGGAAACAATCATTTGTATACAGGGTCGTCGAGATAAATCCGGAAAAAACTATTTTATAAAGGAAAACGTACCATTCGTTAGAACCCCCCCCCCCAGAAAACCTGCGGCAAGTTTCAAGTTCGCACCCCTACCACACTAGTAGTTATAGGGTGAACACGGTTTTAATAAATTACGGGGATATAAGATCAATGTCCCCATTTATGATCACGTTCTGATTTTTGCTCAGCACGTATATTCTTTATTTAATGTAGAAAGTTAAACAATGTGTTAGTCATACAAAAAGTTATTTTGAATTAATTCAGTATTTCCGTACAAGATTCTACAGCCCGCTGCTGAATAGATGGCAGCCCAGAAGAAATAGATTTATTAAGTGTGTCCGTTGTAAAGAAACATGTGATTTGAACAGTCCCCTGCATGCAGTCGAGAGTTACATGTTTATGAGCTCTTAGTAATAGAGGGGTGACTCAGAGTCACCACTAAAAATTATTGTACCATTATTCACAATATTGTTTAGATATGTTGTCATCTAGTCAATTACTAAACATTTAAGTATTGTATGAGGTATTATATCAATTTTGTACCCATAAAATTTTAAAAATCATGGAGAATGGAAATGTTCTTGGTAGGAAGAAATGTTTAATTTTCAAGTTAAACTTACTCCGAGTGCAGAGGGTTAGCCTAACTTAACGTCCGGTATTGTTCTCTACTTACATAATCAATTACCCTACCTTTTATGAAGACGGGGAAGCACCCAAGCGCAGTGCGTCGTGCTCGAAGTAAGGATTTACGACCCTTGCTTGTTCGTGGCACTGACCGCAACTCATTGTGCGTGCACGGCTATACTCTGGAGTTTTAATGATTTGTAAGAAAACAGTTATAGGAAATATTGTAAAAATGAACGAATATGGGTCAGCCAAAAGTATGGAACGGTAGTAGAAAAATTGTCATTTATTTTATCGAAACAGAATATGATATATTGTAGACATAGTCAGTCAAATATAAATTGAATTTTTTATTATAAAGTAGCACAGTTTTTTTAGAAATTTCTTACACTCAATCTGCATCACGAACTATTGTACGTAATCCTCTGGTACGGTGTTTGCTCAAATTATGAAATATACTCGCACCTTTTTAATATTCTGTATGGATTGTTTCAGATACCTTTCAGTATATACTTTTAGACTAAATGTTCCTAATGTTCTACAAAAGTTAAAGAATCGTGATATTTGCAATTATCATACAGTACAGTAGCGAAAGTTAGTGTACAAAAATGTCGTTGGGGTCATGAGAGACCCCAGTATACCAATGATAGGTTAAAGAAGAGTAAATATTAGCCTGATCATAGCAAGCAGATAAAAAAATCTTATGATTCCTTTCAAATTTTTTCTTATTCAATGAGTAGGTGTAGATGTAAAAAAAAACATTAACAACAATTTTCTTTGTTATAAACTACTTTGCGGCAAGTTTCTTTTACAAATGTCCACCAATCCAGGGGTGTAGATTCACCCTTAGGACGGATGACCATTACTTTTTATACTACACGCTGTACATTCTGATTTCCATCGCGCAAAGTTCAACAAGATCGTGGTCAACATACACATGTGACAATGATCATATTAATTAAGACCTTTGTTATTTCACAACTTCTTTTTTCGAACATTCTCTATTTAACCGACAAATTTTACTTTGTACAATCTGTTATGTATGTATAACGCATATGTGTACTGTTCTCTCTCGTAGAAAGAGGAAGTTATTTTGTGAAAATATAAGGAAACCTACGGACTCATATTTCGGTGTACAAATTGTATGCTCTCGCGACACCAGTGATGTTTTTTCGAAAAAATGAGAAGAAAAAATCAATTACAGCGGAAGATACTTTTCTATTTACGCGCAGTCAGCGGAGCAGCGCGCGGCAGGCAAACATTTTTTCATGGTGTCTGGCTGACACTGTCAATTTACGAACGCGGCGCTCGATATGACAGATTTTCAGTGGCGAAACGAAATATTGAACGGCCGTTCTCGTCGTTGCCGTGGATTTTCAGCCGGGATTTCGAGCGACACCGCGGGAGCCGAATCGTCATCCGAGTCGACCGCGGTGAAATCATCGAGTTCGTGAGCACCGATGGTGCTTCACCCCATCGCATCGGGAAGGGTTCGGCTCACGATGGCCTGGCCAATGGGTATCTTTCGCTGTTATTTTCATGACACTTCGGGCCCATTAAACGTCGGTCGTGTCCACCATTAGTGGGTATCGGGACCGTTATTCATCTAACACCGCTGGATTCCGTAATAGTTATCCGGGACGAGGAACGCGCCGCGTCGCGCCGCTGACAAATAACGCGTAATGACTACGTCGGTGTGCGTTCGTAATTGCTTTCACCCCGCACCGCTTCATTACGGCGTAATGAAAAGACAGAAAAGTGTGGCGAGCCTCAACCCCGAAACCCGGGGTGTATCATCGCAGCCGCGACGTGGTATCGGGCTCCGGGCCACAATGATGATAATCATCGTCCTCGTCATCATCGTCATCTCGAATGGCCGAGCGTACGTCGCACCCCTTGACGAGGGTCCCCAGCTTGAAAGCCTCGGTGATTGCAACTGCTCGATTTATCGAACGCGTCTATGTAATCGTGCGTCATGCGTTTCACGAATTTAAAAAAAAAAAAAGAATAGATAAATATTATGCCATTTGTTAGTTTCAAATTGTGTCTATACGCGAGATTATACATTTTTGCAATCTTAATAACTGTAAATTAAAAAGTTTGGAGCCCGTCATTTTGAGTTTAAACATTTTTAGATGCTGGAAAGACGAGTTGAGGCTATTGTTTAGGTTGGAACTGATTTACAAAAATTACAATTATATACTAGCAGAAACTCATTAGGAAGTGAAGAGAACAACTTCAAGAGTAACGATGACTGATATTATTTATAATTTGGACGTAATTCTGATCCTACTAGCAGAAACTCGTGTATATGTTTCGTGTATATGTTATTACTTTATTCTGGATAAAATGTTAACTACTTAATCATCGTTTGATTTCATTTGATGTTCTACCATTGTTTCAATTCGACACACGAGGGACGGATGCATGCTGAAAGACTAACAAGGGGAGGTTAGTGGAAAGTGCAAGCATAATTTGAAGACACGTGGTCAGAAAATGGGGGAGCATTTCCGGCTGCGCAGTTTGAATCCGAGTAGTGGGACCACAGATATGATCAAGGAGGATTAGCGAAGCAGGTCGCATGTCCGATCGAAATTAAAGCGTCCACCCGAAAATCCGAGATTTATATTGCATACGTATCGTGGTGGGTGTTATCGTTCCTGGGCCGATGATTATATGGGCGAGCGATGGTTCCCGCTCCGGACTCCGCTTACATTCCCTCTCCCTTGACCAGCTCGCACGCGGGCGTTCCAGCCAATATGCGATGATGAACTACGCGGATTGAAAGCGATCACGGGTGTTAACAGCGTTATAACATGGTAGGGTTATATTGCGAGCGGCCACGGTGTCCATGGTGTTTCGCGTGATAGGAGGCAGCGCCACCAAATCCCAGCGTTTACATGTAACCGAGCCGGCAGCAATCGGCCGCGAAATCACGCTCGTCCAAGCTGAAATTCACTCGCAGCTCTGTCTCGCGCTGCTTCGCTCCGGCTCTTCGTCCCCGTTTTTTTTTCCACCTGTCTGCCCGCGCACGGCTGTCTTTCTTCTACCTTCAGTTGCATACCGTGACAGTTTCGCCGGCGAATAGGAGGTCTCTCGCCTGGCTCCGACCCCACGGCCACGCGTGCAGTCGACTTGATCTACGGGTTTGTTTACCGCACCGACCAAATAAATCTGCGATCCAGAACGCTCCGTCTCGTGAAATCGTGAGCAACGTCGATGCCCCGTGCGTGACAGAAAAAGAGAAGCGCGGGTGGTGCGTACCGAGCCTGGAATTGTGACTCGAAACGTACTGATGGGGGTGTTTTCACTTCACGGCCTATAGTATATTTCAGTTTATTTTAATATTTGACTAAATAATATGTTTGGTAAATAGTCAAAAATTTTCACTGTCGTCCTCCCAAATTTCAGTGACCTTGAAATATTTTGTTGGGGTCATCATCCTAAACGACTTTTTGCTAAAGGTAAATACATATTACCGCTGCTCGGCCATAACCTACCGATTTTGTCCCTCGATTCTTGATTCTTTTGATTCTTAGACCATCGTTTTACACGGCTTTTTTTTACCAATTAAGGCAAATCATCGACCAAACGAATAATTTCCGTGATAAAAAATAAAGTAGAAACTAGAAAATATGTGATATAAAGGAAACTGATTTTTATAGATTCCATTTAAACAAGCGTCCTATCATTGTAGCCCATGAATTTTTCTAGATCAATTCATGCGGTAAAAATTTTTGTGGCATGTTCATTTATTTGCTCCTTAATAATGGCTAAATATTTCTGAGTATTCATTTCACTATTTTGCTATTTTCAACCCCTAAATTTGCATCGTTAAATATTTTTGAACAACTGTATCCTACATCATTTCTTTTAAATCAGTATACTACAAATTCGTTAGTTATGTCCATTGAGAAAATTTTCATGAAGGTGAGTATTTTGGTTTCATGAAATAAATATTGAACGTACATCCTAAAAACAATCTTATGAACGAGGATACTCCATGTACAGTGCAACTGTCTATATGTTGAATGAATCCCAAAAAACTTAAATATACTTGTTGAAACTGGGGAACGAATAGAATATAATAATTATTATGCGATAATGTGAATTTTGAAAACACTTGAAAATCGCTTATGAATGAACGCTGTTTCAGAAACTGTTTAAGAACTCAAAGCGTGCTATAAAATCTCTTGACTTCCGACGAAATTAAAAAGTTACAAATAAAAAAACAATACTGAAACCTTATTCTGCAGACCTTTATCCACGTCGGACAGACAAAATTATACGACTTACGCAAACTTTTGAATACGTCTTTCTCCTGACTTTTCGGGCCAGTATGGCAAGAGCAAAACTGAATAACATAAATTGTGAAAATAAATTTGCAAACCGTGCACTATAAAATATTTTAATCTATATGCAGGAGGTAATACGCGACCAATGCATCGTTCGCAAATTCCGGAGCAAGCAGCAGTTGGCAAGCGTGTCAAATATCCCTGTGGCCCGTGTTCCGTGTAAATTCATTTCCCCGTCGTCGTCGACTCTATTTCCCAGCTCGCACGAATCGGAGGAGCCCAAAGAAATCCATTAGGGTTTGAAACGGAATATCGCGGGCTCGTGGTAGACGTCGTTTTCCGTTTCGCCTACCACGGGCAACAACCGGCTATAAACTGACGGCGCGGGTCGCCTGATGGCTTTTCGGTTTTGAGTTTCCCGGCACTCGGAAATGTGAGAGATCCGTCGTCTCGTGATTTGCGCGAAGACATAGACACACAACGCCACGTAGACAGAGTGTTGCACGAACACACAAGTAGATGCAGCTATCCGCTTAGAAAACTCGAGACCGGCTTGAACCGTCGTCGTTGTTACGATGAATTCGCTAAGAGTAAGCATTTTACGGGACTTTATTACGAATTAAGCGTAATTCCCGGCCGAGTCCGTGCGCTCGTAAACGCGAATTATTTATGGCCGCGGCTGCACGCCTCTACCAGGGAAATAATTTTTCACCAAATCCGACCGGGAGCGTCGAAACACCCGGGAATCTAACGGACCAGGAACATAAAAGACTCGCGCACAACATGATATTAGCATGCACTTCCGACACCAAGAAATTTCGTGCTTTTATTCAGACGCGTAGCTTCGGAGATGCATACTCCTGAGAACTTATGGAGAAGTTGCCCTGGAACAGTGAATTACTGTTTTATGGGGGAATCTAATAGTCCGGGAACACGCCTACATTGCTTCTTAACAAAACCTCATATTGAAAGTTGTTTCAGAGGAGTGATTTATTTAGAGATCTGAAGGTTGAGAAAGTTTGATAGATTGAGATTAAATAGATCCTTTTTGTAGAGTAACGTGTCCAGTGAGTGAACATAATTTGTATTAAGTTTAAACAGTAATATTTATGATGCACTTCTCGTCTTCAAATTTATACAGTAATTCTATTATACAGAGTGATCAATTAGGCCAATCTTATAGAAAAATGTTTCGATAAAAGTTATTCAATACTTTCATGGGAATAAAGTGCGATAATATTTTTTATGCAATAAGTAACTGAGGTTACCTTGACTTTTGGAAATAGCACTATGACTTTTTAACTTCATTGTTATAGCAGAAAAAACGAATTCAGCATTCTACTATACAATGGCCTCAAGATGGCCTTGAAATTATGAATTTTTCTTAAATGCAATCAAAATTGCTTCTTCACTAAATAACTCGACAAATATTTGGCAAACTCGATGTTCATCTCATTCTGCTGGTTTATTTACGAAGTTTCAGGTCTGTTGCACTATTTTATCGTTAGCAAAAGCTGCAGACGTAACTTCAGAGGCTGTCTTCTCCCTGTTCCTGAAATTTCAATCCTTTCAGTTAACCTCAACTCTCTCTCATTTACTTCCACCAACCCCTGAGTCTACTCTTCAGCGGTGTTCTCAAAGAATCTTTCAAATGACGATTTTTTCCGTACAGTTTGTTTCCGCTCCTACTCCCATTTACACTAACGAATCCGAATTCTGCTCCACAGTCGGGATTTCAAAGAACCATTGAAAAAATTACTTCTTTTACATTGCTTGCTCGCTACGTGTTACGTAATTAAGTTGCTGAAAGGTTCGGATTTTTATAATTTCGCGCTCCCTCATTTTTAGCGCACGTATTAATCAATTTGGCATGGGAAGTTTTGCTTTCTCCATTTTTTGCGTACACCAATCAACCCTGAGTGAATTTTCTAACTGATGTGCAAAAGATTTATCTCGCACTCTGTTTACAATGTACTCCACTCCCCAGTTATATTCATGAAATACGTAAAAACCATTAATACCATTAAAATAGTGAATTTTTATTGTTTTACGTTTCTTTGGAAGAAGTTCAGTATACAGTGTAAACAGACCGCATAATCCGATACGGGACGAGTATATCAGTGTGAACCACTACTTCTTTGTGAATCCAATTACAAAACTTCTTTATTTTACTTATTTGCGGAATTTTTCTTATTAAAATGACACTGAACACGATATAATTTGAACCATATTTAGTAGTTTTATTGACGGTATCTTCGGTTTTTATCGTTCGGTGTGGGGTCGGCGAGATCACAAACTAAATAGTAGAACCACAGGATCTAAGAAACAGCACGGACCCGAAAGTTTTTCTTAGATCAAGACTTTACTGTATTTCGCAATTGTCTTGTAAAGAAAATTAATTCTCTCATATTTCATTTGATCCAAACTAATTCTAATTTGATTCGCTCATAGAGTTGAGTTTTAATCACTTCATGCACGTTTGGCGCAAAAAACAATCGACCGATATCGGTAAAATCTATTCTTTGCTTCCATCTATCCCAATCAAGCCCCGAGCACTCAGTTCAGCGGCGTTTCCAATGAATTTTTCAAAAGATTGCTCCGTTATATTTCGTACTCGGGGTGGGATCGAAGCAAAATCGACTCAGGCTGGCAAGTTGATCTCACCCCCTGCACCATTCCTCGGCCAGTCCCCGATGCAGGCGCGTACGTACGAGCAATAATGCAGCGATACACCCTGTGTTTAGTACTCGTATTATCATGATCCGTGTTTGACCACGGTTCGCAGCCGCGGCTGTTTGCGCGATACACATCCGTGTGGATTGTACTAGCCGGATCACGATATCGAGGCAGATGTATCGTTAAGATATCGAATGTGATATCAAGTGTCGAATATGCTCGCAGTCGTGTACATGCGTACACCAGGCAACGACTCCGAGCCGAAACACGGTCGAGCAGTCCATCGATTCCGGTGGTTAAAGCCGATGGAAAGGCGTAGGAGATAGTCAAGCAACGATTTTGACGCGGCTAACTGCCAGGTAACGGCTTAAACGACTCTTCGATTCAGCTCGTGTGGGGGTTTCGTTTTTTTTTTTTTAGATACCATTCCGCTGTCTGTCTTCCTCGCTAACGTTAATGGTCGGTGATTTTATCGTTCCGATCGGTTTTCCAGCTCGTTCCGAGCGGAATCTCCAGACGAGAGGGTGCTTCACATTTTTATTTCGTTTTCAACGAACAGCTCGGTCGGGAATGTACGTTCGGTCACAGTTTTTGTTTAAATTCTTCCGGAAAGTTGCCTACAGTTGGCTTTTCACATGCTCTTCTCACATTTCCGTCTCCTCAGAAAGGTACGCGTTAAAACTTTCTATAATTCGACGAATTCGAAGAAAATTTTTCCATTTTCCGCATTCTTCAGAATCTAATCCGTTAACTGGGGATTATGAGTTTACTTTCCAGTCGCGTTGGCTATCACTAGACTTCAGATCATCGTACATCGATGGCTTCTAAAACTTTTCAAAAATTGCTAGGACATAAAATTCGACAGAATGTATTACGATTTTCATTTATTTCAAATCTATAAAAGCTACTACCATTGAGAATAAAAATATCACTAATCCAAACATTAAAAATTGCACGAACGTTCGCAGTCCAGCTATCACCTACCAAAAATTGTTCACTTTCTTTTTAATGCAACAAATAATTCTTCCACTTTATTAAATCCCTAATATTCATGTTAGTATAATTTACATCGTATTTGCGTTGATTGTGGCTAAATATTAGCTATGTCAATTTTATTTATCTTCCTTTACATCTCACTAATTGTTCATGATTGGAAAGTCACTCAATTAAGAGGTTAAGATTAATTATTGTAGGTATTATATTGTATATCCTATTAAGAGGTTAACATTATAAAATTAATTATCAAAATACCATCGAACACAAATATCTTGTCGAAAAATTCTGATACAAAATTGTATCATTCATAACGGACGGAAACAATATGTACGCCTTATTGGATTTGTACATTTATCGCAACGCGCGACGCCGTGTACGAAAAGAATGGTGCCATATGTACAGAAAGAGAACACAGGCGAAATGAGACTAGAGAAGGCTAAAATATTATTTAAATAATAATCTTGCCGGGACAATCTGAAATTCGCGAGATCCGGCGATAGAACGTGACAAAACGGGAGCTTGGGGGAGGGGGTTTGCCGAGTGTCGCGGGCAGGCAGCGGGGAACGGTTACGGCATAAAAGGTATAAAAGCGCGGGGAAAAGAGGAAACGAGGAAAAGAGATCCGGACTCGGTCGACTCGAGGGTCGTAACTTTTTCGTCAGGATTATAAAATTAACGTCGAGAGTCATCCACCCCCTTCGTGCCGCGTTGCGCCGCGCCGGCTTCCCCGGAGGGCCGCAATAATCGTGAACGTCAAATTTAACGTTTGCGCTCGGCCGATGCAATCCATTAGATATTGCTCGTAAAGAGGCCTCGTATCTCGGCCGTGCATGCACGCGCGTATAGCTACAGCGTGCGCGAACGGCTCTTTTTTCCGTTGTGCGAGAGGGACAATGAGAGGGAGAGAGAAAGAGGATCCAGTTTCGTACGCACCACCCCTTCTGTCCGCGATGAACGATCTACCCAGCTACGTAAAAATTTTCCCATTTTCAACGACTGACCGAACAATTTATACCTGGCCACTCTTCTGATCACTCGTCCGCTGCGCGCTATCCTCGCGAAATGATATTCCTTGCCGGTACGCAATTCGATCTTTCCAATAATTTTGCCGTGCGAACCGAAGTAATCGAGAGCCTATCGATCCATCGATGCACCGCGTGTCTTGCTCGATGTCGAATTTTTTCAGGTGCAATTCGCTCGATGTATCGTTATTCGCTTTTATTTCGGGCAATGCTAGAGTAATTAGTATTGTGCAGATTTATTTATGGGGACAGTAGCCTGCAATTTTACGGTACAGTAAAATCTTGATTATCCGAACTTGTGAATGAGAAACCTCGAAAAGATAGTCTTCGATGTTTCAAAAACGTATTAAAAATTACTTTAACCAGTAGGTTTTGTTATCATTATCTGTACATGCTTAATTACCATGTATCGTATACATACATGTACATACATATATTCAGAGCAATCAATATCACATTTCTAATTACAGCAGTAATACTTTTGTATTTAGTAAGCAATTTTAAAGCAGTTAAATTAGTTTGGATAACCCAATTAGTTAGGATAAAAGTATGATAGATGTAAAAAAGTTTTCGAAATGAAAGTTGCATCGGACAACAGAATAGAATACTTTGAATGCATTGTACAAATGTATATAATTGTACGGCGTGTACGGCGAGAACGTTAATGATATCTTTCAGCGTCCTTACTAAACCTGGCAATGACAAATAAACACTTCTGAACGATATCGCAGAACATCAATAATAAGAATGGTAAGTTTAGTATCACCGAATCAAGCATGTGTAAACGATGTATTTTTTCAAAGAAGAAACCGATATGCTTCTCATTTACGGAGAAGCATATAATTTACGGACAAGACACAAGTAAAGGAAAATAGCAATACACAAATACATATTAGTACGCCAATAGAGTACACAAGCAAAATGATTTTCACAGACGAATACATTAAATATTTTAGCGTTTCGTGGGCACGGTATTGCGTGAAAAAAAATGAAGAACTGAAACCAGATGACCAACAATAAAAACATGTAATTATTTGTGGTTGGATAAGTCCAGCTGATGTTGACACATAACAATTTGGTGATGACATACCGAATCATAGGATGTAATATTGACAATTTAATGTGCAGTCTCTTTACCAGTGCAAAAAAAAATGGGTGTACGCAAGATAATTTCGTTTTTATGGACGGTAACGATCCAAAGCATACTGGGTATATTACCTGAATGTGAATACTGAATAATACATGTACCAACATATTTTAAAACTTCTAGAAGGGTGGGGACGGTATAACATTGAATCTAGTTAATTTAATGCCTAAAGGAATTACAGTAATTATAAAGCCAAAAGGATAGCTCACAAAATATTAATCAATTCTTTTATTCTCATATTACTTCAAATACGTTTTTCATACGGATTCGAAACTGTACGAGTATTTACTGCTTGTATACTTTTGGTTTTGCTTGCTAGTTTCGCAGCTAACATAAGTTCATGAAATTTTCTGTTTATAAAAAACTATTGGTCAGTATCCCGCAGCAGTTAGTTTTTTATTTAAAATGTTGTTCGGCTAGTAGTTTTCAAGG
This sequence comes from Lasioglossum morio, assembly GCA_916610235.2. Taxonomy (NCBI): domain Eukaryota; kingdom Metazoa; phylum Arthropoda; class Insecta; order Hymenoptera; family Halictidae; genus Lasioglossum; species Lasioglossum morio. The sequence goes on from OU744327.1 coordinate 9,755,809, forward strand.
GTATCGATGTATTTTTTAAAGTAACTACATATAATTTCATGTCGCGTAGCTCACTAAAAAATACATTCAAATATGTTGTGTGACATAATCCTCAAATTTGAGCTCTGAAGATGGAGGTCAAACTTAAATTTTGTTTTGTGAGGCGAACGCGGGCTTTCCGAGATTAACACTTGTAAATCTTTAGAAAGTGTCTTTCGTAGCACAAAGTCAAAATTAAAAAAGAAATTCTGGACGTAAAACTTAAGTGAGTCATCCGGTATATGCTTATACACCCGGTAATATCCTTACTGTATACATTCATCTTTTTTCAGATTCTGTACTGCCTCGAGATAAATCAGTCATTAATTAAATATCAAGTAGCCACGGCCATTGAAATAGTCGGCTAATTCTTGCACTTTCAGACATCCGTTCCAATTATAATTTCATTCCCTAGCGAGCTGGTCGCCGCGCGCCGCGCCGCGCCGGTGTAAGTCGAAAGGGTTGGTACCGGTGCAATATTCATAAGTAAGCAGGCTGGTTTTCGCGCTCGTCGACGGCTGTTAAGTTTAACGGAGTTATGCGTGTTAACGGGCCACGCTTTATGCTTAAGAAAGTTGCTTTGACGGTGGAGAGATGGTTTCCAGGAGTCAGGGGTGTCTCGTAAAGCCGTGGCTCTCCACCCTTCCCACTGGCTTATTCCGCGACAGCAAAGAGGAAATTCTTGCAAGGTATTCTTTCATTTTATTGTTTATTCAGAAACTCGTTATAATTTCATGGGGCGGCTGTTTACGTGCAACGTGCACGCGAAACGATCCAGTTTAGGGGTGTAAACGGTATTTTCTCCCTCTTTTTTTTCATCTCCGTCGGCTACAAAAGAGCTTCCAGCGCCTGTAGTCTCGTAACACGCCGCTTCTTGGCCGGCTTTGTGCCCGGCTTTTTACAAGGAATAATTAACGCGGTATCAAAAGCTATTATGAAAATTTCGCGAACACGTCCGACCGTTTCGCAAACGAAAATTTAGGTAACCGTTGTACTCGATGGCTTTTCACGTCCCCTTTCTCCTTGCACAGCGCTGTGGAATATTAGATTTTCCATTTCAATCCTTTTTTTCCCCCTCTGGAAAGCATTGGAATTGAATGCAAGTCGGGCAAAATGGGAAACAATTCGCGTGTCACCGGGAAAATTGTCGGCGAAAGACCTTAACTATCGAACGCCGGACAAAAAGTGCCGCGTTTCGAATCGCTACGGTACAATCTCATTGTTCCGCGAGACAGCGGCGTTCGTCAAACACTTTCCGTAACTGGTGTCAACTTTTAATTGATTTCTCGGCCAATCGATTCCACTTTACGCTGTTCTGCTTCGAAGGGGCCACAACCTTATTGAAGGAGCAAATCATTTCTTCTTTCAGCTCGTACGATTGTACGTACAAAGTTTTTCAATCTTTATACGTACAGCCCGTCTTATAATTAGTGGCACACATTTTAAATCAGAATAACGTTTTTATGAATGGATCAAACGACTTTAGTTTTTCTGAATTATTAAAGAAAATGAACAAGTTCTTTTTATATCTTTTTTGTTTAGGCTTGTAACAAAAATTTTCAAAATATGTCTTGTAGATTCATATAAGTTATTTATGATTTTTTTGTGATTAATTTGTTTATGATTTCCAGACTATTTTTGCATTTTGATTCTATTATTCGGCAATCTTCATTTTTAATCGTTTGTAATTAATCAAGTAATTGACCAATTCCGATGAAATTTTCAGGACGTATATAACTTATATAGACCTACTAAATACGTTTTATAAAATTTCGTTACAAGTCCAAATAAAACAGTTGTAGAAAGCATCTTTTACTATTTTTTCCATAATTCGGATTAGATGCAATTTTTACAAAACTTTCATTACATACCATTTAGTAAGCTAATCCATCTTGGCAGAAAAACTGAAGTCGTTCGAGTCATTCATAAAAAAGTTATTCTAATTTAAAGTGAGTGCTAAGCCCTGTACATTACTAACTCCTGTGCTCATTATTAAAATCGAAATATCTTCTAAACTAATGATATTTAGCTATAAGTGATTCAGTACTTTTATGTAGGGAATACCGAGTAGCATCGAGTAGTACATTAAAAAATATGCAATTCTATTTAACAGAAAAAAACAAAGTCGACCTCCATATGACCTCTACGCGCTCACACAGAAAAAGAACATCTACATCGAGAAGTGTGCCCCCTGATACCGTGTAACTTTCGTCTGAAACATTTTCTAGTATCGTCAACAGTTTCAGAGATATTTAAATGGGTCGATTGAAACAGGACACCGTGTATAATTCGTTAGTATGATCAATGCTAACTTTTCTCTGTCTTCATTGGACAGCTCACTTCCACCCTAAAAGCATTCCGGCACGAGACTCTCGCATTTGGAACTTCAGCTGAAAGTTCTGTAAAAACGTGCACGAGCCGAAAAGGTGGATTAAAAACCGAGTTCCCCCGATACCGACCGGCATTCAGCGTAATCTACGGTCCCCAGACGGAAACGAATTATTCGGAGACGACGGCAGTAATTACCCCACATACATATACGTCCACATATTCTCGTAGGAACAACGGAGCCCCGCACATATCCTTCCAGACGTTCGCTGCGTCGGTGTTGGCGTGGCTCACTCGATGATTACCCCAAGTTATTACCTAGATGCTGTGCTTTTGTGCGAGCGCGGAGGACGCAACAACGCCGTCATCGGTTTCCTGCCGATTTGTATTACGGGCGTATTGTGCGTTCTCCCGAGGACACCGAGAGGCTGCCTCGCAGAAGGACGATAGAAGGAAGCTCTCCTCGAGGATCGTCATTTCCGAACCCGGCGCTGCCTCGCTCGCTTTGTTCCCCTGATTATTCCTCGCATCGGTCCGTGGAAGGAGCGGACCGTCGCAGCATCGTCGGCCTGGCTGCATAATGGGGATGTTGCACTCATTACTGCGACGTCAGAAAAGAATCTGCTTTCGAAGCGGTTCGTATCGTCGACCGAGCGCGTGCGCGAACCAAACCAAGGAATCCGCCACAAGAATTTCGCCTTGGGAAACTCGGTACCTCGCAATCAGTGTCCCGGCTTTTCGAAATTATCAAATCACAAAGCGGTATTCCAGCTTACAGTGTGAATCAGGAAGCTAGCTTTTGAACACACGAAAACGCGTCGCAAAAGCAGCAATTTGAATGAATTGTACAGAAATTGCTGATCTCGCGAAATTTGTTTTGAACATTTAGTTTAAAAACGTATACGTAAGGGACTGTCGTAAAGGTTGGGACACCGCCTAGATTTGTACTTGAACTTTTAAGTTGTAATTTTTCAGTGTAATCAGATGAAGGAAAATCGAAAGTTAAAAATACCTGCATCTAATTGCACTGGAAAATTACAAGTTAAATGTTAAAGTATTGTATCTCTGTAACTGTATGCGTATTATATCTGAATTATATACAGGGTGTTTCACCAAAAGTGTTACAAGCCGATATCTTCGAACCTAGTAACGATATCGGGGACACTTTTTTAATTGCAAGGTTATAGAACCTGTTATAATATGTGATAAAAAACGTAGTTCTCCTCCAAATGTAAGAAGGGAGGACGGGCAACGTTGCCGCGCTCTGATTGGTTTCGTGTTTTTTGTTAACAACTCTTCAATAAGCCGCGGAGTATATTTTCTGAAAGGACAAAGTTACTTTTAATGATCTAGGGAATCAGTCCTTTCAAGGAAGTACATTTTTGGGACACCCTGTAGAAATACAAAGTCAGACTATAACTCGAGATCAAAGACAGCAACAGGAAGTGCAAGATACTTTCGTTTGATCTATTGATGGCTCGTGCGTTTCTGCAACAACATAAAATGCACCGCACATGTCGGTATAATGACTACACCCTGTCCCGGCACTGCATTACACAATTGCATGATTTCAGTCGCGTCTCCATTAAAAAACGGCTTGCGAGCCCGCAGAGATTAATTCGCAGTCGCGTATGGGGAAGACTTGGCATTTCCGTTCAAGGGAAAGAGTCAAAGAATGAAAAAGGGGGACCGGAAGAAAAGACGGTCACTCGACAACAATAGCTATTACCTTCTCGCGTGACGCTTTCGTTTTTCCGTGGATATCAGTCGCGGCTAAAGCGTCCGGGCGTCGCGCGTCGTGCTGTTTCTACAGCGCGTCGCGTCACAGCGCGTCACGGAGAACGCATCGAAGCGCACACTCGAGCAAGCATTAACGCGCACGGACACGGGGGCACAAAGACGGGAAAGAGCGCACGGGCACGCGCGCAAGAGAACGCAGGAGAGCGCGCACCCGTCCTCTCTTGTCTCTTGGTAGCATCGCGGCGTCATTACACTCTGTCCTGTCCCTCCAACCAAAGGATGACTCCGTGGTTTTAATTACACGGGATGAAAGTGCGTACAGTGACGCACACACGTCCGACCGTCCGCTTCCTTTGCTCGTTCGCCTTTTAAGTGGAGCAACGTGTGACACATATGCGTCCGCCTAAGACAGTCTCTCCTTTTCCCCTGTTTCCATGCCGGGACAAGCTCCTGGATCGAGGTACACGGTGTTTATCAAGTATTCATTAATGATTCGTCACGGTCACCTGTTTTATTATGCATTAACGTTAGGTGACAAACTTCGGCGCGTCGTTGGTCTGCCAGTTTTCCAATTTCGCCAGAAATTAAGGTAGCAGCCAGGGCCAAGGTGAAGCGGTTCACTATTTTTGCAGTATGTCTCGGATTCTGCTGGAATTGATATATTTTGTAGTCAATGTGAAAATAGGAAGGGGCTTTAAGTCATCACTTTATTATCTTCGAAATTGTTTAAAAGATACAGAGATTTTCACGAAAACTGTCTAAAATTTTTAATTTGCAATTATGTCGTACAGTAAAGCCAACCGCACCAAAACCTTTAAAGGGAAATGTTGTTCAGTCGTTGGTCGTTGAAATCGGAGGGGAGTTAACTTCGACAAGTTTACCGTGTAAAATTATATTAATACTTCTCCAAAATATTTGTCAAAAACTGTCTAATATGTATGCAGTATTATGTTTCATATTCGATATACACCCAAGTAATTCGTTAAACGATTATGTTCGTTATTTTGATCGAATATTTTCTGTAGGGGTAGTATAATCCAAGGGTACTAGGTCGCGAATTTTCCAACGCATAAAGTCTAAAGTTATAAAGCATTGGGGCTTTTTCTGGCCAATATTTACACCGCTGGCCGGAGCCATTAAACAAGTTAGATTGTAAAACCGGGGATAGGACACCCTGAACTCGGAACTCCATCGCTTCTTTCGAGTCGCGCGTCGCGGGATTACATGCAGGTTACCGCAAAAAGGAAGAAAAGCCAGGAGGGATCCACATCCCGCGATTAACCTATTAACCCGGTGCACGTTCTTACGCAATTCTTCGAACTTTTCGTGCCCGAGGCTTCGACGTAATGGCGTCATTCCCGAAGTGGCTTAATGGCGGGTGTTAAACCGGGATGCGGCACGGTAAGGCAAAGAACTCCAATTCGTCGTTTGACCACCGCACCTCCATTCTTTCGACCCAGTTCAATCTTCACGATAGTCAACAAGCCACCCGATTCCTATTTCTGGTCGACCGAGACTCTGTAAAACCATGCAGACTCGCATGCTGCAAACGATCCGTTTATCGGAGAACTTTGCCACAAGTTTTGTTGCAGTTTTCACGAGGCTCTTAGAGCGCCACTTATGTAGCGGCTCGTGGATCATCTCCATCGCTTCTCTGGGCCAGTTTCCTTTGTTCCATCGTTATCCTACACTGCATCTATTTTCAAGGAATAAAGAAAGTGTCGATAATAATAGTTTCTTTGTAATTGAACATCTGCTATCACGGATAAGGTTATTACTAGGCTAAGGTTCAAAAACGTTTAAAATCATTCAACTTTTAAACCAGTGTATTTCTAACATTAAAACTTGGATTTTTGACATGTTCTCGTAGCAATCTACAGGATTGCATTTTAAAAAGTAAAAAAATTTTAGTTTCCTCAGGAGAAGTTCAGTCGAATTTAAATCTTGTTATATTATTTTTGACTTATTAAAATTATTGAGAGAAGAAAACATTTTGATATAACTTTTATGTCTATTATGTCTACTATACAAGTTCTTGGACAATTTTTGCTTTATATAAAGATGCAGAATCTAATTATTAAATGTCAACTTAATAATTTATACTTGAAATGTTTAATCTTAATAATTTAATACGGAATACTATAAAGCTATCGTCAAATCGATTTTACTAGAAAATATATTATTTACTTCGACTTCATCAAATCTCCTTAAGCTTTTATCGAATGTCGAATGAAAATTGAAATTGCATAAACATTTAAGATCCAGTTGTAACATTTAAAATTCTTTTTATGGCAATACTTTTAAGAGCATATATAGATATCCATTTTAAGAAAAATGCAAGAGAACTCAATTTCCTGTACCCAACGAAGCAAAAGATACCCTTATCCCTTGAATAGGTAAGCAGCCCATTTTCTCATTTTCTTTAAAAAATTTGTCACGTGTGCAGTAGATCCCCGTCTTTTAAAAAAGTGTTAGGTCACATCAATGTCTTACACCAGGGGAGACGCCTAAGTTTCTCTATTGAAGGTTTAATATTTATTAAAATCATATACTATGAAAAACCATGAAAAAAATTAAATAGGAATGTATGCAAATAACAATTATATTTTTACACATATTGTAGCATCTTACTAGCATGCATTGGGAATTGGAGGCTTATGAATGTGCATTAAAAAAGAAATTGTTATAATATTTCATAATCAGAAAGGTTATTTTAATAATATTATACTATTATACTTATATATATGAAATATTATTATTATTAATATATTATTAATATTCATTATAATAATATATAATATATATTATAATAATATTATGTATATACATATAATATATGGTTATAATAATATTTCATAACCAGAAAGCAAAATATCTTCACCCGACATGAGTTGCCGCCAGTGGCGCTCACCACTAGAACGGTCGTTCGCCGCTCCGTATCCCGTTGAACGTCGCTACGTACCGTGAGTAAAAAAGACCTAGTGATTGATCTGTGACAATATAACACTTCCTTGGCATCGTCTCGTACCCTTCTCAAATTGCCTTAAAATGCTGACAGAAACGTGTAAGTACCGAAAAACAACGCTACAAACCTAGCTGGCTGATATAAACCGACCCTTAGACGTTCCCCGGAAATGTTCGCAACGAAGAACCGCAACCGCGGTCTCTGATCTCGAAGAAATTGTGTCCCGGTAGAGTGCAACATCGACGAAGAAACTTTTTCGTCTTGATCCCTCGTCTTTAAAGGTAGGACGTTGCCCTGAGTGCTCGTCAAGGGGTTTGGTACCACTGGCATAGATGCATAAACGCGGAGAGCACGCACACATTCGTGTACAGGCCACGGGATTATGCGTGGCGTGCGTGTGGACGAATGAGACGAGCGTACTTACATTACATGCAAATAAATATGCCATGTGAGAGGGAGGGGCGGGCGGGTGCCGTGCGGTGCGGTGTGGTGTGGTGTGGTGCACGGGATCCGACAGGGTGCAACAATGGGCCCTCACCAGTTGCCATGGTAACACCATCAATCCCTTAGCAACAGCTTGAGATCTTAAAGCCGAGGATTCGCAGCGACCGCCGCGGATCATTTAATGACGCCAGCGTTGAACGAGGTCGAGAGAGGTCACGATACGGAGTTATGAGGGCCGCTAAAGCGTTTCGGGGTTCCTTTCGACCCGAAACCTCGAGAGCCGCTCTCTAGCCTTGTTTTCAGTGCACGCGTTGCGACTGACTATACCTACAAACCCAAAATACAGGAAACAATTTTTCGGAATGTCTTCTTTCTTCTTAGTTATTAGGTAAGCGACTGTCGTAAAGGTTCGGGCACGTTTTGCACTTTAGCTGATTATTCATAATGTATATTATACCATACATAATAATGAGTGTCATTATTACACTTATTTCTTATTATTATAAATCCATAGAACCAGCCGTCTACTTGTCAGTAGCTTAGAAACTGCCGAACAAGATAAGAGACGTTGCGCTCAGTCGAACAGTCGGCGGCGACTTGGATGACGATAGACCGAAATGCTGACGACCAATGGTGATGATCACGATGATACAGAATGCTAATTTTGAGGTAATAACTATCACAGTATAATTACAACACAATTAATGCGGTACTATATATTATTCATGCGTTTCTAATAAAATATTGCGATCTTCGTTATTAAGGACAATCGAATGACAATTTAGCAACACATGAAATTATGGATTATCTTAACATTTCATTGAATGAATAGTCTTTTGATGGTTCTCACTATATAGCATTTAGGTTAGGATATAATATATGCGTACGTATTATCTATTGTGGTATAATAGTTTGTATAATGGGGCATGCAAGGGTGAACTAATTGGTCCGAGAATCTTGTTCGTTATGGCATCTGGTCGTTCTAGCATATACATATTGATGCACGTGCATTTAGGGAAATCTGTTCTAGACTTATAGTGAAGGTTTAATGCAACAATTGGAATTGTCGAAATAATATTGAACTAATATTATACGTACAGATAGAAGAATTCAGACAGTTGAAAATATAGAGGGTGGTCCAGTACACATTAGCACATCATTATCTCCGCCGTTTTTAAAAACATAAAAAAACTTTACCAACCAAAAGTTTTTCAGTATAAAGGGAACTATATCCCTTACATCTAAAGGGGAATGTATATTTAGTACGATATGGCGATAACAGTTTTTTGATAGTCAAAGAGTTTCCGAGATTTCAATACATTTGCATTATATTAAAAATTTGTGGATAGATTGCCACATGTACAATACTTAAATGGCTCAAAAAATTATTAAACATTCAATAATATGAACTAATTGGAAATATCTGTTTTCGGCTCATTTTTTATTTATGGAAACAGATCTTAAAAGCGTTAAGGAGCTTCGGTCTGGCACTAATCGTTTTGGTAAGGTGTAATATTGAACTAACCTTGTGTAAAAATTCTCGGCCTACTTCGAACCACTTTAGTCGCAATATAAGTTAAAATATTAACTTTTAGAATTTTAAGAACGAATTGCGCGGAAATCACGGTTATTTGAGACTTAGGGTGAAATTTTTTAAGAATTATCTTTAAATAATAAAGAGAAATGTAAAATGCATACGATTTAATACTCCTTTTTGTAGAAAAAATTTTAATTGGCTTTAGCGGAAAGATGAGAGTTCCGCATAATTGTCAAGAGACGCGCATTCTTCCCCAAGACTCGTCAAGCGTCAAGCGTCAAGCTCCTCAAAACTGACGGACGGTATCAGACATTAATCCCATATCCGCGCCGTATCCCGCGGTCCCCGTAAACCGGGAGGAAACTTTAATCACGCTGGTCGGTGTACGTTATCAAATTTCCATGCTTCCTCTCTGCGAAACGATTCACCCGCTCATTCTTTCCTGCCGCGTTATCGCGACGAGACGTGACGAAATACGTTTCCCGTTGCTTTCCCAGCTTGGTCGTACGTGACGAAGATAACGGTTCGCGTCGAAAACAGAAAAAGGGGTAACAAAAAATGGTGGTGGAAAAGTACAGTAAAACGAGCAGGGCCTGGCGACTAATCGCGATGCAATTATCGGACAACGAGCTTATGGGGTCCGGCGTGCGTCAACTCCTCGCTGGAAGGCGATTTTAAGGACCTCCGCCTCCTCCTTACTTATCCCTCCGTTCATTTCGGTCCGCTCTATTTTTCCCCGTTTTCCCGGCGGCCAACCGAAATAATAAAACGAACCAGTCTCGAAGCAACGAGAAACGAAAACGAGCGGATGAAAGGGGAAGCTCGTCACCCTTTAAACGCTCACCCGGCTCCCTTGCTCCGCCGCCTCTGCTCTCTGTCATCCTTCATCGACAACGCGCCATCGGAACCGCGCGCAACACACATATCCACCTTGCACACCGTGATTCATTCGTCGACATAATTACAGGTTTATCGCGCGAAAACTCCTGACGGCTTCCTCTCGCGGCTCATGAGCGCCAAAGGAGCCGAACCACGTCGTCGACCGTCGACTTCTACCGGATACGATCCTCTATCAGATTCGGGACGGGCCGCCACCGCTTTTCGGGCCGTGGAACTCGCGGTTAATTAAGCGTCCAGGAGAACCGACGCTACGACCGGAACCGGGTTCGCGAACCTGTCCATCAACGTGCGAAATTCGCTCTTGTTCGTTTTCCTCTCCCTTTCATTCGCGAGTGATCGACCTCAGCCCTGTGCATACGAACCAACGACCTCGAGTGGACAAAGTTTCTTTTAACCCTCAGTAAATCAAAACGACTGTAATCGGGTCATTTAGATCCAACATAAAAATGATTCTTATGTGTAAACATTTTGAAAGTACTTTTTATTATTGCTTTTTGGGAACACCGTAATATGCATTTTATTATATTATTATGCAATATCGTTTTAAAATCTTAATTGAAAATTGTTATTCGTTTTACTCCGATTTGTTTTTACATATCGAATTATTACCCGATTTGTCGCATCACGATTTTCGAGACGCTTTATAGAGGATACAGAGTATTTTATGAAGAAGTGTTATTTTAAATTATAACAGAAGGCTGTGTTTTACAATTTTACTGACCACGTGACGAAGAGTGACAACCGTAACCTTCACAAATAAAAAATAACGCGGAATTTAACCCTTTGTACTCGGGACTATAACGAAAACTAAATACTCTTTCTGACGTAGAATATTTCCATTCTACTAATATGATTTTTTTTTTATTTGATGCCTATTAAACTCATTTTGGCACAAAACTTGTTTAACAGATCTTCGCCTATCCTAAGATTGTAGATACACGCTGTAACGGTTTTTACACATCATTTCTTGACACCCCGTACATCCTTCGCCATTATACCGCTACTTACGCCTAGTATAACGTGAAAGCCTCTCGTACCGGGGAAACAAGAGAAAATTGCGGAGAACTTTTGACATTCGAAAATTTCGCGTTCCGGCCGACGGATTCGCGAAGCATTTCGCAAGCTTCGTGACAGATTGCCGATGGAAAACGAGCACGGTTGCTTTTCATTTTGCTGACCGCTTAAAAGCGGAACGATGTAGATTTCCAATGACTGTATTGTACGATAGTTGATTGACTCATGAACCGCATTCTGCGAACCGTAAGATGATATTAGCCGATTTCAATTCGGGACTATCGCCGGTGCATGCCCAGTGCATCCAGCGCATAGCCGCATTCAGAATATCGACCCATTGACTAAGAGGCTACAGGTTTCTGATTACAGGTCCCTATCTGAACGTCACGGCAATTGCAAACGTGAGCCCTGACACGGGAAGCCCTAATAAGCAAACGGTAAATTGACCGATTCCATGATAATTAGTTACAGATCTAATGCCAAGTTGTTAACTAATCGCCATTGCAGGTAATCAGCCTACAAGTTTGTATTGTCATTTCTTTAGCTATTAAGGATATTAAACAGTTATTCTTCGGAGATTAAATTGTAATATATTGTTCACGTTTCGTAATAACCAAGCCGGATTATTGCAGTAGGTATTTAATTTATAGTAATTCTCGAGCTCTTGCGAGTTTTATGTCGGAGTCATTTGTGACTTGCACCAATATTTCACTAGTACAGTTTTATTCCGATATAAGGCGACAGCTCGGGGCCGCCTTTCGTCGTATTTCGAATGTAGCGATACAATCGTTTAACGATACCTTTTGTTGGATAAGGATGGAATATATATAACGTACCCTGTCATTCTGACACTAAGCGGTGTCGAGCGAAAAACTTCAAAAGAAAAAGAGGGTATACCGAGTTTCTTATTTTAAATTAACAGCGTCGTCTCATATTGGAATAAAATATATCGTCGGTTACTCGAACTTATCCCCACTGCTACCGCGACGAGTCACGAACAGCATAGCACACGGAGGGTTAAAATATCTTCTGGTTTGTATTATAACCTATCAAAACCTGTGATAGCAGTCTTATATTATTTTATTACGGCTTTATTTTAATAAAGAGTGATGCAATCAATAACATGACAAAGATTATACCTTTCTAAATGCTAGGTAAGTAATTATGAGCTGTATAATATAATAGAAGAGCTAGGAAATCGGGAAATTGACTTGTATAGGGATCAATGACTTGTATAGTTTGAACTTGTATGGTAATGGTATACTTGTTCCACCATTGTATTGAACAGTCTAATTAATTTATGTTTGCAACCTCACATAGCCGACAAGGTTGATCTATTTTTCGAACCGACGGCTAGTGGGCTGTTCAACCGAGTTGGTTCCAACTAAACCTCGGTTACAGGCTGCCTCCTGGACATCCCACGCGATTTCCATACTCATTCTCGCAGACAGGACACCCGGTGTTTTGTATCGGTCGCGCGGTCTCTGCTCGCAACCTGGAAATTGGCAGAACGTTCGCAGGCCCTGTGGACCGGGCATTGATTAATGGCGCGCCTGTTGCAGCCCCGGTTACAATGCAATTCGCTTTGCAGCGGGCCGCGGTATCCCGCGGGCTGTTGCAACTGTGTTTGCATTTTAGGGAGACACAGTTGCACGCCGAGTTCGCGCGCGCTATTGCACTGGCACGGGTGGGGGCCTGGGGGTGGGGGGGGGGGGGGGTTCGAAGGGCTACAGGGTACGGGCTAGGCGAAGCGGAGACGAGCGGATCGACGGCGATCCAGCGGTATTTGCAGCGAAGTGACAAAGCCGTGACAAGAGTGACACGGTGGCATGGAACGGACGACAACTAATTAATCATCCTGCGGAACTGGACATCGCGTTCGAGCCCAGCAAGAGCCAGTGCAATGAATGCACCGGCATGCACCTCGTGTCCTTTCGATTCGGACATGTGTCTACACGCACACAGCCGTGCGTGCTACGGCAATTGTGCACGTTCGTACCCTCCCCTCTTTGCCCTGGTTCTGGCTCCCTCGCCGAGCCGGTGTGTCTCTGTCTATCCATCTATTTATCTAATATGTGTCTCCGTCTCTGTCGCTCTCTTCCTACCTGTTTCTCTGTCTCGCCAGTAGGCTCGTCTTTCGATCGACTGACCGAATCTGTCTTTGTTTACCGGACACCCTCGAGCACCGATTCTCGCCATTGGATTTGCCTATCGGCACTGTTGCAGCTACACTTGCGCACACACAGCAAGGGTCTTGTGCCTACACCCACACCCCACATATACCCGGTCTCACTGATTGTGAGTTGCCGCCGTCACGCTTACTGTCACTGCGCGCGGTTCCACCGGACCGAGCGTCGATTGTTCCGATAGAAGACGACCTGGACGCGCGGCATTAATTACAACGGGTAAGTGGCGGAAATTAGTGGCCAGGAATGTAATGGATGTACCCGCGGCGGCGCAGCGCGCGCGCGAGATCGCCCTTCCCACTGCCACGCCGCTCCAAAACCACTTGCCCCGATAAGCTTGGGGTAATGGCTTTTTTCTGTTCGAGCCGTAATTAGGACCTCGACCCAAGCTGGAAACTGAAACTGCGGCGGGATCTCGATCACGGATGTGCTTCCTTCAAGCAGTTGTTTGGCAAAGTATGTTCGGCGTAACTGGCTGCCGAGGGTAGCTGACAGGCTGATGGATTGTTCATTTAATAAGATTATCGCGTTAACTGCCATTGATTGGTTATGTAATTATTTGTTCAGATTTAAAAATTAATTCCTGTGCTGATATACCGAATATAGTTGAACCTTCTTCAGAAGAACCAATTAATATAAAGCTTCATTTAACCGATATTATATAAACTACGGAATAAAATAATTCATGAAACTTTACAGTCTTAGAGGAAGATTGATTTGAAACCCATGTTTTGCTCGTCGCAAAATTACTACGATGTAATAAAACACAAATTTGACCTTGAAAACAGTAAAATCAGTTCTACGAAATCACCCTGTCAGAAGGTTCGCAATACTATGCAACGCTCGGTGCAATTTCGCGAGAACGAAATTTCTCGGCCATTTCAAAATCAGCCTCCACCGTGTTCACCTTGTTTATCAATTTCCCTAAACAGATTGTTACCTCGATATCGACAAGTTTAAGCTGGGCCATTCGGTAGCCGAGTGAGTGGGCGCACGCGATAGAAAAGGAAATCATCCGGAGCATAAAGGCTCGGCAATTTCGAAGAAGAATCCAATTTCACTGGCACCAGAGTAGAGCTACCGTCGATCGACTTCAGTTTTCGCAAGAGACGGCCAAGGTGAGGTGAGGCGTGGCGAGACGAGGTCGGGACGAGAGCCAGAGCCTAGCCCGACTGATTCGAATAAATATCGGAGCAGCTCCGGGAATCAGATCAAGTCGGAACGAGAGGAATCCACGTGTCTTCAGCAATTTCGTTAAACTATTGAAGTCAAGTGGCCCCCAGAGTACATCTCTCCGGAATGTTTCACGGGAACGTTCACCATGCTTTTTATCCTTGAAACATAGGAACGTGTGCATAGGTACGCACACAGTCTTGACATCTCGAACGGGAACGCGTAAACACACACGCAATAACCGAAGCTGATTCGTATTTACGTTATTTTCTCCTCGGACGATCAGTATCATTTTCCGTCTCTTTCTCTTGTTCTCCCTATTTCCTCTCCGTTCGCCTTGTCCTGCCTTCTTCCGTTTTTTCTCTTCATTTTCCCGGGCCATTAGCAGCGTAGGAAGACATCAGCTTCCACTCAGTGATTACCGGAGAACGGAATTTGCATAACACACGAGTCGTACTCGTACCGGCATTTACATTTTATTTGAATCGCGGTAATCGATCGGATCGGTCCCTGCCGCCACCGGAATGGAATGGAACACTAGGAAACGGAGGGATGCGCGACGCAGCCCCGCGACGGTACGTCTAGAGGGTTTGGCCGCTTTAAATAAAAATAAAGTACCGTCGGATGCGACCGGATGGACGCATTAGCGATTGGGAAAAGGCTACGAGTTAGTTTTAACGAGCTCGCTCGGAAACTTCTCTATTACCGATTCTGTCTCTTCCGCCCCCGCACTCCCACTCCTGAACCACACCGCATCGCGTGAGTCTGCTTCCTCTCTCGGAGTTGACTTTCAGTCGTCCCGAATCAATTAGATCGCGGAAAATTTCTGTGTGCTCGGAACTACTGTTGTCTTACCACTTTCGGCTCGTTGAATATTTCATGGCCTAGAAAGAGATGACATTGGACGGGGTTCATAAATCAAGATATTATCAATAGTTGAATACCCATCGGGAGTAAGGGTCTACTGCACGCTTTCGTCAAAATTGAGTTAACACTATAGTACGATTTTACAGTCCCTGGAGATCGTTTTAGCACACACAACTCGTACGAGATTGTTGCATACGGAATTTCCGATTTCAGAGTACAAACGTTAAGAGGTGTTTCAATCAGAAATACTATGACTGCGGATCTTCATGCAAATTCTAATTTCTACAGATTAATTTACAAAAATTTCTTACGGTACGCACAGCGTGGAGATGCCATTAATATTTCTTGATACACATGTTTTAAAATCAATCTAACTATGACAATTTATATAATTTTGTTTAATCTAATCTATTATAAAAATAAATATATTTAGAAGTAACTTCAGGTGAATTATAATTTGAATAAGGATTGAAACTCGAAATAACCCAGGATTAGAGCTGGGCTTTATTTTATTCATAAACGATATACTGGGTATGTTCCTAGTCTATAATGAACTTTGTCGTTACATATATCGATACATGGATAGCAAATAATTGCAACAAGGCGAAAGATTATAACTAGATCGCGGATCTTAATCTGAAGACTCTACTGACCTATTCGAGCCAATACTCGCAGTAACAAGTTGATTATTATTCCACTTGTATTCCGTTTTTTGTTATAACTTTTTAATAAAGCTCTATGTGACCTATGTTTACACAACACCTTATTATTATTTAGTGCTATGGAATAGACAAAGTTTGAACATTAAAACCTGGGACACCCTGTATGCAGAGGCCTCAAAACTACTATAACCACGTTTCTCAAACACTGAAAGAAGAATCTGCTTTTTCAGCTAATTTCGCAACATTCGGAGTACAGTAACTCACTATATAATAAAATCCAATGAAGAATATAAGAGGTGTCGGCATTCACCGTAACGATAACGAGTACTCCAGTTGAGCGTACCGCGGGGTGTTTTCTTTTATCTTTTTTTATAGGTCACGTAAACGAGAAACGACCGAGAATGTAAATTTTTGAAAAGTGTTTTCCTCCGGGCAGTTTTTCTCTTTTTCATCAGCATTAAACAGGCCCTTGAGAGGCCCGTAAAGTGGAATTTCGCGTCTCCGCGGCTCGTAAAGAATATCGCGACGGCAAATAAAATAAAAGTTATATTACATAATAAATATAGAACGCGCCGGAACTGCTAATGCAGATAAAGTGTATAAAACCACCGTGGTTATGGATTCGCACTGGTTGCGATTCCGCCAATGGTAAAACTGTCCACGGGGTGAAATACACGGGGGACCAGTACCGAGGGTAAACGTTATTGTTGCACCATATAAATCGCGCTTGATCGCGGAGGAGTATGGATCGTATATCAAAACTACTGCCGCCGTGCCGTGGTAATTTGTGGCCGGTAATAGAAGAGGGAAGAAACCCCGCAACGAAATTATTATCCAGAGAATACATGAGCTTCGTGGTAACGGCGCGACACCGCACCCGTTTCCAAATTGCTCCAAACTCTTGCCAGAATGAGGACAATGCTCTCGAAAGATTGAATCCGCCAAAAATATGATTCTCACCAACGCAATTTTTCTCGCTAATTTATTAGCATCTCTATCCTTATTTTCAGTCCATCTCCAAAAATGACGTAATATCTTTTATTTTGTCCTCCTTATTACCGATTCTTATGAACTTGTGATTGTAATATGCTGCTGAGGTAGCCTTCTAAACAACTTTCCCGAATAGATGTTACCGCCGCACGGCCTTAATGTTTTAGATATTCGTTTTCTAATAAATTATTATTAGGTATAATAAAATAGATAATTCGATTTTTTAGATATTAGTTTATAATACTCTTTTTCCTATCACCTTTTGTAGTTCTCTCGCTTCCTTATTTTCTACGACGTAGATATTTATGAAAAATTCATTGCTGGTTCCAAGTAAAAAATTTTGGTAGTTATCATATTCCATTCTATACTGCATAACATTATATCTACGTCATTTCCACTCTAATTCTTTGGGAAAATAACATAATTGAAATAATTGTTAAGTTTTAATTGCATTTCAATGTATAACGAAAACGCATACAAGATATATTTGAAATTTTATTATGTATATTGATATCGAAAATGAAACAATGTTTTCCGCCAAATTTTCACAGTCCAATCTGTGATTTTTTATTCAATTCTGGTATTGGATGTTTCTACATATTTGCAATTTGAGACACTAATTTGCAGAAACAAAATCAGAATTTTGGTTCCTGTTTCGTGGGTTTCATTGTACAATATTCGTGAAATTGGAGTAAAATTCGATTTCCCTCGTCACGGGTGTCCGCGAATGAAAAATAAAATGAAACCGTATTAAATTCCAGTCGGCTTTATATTCCACACGTTTCTACTGATTTGTGTAGCTTACAAATGCATAAAAATCCGCAGTTTAATAATATATATATATATATATATATATATATATATATATATATCAGCTTTATCCAGACACTGTGTTTTACAAGTTTATAGAAGTTGAGCCACCACTAAAAATTGCTGTACCATTATTCAAAATATCATTTACATTATTAAATATATCGGGTCACTATACTCCGATTTTGATAAAATTTAATATTTTAAACAACTTTTTCCATTTTCAATATAGGGGGGTGGCTTTTATTTTTCGAGATATTCGCAAAAAACTATTGATAATACTGTGGGGATGAGAGAAAAAACAGAGTCTCACTCTATATAGGGGGATACATATGTAAGGTAAACTTTAAATTCTGAAATACTACTCCTGTATTTTCATATGAGTCATTTGCAAGATATTTCCAGGAAACTACGAACACTTAGGAATAACGGAACACGTGTATTGGAGTTGCTTCGTCCCTCCCTTTGTACTCGCCATTAGGGCAGAGGAGGCTCTCCACCCCTCAGGAGACAGTTTAAAATTGTGCCCCTAACAACATATTTCTATGTCATTAACCCTTTGCGGTCGGAGCTATATTAACTCGAAAATTAAACGTTTCTTCTGACCTACAATATTTCCATTCTCTATGATTTTTTAAATTTAATAAATATGAAATTGATATAAATACCTCATACAATACTTAAATGTGTAGTAATTGGTTAGATACTGACATATCTGATAGTGTCAACAATTATTTAAATAATAATACAGCAATTTTTAGTGGCGCCGCAGAGGCGCCACTCGACCGCTAAGGGTTAAAATCCGTGAGGAATGCCATATTCGGAATAATTATCCAATTATTTCGTGCCATGACGATTAAACCCTTGACACGAAGTGTCAACAAACCAACCAGACAAATATTAACTTACAACGGTTCTGCATTAAACGGCTCACTTGTTGTTACGCCCACAGGTATAATATGTAGTAACTTCGGTGTCGCAGCCGCTCGGTTTCGAGCGTGTGAAATGAAATTTTGAGGGTCTAATTGGAAAGCCGTAAATCGCCTCCGGTTTTGGTTCACGTGTCCGATGCACCCGCGGATTCGAGAGTCTCGGGTTCCCTTGCAAGTATCGCATGCATGCTCGCGTAATTCCAATACATTTCGATAATAATCGTAATTGAAGCATTTAATGCCCGGTGGCGTCGATATTCCAATAATTCACCAGGTTCCTGTCACGGTGCGCAATGGTGTGAGGTGTAAGGGTCCCCGTTCGATTCCCATGGGATCTGGTCCTTCTCGGTTCCATGGCAATGCATCACTCTGTCCGCAGCCCCGTAACTCACCGCTCCGCTCGCGCGCACACGCGCACGCATGTACGCGAGAACACAGAGGCGAGGACAACGCGCGCGCGCATGTTCACGGATACACAGGGATAGGCGGGTATGGGCGCGGACAGACCTCAGACACAAACGCAGACCAGCCGATGAGGGATCATACGTACGGGCAAAACACACATAAGGGTGGACACGCATGGTCAATAAATGCACACACCGTCGGATAGGTGTGCGTACACATGCGACATAGCGATGGAAAGACGGGGTTCGAACAGATATATGGCCCGAACTGAACGACGTATCTAATCTAACCCTTCTGGACAAGATACTCCGTGATGGTCGAGGGGGTTGACCAGCCATGCGTTAACCATAGCCGCCGGCCAGCCAAGTGTAATCTAAAATTACAAGAATCCACTGGCTGGACCCAGGAGCCCCCCGGACCATTTGTCAAGCCACCGGACAATTCCTATCGACAGTCTCGGTCACCTTTCCCGTTGTTCAACGTTCATGTTGTTGTTAATAAATCAGAGAATGTTCGACGATTGGTAAGATAGAGTTCTTTGTACGGACGTCGTCCTATGTAGTAGATGCTGTGCCGTCTTTAATTTACTTTGCTGCAACTCTTCTTGCTTCGGCACACAGGTGGCCCACTGCCAAAATTGGGGATTGGTTCCTCGAAGCAATGAAACTTTGAAACCCAAGACGGTTTAGAGTTTTGGGAATTCGGAAGTTTGCACCTTGCTCGCGAGTCGAAACTTTCAAAGTCGCGATAAGAGAAACTTTGTATATATTGGTGGAATTATTAAGATTTTGCAATCAGCAAATGCTGACAATAATGAACTAGCACACCAAGTGGAAGACTTGTCAGAAGAGCAAGAAAGTCGTAGCATGTGGTGTTCCTACTTTCAGCTGCTCCTACTTCTACTTCTGCCCATACACAGAATTCCTATCAAATTTTCGAAAAGACTTTTTAATATGTAAATTAAATTTGTTTAAATGTTCTGATACTTGTGTGGAAGTTATATCACTTTTTTATTGTGTTTCTAACCAAATGAAGCAACTAAATAACGTGTTAGACCACAAATGCATTCTACATGCCAATTTAGAAATTAAGTCGAATAACAGAAATGAAATGATTATGTTAGGAGAGCTTGTTTTCAAGTTATTAATGGTTAAATTTGTGCTCTTCCTGTGAACACAAAATCGTTATTCTACATTTTTTTCTCTTAAATTGAGTTGTAGGATCATCCCTTAAAATATTTAATCCATAAGTCGTCCAAACTGATGTTCAAAATATTCGGATCTTGTACGGATCTTGATGCAAAATAAAAAATGGTTGCTTCATTTACATGCACGAGGAGGTAAATAGACATTTTCTTCGTTATTGAATAATATTAATAAGCTGGCACTAACATATTGATATTCTTAAAATATATTTAATCTATCTACTGCTTTAAATTGCACTTACTCATTTTTTCTATGAGTGCATAAAATCCACAGTCTACAGATTACATTTATTTTCAAAAATACTAAGCATTCCCGTATGTTGCTCTCTAGTCAAAATTGAAAGTTTGACAAGCACACAATTAGTACCGTAGCAGTTTCGCAGCGACAGATGGCAAGAAAACGTGGCCTCGTTTGCGAGAAGGTATCCTAGAGCTCTTCGCATCTATTTATCAAGAAACGCGAAGTTGACGATGCCACGGGTGCGACGCAAAAAGCTCGAGGCATTCTTGGCGCAGCGGCTCGCATTGCGTAAAAGCCCGTGACTCAGCTCCCGTTCGCCGTTACAAAGTTACTTATAAACCGGTCTCTTGCGCCGAAAAGCTCCGTTCCCGAACGATATTCATCTCCATCAAGACAATGCTAATAACTCGAGAGCAGTTCAACGGGCAGAAAGAAGCGAAGCCGAGAGAGTCCGTCCTTTCGACTCTGCCCTTTGAACTTCCTTCCCGCTCGGTTTTCTGCAACACTGTAGGAGCGAAGAGCCATTAAAGGCGAGCACAATCGCGCGGCGGGTGGTCAAGTCGGTGAGAGAGGCGCGAGGACAAGGGACAACGCCGCGCGAGTCGACAAAAGAGTGGCGAAAGATCGAACCCCAATTCGTTTCCATCCCTCTCGCGGTCTCTCGCCTCCATTATCGGGCCACGGCATAAGTGAAGCGATAATCGGCGAACAGAATAATGATCTGAAATGGGCGTGTCCGACTCCAGATCCCATCGGCGGATAACGCCCGCATCGCGGCATCTGCCGTTCTCCATTTTTGTCACGGCAAGCACGTTGATTTCGCGCTGATAACATTACGAGAGAACACACGGGCCGTGCTGCCCGTGTGAAAACCGGAACGACCCGATTGGACGGTTCCGTTTCCACGCGAACACCGCTGAAACTACACTCGGCCTACCCCCCCTGGTGGTACGTGCACGATCCCCTTACGCTTTTGACCCACTTTCGCGACGTGATCGAACGCGCGATTCTGGGTACGGGTGACATCGACTGCCACGTCACCCGCATATGGTTCATACTATTCAAATAGAAATTGAATATTAATTTTCAATGCAAATTAGTGAAATTCACTGTTCGAGCGGCGAGTCTACTGAAGTAGTTTCACTGGGCATTCTTTCCGGTACATAGAAAGTAAGACAAATTCGTATTCAGTTTTCTCAGAATCTACAGTAGCTACGTTATGGAACATCTAGTACCATATCAGATGTGCATTTTAGCTAAAACGAATTTTTCAGTGCCGAGAAGAAAGTTAAACAACAATGCGTGGATTCTTGTATACTCTTACAGTCAAGTTAGATGATGCTACTAAACCGGTTAGAGGTTGAATGTTACATATTACCTTTAGAAATAATAACACGAGAAAGCATAATGAATCCGAAAATATTATCTCTATCAATTCGTATCGTTCGCCAAACTTTGTGAGCATTTTGACATTTACACTGACCGTGGCTTGTTTTAGATAACACTATTATGCGGGTGTGTTATAGAATACACACATGTATGTGCAGAAAGAGAAAAGAAAACGTAGAAAGTATAATTAAAAATGTTTTTAAAACTACCTTCTAAAAAATATACATTTAAGTCCAAGTAAACCTTGGAAGTAATCTATCTATTTTCGATGATATAAAATCTGACATTGTGTTAACAGGTTAGTTAAAATTGTAAATTATTAAAAATAGCCTGAATAAGACTGTGTTTGGGTTCATTTTACGCGCGGCTTGAATCGGATCAATTGGCTAGAATTGGATCATTCAAGTGGACCAATTTTCTTCCGGCTTTTATCCGGTTCAATCGGAATCGGACAGCAAGTGCACCAAGATTCTACTTATGGAGAAGTTATTCTCATTAAAGGAGACTCTTTTAAAATAGATCCACATGACCTGATTTTTTTTAGATTGAGAGAAACTGGAAAGAGCTCGAGCACTTGAAGTCGACCATAGAACCGATTGCGCTCGAGCGATTTGACTGTCCGTACTATCCAGTAACACTGTACCCTTTTCACTAACTTTTACGTAAAACTTTGTTGTTCTGGGCATTGTCTGACATATTTTTAGGGACTTCTCTGTGTCCATATAATTCGATCATGTGTTCAAAAGTAGATATCTTTACGGACACTGTGGATCGCATACAGAAGTGACTAATTATTCAACAAAACTCGTTATAGTCTCTACTCTATGTAGCACAAAGTAGAACGCTTAAAACGTATACTTTAACGGAAAGTAGAAAACCTACTTTCTAACCAACTTGTTTTTGTTTACTTTAGTTTAGTTTGGTTTTACTTTAGTTTAGTCATTAAGTTATGTCAACTAAACCACAAAAGTTAATATTTATATAATTATTCATTGTTTATTTAGAATATAACATAATCTTCGTACAATAGATAACGACAGAAGTTTTAAGTTAACCTTCCTCTAATATAAACAATGCAGCCAATTTCAGTGTTACATTGTTGGGACAACTTGTCGATGTGCTACCTCCTTTCCGATTTCAATGGCGTTGAAATATGTTGAGACAACAGCAGAGGACCGGAGAAAGGGTAGCACATCGACAAGTTTACGAAACTTTACTATTTTTCTTTAATTTCAAGAAGTCCTTTTATTACAGTATTTCACAGTTTCGAAACTTTGAAAAGACCAAAATAGTTGTCAATTTTTGAAGCCGACAATATCAGATATCCTCTAAAGTATAATCACGTGACTTTGCAATAATTTTACCTTCCACTATTTAAATTTACAACTTACGGAGTTGAGAAACACAGGAAAGATTGAACAAATAACCAAAGAAAGATTGATTAAACTAATATATACAAGGGGGCAAGTAAGAACGAGCTTCGGCGGGAGGGGATCGCACAGTTCTCATGCTGTTTTTCCGTGCCGTTAAGCGGACTGTTAATTCCCGTTAATGCTTCCCGTTAATTATATATGCATCCCGATGCGCGGGACGAGTAACGGATCCGAAATGGCGCGGCGACAGTCGCATTATGATGCACCCCTACGCCCTACGCAGGCACGTGTCCGGTCCGCGCGAACCGGGCCGGATTTTAAAACACGCGGGAAAAAGGGGGTCTGAGAACCGAGAACTTCCTCGAGGACGACAACCGGTCTGCCATGCCGGCACGAATTAACGCTGGAAAATAAAGGAGCGTGCAGGTCACGCCCGGTGGCAAAATGGCCCGTGACTAACGCGTAACGCGCCTCCTATTCTACTGCTACTCGATTCGTAGAACCGAGGAACGCTAGAAAATCGCCGGCCATATTGCTCGATCGTTTTACGAGTTACGCGTCGTCGATATTATTAATGGCAGGATGTTAGACAATTTGTTGGGACCCCGGCAACGTTCTATTACCGTTCCTTCCGATACGATTATTTTATTAGATCCGGGGAATCGAATCTTTTGTGTTGTTCCAGTGGTTGAATGGGATAATTGAAAGGGACTTGTAACTGTTGATTGTTTCCCTTTATTAATTTTAGTCGTCAAGTGACTCCCATTAATAATCGGAAACTCTTAAAAAGACGACAACTTTTTAATGTTGGACCATACGACTTCGGTTTTATGAGAAGTTGCAACAATTGCTTTGCCGTGGTTTTTTACATCGTCCTCTCTCTCTCTCTCTCTCTCTCTCTCTCTCTCTCTCTCTCTCTCTCTCTCTCTCTCTCGGTTAGGAAATAGGCCGAGGCCCTCTGCGACTCGGAATTTATACGCATTCGTTGCTATCCGCGAACGCGAAAATCAACAACCAGGTTGTTAAGCGCGATTCGACTTTTCGCACGCTCCGAGAAACTTTGAGAAGCTTGTCGCTGCACGTTTCGTTTTACGTTTCCTTCTCGAATTTTCTATACATGCTACAGCGTTAAATAATTAATGAGATACGTAATTAGATAAATAGCGTAATATTATAAATAGTTGAAAATATCTCATGGGAAGAAACTAAATAAAATTGAAATCAGGTTAATTAAGAACGTAGTAAAGGATTATTTAGTGAAGGCTGTTGGAAAAATATTATAAATATATATTGGAGAAATGTACACTTGAACTATAGTGATAACTACGGTAAAAGAGAAACAAGTTCTTCATTAACCCCAGGCAAACAGCAACAGAATAAAGAATTGTAACTAATCTGAAGAGACATAAGATGTAAAAGAAACGACCGCTAACAAGTGGCTATTAAGAGGTGCGATTAAAGTTTGCAAAAGAACGAATACATTGGCGTAAAAAGTGGAAAATGGTAATATTTTTTCTAGTCTTATGAAGATTGTTTTAGGACTTTAACGTAAAAACAGTTAAAAGCATTTTACTAGATAAACGAACTAATTGAATAGATTTTTCTTTAGTCATTTCTTAACTGTTACGGTAATAAGTACGATCGTCACTTTTCCACGTAGCGGAAGTTTCTAATAAAGTTGAAAGTTGAAAGTAAATCTTCCAGAGGCCGAGGAAGTCCCTTCACGGGAGTACTCACAGTCAGAGCACTCTAACTCTAGGCGGTAAACTCAATTACAACTTGAGCACCCCGAAGCTACGATAGTATAATCAAGCTCAAGCTTTAAATCGCTTCGGAGCAAGTGCCCGAGTTGCAAGACCTGCTCCAGGCAACTCGTTGATTGAGTATACTCGCGATTCTTCTTCTTTCGTAAATATCACTTGCTTACTTTCCATAAAATACGCTCAAACCGTGACATTGTAAATGTCAAATGTGTAACTACATCCTTACTACTACGAGAAATTGTAGCTGTATCTTCTTGATTTTAATCTGCTCGCAATGGCGCGTGTAGTGAAAGATCTGAGTGGCAGTTAATAATCTAGAAATAATTATTCTAATTTATACGATTGGCTACTATGTTTCATCGGATTGGTCAACTGATTTATACGATTTATAAACTACTTATACGATCTAAATGTTATTTTTACCATTTTAAATTGTTTATAACTCATGAACCATTTAATCAATTTCAACGAAATGTTCAGGATGTACATAATTTATATCAATCTG
The DNA here is from genome assembly GCA_916610235.2 of Lasioglossum morio. NCBI lineage: Eukaryota > Metazoa > Arthropoda > Insecta > Hymenoptera > Halictidae > Lasioglossum > Lasioglossum morio. The sequence continues at coordinate 9,781,255 of OU744327.1, forward strand.
AAAATTATATTTTTTAAATTTTCGTTACAAGTCCGAATAAGAAAGTTGTAAAAAGCATCATTTCAATTTTTTTGTTATTCGGACTAAACATACTTTTTCCAAAACTTTCATTACTGATCGTCTAGTTATACCTACTAAACGAATTGATGTAGCTTGGTAAAAAGAGTGAGGTAGTTTGGTCCATTTATAAAAAGTTCTCATGTAAAGTGTGTGCCATCAATTATCAGACTGATTGTACAAATTGTGCAGGATATTTCAAAATTATATGTTGTGACCACTATAGCGCGATTCTACTCCTCTAGATCGGTGGAGATCTTTAAAAAAAGGAACTACAAAGTTGAACCTCAAGGTCAAAATTGTTTTTTATTGTAGTGTGTAGTACTCATCAAAAGTCTGAAAGAAATCCTGAATCTCAACCGTTCTCTTAGAAAACGATTTTAATGTTTCGTAAACCATTCCGTATGTCAATAGTGTATCCCAAGGCAGTATAAACATGGACGGGGTGATTCTGCATGAGAAAATATACAACACATTTTTTCTTTGTCTCTTCCTGTCCGAGTTTGAGTTTGGAAATTCAGCGAACGCGCGTGCTATTGAATAGGAATCGTCTGATGCGTCTGTTCATGGCCTACTAATTCTACTTCTTGGGTACGCGAACTTGACGGATTTTGAAAGTCAATTTTCTCGAAAATGACGCAACAAACGAAAAAATTGATGGTATATTTTCAACTTATTTCCTCATGTATAGTCTCCTCCTACGGGTTTATACTATTTTCGTACGCCCTGTAGACATATATGGAATAAAATAGTTTACAAAACTTGAATGTTGTATTTTAAGAGAACGGTTGATTTGAGATCTATGATTACTGTGAGACTGTTGGTTTGTTTATATAAGTACTATAGGGTATAATAAAACCATTGTTGACCTTGAAAAAAGGATCAAGATTGATGTCACGGTCCATGTTTTGGTATCCATCTATCCGGAGGTACAGAATCACGCTATACCATACTATTAGTTTTGATATCTATTGGTAAACGAAAAATTTGGTAAGTCGGAAAAATGATATCTTCCATTGTCTTCGATGATGGATGCCATTTGGGGTATACATTTAATCCTATCATCGCTCGCCTAAACCGAAGTGGCGGAGCTTCGGGCGATAACGGCTCACGGAGGAGGACTATTGCGGCGATAGTTCATTAAAATATCCATGAATATATAATTCTCGGGGCGGAGTACACCGCGGCCAAATAAATCGATAACCGGTTGCACGGTGGAATCGCGATAGAACAATAATTCCGGCGGGTCCGCGCGATTAACCGCGCACCGACGAAAAATATTCTATTTCGCTTCCGGCCGGCCCCATTAAAATCGGCGATTATTTATAAGCGGCACGACCACAGGAGAGAAGAGGATCCCACCCCTGGGGCGTGAATCGAAACGCGTTTCAATTTTCATCGCTGGGGACGCTGCAAATTGCCTAACATTCAGCCATTATTACTATCGTCGGCGTGTAACTTGTCGAATTATTGAACAGTATGGCCGGCAATTTTCGTACGACGCGGCGCCTCGGTTCTTCGATTTTTCAACCTTCGAATTTCCAAGTCAGACACATCTTTTAGAACGATTTTATCGACGTCCATTTCGTTTAACCTTCTCGGGTACAATTGTAGTTTGTTACAAACTAGCCTGCCTCCTCTTTCAAAATTTAGTTTAGATGGAAACGATTCAAAATAATCTTTATGCAGGGCGTTTTGCCCGGTTTTGACATCTTGATTTTCACGCTATTAGCCAAAAATATTTCAGTGAAAATTTGAATGGCATCGAGTTGGCAATATTTTAGAATTATTAGTTTTTCCCTAAGTGGACGCGTAAAGGTCATATGAAGGTCAACTTTGTGTTTTCGAATAGAATCATTTATCTTTGAGTACATTGATGGTTGACAGCTTGTTGCGAAAAAGTGTATTAAGTTAAAAAATGAATACTTTATGAAATATTTCAACTTATTGTAAGTTACCATTACTGTATTTACATTTATTTATTGCAGAAAAGTTTAAATATAACAAACATATACATCACGACACTTTTGAAATTAATCGTTGATTGTCGCTGTCGCTGATCCCCACTCGAGGTGCAAATTAATTAGTCGCGATCGGTCATGCCGGGTTAACGCAATTCCATCAACGACGAGCATTAGGCAACTAATGAGGAAAACACCAGAATCGAGAGTCGCGTACACGCAAGATCTCGCAGCGACCAAGATTGGCAACCACACACACACACACACACATACACAGGCTCGTTGATGCACGTCACGCGTCAGCCTGAAATTACTCAGGTAGAAATGATCGATCCAATCAACCACACGATGTAACGGAAATGTATAATCCTATCCGAAGACGATTAAAGACAGTCGCGCGTATAATTGATAACACATATACGATTGTTCCGCGTATACGTAGTACCGCGAAATGATAAAATCTTTAATAAAGTGGCTGTTATCCGACGATGAACCTTCTGGGAAGTGGTGTTTAATTTAAGAACGCAATAACATCCGGTGAAATATCGTCGATAAATTTCTGGCCGGTTGTTTTTAGGGTAAATTCTACGGAATTTACGACGGTAACATTGCATCGTAAAAGGTACGATTGAATAAATTATGGATGTCTGTTCGATCGTCAAACTGTGGAATCAAATTCGAGTGTATTAATTTGATGCAATAAATAAATGTAAATCTCGAATTTGATCTGCGTTACATTAATGCGAAATGTTATATTGAGTTTGAAGATTACGTAACTTTACGCTTTAAGTTGTCACAATGACATAATTATTTGACTAAATTTGAAAATCAATTTTCACTACGATTGTAGGAAATCGTGAACACAATAGATTTATTAAATGAAACAGATTCTATTACGATCTATAAGAGTTGTTTTGATTTCATGTGACTTCTGTGAGCATAGCCGTAGCTATCAAAAAGCTAACAGAAGCAGTTCTACATATTTGACATACTTACATGTTATTGTACATGCTACATAACCATTACTTGGTTTAAAGCAGGGGTCGGTGAACTTTTTTTGGAAAAGAGCAGATTGTAAAATTTCTTAATCTGTTGGGCCCAGTAGCAAACTCGAGGACATCTACATAGGTAATTGTACTCATGGAGCAACAAAGAAACAGGGGTTCCGAATTATTTTTAATAGGAAGTCATATTTTTACACAATTTTTTTATTTTTTATTTTTTTCATGTAGAGAACAGTATTAACCTCGCGGGTCGGATTAAAAACAGGCGGCCGGCTGGATTTGGCCCGCAGGCCGTAGTTTTCCGACCCCTGGTTTAAAGCAATAAATAAATAATAATACGTACATATGAATACGAGCGTGCATGTTTCTTGTTGGGTAAGTTATTTTGTCAGAGACCAGAATACGTGAAAAATTTACCTTACAAAGTAAATTGTTTTATTAGATTTGTTAGATTGTTTTAATAAATTCTATTATTTTTGTATTTACTCGTTTCCATTTAAATATTACTATTATAAGAATTATTTAATTTTATTCACATAGACAGCTGAGAAGACGATTGTATACCCTAATTATTCTGTACATGTAGAATAATATTAATTATTGTTATTCCCTAAAGCATAGTCTTTATTATCAGAGAAATGATTAACGATACTACTCGTATTTCCTAAATGTCAGTCAGAAATAATTTTGCAATTGTGCTATAATGACTGCTATCATAAGCACGTATTATACATTAAGTTTCCTGTCATTATACAATTTTGCGATGAACCATATCCCATTGTTGGGTCTTTGCCAATCAATGCACTGTGTTTATACAAGTGTAGCATCTTCTAATGAAAAATTAATAAGACAACATACAGGCAGAAAATGATCATAATGATTGCTTAAAAGGAGTTTAACGTATAATTTTTTCTCAGTATCATTATTTTTCTGTCGCAATGTATATGTACGTACTCGATATGAAACACGTTGCGTGTACATAATATGGACAATTACTTTCACACGATGACGCTAATGACGTAGTGACAGAGAATGTTTATTTTCCGGGGCCAATTGCAAAAATGCTAATAATTGTGAGAAATAGTACCAATGCAATTTGCTGTTGCCAGTAGTGTCGCGAAGTATATGGTGTTTCAGGTGTGCCATTCACATGCCCGACGTGTAAAAAACAAAAATTATCATAATGTGCTATAAATTATAAAAATATACGATTTATGTTTTTTCCTTAACCTTCCACTAAATCAATATTCATTTTTCATAGTATTATTACATAGTATAGCATAAATATTACATTATCAGAATGTGCCGTAAATTTTTAAACTACACGATTTATGTTTACTTATCCTTTCTACCTAAAGACATACTCGTTTTTCATAGTAAAAATAAAGTTTTACCAGATCTCATTACAATTTTTCTGAGTATCCTATATACTGTATTACATTTTTAAATTGCAGTATGACTTCATTTTTTACATTTTTTACCGTGACCCCAAAAAATTTAAACGTTTGCATAGTTTACTATTACTATTCGAAAATCTATTAAGTCTTGCGTGTTTTAACGTCGGTTTTATTTTAGAAAAGGTATGTGTTCATTCTACATATACACGGTTTTAAATCAGGTGGTACATACTAGGTGCAGTGAATTTATATATTGTACTTATATACAAAATGTACTTCATTGAAAGGGATGATGCTCAAGGTCATTTCAAGAAACTTTCTCTCTTGCAATACGGTCTTCGCGGCGTTCTTAAGGAGTTATTAACGAAAAAGACGGACCAATCAGAGCGCGACAGTACAAAATTTTTGGGACCCTCTGTATGCTTGGTTGACCAACCGTGATCATTAACAATCTTTTCAGGTGCTTGATCCTAAACACCCAATAAAAAGAAAAAACAATTTACTCGATCAACTAAACGATTCCTTATAAGTACTTACGTTTCCAACATTCGGTGACCGAATGTTGGGAGTCTCGGCCGGTTCCGGCTATTTTCAACAGTTACCGGAGGAGCCAGTAGATGGATGAGTTTTGGAGGGTAGTCCGTTACTCCTCTGGGGTTGCAATGACCCCGGGGAGCTGTTCGTAAATCCATTAAACTTCCCTCCACTTAAAACAATAAAAAATAAAAAGAAAACAAGGTTCTCAACATTCGTGATTGCGAACGTATATTGACACCTAACTTCACGAATGACAGAAATAAAATTCTTCCCAATTATTTGCTGTAAGTCAGCTCGTGAAATCGCGAGAGGTTCGCTCGTCAATCGACGGAGGACAAGCCTCAAAGTTCATTAGAATCCGAGGCTCTCCACCCTAACGATACGAGGCGGCCGCAAAGACCGATGCTCCCTTCGAACCGTCTCATCGATCCCGTTTCCACGTGAACAATGCGCACGGAACTGGCGCTCGGAGTACCTTTTCAGAGATGACTTTAATTGCGCGAGATATCGTGGCCGGCGTGAAAGGACGTCAGAAGCTGGATCGGCGGTGTTCAAAGGCGCGAAACGAGTGAATGGAGTTGGTCGGTGTCGTTCGCCGCCGCTATCGTCGAAATGATCAAAATAATCGAACGGTGACGAAGGAAGCGGCGTGGAGCGACGTTGGCGTCGGCGTCGACGTCGGCATCGCGAAACGGAACACAACCGAGCGCACCGTAAAGTGAATCTCATTAGCGATGCCTTGATGCATAGGACGTCTGCGGGGGGTGGGGTACGTCGCTTTGATGTCGAACGAGCCCGCTGCCCTCGAGGGCCGCAGCACGCGGCATTATTGTTATCCCGAGACGAGGCTGTTTCTAATTATCGGAAAGGAACCGGAAGTCGCAGCCCGCGACGCCGAGCGTCGCACAGAGGGACGCCCGCCCCTGGAATATTCAGGGGGTCGAACGGGTCGGGAACCTTTCGGCCGAAACGCTACGGAAAAAGACAAAGGGGGATCGACGAGGTCCACCTGTTCTTTCGGCTCTCTTTGATGAATGGCGGTAGTGGATGGTCACGATACGTATTACTCAACGCGCTTCCATTAATCATATTGACAGTATAGGATGATCGGTGTCAAGTATGTTATATGTCCCAAGGCCCTCAATCGCGGTTTGTTTGGCTTTCATTAATATTCGATTGGGGCACAATGCAGAATGAATTTGTTCGCAGGCACGGCTGATCGAGGAGGAGGAGGAATATCATTTAATCGGATGGTTCGTGTTTCAATTTCTTTCGACTGGGAGAATGCATCGTGGCGTAAGTAACTGTGATCTGTGATCTGTGATGTGTATAAAGGGTCTTCCATTAAGAGGTGTCGTTTTAAATTTCGCGCTATTTTTTATTTTTCAAGATTAGAGTTGTCGCTCTTTGACACGTGGATAATGAAATTGTAAAAAATTGTTTTTATAATGTGAAATAACACTTCTTAATCGAAGACACTATAGTTGACTTTGGCATCAGATCTGGAGAAAACAGAGTGTTTCTATGTATAGTAGATAGAAAATAATCCTAGAAATTCTAAAGTAAATTACTTTGAAAATGATATATTTTTTTATTATAGAAAATCTCACAAGAGATTTAGTTCTTGTTGCATGATAAATTTCCCTTGTTTGCTATTGTTACATTGAATTTTATACATTGTTGAAATAAATAAATAAATATGAGTGTTAATCTTATACACATGCATACGTGTCTGTATAATTATGTAAGGAAAAGTCGAAAAGAGCCGAAAAGCTATAAGGACACACGGATAATCGATCGTGAATGACAGACGCGCTTCGTGTCGCGGGCGTTCGCTTCGAACTGATCTTCTTCTTGCGATTCGGTGGCGATCGTAATTCTACAACTCTACTGTCGCAGTCAAGTCAAGAATAAAATGTATTACATATTATCACGATAATATATAGTATATATATATATATACATCACGATGTTTATAGCAAATCAGATGCAAAAGTCTAAATAACTCTAAGAAAGAAAACATGACTTTGGATTTTGGAATTTGGATTTCCAGCATAACCGGTAAAGAAGGACACCTGTCAGCCATCGTGACGTCATCAATTGTGACCGCATTAGTCGGTAAAGACTCGCATATCCCATGCTACGATGATTTCTGTTCAATTGGATGTTCGGCGCAACGGACACGAAATAATTCGGCCGTGAAACGGTAAGGAAAATAAATTCGTGGAGGCCCGGGCCATGAGCACATGTCACACTGATTGCACATCCGCTTCCGCCGGTGTTAAGCGCGGCGAAGAGTACGCGGCATTATAAAATCGGCCCCACGAAAAGAAACATAATATTTATTGCCAGCTTCCGTTCAATTAGGGGTTGACACGACGCCGCGGCGAAGGGGGACGTATTCGAAACCCATCCCCTTTCAGACGCCCTCCATCCCTAGCCACGCTTTCTCTGTTGCTTGTCGATGCTTTCGAAATCTATGTTCACTTTCAACCCCCTCCCCATAGGGTGTTCTGAATTTATATATTGTTCGCCCTCTTCCGATTCGGGACGACACTCGTGAAATGGCTCAAGAGGCTTCCCCGCACCCCTTTCACCACGTCGACCAGGAGGGGGTGAAAGTGTCGAGGATACAGGGGGATGAAGTTTGTAAATTGTCATGGTGCTTTTTCTTTCTTTTTTCAGAAGAATGAACGGGGAGGTCGTGACACGTTCGCGGCTTACAGTCGGATTTATCGTTAAAATAGAAATCAAATGGCGGAAGAGAGCGGATTTCGTCATTAAATATATCATCGATTGGAATTGAATAAGTGGTACGTTCCTACACTCCGCGATTATATTGTGGGACAATACAGTCGGAGACAAAATTAAATGGACACACTTTACAAACCAATTTCTTCTTAAAATTGAACCTAATGACTTTAGATTTTTTGAGATGATAAAAAGATTAGATTACTAGGTAATATACAAAAAAATTGTTTGAAATCATTATTGTTTGGAATTTCGAAAACAATAGTGAAGGTCACGATTTTTAACTTTTTCATCTGTGCCTAATGTGCCTATAAGGAAAATTAAAATATGTTCTGATAATGGACTCCCCCGTATGAAAAGTGGAAAGTCAGTTTTTATATCGGAAATATAGTGTTATTGTTTACTTCATGAGAAATGATTTTCGGTAAATAATAATTTATTACTATCAATCCGCAATACATCAATCGTATTTTTCGTTAATAACTCCTAAACAAAGCCGCGGAAACCATTTTTGCTAAGGAAAATGTCTATTCAAATGACCCAATGTATGTACATTTGTATGTGGAATGTATTCAGCGTAATCTGTTGACTGTTCAGTTAATAGGTTTTTTATTACAGAGAGTTGAATACGGTTGCGTAATACGGTTAATCAATATTTATGCAAACTAATAGAAATAAAAGACTTGAGAAAAAAGAAGAACTGAATTACGAAAGAGGAGATTTAATAAAAAATAGAACAGTGTTCATTGAACTTTAAACTTCACATACGTAGTTTACCTTTATAATACTGTTTGTTGAACGTTGACCTGCACGTGTTAAGAAAGATTATTCATATTTTCTTTCTGAAAACAATGGAAAAATAACTTTCCATTTCACCTACAACATGATTAAGTAATACATTCACATTGCTGATAAAATAAGACAATTAATAGAGACGAAAAAATGAAACAATTAATACTAATCGATAGAAGAATGTGAAATAATCATTTTATATATTAAAATATTAAATTTAACAGCGCATTTATGTCATTCCACGGGTGACGACACATACAATACCAAAGTATGCAAAAATATGTTTGATATTGTTCCTTATTTATCGTAAATCGACATAAACCAATAAACATTAACAAACAATAGAACTGCGATGGTATTGTATCGGCTATATCGACCGACAGAAAATGATTTTTAACGAAACATACGCTAACGCAATGGTCCCATGGTGTAATGGTTAGCACTCTGGACTTTGAATCCAGCGATCCGAGTTCAAATCTCGGTGGGACCTGATATATTTTTTATCCAAATATCTTTGAAAACTATAATCTAGGAACGTTCAATTGTTAGTGGATATCTGTAAAATATATTTTGCATTAGTATTTGTAAATAAAAAATATATATAATCGTGCACGACGGACTTGGACAGCTGCACACCGTCGAAAACTGGGACAAAAATCGTAAAAGTCTTCATCGATTCAAAACTGTGTATACGTTAAAATGTCTAAATGTTTATGAACAGAATGTTCAATAAATTCAGTCGAGATTAATTGCAAGTGAATTCTGAAAGCGAATATTAGGAAGATCAAATATTACGTAAGTTCATTATAAAATCATGACTCATTAAGTTGTTTTATGAACAAAAGACGTCTGTACGGAATAATTTTTTATAGAAAATGATAAGTGTTGTCATATTGTAATTAATCTTCAGAAATTTTATAACACTCATATGTGCAGTATAATAATTGACTTGAGATGGGACAATTAAATTTTATTTCCCTAATCTTTAGATAAGGTTTTAAACATGCCGTTCATAACATCCGGGGAATTTTATAGTTGGAAATGTTATTTCATTAAGTGTTTAAATTATGGGAAAACACAATTTACTATTTGCCAAATTCTGTATCACACGGTAAAATAAAAATATTTATAGTCTATGTACTATTTGAAAAATCTATTTTGCGAAAGTGCGCGGCCGACTCGATTTCAATGCTCGCATTTCTTGTACGCGATAGCTATGATACGTCTGTATCTTTTAATCGCAATATTGTAATGCGCTTTCGTTGTTCGATTATTTTTAATGAAAGCTGATGAAAAGCGACACGTCATGTTCTCACGTGTCAACGATCGACGCGACCACGCGTCTGTACAAGTCTGCGAGGATTCTCCCGTGTCCGCCGCTTAATCAGTAATTATATAACGCGCGGATCCATCGCGGGCTCGATCTAATCGTGATAAATCATTTATTATACATGCAATTCGATAATTCACGGGAGGCGTTACACGGACTGTTATCGCAGGCTTCCACGAAACCTGTATACGGGTCGAGCCGCGGCTTGACGCGTCCCTGGCTTATCTTGAATCTGTGCATTGCTGGTTACCTATCGTGCGTTCGCGAATCAAAAATGCATCAGAGTTCCAATTACGATAGGGGGGAATTAAGGGTTACCCGTGGCGATGTTGAAACAGTGTAAGTAATTCTGTCCTGATGACAGATTACGATGCGCGCAAGCTGCCATTAAGAATTGATTAAAATTGAACAAATTATAGACGCGCGTCAGCCAATGTTTAATAACTTAGCCGCGGCCGGGTCGTGTCGCCACGCGGTCACTTTTGCACTTTAGATAATAAGAATATATATGACTAATGAGATGATGGCGATTCACGATGTCGAATCCTAGAACACATAAATTATTTCCTACCGTTTCCATGTGTTACATCATTTCATACTGATCAAAATTCCTTTTAGAAACTTCGAGGGTGTCAGACGTTTCGTTTCCAAGTTTAATTTATTCATTCGCAATTTATTAATCTGATGAAAATTGTGAATTGCATTTTGCACAAGTTGGATCATTAAGACAAACACGGAAGCATGTAGTTAAAACTTTCGAAGCGTTTTGTTACTGCTACAGCGATTAATTATCGTCATTAATAGTCTACAAAACTGTTTACCGTGGTAAAATAACATAGCGAGGACTGAAGAGTCCAAGATTAAGTTTTATACAGCGAATCATAATATTTGAACACGTTTAAAAGGACAATAACTTTTTTAACATCAGAAGAAATACAAGAAGTTGTTGCTTATAACTTTTTTCTGTGGATCCATATTAAAAATTTAAAATATACATTTTTGTAGATCTGTGTCAATTATAAAACTTCACTTCCACATATATTATATAGATTCATTCTTTACGAATTCTAACCAAAGCCGCCAGGTTAAGACTTGTATCCCCACACTACCTTCCCCTCCTACGACGCTATTTCCCCACTCTTCCGCAACGGCCCGGTCACGTGACGCGTTTCGTCTCTATCGTATCCGTTACTGGCAGTGAAAGGATAACTTTTTCCCCTTAATTCGTGCTCCCTCTCCTCGTCTGGCAACTCCGATTGTTACATTTGATTACATGACAACATATAAAGACGTTATCAAACTCAAACAGTTTAGGGGAACAATTTTGCTTCCAATGAAGTATGTGCTCCTGAATTGTGTTTCGGATCTCGTATTTTCGTATACCACCCCTAACATTTAGGTGGCTAATAATATACTACAATATATGGTATCCTTAGAAAATTAATTATCTAGCCCCGTTTTCAGAAAGCTTCGAATTTTCTAAAATCCACCACCAAATGAAAAGGGACAAAAGAATACATTTTTTCACGGAAACTGTTAGAGAAACAAGCTGTACATTTCGTGGAATGCTCTGCATCCCCGTTCGCTGGTCAGCCAACAAGAATTACCAATTCATGTGACAAACGTCCTGAATCCGGCGACTATCGTGTCCGGCCTTCATCGATCACAATCGCAAAACGCCAAAGCGGATAGTAAAATTACGCAAATTACACGTTCGCCGTTCCCGACGCTTCTTCACACACGCGAACGCATTATTACCGCGCGTTTCCCAGTATCAACATTAATCAAGCTACATCTATCCGATATTTCCGTCAATGTTGCACCGTTCAATTCGCCGGCGAGTCGCGCGCGCCGATGCGAAATCAGACCAAGGGAAACTCGTTTCCCCGTGCCGCTCTATCTGTCGATTCCGGCCGTGAAATATACGCCCGCGTTTATCGTAATCTCTAGCTGGGCAAAATGGCCGACGCGAATTTTTATTCGCGCAGCGCGGTGTGGCGCGGCGCGCGTAAACAGCGGCTTTACGATTCCGTCGAGACAGCGTATTGTCAGGTGGGTGGGTACGTATTCGGCCCGCAGGTGGTCATTTGTGCAGGTTGCTGCTAAATAAACGGATTTTTTTCTCGACGGACTTTAAAAAGTAATTCACAATGAAAAGTGCCTCTGCGCTACCCTCCTCAATTCCCGCCAGAGCTTAATAGCATTTTTCAGGGTAATGGGTTCAATATGTTCGCGCTGATGAGTGCCGACGAATTGCGCGGCGTTAGTGTGCTGTTGTTGTTTTTTTCTGCGAAAAAACATAAGTACCTCCCGACTAAGAGCATTTTTATTGGTGTTTGAAATCGCAGTGCAAGGAGTTGAATACAAAATTACTAGCGGAGATCGGGGCTAAAAGTTCCCGGGATAAGTTGTTCCGATCATTATTTATAAAAAGGCGAAGTACGCGCGATTTGTTTTCAGTTCTGTTTGTTATAAAAGTGAGTAAAGACATTACCCTGTCTTCTAAGTGAATATTATTCGATCCTTAATTTTTTGTCTATTTCGATTATTTAACATCCATGTCATCGATCCTTTTAGTCTTATCGATCAAATGACATTTATGAACATATGTTGTAATAGGTTTTATTCGTTATTTCCTGCCTATAGCTAAAATATTGTTGTAATAAGTTGCAATTGGGGCAAGTTGTTACTGTGACTTAAAGTAAATTGTTCCGTTGTGTTTTAGTTTTAAAAAAGTATTATATTGGTAGTATTTTATTAAAAAAAAAAAACAATAGAAACAATCGCGAGAATATATCAATATCTGCCACATAGCTTTGTTCAGATTTATTAAAAAATGATTGTTCAACATCGCTAATAAACTCTGAAATTAATGCAATGTAATACCACTAAACTAATAATATTTGCTTCACTGCATGCGAATTGAAGAAAATTTATTGAATTCAATTTAAATTCTGTACTACATATATGTCTAATTCGATATCATGAGAGAGAGACAGAGAGGTCTGAGTGAAATATGGAAATAGCTTGTAAATACAGGAATGTAGCACGTGAAACAGCAAAGGAACGTGCATGGTACTCCAGTGTTGGAGTAAATGTCTGCAAGAAACGGGAAGAGTTCGCATTTTTTAAATCCAAGCATGAAGTATATGTACTTATGCGCGCATCGCCGCCTTGCGATTTTTCTCTCGGCTGGCTTCCTGTCCAGAAACACGGAGGTAGACATTAATGGAACTCCTTTATGTCAGCCCGCGCGTTGTTTATTACAGCTGCACCCCCCATTCGTGTATATATTTTTACACGCCATTAAAATTAATACGATGAAACGCTTATTCGATGCACGGAATATTAACCATTCACTCTGTGTACTATACCACGCGTTTAAACGAAAGAAAAACTTGTTTGATCATTGTTCGTACATTTTTCATCGCGTTTTACATCCTACTGTCGCGCAACACCGTCGTTTTATACGACATCACTTCTTAGTGTTTGCGAACACTTTATCTACGGAAGTTTACATAAAGTTATAGCAGTATGTTTTAGAATTTTTTTTACGAGCCAGCGGTAAGCCGTTCATTTTGGGACCGTACTTAATGAACCCGAATTAATTCAAGTATCGAAAATTTTGGTATAATCTATGTTTTTTAAAGTTTTTAATTTAAATTGCTTTTATTTTCTTAACCACGAAGGGGACCCTTCGACTGAAGGGAGCCCTTCTTGAAATGTTTGTTGAGTTACAGCATAAATAAATAACTCAAGAATCAGATCAACGTGTACCATTTACACTTATCGATCACATAGATGTATTGATTGTAATGAAAAACGATTTGAGCATCGCTTGCATTACACACCATTTCAAGAATATTTCTTATAATTATTATTTTTATTTACTCTATATACCCTAATAGTTTTATACGGTTGATTTCAATTTCTTTCGAACGGGTTTCAAATTTACCGTTTACAATACAAAAAAGCTCAAGATAATATTTCTATCTCGATAAAAGAGCAAAATCGAAAAGTTACATTGTATACTAGTAGTGAAACCATACAACTTTCAACCATGTTTCTAAATGCCAAATAGTTTACAAGTAATTTACGTGGTACACTTACTGAACCACCCTATACATTTTCGAGTTTGTGTGCCTTTGCGTGTACTTCTGCAGTCTAATAATTAAAGATTATCGTTTTGAACGTATCATTTTTAATACACGAATACAAGTGTACTATTTCACGTGTGATATTTCACATGTATTTAGTCACACATTAATACATCCTCGTTAATACTAACATTTTTAAAACTACACGATTTAAAATAAAGATATGTTAATGCAGGGATGACTAAATAAAATAATAAACGTATATTGAAATACACATAAAAGAATGCACGTGTACCCGTGTGCTTAAAATGAAATAGAGATCTGTACTAATAATCAAGTTACAATCGCAATTGAGAAAGCAGCGGATAACTTTTTAGTTAATCGAGATACATCGTTGTTCGATGAATTCGAAATCCACAGGTGTTGATGGCGTTTCGAAGATATCGTCGAGCGAATGATTGGTTATGATAACCGACTTCGAGACTCGCAATCGGGAGCAAATGGGCCGTGTAAGCGATCGGGCCTCATTAATCCTGTCTGAATGGCCGGTTTCGTGGACCAGATTCTCAGGAACGGTCCTGGGTAGCGAATTTGGTGGCAGACTACGACCGGGGGGTTCGAGGGTGTGGGTGGGTCGAAACATTTTCCTACGATCGTTACCGGAAGTTCATCAAGATGTGACAACGCTACCGTGAAACTCTCGCGCGCTCGTAAAATACTTTCTCAATTTAAATTCGAGCGAGACGGTCCCTTGGAAGTTTCCGGTTAACGAGCGGAACCCCGTAACTCAGCCGGACGATAAAATACCCCGGCGTAATGACGAACGTGTAATCGAGAGTCACACGAGCCATCGTCCTGACACTTCGCCCGCGGAATTGCATCGTCCGCGGATAGGCGTTCCCCGAGCCCAGACGGTATCAAGGACCACGCTGCCGGAACACTGTCGCCGACTATTTCCGTTCTCGCTATCCTGCCGTTTGCGGAATCCTCCGAACAGGGAAATTCCGAACGGTAATTTCATTCCCGTCCACTTTTCACTCTCCCGAACTTTAATTGCTCTTCATTGATTGATTCTGGTACTACTTTACGGATCGGCGATTTCGAATCAAAACCAGCCAATGCGAGATACTTGTCTGTATTAGTGAGCCCGTCCCTATTAATGTGCTTTCATATTTAAATAAGCAGTACAAATTAACTTGAAAACACAAATACCGAGAGTATATACTTTTAAATTAAAAGTAGAGGATGGTATGTACTTCATCGTCATCGGGGCACTTCGGTATAAAAGAGACACGTGAACATATGGAAAAAACAATAGAAACCTACTGCCAGCCCGAACAAAATTGACTCGATCACATTTTTTAACTATGAAATAGTACCATAAGGCTTAATTGTTTGCACTTCTTTGGAAAGTGTGACTCGACATCAGAGAAAGAAAAATGTAAATAAAACGGGTTCTTATGTGTATTTGGTTCTTCCTTTATTTATATTTTTTAGAGTTAAAAACAAATATAATTTCGACAAATATAAATTACAACAAAGTTTGAGAGCTGTACTTAATATAATTACTAAACAAAATTGTTTAAAATAGGTTTGTTAGCAACAAATTTTAAAAATAATTCGGAGGGGTAAGGGTTAAAAGAAAAAGTTCAAAATCATGTCGAAGAAATTTTTCATTTTCGCGGCCATCAGCTCGGTGTGATTGTCGATTTTTAATATATTGTAGAGCAATTGGTGTTATCTTTACGAAACAAAATATTATAAATTGAGAATCATATCGATTTTTCGATGAAATATCGAAAGATTCAAACGCAAACGCGATTCTTTTGCTGCGCAACACTCATTCAACGAACACAGGATCCAAAAGACTACATTTTCTGCAAAACAGCTATGTGGACTTCAAATTGTTATAAAATTGGTATATCATAAATATTGCTTCAAGTAGCAATCAAAATGGGAAAGTAACGCTACACTATAAACAATCTATATTAAACTTTATGGAAATGGCGATTATCCCGCAACGCTGATTTTGATCTCTATTCAAAATTGATCAATGCAACACACATAGTTTTTTTCGCAACGCTACTGTAAATCGCGGACGTGTCCGTCACAACTGATTGTTGGGGCGGTCAGGCCTGCCCATATGTACAACTAACTACTTCTATAACTACTATTTCTACAGACCAGTACAGTGACAAGGTAGTAACGAAATGACTTCGCATCCGAATATGCGAGGCCATTGCATTTGCCTTCTTGAGAGTTAGCTTGTCGAGCTTCTTCGGCACATAGCCTCTTCTTTTTCTTCGACGGTCCATCAAACAACTGAAACCCTTCACGTGCTCGCAGTGAAATCGATCAACGACTTCTAAGACGAGTTACAATTTTCGAGTGAAGCCGATTATTTCGCAAGTGCGCAACTTTGCGAAACCCTAATTCGCACGCGTTCGCGTCCGAGTCCGCGAAAAGCTACACGAACAGGAAGAATCGAGCACGAAGCATCCATTCGAACGTCATGCCTCGTTCGATTTAGCTTCGAGACGAAACTTCAAGCTCTTCCAGTGCCTGACTATCACGCGAATCGCAACCGACTCGAAAGAGAAAGGGGTAACCAACCCCGGTCCCTATATATTTTTGTATATCTTCTATTTTCTTGTATATTCTTGTACATTCTTGTATATTCTCGTATATTCTTGTTTATTCTGGTACGTTCTTGTATATTCTTGCATATCTACTTAGAACGAACAGTCGCACTAAGAAGGAAATCTACCTACCTATCTAGCTCTATATAAAAAATGGCAAAAAACACAAGCTCTCCGAGACACTTGCTACACGGTCCCAACACACACGCCAGGCTGCAATATCCTATCACCTAAGGAGGACCTAAGGCTCCTATTGCACTTATTGTTACTATATGTATAATATGTATATTAGTACATTAAAAGAGTCTCACCTAACTTTGATTACTAGTATGTATATGTATGCAATACAGGTTAGCATAGGAACTGTATAGTCAGTCTATAGTCTCTCTTTAGCAGGTCCTCCTGTCTTAGATGTGGGGATATTGTAAGGACGGTTAAGGACGATATACATGCATATGTATACACATACGGATCGGTGACGGATCAGGTAGTAGAGGGGAAGATGAGACTAATTGTCCATCTGCTGCCAGACATAGAGAGGTAACCGCCACAACTACATATGTACATATGTATACTTGTTCTAATAACTACTGAAATAATATTAATAAATATGTACTGTAATGAAGTACAATAATAAGTAAGCACTACGGTGACGCTACTAAAATATATAACCTTAAGTCAGTATTTGCATAAATGGTTTTAGCCATCGAGTATATTAATATTTAACTCATTCATGTTTTCTATGAATCAGAACTTATCTAACTACAATAGTATGAGGGAATATAATAAAAAGAACAGACCAATACAGTGCGCATAAGAGAGTATAACCGATGTGAAACTTCTATTGCGATTGTATACTCGGCTACCTGAATTTAACCGAATAACGTATCATGTTGGAGCGTAACGGATCAGACTCATTCACTGCCCAGCAATTGTGTACTCGGTGCGCCTAAAGAAGTTTTCACTTCAAACATATACACATTATTGTTGAAGCCATTCACAGTGTTAGTGAAACGGTCGGATAATTTCTGAAAAATTACCAACAATTGTCCTGAAATCTTTGGAACGAATTACGAGGTCGTATAAATATTGGATAAACGTCCACTAACGGGAAGTGAAACGCTATAGCGGTCATAATTCTTTGCAGGTTGCCCTCGGCCAGCAGATTCTAATCCAACTATGGTTCCGAAACTCTGAACGTGGCTGTAAAGCGATCTTCCGAGAGACGGGCAGTCTTATCCGCGAGATAGCGAGACGATTCTCGCTGAACTTGAGGGGCTCTCGGTGTGAGGGAGGTCTGGGCAAAGAGACATTAAGCCGCGACTCGATTGGATAACAAACATTTTATCGCGTTTAATTTTGAGAGCAGTGCTCGCTCGAGCGGCATTAAAGTTTAACAGCTTCTTCGGCAATAAATAATATTATGCACGCGAGGCTGCCCCACCACTCGCCCCGCGGAGTGTGCCGCGGGGGCAATTAAATAAAATGCGATACCGTTCGAGTTATGACTGGAATCTTTATGGTTTATGGCCACGGCGTATTCCTTAAATCGGGACATAAAGTAACTTCACCACCCCCGTCGTTTATACGCCGTCGCTTTTACCGACGAAAAACGGTCGTCCGGACTTTTTCGTTTATCCAAGAACGGCACGGGAAATCAGTCGGTTTTCCGTTTAGTTTACTAAAAAATACGGTGACCATCCCGCCGTGGTAATTGAACTGTGTGTCGCTGTTATTAGTTTCTTCCTTTCTGATAATGCACAATGTATGTATTGTGATGCACACCCTCCAAAAAGAAAACTTCTTTAACACCTTGTACTATAATATCATGTGAGACTTGTGATGAAAAGTTTGAAAAGAACTTGCTAAGCATGAACATGTGTTACTATTAATTCCTTCTGCATTAAAATTCACCATAAACCATAAACGTATACAATAAATATCAATTTCCTTTGTTCCCTAGTAAGTAATGAACATCAATAAAGTTCTAATCATTGTAATTTTAAAATAAATATTACTTGAATTTTTAAAGATGTTAGAAAAATTAGTTTTATTAAGAAATGAAGATCGGGATTTTTAATTGACGCTCCAAAGTACTTTATACAGATGTGTTTGGTTGTGCCATTTTACAGAACTTCAGCCTCGTCAATAAATCAAGCTTCAAAGATGAAAAAGACACGATCGCCTAAAAAAAGTCTAGATAATTCATACGAACACAGCCGATTCGATCAGCTCCTGAAATTTATGGGTCACTTGAGCCGACGATAAAACCAACGCTCAACGAGAAAAGGCTGCGTCACTCGGTCGCGCGGGAACTTTGCATATTTTTAATAGGCGGAGCCTCTTGAGCCAATTTCGTCCGTTTCGCAGTAAAGCCCCAAAATATTAGAGATTTACGGCCGTCGCGTCAATTATAATTCGTGCTATTCGAAAGTGGCACGCATTCAAGGCGTAACCCTTCGCGGCTCCGCGACACACCCCCGAACTTATATCGTAAAAACGATATTAGATACCGTCCCTCTTCTCGTCTTGCACGGGGGTCCACGCGAAAGGAATCTGTCGAGGAGGGGAACGTTTAAATAAGACGCGAAATTTGTCTTTGCAGTCGAAAGTGTGCACGCGTAAAAAACGAGTCGCCTCCGGATTGTAGTGTCGCAGATGGCCCCGGAAATGGCCCCTCTTCCGTATCGAATGATTACCATGATGGAGCGCACAATGTCGCTATTTAACTGCCTCTTAAAAATTGTTTGTCTACGGAAGGTTTAACAACGTCGTCTTATACGATCTCTCGTTCCGTTCCCCGCTTTTACTTCGCTCGCTTCGAACGTTTTTAGGCAGATTTTAATGTACGCGCGAAAATGCCATGAACAACGTAAATAAAACAAGAAGAGAAGCGAAATCTCAATTCTAGGTAAAAAGAAAACTGCACTACAGTGTTAAATAGAATTTGAAAAGCATCCAACAGAATGGTAGATTGATAAAACAAACAGATAGATAGAATGTCCCAAAAATATGAGACCTTCAAACACGCATATTACTGGCCCAAGTAATTAATTGTATATTATATTTTTAATTATAAAAAATGTTACATATTTTTTCCATCACTCTGTATAGTCTCGTATGTAGAATGCAAGAAAGAATAAATATTGATGGCATCGTCTTCCATTAAGAGGTGTCATTTTAAATGATAAGAAAACGCTGTTTTTTACAATTTTTTTACAATTTTACTAACCACCAGTCGAAGAGTGACAACTCTCATCTTCGCAAATAAATAATAGCGCGAAATTTAAAAAAACACCTCTTAATAGAAGACCCTTTTGTAATGCTACTTCCAAAAACCCGTGCATATTATCTTTATCCTTCAAAACAAGCGGTATTCACATGCACAAAAAGAACGCAGTTTAAAAATAGATTGTTATGTACTTAAATTAGTATGCGGATAAGCGTTATTACGCAGAAAAACCACTTTACGTTTCCTTGTTCTATAAGTAGTCTCCCTCCGGTATGTCATCACTTAATTTGATTGATTATTTGTTTTGTTTAGTATTGAATCAAATAATTCCGTAGCTTGTACAGCATGTTCTTGCATTTCAAAAGCAAATCAATTGTAATATCTCAAATGACGTTAATAAGATGATATTAATAACATACGTCAAAGTCATTGAAATCGGTCAGGAATCGCTATTGTAAATAATTACCCAGAAACAGCACACCTACACGTCAACGTAAGAAATATCCATGTGGAAATACTAGCAAAAAGAATCACTTCTTACTGGAGATTTTCCTAGTTTATGTGAAACCTCGACCTACAATTTTTATTTGAAAATCTTTCGTTTCGGTAACAAAAAGCACTTGAAGATATTACATAGAAATTCTGGAGACGCTATTTGTAAGAAAAATGACTTTGCTAGGAGATCTTCCATTTGCAGTTTGAAGGTAATCGATGGTATCTATTACCTAAATAATCTTCGAGGTCAGCGCGAATATTCTATTGAGATCCCTGCGACCCAGATTTCGAAAAAAAAACAAGTGAAATGAAAGTACTGAAACAGTTTCGGCGATTCTTCTCGTCTGACCATGACCTGGAAAGTTCCACTTGTTCCCGTTTTAGGTACGATAGGATGGAGGGTAACGGAGACAAAGTCGGTCACATAAATGGAGCTATCAGGGAATTCTTCTGAGAAAAGGAACCCGGACCTCAACATATCCCAGCAAGATTTTATCAATTCTGCGAATACATTTCTAACTTTAGAATTTTCATTTGGATTAAAAGTATGGTAGTATTTTAATAATGATAATCTATCTAGTACTCATTATAAATATAGTTTTCTTTAAAAGAAAAATAAAGAATAGTCCTTAATGGAACGTATTTTTTGTGGAAAATTGAATAAGTTTATTTAGATATGTTCTTAATTTTGATATGAAATGTAAAATTAGTAATGTTGATAGACATGCACTTTCAGCATTAAGCAGCAAAGGGTTCAGTCGTCCATGTTCAAGTCTGGCAAGCGAAACACGATTTACTCGATGTTTACATGGAAAGGACGCTACCGCACAATTTCCTTTACACCGTGAAAACTGTCGTGGGATCTACAAGCAGGATGACGTGGATCGCTCATTAAACATTCGTCTCTCATTAAACCAGAGTGCGATCCAGCTCCTTAATTCGGCGATGAGGAGTAATTAAGCGGCGCGACTCGGAGTGGGGGAGACAGAGAGCTGAGGGGGCACTTTGTTTCGCAGTAAACCGGGTTTAATGACTTCATGTAAAAATACCCCATCGACTTTACGATATAGCTTTCCATCCACCTCTCCCTCTCTCCGTTCCAGCTCCAGCTTTAGCTTCAGCATCGGCTCTAGCTCCAGCGGACGCCTGTCTACGTTCTATGGAAATCCTCTTGCTCTCCTCTTGGGGGTTTTCGGCTACGACCATAATTTTATAGTTTTATGTAAACTGTATCGGGCCATGAAACACGGAAAGCTACGATGCCTTGATGGTGATTGACGTGCATGGCGAGATAGAGAGGATTCTACGGGTATAAAAATTTCACGATGCTCGGCACTGGTCGGCTTTGACACGCAATTCTTTTTTGCTTGTCGCCTCGAGACGTCGTAAATAAGTGATAACTGTATCGCGGGTTTTGGCGAAACAAAAGATTAAACCGCATCGACCGCAATCATCCGTGTCACTTGCTAAGATGTTGACTGCGTGAAAAACCGCAGCCCATGATCAAATCACCTGATGTCAGAGCATCGATTGTTTATTTGCTGGAAATGTTAAAGACTTCGAGAATAAACGCAACTGTCAAATAAGATGATAATCAATATCGCGATGAATATTTAGAATAATAAAGCTACATTCGGGCTTAGATAACTTTTCTATATAGAAAAATAATCA
The DNA here is from genome assembly GCA_916610235.2 of Lasioglossum morio. Taxonomy (NCBI): domain Eukaryota; kingdom Metazoa; phylum Arthropoda; class Insecta; order Hymenoptera; family Halictidae; genus Lasioglossum; species Lasioglossum morio. Next base: position 9,803,218 of record OU744327.1, read on the forward strand.
AATTTCATCCAAATTGGTTAACATTGCTATGAGCCATTAATCATTTTAAGATGATCACATAATAACGATATAATAACGATAAAGCTATAATGACGAAAGTCGCAGATATTCGGCCTTGTTTGAGAATTTCAAAAACTAAAAGAAGCCATGACAACATACTTCATGGTCATCTAAATCGGAGGTAGCTCCATTAGTCTAAATATTTACTAATGCGGCATGAATGAACTCTGAAGGTTATTTAGATTTGTTTTGGAATACTTAGATAGTTGACTTAGATATTTGAAATAATAATTTAATGAAACATCCATCAATATTTTAACATATTACGAGTTTATAAAGCCTGAGAATTAGTTAATCATTTTACGAAGAACATTCTAAACAATATCCTTATCATTCAGTATTCATTCTATTGTGGTATTCAACAACAATTAATTTTTCATCACTGTGTACATCAAAAGCCACCTAAAGTACATCGTTAACATAGCCATTTTCTATTATAGTTTTTCGTAGGATTACTAAGAACCATATTCACAAATAGTATACATTTTCCAATCTAATATCTTAACGAAAACAAAATAATAGTCGTAAAAGAATTTCATTTTTCTTTTAAATTCCCGATTGAATTATTTATTTTTTACTAATTGTAAATAATACTTGATTAATAAATATTATTTCTCTAAAAGTGAAAGATCTATGTATATATATGATTACTACGGAACATCTTCCAAATCCTTCGATAGCTCAGTTGGTAGAGCGGTGGACTGTAGTTGGGATGATTGCGTACGGACATCCATAGGTCGCTGGTTCGAATCCGGCTCGAAGGAATTTTTTTCTTCTCCACGATATTTTCGTTTTATTCAAACAAATAAATGCCGATCGCTTAAATTCTATATTTTGACAAATTTTATCAAATATTTTGATTTATAAATATAAAATGTGATCAGTTTCTTAATCAGTAATCTAACAAGATTGCAAATTAACTACAAAAATTAATATTTTGCTTGTAAATGATTAGTCAATTATTAATAAAAGCAATGTTCTATA